>CP099848.1:2886937-3482184 GCA_030062745.1 Capitulum mitella
AACATCGCAAAACACCATCGACAGCACGGGCGAGGCGGAGACGCTGCACCCACCCGTTTACCCCTGGCCTTCTTGAACTCGCTGATGAAGGTGAAGGGCAGGGCGATGTTGAGCGGGGAGCTTTTGCCGGGACAGGCGGACCGCTTGCGCGCCTCGAACGCCACCATCAGGTCGACCCAGGCCGCCGGACGCCGCGACCGGAAAGCCGTCACGAACTCGGCGCCGAAAATATCACAGAGCAGCTGCTCAAACTGCATGTCCACACCTGCGAGACAGCACGCGCCGGAACGGCACGTCAGTGACTGGCGAAACGCGTCCGGATGAGAAAGATAAAAAAAATGAAGAAAGGGCGACGCAAAACGGCATCGCAAGAAAGAAATGCATAATGAGGGAACAGAATAAGCAGCAGGCTTTCACGTCAAAGCACACGGCTAAATCAGTAATAGAAAGATAAGGAGCAAGTGTGTACAAAGAGCTAACTATCTCGTGCGTGAAAACATGTGCTCAGTACTATCGATGTAGAAGCGTTCCGAAATCGATCTGGTATGGCAACAGCCCTTTCTAGGCATTCCTCACGATATGTCTACTGTTCAAGGCATCAGACGTCAGTATGACTGCCGCCATGTCGGTCCTATGGGCTGCCGTATCCGTGTTCGGCATCCTAGTTTATTGCACACTGGTCACCCGCCCAGGCCAGGCGTATATGAGTCGCTTCGGCGCTCGACACTGGCTGGCGTAACAACCGGCGACGGGCCTTTAGAGGGTCTTACCGGTACCGCGGGACCGCGCTGTTCTGACGGCTCGTTAGCCCGAAAAATCATCCGTCATAATCTCCGCAAAGTCATTCGTTACCCTGGAAACGCGCGATGGCGTGTGGGGCCCGAAGTCCGTGTAGGGTTTGCTTATTTGCTTATTTGCATTGCTTAACACGGGAATCCTCTCGAACCGCCTCGGCAAAGCAAACAGATCACATTGACATAAAGGTTCCGTTCACTCCGCAGAGGGCTGGCCCAGGCATTCTTCAGCCGCACGCTCCACTGACCGACGCTGCCGTACGGTCCGCCGCTGGCCTTGTAGACCTCCTTCAGGCGGCGCCGGCCCGAGTCGAGCACCTCGTGCACGGTAATGTCGACCGTCCCGCCACCGCAGTCCACCACCAGGTACCGGGTACCTGTCGGCCGTACGCCGCCGGGTCAGGCATGACGACACCGTCCGTCACCCGGCGCCTGATGACGACAGTGACGTCGGTCGATGACGTCAACACTGCCACGCCGGAAGCAGGATGCCCTCAGTGGTGCAAGACGTGCTATCGACGTATAGGCAGCTTCGTCTTTGGCATCACTTTGAGGCACCTGTCAACAGACACTTGCACGTTGGATCAAAGGCGTGGCCTGGACTTTGCCGAGGAGGGGCCAGAACGAACTCAACCTCCTTCAGAACTGAAACTCCTTTTTATTATTTTCTTTTTCGTGGGTAAGAAAACGTTAAATTTTCAATCCAAAGGAGCAGCCATGTCATCCTTGTTGCCCTTGGCTACGCCCCTGAGTTGAATAGTGCAAAGGCATGCTGATCGTGCATACTGCACTGCGCAGTAAAGCTTTTCTCGCAGGTGGCGTGATGAAGACATGCGTCGTTGTACGGGTAATTACCAACCAATAAAAGTCAAATATGAGAAGCGTCGTAAAGTCGAAACGATTTTTCCGCAAGTCATTCTGACAGGATGCGTTCCGAAGCACGCGATCCCGAGTGGAAAATACGCGATGGCCCCTCATAAAACATCCTTACGAGCCTAAGCCTCCAGCCAATACGCCGTGACCTTGCCCCTGCAAGTGTCAGCAACGAGATTGCAACACAGTAAACGGAGACCACCTCATCCCTCTATCTATCTGTCTGTCTCATTTGGTATTTGATAACATGGCCGTTGTTCGACACTTACAACAACTTTTAGCGGAGTGGAGCTTAGCTTAACTTTTCTGCAACCTAATCAGTCAGAATTGGCCCTGTCCAAGTGTGAGCTGGTAATACTCGAAACGTCCAGTAGCGGAACCTCTGAATAGCTGTGCGACGAATGAAAACTACGTGAAACTTTTCCTTGTGGCATTTTAGCCCGCTCGCGTTACACCACAAACTCTGACCGCGGAGCCGCCTGGAGCCAAGCGCAGAGCTGCGCACCGGAGCTTTCTAAGCTTCTTAACCCTATTCCTGGAAGGCTAGACGGTATGGTCGATTCCCGGCAGGAGGGCGGACTCGGCCCCCCTGAGATCTCGAGAACTACGCATCCGATTTCATCGCAACAAACGGCAATCGATTTGCCATGACGTGAATCACATTTTTATAAACAGATATTTTCAAAATTTTGAAAGGTAAGGGTACAGGGGCAAAAATGTCAAAATCAGGGGTATTCTTGGACTTCTTATAACTCCATTGTTTTTGGACCGATTTTGATGAAGCTGGCATGAATCGAGAGATTATGGATACGACTTTTACCATTAATACACACATCTGAAATTCTGAGAAAATTCATGGACGTTCACAGGGTTTCAAAAATAGGAGGACCATTTTCCCAAAAACTGAATGAACAAAAAAGGCAAAAACACTTTTATGGCTTCTGCTAGTCATGTTATGCTAAACAAATACAAATCGCATTACAATGTTTGTGTAATGTTAACATAGGGGATGCCAGGAACATGAAAAAGGGGGACCTGTCATGGTCACACGTTCTTCAGATCAACTTGTGGCCTTTGACCTTAAATCACCTCCAGTGACCTTGGAGTCAGTTGGAATGATCTCGTGTGCGTTTCATATTGTCTGTAAACGTTTTCAATCATTTGAATTCACTCTATTTTAAAAATTTTATTTTATGGCTATTGCGATATAGGGTACGCGCACTGACATTTTAGGTCATAGCTCCGTGACCCGACCTGATATCAAGCTGAAACTTGAATCACAAGTAGAGGGCAGCTTCCTACGTCATATATATTCCGGGTTTGGGATTTGGAAAACAACGCCGAAATTATTGCAATAAAACCAAATTTTGACTTTAGACCTTGACCTGACTTTGCAAAGTGACCTCAGACGAACAAAATTATATCTGTACGTTGGCCAACTATTTTGCTATAGATCCATATAAAGTTTTAAGTTCTATCTCAAAAAGGCTGTTTTTGGCAGACATTTTCCTTTTACCCTCAAATGGCCAAAAATGGCCCGAGGTGTGTCCCAAAAACGTTGCCTGGCTCCGCGCCTGAGCAAAACAGAATTTTGAACTTTGTCACGGCACGTAGAAGGAATAGCTAGGAAAAGTCGCCAATTTTCGTGAAGCTGTGTCAAAAATCCTGGCATTAGCAAGCAAAAAACCCGAGGGGGGCGGACTTAGCCCCCCTGCCGGGAATAGGGTTAAGAAGAGACCACGTCATGCCACGGCCGACGCGGGCGGGCCACCCGGCCGCACCTTTGACCATCTCGACGGCGGCGCCGGTGCGTGCCTCCTCGCCCTGGGGCGGCACGTAGACGGAAACGCGGTCCGAGCCCTCCTGCACCAGCTCGTGCAGCCGCAGACTGTGGCAGTAGACGGAGGCCACCTCCGGCTCCAGCGCGATCAGCAGGCTCTCTCGGTGAGCCTCCGAGCACAGGCCGGCCTGGGGCGCAGAACGACAGGTCACGGAGGTCGCTGCGGGGTCATCGCCGAGACGCGTATTCTCGAAAGGCATACCGGTACGGCACCAGATTTCTGTGATTGGCTGATTTGGTAAGAGACGTTTCTTACACGACGTAACATCTAGATACACCACCGGGCCAGGGTCGAAAGTGAGCGGTCAGCAGAGGGCAAACTGGCGGCTTCGACACGGTTGCACGAAAATGGAGCCGGTGGTTATTCGTGATGAGAGTACCTTTGCATTCAGCTCATTGACCGTTTGGCGTTGTGTCTTCGGAGGGAAAACCATACACCGGACCATGCAAGGAACGGCAGGGAGCAGTTCGAGTTTATACTGGACCTCAGTTCCACTTGGAGACTCGTCCTGGTTCGCAAGGGGACAAAGCGTTCCTTACGTCCTTATTCAAGCAGCAAGAACAATGGAACAATACAAGCCGACGCACGTGAGTAATCGAATGCTTTCAGCATGTGACGCTTGAAGAAGCGATACCAACCAAAGTTTCGAATTGCCACATCACGTACCTTGTACGCTGCCTGTCTCATGAACTGCTTGGCGTGCTGCCTCCAGATGGCCGGGACGGTGATCACCCAGCGGATCTGTTCAGAGGGCACCTCGTGACCCAGCAGGTCGTCCAGTTCGTCCATCGCCTGACGCCGGAAGAAGGAGAGCGCATGCGCGAACACCAGCAGCGCAGAGATGCACTGGCCGTTGGCGGCCGGGATGTAGGTGTCCAGGTTCAGGCTCTGTCGAGAGGAGTTTGTTACCAACCGCTGGCTTACCACGTGACGAAGTACAGACGCCAGGATCAGGTTTCGCCAAAAATGCGAAACCAATGTAAACGGTTTTTAGTTTTTTATATGGTTTTTTTAGTTTATTTTTTTGTGTAGTTTTCAATAGTTTTTTTTTTTGTATCACGCTACTGGTCCGACTTTCAGCGTAGCTTTATGCGAAGTAAATCTAAGATCTTATTCCAACATACATGAAAGAAGCTGCCCAAGACCAGATTACCTGTCCTGCCTCGCAGCCTGAGAAAAGACCCTGCGTCTCCTGCAGCCCCGCCGCAGCCACTCACGGCGTCCGCGTGCAGCGAGAATTTGGTCCCCCTCCTCTGCCGCAGGCATTCACGGCGTCCGCGTGCAGGGAGAGCTCGAACCCCCTCTGCCGCAGGCACTCACGGCGTCCGCGTGCAGCGAGAATTTGACCTCCCTCCTCTGTCGCAGGCACTCACGGCGTCCGCGCGCAGCGAGAACTTGAACCCCCCTCTGCCGCAGTCACTCACGGCGTGTCCAGGGAGAGCTTGAACCCCCCGCTGGAGGCATTCACGGCGCCCGTGTGCAGCAAGAGCTTGAATCCCCCTCCGCCGCAGCCACTCACGGCGTCCGTGTGCAGGGAGAGCTTGAACTTGTCGAAGTAGAGCCAGTCGGCGGCGTCGCGAGGCTCCAGGTCGTGGTAGGCGTCCCGGGCGGCGAACCCGAACGCGCTGAACTCGGTTTCCGGCGTCAGCAGCAGCGCGGTGGGCGTCTTCTGGTTGTTCAGCCCCGGGTCGCCGCCTGACGGGAGGCGACTGGTCAGCTGGTGAGCAGCGGCGACGCCGGCGGAGAACGTAGCGTAGCCGACGTGTTCGCTGGAAACGTTGAACGGGCTGGCTCGGTGTTGCTGAAAGGCTTCCTCTTACAAAAGCAAGACCACCGTTCATCGTTAGGTGCTTCAACTGCCTCATGTGTGTCGGGCAAGCGCTTGCTTTAAATTGCATAGATTATTTTTGTGTTGGTATAAATTATCAGTCGTGTTCGTAATGTCCAGAAGGTTCCACATTCTATGCAGTCCTATGCGACTGCGATTCTATCACATGTATATTCTATACAAAGCTAATAACCATCCCTTTCCATCCTACACATTTGTCATTGCCATTCCAAAGGACGCCTGGATGGGGGGGGGGGACAGATTTGACTGGCACCGGAACGCACAAAGATCAAGGGAGGCGCTGCACGACTGAAAGAGTATGTTTTGGATGCATGTGCACATGTGGTGGCATAGACCAAAAAAGGCTCTAAGCGAAGGGTTCTGAACTCGAATCCCATGAAAACTTGCAACTAATATCGATGTATCTTCCCACAAAACACGTATCGGTGGAATTGGCCCATTAGTACACACAATGAACCAGACCAGGCCACCTGCATTGATTGATGTAAAATTAAGAAAAAACGACGTGAAACATTTTTAAGAGTGTTTTGCTATGATACGAGGGAGTGTTTTGACTACCTAATATCTTAAATCGCAATTTGATGATCTCGTCTATCTTGAGATGGATGAGATCGTCAATGATCTATGAGACCATGAGACACTAAAAACTGTTAGTGAGTTTGCAGTCAAGGTAACCTTCATGGGGAACGTCACGTCTTAAACACAATGTCGAGATCATTTTGACAGGGTTTGAATATTTCAAAGACAACGCAGGTATAAGGAATAAACATAATGTTATCTTTGCGTGTGCGATACTGCGCTTTCCGTTATTCTCCATAAAAATGGAATTTATGACGCCTGAAGAAGCCCTTGGCTTAGATGGCAACTGGCATTCAGACTTATTCTATGAACCGGACTTTTTCGGACCTAGCCCAGCACAGCTAAATTCGCGACGATAGGCAAACAGCCAGTGAAAATTCTGGGATGGGCAAAAATATGCAGTTATTACATTTAAGAACACTGTGCTATCTGGCCCAAAAAGTATTTAGTTCGAAAATCGTTTTTTTCCTCAATTGTGACAAAAGCTGTCAATGTTTGGCACCAGTCTATCGTCA
Organism: Capitulum mitella; assembly: GCA_030062745.1. Classification (NCBI taxonomy): domain Eukaryota; kingdom Metazoa; phylum Arthropoda; class Thecostraca; order Pollicipedomorpha; family Pollicipedidae; genus Capitulum; species Capitulum mitella. The sequence continues at coordinate 2,893,389 of CP099848.1, forward strand.
AAACCTTAATTTTGTCCCCGACATGCAAAATTTCAAAGTTCACATAACCGTTCATTACTCAGCGGGCTCCAAAAGAGACGAGGATGGCTTTGAGGACTTAAAGTCCTGGAGGACGCGATGGGAAGAGGGTTGTGATTATAGAACATAGAGGGTATTTCTGATTCTGTTTTGAAACATCTGTGTTGCGATGTTTGCTATTGACGTGTTCCCAAAGAGGCGAACATTAACGTCTCCAGTTTTTTTGCGTTGTTTCTTTTGTGCAAACGTATTCAGGGTTCATACTTCAGAGATTCCTAGGACAGCATTCATTAAACCATAAATAGATGGAACTGTGCTGCTTGCAGTAACATAGCATTCTTTCTTCATCAGATGTTTCACAATGGCCTCCCAAAACTCGCAAAACATGTTTCCTAGATCTTGCATCCCCACTCTCCTGTAACGCTTTTACGCACAGTGCGTATTGCTAAACAATTAGCATACAGCCGGTCACGAGCCTCTCTCTCTCCCCTCCATTACGCAATGTATGGAAAACACCACACGGGCTCGCGACTTCGGCGTTCGCGCTCATCGGCCCGGAGAAGCCGGCGCGGGAGGCCTGTAAGCGTGGGTGTCGTGCCCCAGTGCTCGGAACGCAGCCAACTGGAGCACGCAGTCGACGGCACCGATGGAGCAGCCGAGCAAAACGTTCGGACAGTCACGGCGGGCCGGGCGGGCCTCACGTGTCGCCACGCTCTGTAACGTAACGGACCGGCCGGCGGCGCCCCTGGCAGTCTAGGCTGACCCGCACGGCCAGCAGACCGGCTGCAAAGCTGATCCTACGCGACGGAGACCGGACAAGACGAGACGAAAGGAGAACACGTGTTGAGCGCTGGGGCAGAAGGTTTTGCTTGGCAAGGGCGCGGTAAGCGGGGGGGGGGGGGCAGGGGGCCACGGCCCCAACCTTTCGAAATTTAACACTGACCCTATGGGCGTTGACTGGAAAGAAATGACTAGAATGATTCTTTGCTGCCCCCCAGCTGTACAGGAGTTCCCGCGCCCCTATTGCTTGGTCTGAGATGATGGGAGAGTGAAAGTGACGTAATTAGTACTTGCTGTTCTTATATGACTGACCGCTGTGATCATGTGCAAAAAACAGAAATTTTGTCTGTAACGAATAACGAGTAAGTGGTAATGTTGACAGATTCTTTTTTCAAGGCAAAACAGCTTTGCATATGAACAGATAGCACAAGCAAGCAAAGACAAAAAAGCAGGACGAAAACTGGAAAGTTGGGGAGCAATGCCTCACAATCACTGCAATGCTTCACACTGCAGTGATTGCACTGCGACAGAGCTACTGTTGGAAATTAGGAAGAGAGGTGACGACACTCTTGGCAGTGTCCCCTGTTTGTGCGTTTCCGACAATGATCAGATCATTTTGTGTAGCCTTGGTAAGATGGAAGGGTAAATTCACGAACTGTCTGTTTACTTCGAAGATGCACTCCTTTTGCTATGACCCACGTCGCCCGTTGCGATGGAATACGGTGATGCGTTGACGGATTACCGTCAGACGATGCTGCATATCATGCTTTACGAGGAATGCATTCTAAAGCTGAGAGCATCGGCGGCGTTTGTCACAGTATCGTAACGTAAGCATAAGCAAAGGTCTTTGACGACTCTCGTGGGCGTCACCATTGTAGCAACGATGATATTGATCGAATTTTGTACAACCTGGAATAAACTGTAGACGCAGCCAATTGGGCATAAATTTCACATTGAGTTTCGCACAAAATCGGCATTGGGCTGGAGAGGCATGCAAGACGCACCAAGCCTAGCACATGAGAAACAAACATAAAAATACCAAAGGTCTACATTATTGCGTCCAAGTTAGAACGCGAATCTAAAGCACATAAACAAGCTAAAAACGCACATTTTCATCAATGCTTGTACCCTTGATCGTGATGTCTTACTTTGCTTTGCGAATTAAACATTAAAATCAAACAGATCTCGCTACGCAAAGATCGCCCACCGGCCCCACCTTCCGCCTTCCTCATGATGTGCACGTGGCCCGGGTCGGCGACGAAGCTGAAGGCGTAGCCGCTGTACGTGGTGCCGAAGTCGATGGCGACGACGACGGCGGGCCGCGGCCGGCCGTGCCCTTCGGCGGCCGGGCGCGGCGGCGCGGCGCAGGGGGGCGACTCGACGCGCGGCGCCGGGCTGCCGCTCGGCGTCGGCGTCGTCTGCGCCGTGCTCGGCGTCGGAAAGCGCGTCACGCCCACCTCGCTCATGTCGTAGCCGGACGAGAGACTCTCGAAGTCGTCGGGCCGCGGCAGCACGCTGCGCGCGCCCGCCGTGATCTCCTCGACCAGGTTGAAGTTCTCGGCGTGGCTCTGGCGGCGCGAGCCGGCCGGCTCGGGCGCGCCGCCGCCGCCGCCGCCGGCCGGGCTCGCCGGCGGCGGCTCCGGGCTGCGCGCGCCGCCCTCGAGGCTGAGCGGCGCGCTGTCCGGGCTCTGCGTGCCGCTGGCGCGGCTGCGGCCGGCGCTGTCCAGGCTGCGCGCCTCGCTGGCCGGGCTGCGCGCCTCCGCGCGCCGGCCGTGCAGCTCGCTCTCGCGCGCCATCTGCGCGGCGAACGCCGAACTGAAGCCGTGGTTGTGCAGCGCGCCGGCGCCGTCCGGCCGCTCGTCGTCGCCGGCCTGGCCGTCCAGCGCGCGGTCCAGCTCGCGCAGCACGGTCGCGGCCTCGCGCGGCACGCCGCCCGAGCGCGCCTGGTGCGCCTGCACCAGGTCATGGTTGATGGCCTCAGTGAGGCGCGCCGGTCCGCCACCGCCGCCGCCGCCGCCGCCGCCGCCGCCTCGCTCCTGGCTGCCGTCGGAGGACGCGCCCGACGTCAGCGACGAGAAGGACGGCGGGTCGCGCGTGAAGTCCAGGCCACCTTCGACGTTCAACATCCGTGGCGGCTTGGTTGGGCCCTCTGTGGACATGGGAGCCGGTCAGCGACTGCAGGGGCTGGGTGTCCTGCTGACCTGGCTGCAGCTTTCAGAACGTCATCTCTTCGAGCCTGGTAATGTCAGCGTCAAACGTGAGTAGCGTTCAGGAGAGAGATAAATTTCCAAAAAGAAAAAGTTAAATTTTGTCTGTGCTCTGTCAGAGCTTGTACAGCATGAATGAAACAGCAACTAACAAAGTCATGTAATAACCCAGAAATACAATCCTGCAGAGCACACCCGTACTTCAAGAATGGTTAATTCAAACGTAAATAAGACAAATCGACGGAACAAACGAACCGTTCGCAGAGTGTTAAACAAATGCTACGCGACCGGGTCATCCGCCTTCCCGGTATCGTAGTGAGCAGTCATGTGTCATTCTTTGCTTTTTCAGACACTTATGGTGTGCCATCGTTATCAATCGTATATAGCGGAAATCCTCTGAAATGACCAAAACTGGATGACAGATCTCTAACCAGCATTAGCTCCACCGTGCAGCCGGCACGTTTCAATAATCACCAAGCACAACAGTTTCAAATCAGAGAATATCCCAACACGAAAGACACCGACACATTCGTTTCACAACGTCATTACGCTGATGATCGCGGCCTCTGATCGCGATGCGTCTCGAGGCGCAGCCCTGACACAGGTGGCCAGCGGGGCGAGGGGAGCCGCTCCAGTGGCCGTGACAGGGCGACGAAAGGACGTCACTAATGAGCCAGATCCGGCGGCAGGCTCCGGTCACGGGGACGAGTCCCGGTCGATAATGAAGCCAGGGGATGAGGGGGAACAGGAGGACAAGACGATAGGAGGGGAGAACGAGAGAGACAGGGGGAGAGAAAGAGGGACGGACGGAGGGACGGAGGGACGAAGGGAGAAAAAGGAGAGAGGGAGAGAGAAAAAAAGGGGCGAGGAAAGACAGGAGAGTCTAGCTCTCCCTCTCTCTCTCGTCCTCCGTCTTTGTCTTCCTCTTTGAGAAGCAGAAAAGGGGAAAAAGAACGTGTTCGGGCTTTGATTTAGACGGATACGCCTAATATGCTGCGTGGCAAATAAGCCATCAGTATAAAATGCTGGCCAATTTGCCAGTGGCGCAACTCTCATCATGACTTTGACAACAATGGGGTCAAAAGCCGAGAGGCATTAACTGGCTTAACGAATGAGGCCGAATTCGCTTGCCCGATGCGAGGCTACGAACCAACCATCGTCGCAAATGTTTAATTTGGCCAGCTGCAGTGCGACAAAGTTTGGAAACAGGGCAAACGTCATGAACGATGGCGTAAATCGCTAAACGTTGCACAGATCGCTAAATGCTGGCATCGTGAACAATGAGTAGACAAATGGCTCTCCTCTGTTTATAACGCTGACAACAGCGGGGCTTTGAATATCACGGCTATAATTGGTCTCGCAAATGAATGGGGGTGCATCATCGTGCCCGGGGGAGTTGCCAACGTAGTCAACAGCCCTCACAACAAAAGTCACCAGTACGGGTTCTCGTTGCAACTTATTACGTGTTGTTTCGTACTGTTGCATAGTTTTTGCTTCGCGGTTATCGCGCTTTTTAATGGACTTTATAAAGCTTCTCCTTGCCCATTAAACAACTGACTCAGTTATCCAAATATAAGGTAAAGTAAAAGACGATTCGTCTGGTATTGTCCTTAAATTCGCGATTCGTCTGGTATTGTCCTGTTACGTCCGAGTTGTGATCACGGAATATTGCAATGGTATGAGTGGACTGTGCCTGGAAAACCCAGGACAATTTCAATTTCAAAACCCAGGACAATTTGATGAACACCTCTTTTTTACTCGAACCTGTGTTATTCTCATGTTTGTGTTGCGAAAAACCAATTATTTTTGGTCAGAAATACAAAATGCATCAAGATATAAATGTGCCATGAACTGATACGTTTGCCTCAAATATTTTAAGCCATCCATCAGTGCACATTCTTGTCCATGCGCCGAGGCGAGCCTAAAACAGTGTCGGACAATTACGTGTCATCGCATTACGCGTCATTTCACACCTACTTTACGCCGTCAGCCTCTCGCCCGCGTGCTCTTAACTGCCGTGCAGGAGCGCAGCGGACCGCGACGTCCCTGGCTGGCCAGAACGACCTTCGCCGCCGCCGCGTTTGCACGGCGGCTGACCGCGCGTCCGGTCTTCCTGAGGAGGTCACACCGGCGGCACCCGGGCCTTTGTGCGACGGTGCGGCTGACCACCAGGCAGGGCGGCGCCACGGCCACGCGCGCGATCGTGGAGACAAGCAGGCGCCTGCGGCCGCCATTTGAACGTTTTGCAGGCTTTTATCGTCTAATTGCTGACGGCCAGGCGGAGTGGTGTAATGTTTTGAAATATGGTGTGCCCATTTGTTTGCGAAGGTATTTCGTTTCAACGGTAGAAAAAATGGAACACTTTCCGAGCAGTCGGCCACGTTAGTTGGCAAGAACAGGCCGTTTGCGTCAAAGCACATGACTTGAGAGGGGTTATTGTTTGGAACGCCGTTGCGTTAAAAACACACGAGAGCCGCTCCAGTGCACTTAACACTCTGACATCGACTGGAGGAAGCTCACTCTCCCGAAGAATGTCGCCTGTCGTTCACCGCGCCTCATCCACTGGGCCGGTTGTCGCTTGAGCCATTTACATAGGGAAAGTTGCACAATAGGCGCCACCCTGCCTAATTGCGCCACCCCCCGTTATCTCCTATTTGAGACTGATGATTGGCAGGTAAAATGTATTTTCTGGGAGAGACAGCATGTCTGCAGATTAGATCCCTCCCTCTTCCTCTCTGTCAGCGGTACGGACGTGTGATGGGTACGTGAAGTTTCAATGCAAGTTCGAAATGTTTTTCCTGCTTTGTGTTACCCGTCTAAAACTGTGCTATCGATACCGCAGAACAAAACTGATCCCATACAGTGCCTCCGTTGTGGATTTACGCTTCCCACTTGGCCAAAGAAGAGAAGATACGTTCACGCGTTTTTTACCCACTGCTGGTTTTGTTAAGGTAAAGCCATTACCCTTTTTGCGGCATCATTTGGCGGGCTTTATTGCGCCAGTATCACAATCCGGGCAAAACTAGCTAACAGTGCGCTGGTGGTTGCTCCAGTGTTTCGTAGGTGTCTGAGACCCATTTAAAGCGATGATCACGCGGGAAGGAGATTTCGGCTGCAGAAGGGACGCCTTGAGAGTGAGGCAGAAATGTCTTCAAAGCCTTCTTGGAAGGACTGCAGCCCTTGGCCTTCCCCCCGCGGAGCCCGTTTAGCCCCCGTCGTCCACTGGCCGCGGGAACTAATGTGAACCATCATTTTTCTCTCATTCACCATGTAATCAGCGCTCCAAGTCTCGCAGGCATCTTCAGGCCGAGAATCCTAGCGACACCCCAGGAACGAGGACTTCCTACCAGTCTTGCGGGTGATTGTGTCTCAGCTTTAAGTCAATTCATTTAGAGGGGGTAGCTTGCCGCTGACCGCACTTACTGTGCCCTTAGCGGCCAGGTGAACACGCTGTGACCTTCTACATAGGGAGATTTAGTTGTCACTGCAGGAATTTGCTCCCTAACTGACATACTAAAATGGACCCTGAGGGGGAGAACACACCCCTTTCATTCATGCCCCAAAACCCTTTTGATTTCGGCGACCTCACTTCAACATTTAGGAAATATAGGACTATATTGTTTTCGGATTGCAAGAGGAGGTATGGACCCCAAACCCACCGGGTTCGCTTATGTCGTCAAATCCCATGCATGAGCTGCCCATCATCTTGTCGGGATCTGACCACTTCTCCCCACCTGACTGCAAGTATTTACAAAAGGAATAAAAATGAAACTATTCATAATATACCATATAGTGGTTATTACATCTTTTGCCGCCGCAGAGACCCTGGAACTCCCTATCATTTCTATGGTGGTGCATTATGTGGCGCAAATATCGCAGGTTTGTCGTTACTACGCCTTTTGTAACGTCTTCCTGGAAATGGAATAACAGATAGCGGGCAAAGACTGAAGTTTTAAAACATCAGAGATTATGATGGCCAAAAGACCAAGGAAGGCATATGAGAAAGAAATAAGGCAATTTCTCCCATATCATAGTCATAGTACCCGTTCTTCGAAAATGTGGCGCAAATTGGTCAGCTTCCCCTACGGGCATCACAGAATCGCGTACCCGAACGTCCCTCCTGACCTCAGTCAACCTCAGGGGGCCGTGGTCAGCGTGAATCGTCCGACAGTACCGCCAAGGCCTCTGCAGTGGATGCACCTGCAGCCGCACCTGCCGTCGCCGGCGTGACGTCACAGCCGCGGCGCGTGACGTGCGCGTCACGGGGCGTGACACTTCCTGTGGCCGGCCGGCAAAGCGGAGGCCCGTCGCGGCGGCCGGCTCGAGTGGCGGGCGTCACGGCCGGACGGGACCGGCCGGCCGCTCGCCGCGCTCGGCCGCGCCGGCTCGTTACGACACGGCGGCGCCGTCCAGCTGGCGGCGTTTCCTCGCCGTCGTGTTGTTCGCGAAGCCGGCCGGAGCGGCTCGGTCGCGCTGTCAGCCGGTGCCCGGCGGCCGGCGGCCGGGCGCGCCGCGGTCTGAATTTTGCCGCTCTGAGGCCGGCGTTCCCCCCCGCCGCCCTGCCCAGCCAGTGCGGATAATTGTCGCCCCTGTTCCGGTGCCGGCGACACGGGCCGACGCAGTCTGCGTTCATTCACTTTCAGCGCAGCGCGCGGACAAATTAAATGCATGCGTTGGCGAAGTGCGTGTAAGATTTCGTCCACAAGTCGCTACCGGCTGATAGGTTGTCTCACGAAAATAAACAGAATACGATGGACAATAATGTTTATCATTGTCAAGCGTCGCAATGCCAGTGCTTCAGTCTCATACCTTTTCAAAACGGAAGCTGATTCCTTGAATTCTGGCGTTTTTAAGACATGACGCAAGGATTAAAAACTCGTGACAAGGCCTCCATTGAAACGTTAATCCAGCACATGGCGGCAGCTGTCCACATTACATCACAACAGATTTCCACTCAAGGCCTCCACGGGACCCTCTCTCCAACAAATACATGCGCACTTGGAGACGAAGGGTCTCTCGATATGATATCTGACAGCTCCTAAAAAGACAGTTTTATCCGAGCAGTTTAACACGGATTGTACCGTATTTCTGAGACGATCCTGACGGAAACTTTGCATCTTCCCAATTTCCAAAACAGGACTTTCGTACCGAGTGAGCCCTCCACACCTCCTTCATTGCAGCAACACGTCTAGTGAATAAAGGATTCATTAATTTGGAATGCAACGCCGATCTTGATCATGCTCATTCCTCCCTCGTGCGAAATCACATCCACCTAGCTACGTTGATTTTATCGCCTCCCTTACAAAAGAGCGGCTACAGCCGCACAAATCTGCAGATTTGACAGAAGAGATTTGTCGCTGAAAATCAGGGCGGCCGTGACTCAGCGGCGGCGCCGGAGCGTCTCGGTCCGGGCCCGGCGGGCCGGCGACAGGAATCAGGCTCGACAGAGCGTAAGTCCCGCTCGGCTCGGACCCTGGCTGATGCTCCGGCGGATCCGGCAAGATGGCACCACGGCCAGCTACCTCAGGGTCCGGACTGACGGTACGGGGCCGATCGGGGCCCGAGGTGGGCGGTGTGGAGGAAGGGTAGGCGGGATGGTGGAGGGTCCCGCAGTTTACAGGGTGCTTTCCTTGGCAAACGAGACTCGCTTGTGAAAGGCTTCGGTCCGGGAAAGTCGCGATTTCGTTTACGATTCGGCAGATCCATCAGCAGAGAAGGATTATGCCATAACAACGGAGTATAAAGGTACCGCGAGGGCTTACGAGGGAAACAAAAGAACGGCATTCGTTCACAACGAAGGTGAAACGGACAAGATATGTAGAAAACAAGAAAGAGGTTGAGAGACACAGAAACAAGAAAAGAAGACGGAGAGAGAGAGGGGGGGGGGGGAATGGGACCGTCCTACTCACCTCTGGCGGCGAGTTTCGGGCCGGGCGAGCCGTACACGGCGCTGAGCTGGTGTCGCTCGAGCGGGGCGCGCGGCGCCGGCGGCGGCGTCTCGCACACCTGCACCATGTACACCTCATTGGACGCCACCGGCACCTTGCGCACCACCTTGCTGACGTAGTGGGTCTGCGTGGCGACCGAGTGCGTCTCGGCCGGCTCCTCGTCACTGAGCTCGTCGCCGCTGGCGTCAGGCGAGCGCTGCCGGCGGCCGTGCCCGGGCGCTGGCGGCGGCGGCACTGCGGCGCGCGCCGGCGGCGGCCCGGCCGCGTTCCGCCTGGTCTCCCACGTCTGGACGAGCACGCTCGGGCCAGCCATGATGGGGGCGCGCCGGCGCGCCGGCCGGCCGCCCGAGAACGTGTGGCTCTTGCGGATGCCGCGGCGCGGCGGTGACGCCGGCCGCGCCGCGCTGCACGCCTCCACCAGCCGGTTCCACTCGCGGATCCTGGCGCGCACCGAGTCGGCCTGGCGCGGCAGGTCCGGGCTGCCGCGCGGCGCCGGCTCCGGCCACGGCCGCGGCGGCAGGTCGTCGGCGGCGACGCAGACGGTGCGCCGGTGCCGGAGGGCGCCGCGCGCGCGCCGGCCCGTCCAGTCGTCGCGCGCGATGACGACGCGGCGCGGGATGGTGCCGAACAGGTCGGCCGGGAGCGCGGCGTACCGGGCCGGCGACGGCTCCTGGCCGTGTGCCGGCCGCCGGCCGACGGCGCTGGACATGGCGCGCCGCTGTCGCAAACGCGTCACGCGCCGCCGCCGCCGGACGCCGCCGCTGGCGCGACGGACGCCGCGACGCCCTCCGCCGTCGGCGGCGGAACAAAGCCGCAGTCGCGCCACCGCCCGGCTGGCGCGGCCGAGCGAGCGGTCTGAAGACGGAGGAGGCGGGCTGCCGGTCTGCTCGGCCGGCGCGGCCCGGGCCGTTCGCCTGGTCTTCTCGGCTCGGGAGACCTGCCGGCGCAGCAGGGCCTGGGCTGGCCTGCTGGTCTGCTTTGCTCTGAGTCCCTCCTGACTCTGGCAGAGCGAGGAGTCCGCCTGTTCATCCGACTGAGAGTCCCTGCCGACACAGGCAGAGCGGTCAGTTTGTTGATCTGCCTTGCCCCGAGTCCGTGCTGACCGACAGGGTGGGGAATATGCCGGCTCGCCCGGCTGAGAGACCCTGCCGGCACGACAAGCGGGGTGGTCTGCCACTCCGCCCGTCTCCGGGCGGGTCCGCCAGCCTCCCCACTGCCGCGCCGGCCGGCCGGCTCCAGTTTCCCGCCACCCCTCTCCCGGTCACCGATCGGGGGGCGGAGAGGTGTCGCCAGTGTCGATGACGGCGCCGCCCGCCGCCGCGCATGTCACACTCCGTCACGCGACGTGACGCCGGGCACGGCGGCCGGCGTCGCGGCGTGACGCAAGCGCGGCGCGCTGGCCGGCGGCGTTCAGCGGCGCCCCGCCGCGGGCTGTCGGACGGTGTTGCGACACGGTCGACGCGGCGCGCCGTCTGCGGCGAGAGGCGGGTCGGCGCCGGGCCCGGCCCGCCGGCCTCGCCCCGCTGCAGCTGTATGGCGGCAGCGGCGGGAGGGGCCGAGAGTGGAGGAGGCGGCCGTGACCAGCAGAGCTGCCCAAACGCGAGGCAACTAGGCCAGTAGGAGGTCTGGAAGACGACTGCGTCGCGCTCTGGAGTCCGGACAATCCGTCGAGGTTAAAATATGCCACACGCATGGGGCGATCTCACAAGGTACCTCTCAGATATCGTCGAGCCATGATATTGCTGAAATCCGGTATTCCGATCGGGTACAATATATAACAAATGTGTAAACAAAACAAGATAACATTAAGAAAACAATTTCAGGCTTCCCTTACCCTGTGCCATCAGAGGATGAAGTGAATCATGTCACGAACAATGCGTATTTTTCAACGCTCGAAGCTGTATCCCTATCTGGACATTGTTTTGACCTGCTGACTGGTCCAAAAGAACACCCCGAAAGGGATTAACGATGACGGCAGTTTTCGTTCTACTCTCTGAACACAACTGTCGTGAGCTATCACAAATCAGCTTTCAGCGTTGTACGCTTCAGTCATTTCTGTTACCGTCCAAAGGTGTCACTCCCGTGAAACCTTTTTCTGACTCATTGCACCAGGTGGCTTTATCAGCTTCCCGTCGTAAAAGCCACTAATGTATGTGTGTATTGGCAAGGAAAATGATAAAGGGGCTCGCTTTCATTATGGCTTCATGGTAAGCCAGTCAGTTATATCTCGGCACTTCAAAGGCTGTCCGCTTTTTGTGTCTCCATTGTGTTCGTACGACTTTTCTATTGTCTTTTAGATGCCCTGAGATTCCCAACAGCCTTTTGCATGCATGCATTCTACTGCTGACCAAATTCAGACGAAGATTTATTACTTTAACGGACTACAAAAGTACAAAGGAGAAAATTTTAAAGAGCATCCAGAAAGGGGCCAAAATCACGACCAGATGAATTCTCCTAGTCAATGATCGTGTCATCAAAAAACGCAGTGATAAGAAATTCGTGTTTGAGACATATGTTTACAAACTGAGCGCGCGAATACGTTAAATAACAGCGAGAAGTGACAACAGCACACATCAAAAGGTCTCCGCAGTCGCCAAACCGCTGTGAATTTTTTTAAAAACATTCCAAATTTTAATTTCCTTCTGGATTTTTCGGCGACTAACGGGATGTTGTGGAAACGTCCCTCCAAAGGTGCGAGCACGACGCAGTTTTTTCTCATCGAAACCGGTTGAACAGTTTCGTCAACAACCTTCCGGTGACTGCTCTCTACGAAGTGCTAACCACCTCGTCATCATCACCAGCCCCGTTGTAAGAAGACATTCTTATCCGAGCCGAGTCCGGTGTAGCCAACCGTGTGGGTCCCGACATCAACGTGACTATACGCTCACTGCGTGACGCAATCCCGGCACGTACTGACGGCGGAGCCGAGCGTGACGACAGACCACCGCTCAAAGAGCTACGTCCTGCGTCGTGGTCACATTGACAGGTCCACTCTGCTCCCGCGAGTCTATAGTTATGGCCACCGTCATGCTCGGAGAATGCTGGCCGTGCCACGTGTCGGGAATGTGTCACGCTGCACCTGATCGGCGTGTCACGTGTCTGGCGGTGCAGATCAACGGCGCGCGGCGAAAGCGGGTCGCGTTCTAAAGGCCGAGCTCTCGGAAATCCGGCGGTATCGGGATATTCAAAACTACTGTCCCCCCCCCCGAAAAAATGTCGGTGCAAACTGATTTAAAACAATGTTTCACTTCATTTACATGTGGAGGTAGTCAACTACACGCGTAGAAAACCAGAACTCTGAACACGACACACAAGTTTTCTTTAAAATACGTGAGGAAAAAGCTATCCCACACAAATGAATACGAGCCATGGAAATGCAGATTCTACGTAGGAATGCATTGTCGTAAAAAGTATGTGCTTAAAACATTAAAATTTCCGTATTGTGGCAGAAAAAGTTGCTGTATCCATTACAGGCCAAAACATGGACTGGCAAATGCAGTTGAACAAAACTGCTGTAAACAGTACATTGTTAGAAATTCATCGTGATCGAGACATAACGCGTGTCATTACCTGAAAAGAGACCAGCATGCTTTTAAAAGCATTCATTTATGATGCCGAAAAATCGCAATGGAAATCTAAAGAAATGAATAAATGCATGAAATAAATAATGGGACAAAACCAAAACAAATACAGCTATCTTATCTTTCTTCCCTTAGAACGATTCCGCAAAATGTTTGTTGTTACCAAACGTCGAGATATCTGCGAAACCCATACTCAGAAGCACGAATAACGAAAGTTTGACTGACCTCAGATATTGATGGCCAAAATTGGAAAAGTTCACGCTAATGCCGCTACTCAGAAGGTAAAAGCACCGGGATACTTTTTCATACGCGAGAATGCCGTTCCAGTTTTATTAACCGTCTAGCTTCTGCCAAATACGGCAATGGCTGTAACGCCTTTCTGTCGTTGCAAAATGTTCCTGCAATTACTCCTGTTTTTTGGCAAAAAAGAGCTAAGTGTGACAAACAGGCAGCACGTTAAGCAAACGAGTTTCCACACGTTACACACGTTACAGTATGGCGTTGATACTGCGTCACTTGATTCGCAACGCGTTAACGCTAGAATGGTTTCAACAGATGCAGCACGACGCTCCGCCAAATAGCGACATACTTTCCAGTCCGTCTTAAATTCTCTTCGTCATTCTTGTTCCGCTCTCGCACATTCCCCCGTGCTTTCACGCATAATTCGCATCACGATCGGGAAAAAGAATGGAACGTTCGAGGGCAGTGAAAAGTTTGACTGACTGTTCTACCTTCAGAATGGTTCAAAACCATTTTCGAAGTCCCTTTTAGTTTCTGTTTTCTGTCGCAGAAATGGAAAATTGTTCATGAGCCGCTGCTAGGTTTCTTTCATGTGTGTACCAGATTTCTTCCCTGCCCATAACGAAGCTGCAACAATGACATTAACAAATATGAACAACGTGATTCAGTTCACAACCAGGTGTGCCCCGAAGTAAATGTCGTGATCAACCGCAAAAGAAGTGCCTTTTTGAGTCACGCAGTGAAAAATGCTGCGCATCCTCGTGTGTTACGGGAAACCAAACGTGATGCTCCAACGAAACAAACGACTGTTAAGTGTTTTTGATTTCAGGACTAATCTTCTGTCGAGCAGGGAGAAATCGTAGTGAGCCAATGACGTGGCCAAAATCCAGTACTTTAAAGAACAAAAAAATAAAAAAGGGCAGTGTCAGCCTCATGGGACACTTCAGACCTTTTTCAACTCGTACTACAGGTTCTAAATGAAAAGTGAAAAAATTAACGGGGCAAGTAGGCAAAACAAAAAACAGGTATAAGGATGGAATGAAACAAAGTTACACAGCGGCGCAAAAGCCTGCACGCACATGTAAGTCACACCAATGTCGTCACGGAACGAGCATTGTCAAACTGCAGATAGTCCTCGAAATTCCATTCGCGACCGACAGGTAGGATGTGTGGTCATTTCATGCCATTCTGTCCAAAGAATACACATCTCACCACGTTTTCTACCTGTATAAGGTTAGCGATCGTTTACGAAATTCTGATGTGATTGGTCTACAGCACCGTATTACGGGCATCACAGTCATGAACATGCTGCGCATGTTCTTCATGCGTATTAGCACGTAACGCTATTCTCAAGAAAAAGACAAACAAACAAACACAGAGGAGCGTCAGTGACGAACCGTGACCATCACATGCTCGCATCAGACGCCATACAGGCTTTGCTTCATTCAGGCTAAGCAACGCGGAATAACATCGAGGCCGCGTGGTCTGTGGCTCAATGTGTTCAGCGCGCGGCGGAAACGTTTACGACCGGATTCCGGCTAGTGACGAGGTTCCGCCCCGCTCGCGAGGGTCGGTCTGTCGACTGTCGACTCGAATCGAGAGCCGAGTGTCGTAAGCCTCGGTCAGCAGTTAGACGGCCATCAAATCAGACCATAGGCGTAGGAACGGTGAGGGCCGGAAGCCATGTCCTCCTCCCCCGACCCACTACTCTGCGAATTTAACATTAGCTCTATGGGACGAAACGTTTTGCCCCCCCCCCCCCACCCACTTTTAAGAGCCTCCTACGCTCCAGTTCGAGCCAGGCAGCGCTTCGAAACAGCCAATGCGAACCAACAACCAACATGCCCAGCACAACCACGGAATCGCGTCAGCGATCTCCTGATCTCGTTCGCTCCCGTCTTCCTCCCGTCTGGCGGACCAGCCGGCCCTCACCTGCCTGCGTCGAGCCGTCGGGCGGCGCGAGCTCGGCGCCGGCGCGTCGGCCCGTGTGCGGCCGCCGTCGGCGCCGACTGGAGAGTGGCCGCGGGCGGTGCGCCGGCGGCGGCCGGGGCGCGCACGGCTGCTCGGCCCGCCCGCGTGGGCGGCGGCGGCCGTGACCGGCGCCGGCCTGCCCGGAAAAACGCCCCGGGCGCCGCCCGGAGCAGGCCGGCCGTCTGCCGAGGTTCGAGCCTGGAGAGGAGGAACAGCTCAGCGGATAGCAGGACTGCGGACTGTCTCTGGAGGCCGCGAAATACCTAACAGACTGAAGAAGCGACGGAGGATGAATCATTTTGGTTCTTGAATGGAACTGCCTGCCTCGAGAAGGAAGACAAACACAGTACTAAGCAGAGGGGACATTGAACTGGATCAAAAGTAGGAACTTTATGGAACGTTAACCAATGTTTTTACAACAGCAAGGTGAATGAGCTCTGGGACTCAGTTCGACGAAGTCTTAGGGATACCCTCATCCATTATGCAGAAATCTGACCCTCTTGCTATCGGAAATTGTCATTTAGACACACATTTACTCATGGTTTTGAAATCTTCGTGATCACGTAATCGTTTAGAGACACTTTAAAACTGCTCTTGAAATTTTCCAGTGCTAAGACGACTATGTGACTGAGAAATATGTTTCATATTCGGGTTCAACCCATCTGTTCATCACAGCTTTATTTAAAATACTGCGGAGAAAAGTGACTAAGAGTACAATGCATTACTCATAAACCAAGTGCACATTTACATACGTGTGCGTTTTAGCCTTCAATCACCAGTGCGAGCAAAATCCTTGCTCGTCGCCGCTGGCAAGAGCTGGTTATGTTTCAATATGGCACAGATAAGGCTGTGTCTTTTTTTTCCTGCGACGCAGTTGTTAATGAACCGGTCGGAAATTTGAGCGTCCATTCCGATGTTCGAATGCGAGCACGGCGGTCAGACACGCACAGAGGAGACTCCGTGGATACATTGCATCTTGCAACTCCATTCAGCTCGTTCCAGAACGGCTGTCAGTGGTATGGAGCCGGGAGGTTTACCTCCGGCGAGTGGAACGGTCACACCTCGCCTTGCAGCAGCCAAAGATAGCCGACGACAATGGAAGACTGCGTCTGCCACGACGACAAGCTGAATCGCAAGACAGTGATTTCACTGTCCGATTAGAAGGCAGAATGATGACTTACCAACCGCAATCAATCTTGATGATCCTGAAGCGTGGTTCATATGTCCGCGTTCCACAAGCGAACGCTTTTCGAAAGCTGACGATCGTTAATTAATGTGTCCGCTCCTTTTACATTGACCGGCCAGCTCAGAAAATATCGCTTACGAGGATGGCGTGCTCGGCCGTCTCCGATATGAGAGGGCCGGCACTCAGCCGCCTGAGGCCCTGACCCGTGCGTACGAAACGTGTCACCGTTTCCGGCGTCCGTGGAGCGTCACAATTGCCGCCCACAAACGGCTGCTTCCGGTCCGCGCGCGGTCGCCGCCTGACCGCGGGACGGGTCACGCCAGAGTGCCCTCGGGCAGCGCTGGGTCACGCCAGGGTGCCCCCGGGCGCCGTGACCTGGCGGAGCGGAGGCAGCGCAGCAGCAGGCGTGACCTCTGCGTGAACCGCTGATTGCCATTTGTTCACACGCTTCCTCCGGTTGGAAGCGACGGGCTGTGAAGACGCGCATAGTGTTGACCGTATATTTGTTGTTTTCTTGGCCATATATTTTGTTATGCCGCTTTTATTGGTTCTTCCCCTTGGTTATGGAAAAGGCGCAAGTTTATTTTGCCCGGAGAGGCCAGGTTTTTCATGTAAAACGTCAAAACACAGGGCGCTGAGCACAATGATGTGCTTATTTTCTTCCTCGTGCCTTTCAGTTCTCCTGGAGCAGCAACCGTTCGTCGGATCTTTTGAGTTACTTTCCCGTTATGAAAACGTTTACTGTTCGACTCGATGACGTGGCTGTTTGAAATAGTCCGATGCTGGCAGCTACGAAAACGATGGTAAAAAGTAAATCACATGACAGAGGTGCTGGACACAACGGCGGATTTGTTTTCTTCTATAACCTTCTCATCTGTCCGAAACACTTCTCATCGGAACTTCCTCTTTAATGCCGTTTCGAAAACGACTACGATGTACTCGAAAACGGCTACTACCTGAAGGATTTCTGGTACATATCAATAGATTATTGACATCCCAAACTGGATGTGATATTTAGGTGATATTTAGATATATTTGTGACATCATGACATCGTGTTACACCAGATCGCTGTCCCGCACACATAAACCCCTTGTCTTCTGCTTCCTTTCGACAGCAGGGAAGCAGAAGACAAGACAGGAAACACATTGTTCGCAGTGCGCAGAAGGGTTGCCTTCTGGGGTTACCACACCACGACCAATGCATGAAAGACAGCACCCTTGACGGCGTTGCTACCGTACTCAGTCATGCCTGCATCAGTCTTCTGATCCAGGTTTAACCCTATTCCCGGAGGGCTAGACGGTATGGCCGATTCCCGGCAGGGGGGGGCGGATTCGGCCCCCCCCTGAGATCTCGAGAACTACTTATCCGATTTCATCGCAACAAACGGCAATCGATTTGCCGTTACGTGAACTACATTTTGATAAAAAGAAATTTTCAAAATTTTGAAATTTGTGGATACAGGGGGGCAAAAATGTCAAAATGGGGGGTACTTTTTGACTTCTTATAACTCCGTTGTTTATTGACCGATTTCGATGAAACTGGCATCAATCGAGAGATTATGGATAGGGCTTTTACCATGGGTATGCAAATCTGAAATTTTGAGAAAATTCATGGGCGTTCACAGGGTTTCAAAAATAGGGGGATAAGTTTTCTAATAACGGAATGAACAAAAAAGGTAAAAACACTTTTTTAGCTTCTGCTAGTCATGTTATGCTAAAGAAGTACAAATCGCATTACAATGTTTGTATAATGTTAGCATAGGCGGTGTCAGGGACATGAGAAAGGGGGAACTGTCATGGTCACACGTTTCTCAGATCAACTTGTGACTTTTGACCTTAAATGACCTCCAGTGACCTTGGGGCCACCTGGAATGATGTCGTGTGCATTCAATATTATTTGTAAACGTTTTTAATCGATTAAATTCACTCTATTCCAAAAAATTCATTTTTTGGCTTTTGCGATATAGGGTACGTGCACTGACATTTTAGGTCATAGCTCCGTGACCCGACCTGATATCAAGCTGAAACTTGGTACACAAGTAGAGGGCATCTTTCTGCGTCATATATATTCCGGGTTTGGCATTTGAAAAAACGGCGCCGAAATTATTGCGAAAAAACAAATTTTAACTTTTGACCTTGACCTGACCTTGTACAGTGACCTCAGATAAACAAAATTACGTATGCACATTGCCCAACTATTTAGCTATATATTCATACAAAGTTTTAAGTTCTATCTTAAAAACTCTGTTTTTGGCAGACATTTTCCTTTTACCCTCAACATGGCCAAAAATGACCTGAGGTGCCTCCCAAAAAAGTTGCCTGGCTCCGCCCCTGAGCAAAACAGAATTTCGAAATTTTGTCACGGCGCGTAGAAGGAATAGCTAGGAAAAGTCACCAAGTTTCATGAAGCTGTGTTAAAAAGCCTGGAATTGGCAAGCAAAAAACCCGAGGGGGGGGCGGATTCCGCCCCCCCCTGCCGGGAATAGGGTTAATACCTACGATGCATTGTTAAGTCGCAAAGAAATGTGTGCATGTACCGCTCCATTCATTCCTTCGTTGCTTTTTTAGCATTCCACGCGGTTCATGAACGTTGACGGTCATGGCACGTGTTGATATGTTTAAGAAAAATACCTAACATTACATTGCCTTTTGATTCGTAGCGACCTGGAGCAAAGCAGGCTTACTTACTGAAACGTCGCAAAATCAGCTGACGACGTTGAATAGTCCCGTGCTAAGCGACCAGTCGGAAAATAAACAGTGTTATAAATCAACCGAGGGCATTTTCTGTAAAGAAAAACTAATAGTCTTAGTTTGATGCTATCCATATTATTGTTGTCGTCGTGTACGGCGGTGTGGGTGTACCGGAACCAGGGGTGTATATAAGGGGATGCCACCAGGCCATGGCATCTTCCCTTGCGCGTCGAAGGCGCCCTCTGTCGGGAATACCGTTTGCTAGCTTATAGGACCACGAACCTGAAATTATGCTCTTAAGGCTTCGAAGCGTGACTCAAGAGATTGGGTCAGTGTCCCGTGGATGAAAAGAAAATTTACAATTGAACTCAGCTTAATGGTCATGAAGACCCGAGAGAAGCCTAAACCCTGGAGAGCCTCCTCTCCCCCCCGAGCTCAAAGAGCTCTCGGGATCTGAAAACGTCTCGATGGCTAATAGGATGCCCTGAAGAACAAAAGAGTGCCCCAAACACCGGAGGAACTCCCCCGAGGGCCGCAAGGCCGTCTCTGAGATCTGAAAATATGTCCCTAAGAGGGTCTAGGACGTCATGACGAATAAAAGATAGTCCCTTCAGGCCACGGCAATCTGTCTCTAAGTATGGAAGCACGGCCTAAAAATAAAAGGGTGCCTCCAGTGCCAAAAAGAAAGAAAACACTGGAAGGGCTCCACCGATGGTTCAAAGGGCGCTCCGATGTCTCCAGGGGCGCGCAAGAGGTCTGAAGATACGTCCCGAGGGCTAGAACAGGGGCGGATCCAGGACTTTGCCAGGGGGGACAAATGTTCAGCGCGGACCCCTCCCGGCCGGCCAACCCATTTTTTGCTCTAGATATGAAAAAAAAACGTTTACTTTCTCTGGTTCAGGGGAAATATTTAATGTAATCTGGCGTTTTTTACCACATAAAGTAGCCGAAGAAATCAAACGCGTCACCTTTCGAAAAAACTTTGCGTTTTTCCCGCTACAAAATGGCCGAAACATGGCAACAACGGCGGGATTTTATATGGCTGCGTTCATCCCTGTGTCTGAAACATCGTGTCTGTACTTGGTCTAGGAACCCTCTGCCCTCTCGTAGTTTCTGGACACTTTTTGCTAGCTTAGGCTAGTTTCCCTCTGGCATTTACAGAGGCACTTTGGTGGTCTCAAACTGTCTGACGTGTCAGGGCCCCCTAGTAGTCTCAGGTTCCATTTACAGTTTCATGTGTCTCTCGGGATGTCTCAGGTGCTCCTTTCGTAGTTTCAGAGGCACCTCGGGCAGTTGCATGGACCCATCTGACATTTTCAGGGACGCTTGAGCCATATCGGGCTCCCTCCTGTCGTCCCTGGGGATTTTTTTGCCGTCTAAGGGCCCCTCAGACAGTAGCAAAATCCCTCTTTAGGTCTCCCTCTGCCATAATAGAGGCGCCACTGGCAGTGCTCCGGATCCTTTGGCCGTTTCAGGAGCTACCTGGACGTCTCAAGGTTTAGGAGTGTCAGAGGCCCCTCTGGCTGTCTCAGGGGCCCCTGTTGCTAGAGATTGCTAGTTGCTTGTCTCAAAGGTCCCTCTGTAGCATTTTCAGTGGACCCCGTGTTGTCCTAGGTGTCCCTCTTGTCGTCTCTGGGGAATATTTTTGACGTCTTAGGGATTCCATGGCAGTTACAAAAGACCTTTTGGTGATTCTGGGGCTTCTGTGCCTCTGGACGTCTCCGGTGATCTCTATGGTTGTATCAGGGGTCTTGCTCTGTTACATGATGTATACCTGGCAGTCCTAGGGCCTCTCTGACGTATTAGAGGCCTCTGCTGGCGCTTCAGGGGCCTCACTGGCTGTTTCAGGGGACTTTTTCCATGCCAGGAGTACGCCTAACACGCCTTGTGGGTATTCAGGGCCCCCATACCGTATCAGCGGCCCTTTTATCGTCTTTGCCTCTCAGGGGCTCTCCAACGTTTTTGGCGGTCTCAGGGGCCATCTGCCGTTTAGGGGCCCATCTTGCCGTCTTAGGACACACCTGAACTTTCCGGGTCCCTCCTGATTACATCAAGAATCCCTTGGGTTCTCAAAACGACCAGTATAGCCCATTTGGGCCCTCTCGAGGTTGAGAAGGCCCTTGATGAATCCCAGTCCAGGGAGCCTCTCTGGCTGGCCAGGATCTTCTTATGCCATGCTACGCACCCTCTTAAGTTCTTGCTGTCTCGTGGCCTTTCTGGCACTTTTAGCTGCCTCATGGACCCCTTGTCGTTTTGAGGCCCTTCTCACGGTCCCAGGGACCCTTGGAGAGTTTCAGAAGCCTTCTTTTGTATCTTTGGAGCCATCTTGCCGTCTCAAGGCACCATTAACCCCCCCCCCGAAGACCCTCTCACTGCATCAAGAACCTTCAGCTTTTCACAAAGGTCCGTAAAACCCATTCGGGGCCCCTATGCCGTCCCAGGGACTCGTCCTCATCTTGGCCGTCTCAAGGACCTTGTGATCCGTCTAGCGGTCTCAGGGGCAATCTGCCGTCTTGGAGCCCTGCTATGGTCCGAGGAATCCTTTGGGAACTCCAGGGGCCCTTCTTTGCTTTTCAGGCGTCATCTAACCCTCCCAGAGGCTCCCTGATTGCATCAAGAAACCGCCGCGTTTTCACAGAGACCACGTGGAGCCGATACGGGCCCCTTTGGAACCCCTTTTGGGTCCGAGAGGGCCCCTTTGAGGCCGACCTAAAAGGGGCCCCTTCTCAGGACTCGGGGAAGGGTGAAGCGATCGCCCCCATCACCCCGTTCGGTCCGCGCCTCGACTAGAAGGACGTCCTAAAAAAGAAAAGGGAGCCTCAAACGTAGGAGGGGTGCCCTGTGAGCTCA
Source organism: Capitulum mitella (assembly GCA_030062745.1). Taxonomy (NCBI): domain Eukaryota; kingdom Metazoa; phylum Arthropoda; class Thecostraca; order Pollicipedomorpha; family Pollicipedidae; genus Capitulum; species Capitulum mitella. Next base: position 2,914,861 of record CP099848.1, read on the forward strand.
AAGGGCGCCGCTGATATCTAAAATATGTCTCAGATCTAAAACGAAGCTTTAAAAAGCAAAACGGCGTCCCCAACGCATGAAGAGGTGTCCCTAAAGGCTCAAAGGGTGCACCCGTGGTCTGAGAAAATGTCCAGAAGTCTAGAAGAACATCCTGAGGAATACAGGAATACAGGGCACCCCAAATCAGGGAGGCATCCCTGAGGAGTCAAACGACGTCCCTGTGATATTAAAATATGCTTCGAGGACCAGAGGTACTAGATAAGACTAGAAGCCTCTGCAGTCTGGGCGTGCCAAAATCTGGAGGGGCGACCCCAAACGCTCAAAGGGTGCCCCTGACGTATGAAAACATGTCCCGAGGGTGAGAAGAACGCCCTAAAGAACAGAAGGGCTCCCAAACCCATGGAGAGTCGTCCTCGAGAGCTCTAATGGCGATCCCTGGGGTCCAAAAATGTGTCCCAATGGCTAGAAGGATGCCCTAAAGAACAAAAAAGCGCCCCAAACTCTCAGTGGCCCCTCCAAGGGCTCAAAGGGCGCCCCTGTGATATGAAATGCAGCCAGTATATATATATATATATATATATATATATATATATATATATTTAAGTGGCATGGTTTGTTTCTGGGTGCCCAGTGTAATAGTGTTATTGGGTTATCAATGACCAGTTGTTGCCGGATACTGCTTAGATCTGTTTCAAATATGGGGTGTAAAATATGTAGAATTCGGTAATCTGTAGCGCCTTCTATCGAATCCAGGAAGCAATCGGATGCATAGAAGTTTGAGACTAGCGTATCCGTACTGCACTGAACATCTTTGTGAATCACTCGCGTACGACGTCGCTCCCTTGTGTCACTCAGTCTCTCATTCCGATAGTTTTGTGGTAGAGATCCTGCCCCGCCATCGCAGTATTACATGCCCTGGGGACTAAAAATGACACCTAAGGCATGGTGTAATGACAGAAAGTGTACTTTTTCCCCCCCCACAAAAAAAGGGGACCCCCCTCTCCCCACCCTTTAAAAAAAAAAAAAAAAAAAAAAAAAAAAAAAATAAAATTAAACTCACCTCCCCCACCCCCAATTAAAAAAAATAAAAAACCCCCACCAAAAAAAAAAAAAAAAATAAAAAAAAAAAAAAAATTTTTTAAAAAAAAAAAAAAAAAAAAAAAAAAATATAAAAAAACTGAGAATCTGAGTCTCCAACCAGGGACGTAGCCAGGGGGGCATAGTCCCCCTGGGCCAAACGGTCCATACTAGATGTGTGGTGATTTTGCAGGAATACGGAATAGTGATTATATATATATGTATATATATATATATATATATACATGTTGCAAGAGCAAACATTATGCGCTTCCCTGTGCGTTAGATATGACGAAAATTACAGAAAACAATTGCACGCTTTTCCATAAATTTCGTCATCTGCTAGTGGCATATGACATTTGTTCCCCCTGAAGAGAAATCCTGGCTACGTGCCAGCCCCCAACATGACGCCTGTGCTGACATCCAATCCAGTTGTGAAAGAGGCCAGTAAACTTCAGAATACCAAGGCTTAGAAGTCAGTGCTATTGATACGTTGATACATATCTGCGGTACTTGATCCCGAGACGTGAAATATTCCAAAAAATCCCTATTAATAATGGATATAGGTCATATCCATACTCCGTATCGTATTTGTTATTCCTCGACAGTCGCATCACTTTTCCCTTACTGGAGTCCAAGGCAAGGAGAACTTCGATCCCTGACGCCGAGGGAGCCGGCTTGGCGAGGGGCGAAATCCTGCGACCCGGCGAAAGTTTTTTGATGACGACCTGACAAGTGTCTACGACTGCAGCCGCGCACTCCTGCGCACTCGCACTCCTGTTGCCCCATGGGACAAAAAGAGTGCGCCTCATCAGCACCACACGAACGGCACTTAACGGACGCCGCCTGAAGTCTCGCCCTGCAGTGCAGAGAGCCTGTGTCTCTGCCCAGATGCCGATGAATGCTGCGCCGCCCGCTGATCGCCGTGCTGTTGGTCGCTGGGCAGAGCCCAGGCGCTGCACGTGGCTGAACGGACAGAAAGCAGCTCCATTTCTGGCCTGCTGGGTGAGCTCATCTCGTCTTCGCTCTGTTCTCTCCGCTTCTATGATCGCGTATCGGGTGGATGTATGTGCCATGATGCGAACGATCGTCTCGTCAACTTATCTGCGTGAACGGTGATTGTAGAAATGGGCAATGCCGAATATGTTGAGATTTCTAAGGAGTAAGGCAGAGATGTCACGTCTTAAAACTAGGTAAAGGGGAGATAATACTTATTTTATATCATTTTAACCTGCCCCTGCCCCTCTCCTGTTTTGCTTAGTTTCGATAATAGCTCAAAGCAGCAAGGAGCGTTCATCATGGAAAAGACCATGTTGCCTTATGACCTTCCATAATTGCGCGTTAGATGGCGGTGGTGCCGACTAATTTGTAAGTAGATGACGCTGTCATTCCAATACAGCCAGCGAATTGACTGGTACTGAGTCTAGCAGATCTAGCCTGCATTTGTTTCTGCTATCCTTGTCAAAACAGTGGTTTGCATCCGGTGCAGACAAAATATACAACACGAATGGCATTATGGAGGGCCATCGCCGAAACACTCTTCACTACGCCGGGACTGACTGGGGTATTTCGCAAACCTTTCAGTTACAAGGAACCATTTTTACTCACAGCCTTTCTTGAGAAGCAATGCCATGATCTAGACCAATCAGACGAAAATCAATAGCCTGTCACCTTGAAGCCCCAGATACTCCCATGGATGGCTTTGAAGGTCACCGATGACGTCACAGTTAAATCAGAATCCTAACTGCGAATGGCGTTTTTTGCAAAGTTGTAGAACCATATCAGCAGAGCAAGATTGTCCGAACTGAATATGCATAGCACCAAGTGGGCTCATTTCGCCAATAATCCACTCAATAGCTCGCAGGTGAAGGTTTTCTTTTACTAGAAAACCACTTCAAAAGCGAATTTCATCGGAAGGCACTCAGCAAAGGGCAATGAATTTGTGTGCTTTAGACATCGAGTAAGGTTTTTAAATGTGCCTCCTGTACAGTGATGTCGGTTTGTATCCTTTTGTGGCCATGGACGTGAGAACGAGGGGAGAGCGGGCAGGGGCCACGACAACTCACTTTTGGGGAAATTTGGGGATCTGGGGAATTCTGGGGAAATTTGGGGAAATTTAACATCAGCCCTATGACGGAAAATATCTTTGACCCCACTTTTCTGGGTGCCCCTACGCCCCTATTTGCGGGAACATGGCCCCCTTATGTAGATCTTGGACGGCCAGCTATGTCACCAAAGAGATGGTGTCGCCATGGGGTCCCTCTTGATCCCATATTTGCATCATGCTATGTGGGGAAGGTAGCAGGCGACGCCTTCGACGCGACTGGCACGACTGACTTAAAATCAGACATCTACAGTCGCTATGTCGACGACATTTTTGCTGATGTTTGCGACATGGACCATACACGAAAACTGCGACAGACATTCCAACAGATCTCTTGTCTTAAATTCACATACGAGATTAGCACGGACAGTACACTATTCTTTCTTCACGTACATATCGACGAGCGTGGCGGGACGTTCGGCGCCTCAGTACATCGGAAAGCCACTGATGATGGACACTGCATGACTGCTGACAGCGCATGTCCAGAAAGATACAAGCTTAGGGTCATTAAAGCATTCCTCCTGCATGCTTTCCGCAACTGTTCGGAAGGGATGTTACTCGAAGCGGTACTGAACAGGGTGAAACAAATTTTGGTAGATAATGGCTATTCTAACCAGTCGACGGACGCACATATCAAAAGGCACAAGGAGATGACGAGAAGTAATTACCCAACTCCAGATCGTAAACTGTGCATAAATCTGTTCTGCAAAAATCGGATGAAAGCCTCGTAGAAAATAAATGAAGACGTGATCAAGAACGTCATACGCAAAACTGTCAGTTGTAAGTCGTCGGATGACGAGCTTAAGCTCATCACATGCGATCAGAGCAGGACGGTACACAGCCTAGTGATGAAAAACAGCCGAACTAAAACACACAACACCCTGAAAAGCATCAATGTCGTACATCAGTTTTTCTTTTCGGACGAAGATTGCAGATATCGGCAGATGTGCTACATCGGTGCGACAATCACAGCTCTCTCTAGATCACTGACTATGCATTTGCATCACGGAGCTCTTGCTCAGCATTCACGACAACCACACAACAAAGACATCACGAGGAAAGCCCTTACTGACAACACCACGATACCCGTGACTGTGCAGATCACGCAGACGACCAATGATCCACGATCCACACGCTCTACGTATACAAAAACATGGTCTCTCCCTCAACGTTCAATTAAAATCATGTGTAATCCTGAGGCTGTGGGGTGATCCGTTGTAGTTCAGACAATCGGCGTGTCCTGTGCAGTGCACGTAGTGTGTGGCACCTATGTGTGATTGTTCTAAGCATGCTGATGACAACATGATTCTAAAAGTGTCTAAGTAATTACGACGCACGTGATACTTTGAAATTTCAAACTTGCCTTTGCTAAGCCGTCCCGATAAATATTTATTCTGAAGATAAAAACGTATTTTTCGAAACGTCTTTGTACCGTCTATAATATATGAGTGGCTTTATAAATGACATCGTAACTTTCAACGACACGGAAAGCAACGGCCCGAATCACCGAAAAAAAAACTGAGGAAACTGGCGGTAGCCGAAACAATGTGCACCCACACAGATATAAAATTACGCCCTTGACAGCGTAAGCGTAGGAACGGGCGGGGGGTCCGTGGGTGCTATGGTACCCCGCTTTCCGAGAATGCTGAATATTAACCCTATGGTGATTCATGGAAAGAATCGACTCCAAAATAGGTTTTGGCTGCCTCACTTTCCGAGACGTTCCTACACCGATGCCTGACAGCATGGACAAATTACAAGAAATGGTAACTTTGAAAATGTTAATGGAAATGGTAACCCTGCTAACTTTGAAAATGGTCTTGCACTGACTATTACCAGTGTCTGGAGTGGAGCCTAAGAAAAGACCTGGAGCCTGGTTTCTGTCTGAAAAGTCGAGCATGATTAATAATATCTCATACGAATATCATGTGGTATCCGCCATAAAACGTGTAGCACACATCCAGCTGATTTCCTAGTGCAATTTCTGCTCATAGATGGCAGCTCCATCCCTAGCAACAGTTTGTTGTCGTTAGAATCCACGTGACAACAGTTGACATTTGATTTCGCGGGCGTTGGTAGTGGTTAGCCACAGCGCTTGTCAAAATTACAGCCTTGCCTAAATTGTCAGTTTACTTCTCTTCCTGGTGAAACTCTTCGCGGTTTAAACGGTAAGCCATCTTTTATAACTGATAGTTTTGTGTTTTCTGTACATCAAAGTCGTAAGGCTACGATCGTCACCTGTTGGCAAAGCCACATTGTGTTTTTGGGAGAAAGATTAGCCATGTAGGTGTTACTAAAGCGTTTAGAAATAATTTTTTTGCGTAAATAGGGAATAGGAGGCCAACAGCTATGGAGCCTGGGTGGAATGTCGACTCCTGGATACCATGAACCTTAGGAACCCCGTTTTACCAGTTCTTTTCGCATGAAATGAGTGCATTTTATCTCTAAGCTAAGTTGTCAATAATCAGTGAGCACAGTAAAATTACTGTTGACATCGAAACAAGTCAATCTTAGTGTCAGACTCAATTAGCTGCTTTATTTCGCGACAAGATTCAGCAGTCTGTCATCTTCTTTGCCCTCCTGTGCAGTAAACTCTGCCGCAATGGCCACCTTTTAGTCTGCTCGTCCAATGTTTGTTAGCGAAGCTGCAGCATGGGGGTTAACGTGTACTTCTCCAACTTGCTGTAACTTGCCTGAATGTTTGAACCAGCCTTACTTCCGAGGGTCTCCTCGTTAAGAATTCCTAGAGCTTCATCTTTATGTAACGTAAGGGACATGTGAATGTTTCTTGACCGGCTTCACTCTGATGGTTAAAAAATAGGCATTACGCTTGAAAAGCATTGGGGGAAGGGGGCATATGGTGTTAATGCGTCTTTGAGAAGCTTCATTGGATAACCATCGTCCGATATAAAGCAGTCACATGGCCAAAGAGGATCGCTAGTATGACTAAATCCTTTTCGTGGAGAAAGATGCTGCGATGTTGTGTGGTATTTATGATGAATTCATGGCGAACGAAATGTGCTGGAAGGTGTAGATGTTAGTTTCACTGAGTCACCGGTGTTCTTACAAGAAGACAAGTTGCACGCATTCAGCAGTGCATTTCTTAAGATGGATACTATATGGCACGAGTGCCGTCATGGAACGTTTAGTGGGGGAACGCACTGGCAGATCCGGTCCTAACATTCCCCCAAATCCTGATTCTCCTCGGCTTTGGGTCACCTTATTTCAAGACTGCAGGAAACAATCGGCGATGTTTGACATCATGAATGACTTCAAAACATCATGAAACCAGAACAGAGAAGTGTAAAGGATTTTGGTAGGAAATAGCAGACAAGAGTTAGAAATGTGGGTGGCATGAAATATGTTTTGGATTTGACAATGGAGCCTATTGAATGCAGAAGCGCGTAACAGATATCTGGAGGCGTTTAATCCCTTTAGAAACCTTCACAATGTGCTAGAAATTCTAATCAGACTTTCAAAACCAAGACACCATCGAATGTTCAATGATATCCCGACATTTCTGATCTCCGAGTTTTGGTAAATAGGAACAGAACGTATCTTTATCCTGTACTGATGTCGATTTGCCCCTGCGTCATATAACATGTACTAATGATACATGGTCCAATGTTTGCGTGCGCAATGCAAGTACCAGTAGTACATGCTTCGTTTGAAAAGCAGTGCTACAAAGAATTGCATTTTGTGACTCATGTATTAACCTTACGTGTTTTTTTTTGTGGTGTGCCCGATCTCTGTCTTGCGCCATTTAACGGACCCCTCCTCGTAAAGGGTGTGATTGTGTCATCGTGCGTTGTGTTGTATCATGAGAATGCAGAGCGTTAAGCCGTGTTCTAGATGCTTCAACATGTGAGGTACATTATGGAAACATTGTTGAATTGGTGACCGAACAACACAATTCGTCGCATTTTCCCCCGTTTTTCAGATTCGTTGGAGAGAACCAAAGCTCGTAACTGCCATGTAACAGCAGGGAGCCTGCAGCGTCACTGCCTCACCCATCAGACATGTTTCGTTGGATCGGTCCCGGACAGCTCAGAGGACTTTCTGAACCGATCCTTGCTTCATCACGTCCCCTGCTGCCGCCATTGTAACGAAAGGTGGGTTTGTGCTTCTGGGGCGTTTTTGCTCCAAATCCGCTCCAAATTTTAAATTACATAACGGCTGCATACGACAAGAGTACGCTGAGACATGATACTTGACTGTCATCCTGATGCTGTTTTCTCTTAGGCTCTATCAGAAAGCGTTTTGCCCTGCCTTGTTGAGTTGTAAGCTCTTATTGTCAGTTATACCTTTATTGCCGAAACTTCCGCAGTCAGCAGTGAGCACTTGTGTCCGAAACTTTTTTGGCGGGCATCTCGTTTGTTGGCTATGCGTATACCGCTGCTGCGCCAGTGATATCACTTGCTAGGCGATTCAGAAACTTAATGTAGTTAAAATGCGTCGGACGCCAACGCTCCACTTTCTTGTTCGGGGTTTTAGTTCTTGGCATAATGCCACTCTTCTACGTTTTTTTTACGAAGCACTGGAATTATTTTGGTCTGTCTTTCACGCACTTGTGGCGCAATTGCGGCTTATCATCGGAATACTCAGTGCAGACAACAGGTCCGCGGGGCCGTCGTTACTGTTTCTCCAAGGCATCCCGACTAAAGCTGTGCTTTCAGGTTGTATGGCTGCGAAGGATGGCGGAATCAGTCAAGGTGCTGGTACGATGTCGTCCAATGAACGCTCGAGAGAAGGGCCTCAACTGCGAGGTGAGACCGGTGGAGCAGGATCAGGACGACAGGCTGAAGTTCGGGGCACAACATAAGCTGAGCAGTGACGTGGGTGAACTGGTAACAGGTGCAGACTGAACCAGTTGTAAAGTTCTGCGGTCGTTACCAGGCTCAGGTGGTGTACACCGATGACAGGGCCACTCAAAATGTCATTGCACGAAGGTGCCGAGATTGTCACTAGCAGTGAAACAGTTTGAATGCCAAGTGGCGGACTAGTGGTTCTGAAACTGACCACGGGGTGCAAAAATACCCACACCTGTGTCCATTGTGCAATCAGAAACCTTCACGTTGTGAATCAATTGCTTTGCTGTTTTATGACAGCCCTAGTCTGCCTAATACTTTTACTCACATATTTCATGTTAACTCTATAGGGCTCTTAAGGCTTCCAGTTTGACTAACGAAACTGCGTTTTTTTCGCGATTCAAATCAGCAAGCTCTATATCTTCTTATGGCCAGCTATATTTTTGCTGGGCCTGACGTATTACGATTCCCGGTAAATGCCATTGCCAGCTAATGATTCATTCACATTCGTCTCCCCGGCCCACAAACGCCGGCGGGCTGTGTCCGGACTGCGTGCGGCGGCCGTATATTGTTAGGATCCTCGGGCGGCGGACTCTAGCGTCCGACAGCGCGGCAATGACACAGCCGCGCCACTATTGGCAACGCCATCGATCCCCGCCACGATAAACAGCATCCATTTTGAATGGGTTCCGGCGAGCGCGGCGGACCTCGACCCCGTGCGGGGCCGTGACCTTTGTCGCGACGACCGTGCTGCCGTAAACTGAATAGTACTCTTTTTATGGGTGCTTGGGATTGATGGTGAGGCCTTGCTGCGCCACGCATGAGCGTGTCGTGTTGGAGGGCGTCCGGTCGATCCGTGCACGGTTGATGCGAACTTGGGATTTCCATTACGCATTGGCCTGGTTTTCCGGCACCAGTGCGTGCTACTCTAGCGTTGGATTCCTTGTTACATGAGAATCGTTCATAAGATATGAATTAGTACGTCGCACGCAAACGTCAAGGAGCCTGGCTTTGGTAGAGCGTTCATAGGAACCCATATGACTGTAATCTCTTGCGACTGTGGATCCGCCAGTTGACAGAAGACGCGCGAATTACCAGAGATGTGCTCCTGAAATTTCACGGGAAAGCGTTGTCTCAGAGCGAATGATCTGATTTCAGCACAGATCAGTGTTTGTTCTTCGAAACAAAACAGCGCTGTTGCGTATGAGCATTTTCCATTTATTTCCATTTAATTACATCCACCATTAATTTCTTGAGAAGTGGTTCTGTGGATTCTGGGGTCAGAACTGCATGGGACGACTAAACGTAGCGCGTGTCACGCGCAGACCCAAGGGACTCAAAAGAGGTCCCAAAGGGCTTGAGGTTCGCAGGGTTTCTATGGAAATGTGACGGGTCCCTGATGCTGTCAGGGGGCCTCTGGGTTGGGTTACATGACCCCTTAGACGCAAAGAAGGGCCCCTGAAGCTCCTAAAGGCCCCTCAGCCCACAACAGGGCTCCGACACGGCACATTGCCCCTGATACCACCAAAGGCGTCACGGGGCCCCCGTTACGGCCAAGATGAGGACAGAGTTCTTAAGACGGCATAGCGGCCCTTGTAATGTCTTGCGGGTCCCGAATGGGTTTTACGGACCTGTGTGGAAAGCCGAAGATTCCTGATGCAGTCAGAGGGCTTCCGGGAAGGTTTATGAGACCCTGAGACGACGAGATGGCTCCTAAGATGAATAGTAGGGCCTCTGAACTTTCCAAGGGTCCCTGGGACCTCAGGAAGGGCCTCAAAACGGCAAGGAGTCCATGAGACCGCGAAAAGTGCCAGTAAGGCCACGAGGCAACAAGAACTTAAGAGGGTGTCTAGCATGGCATAAGGAGATCCTGGCCAGCCAGAGAGGCCTCCTGGACAGCGATTCATCAAGGACCTTCTCAACCTTCAGAGGGGCCCCAAATGGGCTACAATGGTTGTTTTGGGAAGCCAAGGGATTCTTGATGCAGTCAGGGGGGCCCAGGGAAGATCAGGCGGGCCCTGAGACGGCAAGATGGACCGCTACACGGCAGATGGCCCCCGAGACGGGCAGAAACGCCAGAGGGCCCTGTGAGGCAAACACAATAAGATAACCTCTGAGAAAGTATGATGGGGATCCTGGGCGGCCAGAGCGCCTCCGATTATATTAGGCGGTCTCTTGGCACGGAACAGGTCTCCCTGAGACTGCCTGTGACGTTCCTGAAACTCCAGCAAAGGCCCCTGATACGGCTAGACCTTAGGACCTTAAGACTGCCAGATATACCCCATGTAACAGAGGAAGACCCTTGTTACAGCCATTGAGACCACCAGGGACATTCAGAGAGCCTTTGACACTGCACAGGGGCCCGAGAAATCGCCAAAAGGTCTTTTGTAACTGCCAGAGGGCCCATAAGAGGGCAGAAATGCTTCCACAGAGACGACAAGACGGGCCACCTAGGACAACAGGTGGTTCTCTGAGACTGCTAGAGAGGGACTTTTGGGACAGCTAACGAACAGTGTCTAGCAATAGGGGCCTCCTGAGACGACCAGAGGGTCCCTGAAACTACTAAAGCTTGAGACGTCTAGACAGGTTCTGAAACGTCCTTAGGGCCTAGATCATTGCCAGAGAGTTATAGCGGACCCTAGTTACTGTTTGAGGGGCTCCATAGGCGGCAGAAGTTCCCCAGGGACGACAGCAGGGAACCCACAATAGTTTAAGTGTCCCTGAAACGGCAAGATGGACCCATGAAGCTCCCCAAGGTGTCCCTGAAACCGCTAAAAGGAGCGTCTGAGACATCCCGAGGGAGACGTGAAACTGTAAAAGGAACCTGAGACCATTTGAGGACCCCGACACGGCAGAAGGCCCGACACCACCAAAAGCGCCCCTGTAAATGCAAGAGGGAGCCTAAGCTAAGCCAGAAAAAAATATCTCCAGGAACTTCGAGAGTGTAGAGGGTAGATGGGCTCCTGGACAAGGTACAGACAAGACATTTCAAATAGAGGGAGGACTCAGCCGCCTAAAATCCCTCCGTTGTCATGTTTTTGGCACCTTTTGAAGTGAAACAAAACGCAGGATTTTCCCAAATAAGGTGTCGCGCTTGATTTTCTTGTTTTTTATATGGTAAAAAACGCCCAGTTACATCAAATATTTTCTCCTGAACTTGAGCAAACCAACGTTTTTTGTATCTGAAGAGCAAAAAAATGGCGGGTGGGCCGGGAGGGGGGCCCGCGCTGACCCTTCCCCCTTGGCGAAATCCTGGATCCGCTCCTGGTCCGTGGCTGTTCCCAGTCTAACCTTTCGTCAATATTCAAGGCTTTTAGCTCATTCTTGAACACTTCATCCTTTTCAATGACCATCAAGCACCTCTGCCAATAAGACCTTTCTGTTCCGAAGATCAGACAGTTTTATGAGTACCCTATGATATTAATTGTGTCATATGTTCCTACAGCTGTCAGCTACCGGGAGTTTCAGATGAGCGTACCACCGTACCAATGTAACGGGCGGCGCCATTCATGGACCGGGCGCCTCCAGCACCATTATGACCGTGCCGATGATATCGCGCGGCGGCCGCGACCCTGGCCGTCCTCTGTCCGCCGTGCACGCCCTCGGGCGATTACGCCCCGTGCATGGCAGTGCACGATCGACCGGCACCATCGATTGTCGTCTGTTGTTGGTCGGCGCGGTCGGGAGCGGGCGCCGCTATTCATCGGTAGCCCCGGCGACGGCCGGACGCGACGGCACGCGCATTGCCGGCTTCCCTCGCTGAGTCTGGCCTCCGTTCACGACCCGGCCGCTCGTTCCAGGGGAGAAAAAGCGCGCTGTTGGCCGTCAGCTGTCCGTTGTTTGTCGCCGTTACGGAGCTGCTGTTATTTTTGATGGCGGTTGGCTGTATGGTCCTGTTGTCCGTTCCCTGCTCCCCGGCCCGCCATCAGGCCGTTGCTCTTCGTAATGCCACCATCCGCACTGGTTGGGCCCAGAATAGCGTTGAGCCTGTTGTTTATAACAGGCTGGATGGCGAATCGCATTCTGACATGCCGGTGCTCAAAGCCTGACCAAATGCTTATTCATTTTTCGAAAAAAAAACATGCATGAGCAGTTTGTTTTATCCGGGAAATCTGAATTTATTAGACGTTTTCGAAAAGCTTCCAGAGGCCATCTACATTCCCAGTCCTGACATACCCAGGGAGCTCATTACACCCTCGCGCCAGTTTCGCGTGCCGATGTTTTGTGGGAACACCTAATTTGCCGGTCCCACCGAGCATTATATTAGTGTGTCTCTGTAGTTAGCTCCCGTTGTCATTTCGGCTGGGAAATAACCGAGACGATGACGAAGTTGAAGAGACGTTATCATTGACTAATCACATTTTGCCTCTCCTCCGAGGATGGGTGGACGGCGGTCTACCATGTTTTGTACAGCCTCGGGAAGAGCTGGCGTGTCCTGCACTGACCATGTTGACGAGACCGCCGCCCTCCAGGTCTGCGTCTTCATGGACCCCAGCGTGATGCAGGTCAGCATCAACAACCCCGGCGACAAGAACGCGCCGCCCAAAACGTTCACCTTCGACGGCGTCTACTACATGGACTCCATCACGGAGAACATCTACAAGGACATGGCGTACCCGCTGGTGGAGGGCACGCTGGAGGGCTACAACGGCACCATCTTCGCCTACGGCCAGACCGGCTGCGGCAAGTCCTTCTCCATGCAGGGTATTCCCGACCCGCCCACTCAGGTGGGCCTGATTCCGAGGGCCTTCGCGCACATCTTCGACGCCACGTCCACCGCGGAGGAGACCAAGTACCTGGTGAGCGCGCAAAATGTTTGCTGGTATCAAAACTGTGCGTCTGCGTTAGGCTGCACGGTTAAAGAGAATTGTCAGTCTTGAATGAATGCGTGTTTTAAATTAAGAAACCAGGTTTTAGCATGCAGCCTTAGGACAGACTTGTAAAGGATCAAATCATAATCAATTTTGATTCACCGGCTATTTTCGTGAATCAAAATCAGAATCGATTCACTATTTGGCAATTGTGGATCAAAGTCAGAATCAGAATTGCCTTTGGTTGAAAAATCAGAATTGAATATATCCACAAAAGTGGTGGGAATCAGTTTCCTGATCCTGATTCAGCTGAATACATGCTTTGTTTACGTAATCATTGAGACAGTCGCACCGGTGGAGCCAAAGGGGGTCCTGGGGGCCCGGGCCCCCCCTTAGGCCTACATTTTCTGTGAAAACCATTGGCCATCCTCTTCCCAACAAGTGGTTTTCATATGATTTCAGTTCACAGTGAGCCCCAGCCCCCCCTTAACCCGTCCCCGACTGGGGGCAGTTGACTGCCCCCCTGGGGTTTTTCTGAGATTGCGAGAGAACGAACAAACACAGAGTCACGAGACTTTGTGTACCTTTTGCTCCATCAATTTTGCATCTCGTGTCAAGATTTTGACTTTAGGTCAGGTCAGGTGCCTGGCCTAAGTCAGGTCAAAGGGACCTATGTCCAAAAAAGTTTAGCGCCCTGTAACTTCTTTGCAAAACGAGATATCTCAATAATACTTTCAGTGATTAGTGATCGTGATAGATGCAACAAATCTGCTATCTCAGATTTTTCGGAATTTTCCGAGTCATTGACCTAAGGTCAAACCCATTTTTAAGACATGTCGTTGTTTTTTCGGAAATTGACGGAATATTTCAAAACCTTTTTAGTGTGGATTGAAGCAGACATCTAGTTACCGTCATTGGGCAAAGTATCAATGACTTCCAGCCATTGACCTGAGGTCAGGTCACGAATAACTGAAGTGAGCCAAAATGTGTCACCGTCAAAATCGGCGATGAGTTATTCAGAATGGGTAGAAAATGACAGAACTAGTTTGCACATACGTATGTAATACTAGGAAGCTCAAAAAAGTTTGAAAAAGTAGCATATTTTGCAAATAAACAGGCTCTCGCCAATAAAGCTCCGCCAATTTTGTGGATTGGTAGCTAATCAATTTTTCCAGAATTGAAGCATGAGAAACCATGACAAGAAGCACAAAGATCAATAAAATTGACATAAATGGCCTTTTTTCGCAAAAATAAAGGAACACTAAAATTAGTCCCCGTCAATTTGGTACCGCATACGGCAGCGACGCACACCGACAGCTGGGGGGAGAATTGCCGTGTCTTTAACTCAACGTTTCGGCGTATATATTGAACAAATGTGGGGAAATTAGACGTGTATCGGCATCCGCGGACCTTTACTTGTGTGCTGATGCCTTTACCTATGCGTCATTAGTCACAGCCCTTGAGATTCAGGCCATTTCTCGGTCTCATGCAGTCGGCTATGAGAAAACATATATAGGGCGTAAATTGCTTACATATTATCTAAAACTAAAAATGAGACCAAGTTCGAGCTGTACTCGTCACAAGCTTTCTAACGGTATGCTTATTTTTTATCGTGGGACCAACCGTTCGTGGGTTAAAGGGGGGCAGTCAACTGCTCCCCCCCCCAGTCGCCCATGTTCGAAACGGACCGACGGTCGTGCGCGGGTTAAGAAAGTCATGATCGCGCCCCTGGACAGTTCATTACCATTAACTGTAAGAATAACCATGAGGTCTGTCAGAATTGGAAGTAGAATTATGTGAGAGCAGGAAATGAAAATTCTATCTGTGATACAATGGGGAATGAAATATTTCTTCTACTGTTGTCAAAAATGTACATTGTATTCCCTGAATGAATGTTTGGGCCATAAGTTCGTCTGGTTAGAGCCTACCCTAATGCTCATTTCACTTTCACTTTCATTAATGTTCAGTTCAAATTTTTTCCGCTCGTGTTTTATCCTTTGCATTATTCATCGCGACTAGATTTATGTTAGAAGTAAATGTAAAAATATACATACTGTATTTGCGGGGGATTACTGGTGAATGTATGAAACCCCATCGTTGACCCTTTACAGAAACATATTTACGAATCGGGATTTTTTCTACCTTTTGACACTCAATGTAGATTGAATTTGTACATAGTGCCGGGACTTGACTATTGTATTTATGACGAAAAATGCAAGCACAGTTATAGTAATGTCAGATAGGTTTGAATCGCGGATGGAATTATAAATCGTGAATCGTGGATCGAAACAATTCTTTGCAGATGAAATGGAATTTGAATCAGAAGAACCAGGATGGAATCAGTTCTGTTTCCTCATTGCGAATCAGCATCGGAACCAAAGTCACCTTTATGGGCTGTGATTCAGAACCGCACTGATTCCCAGTTTCGTGAATCGCATTCAAGGTTGGCCTAAGAAATTGATTTTTAACATGTCGTTTGTTTCGTAACTCTACACTTACCGAGTTTCAAAGCGATTTCCTGAGAGTCGCTCACGTCTTATTCATTCACCGTAATCATCGTAGGTAGTCTTAGAATTCGATTCCTGGCCTGCATTGTGTTGAGAAATCTGTATTAACGGGGTTTCATAGCGATTTATCGCTGATCACTACAGTGTTTTTTGCTCCATATTTATTGTCAGCTGTTGCGTGACAATGAGCAGACCTAGTAAGCATCAGCACAAGACGCGCATTTCACCATATCAGTGGGTAATGTCAGAATACAGTTTTCGTCCACTGCATTGTTGTGTCACTTGGTATTTTACAGATGAGCAACGGCTGAAATGTAATCAGTATTTTTCGGGCCGGTCCAATGTAGTCGTAAAAAGCTGACCAAGGTGGAACATTCGACGTAAAACAGCAGCCCTCACCCCAGACCTTTTGTTTGTTGATAGGCGCAAAAATTAACCGTGAAATATTATTTCGCAATAGCCAGTTGTAGTATTGGAAAGGCGGTTGCTATCAGAGCAGTGTTTGCCGTATGCATTCACGTCTGCACACAGTTGTGCAACAATGGGACCTTTGTGGAAGGTTATGGGTCTGTAAACTCTGTTTACTGCTGATTTGCAGCCACCCTGATCAGTGTGCGGTCGCTTGTTCCGCATGACGAATTTAGTAGGTCTGAAGACTAAGAAATCCTGGAATATTCTAGACCGGTACCTTGTATACCAGATCCATCCCAATGGAATTTAACACACCGGTCACTCGCACCGTTTTCCGCGGTCCGGCAGGTCCACGGCTCCTACCTGGAGATCTACAACGAGGAGATCCGTGATCTGCTGGGAGCGGACGCCAAGAAGAAAATCGAGCTCAAGGAGCACCCTGAGAAGGGTGTCTACGTGCAGGACCTTACCAAACACCCGGTCGCCAACACCGGAGAGTGCGAGAAACTCATGGCCAAAGGCTGGAAGAACCGGTCGACAGGAGAGACGCTGATGAACAAGGACTCGTCGCGGTCCCACTCCATCTTCACCATCTTCATCGAGATGATCACGCCCTCGAAGAAGCCTGGCGCCAAGGACAACATCAGGGCGGGCAAGCTCAACCTGGTGGATTTAGCCGGGTCCGAACGACAGGGAAAGACAGGTAACTCTCAATGGTGTTACTCAGCAGGTCGCCTAATGGTTTCAATGTTTTTGCCACGTTGGCAGATTAGTCACCTTTGCGTTACAGTATTTTTGTCGAGCGTTCAGATTCCAGCCGTACGGCGTTCTGAGCAGAATGTCTGCTGCTTCCGAAAGCTGCGTGTTGAATCACGCCACTTCCACTACCGAACCCCGCAAGAACTGTGGACGGTGACGTCAAAGACCGCCGGTTCATTCCGTGCTGCACTGTCCGGCCGCGGTGACGCCGCGTACCGAGCCCTGTTTGGCCGAGACCGCTGGACTGAGGAGTGTCGGATGGCGGATGGCCGGGCACAGCCCCGGCTCCGTGGTCGGTTTTCTGTCTGCTGGTAGTCATTCTCATTCTCGGGCCATCGGACAGCGCGTATTACTGCCAGATTTGACAGCCGTTCTGAGATCGAGCAGCGTTTCATTCGAGCCTTTTTTTTGGATGAAATTCAATGAATTGCGATCCCTTGCGACATGTGCAGCCTCCTCCCACCGCTGTTCTGGACGGAAGAAAAAGCGAGCGGACTGACGTGTACCGAAGTTGAACAAACTACTCTCTTGTGATGTCTTAGTCTGACTTACCTTCCTCGTGACGGAAGTTGAACAAATTACTCTCTTGTGATGTCTAAGTCGACTTACCTGCCCTACTCCTGAGGAACTGGCTGTGACATCTTCCGACTATCGTGCCGAGTTCCCGCGCTGTGTGTGCCGCCAGGCGCCACGGGAGACCGTCTGAAGGAGGCCACCAAGATCAACCTGTCGCTGTCCGCGCTGGGAAACGTCATCTCGGCGCTGGTGGACGGCAAGAGCAAACATATCCCCTACCGAGACTCCAAGCTCACCCGCCTGCTACAGGTGGGCGATTGTGGCCGCCGCCGATTTTTATCGTTTATCATTTTTATTTATTTATCATCGCCGCAGATACGCGGGATCGAGAGAGTCTGGGGGCCAACCGCTGGCCGTCTTTCGATGGGAAATGTTCACGGCGCGTCACTGCCCCAAATTTCCAAATCCAACCGGGCTTCTTTGAACTTTTTGGGACTTACCACGCGCAGCAGCGAGACGGAGGACAGAGACTGCCCTGCCCCCTACAGATGACGCTGCAGGCACGGTCTGCCCGTCAGCTATAGATGGCGGCTCACGACAAAGGTAGCACATGCGCTCGGGTTTTACGCCGTGATGGACACAGTCGGCCCGAAACCGAGAGGGAGACCGAGGCCGTGGTACGGCCTCTTGGCGGCACCAGCGGCATGCTGAGCTTTCCCTGCACCGTTTGGCTCAGTGGACAGGGTACACCAAACCTGGGTTCCCAGTTGGCAAAGCTCGAGCCGGTGAAGGTTCGTCTCATTGCGAACTGGTATCCCAACATCGTCTACCTAGACGCAAACAAAGAGAGCACTTTAGACCGAACTGAAAAGATTCAGCGACGCAGCGAACTTCTGGCTTTAGTTACTGCAAGTATTTACCACACTGACAGATTGGCTCCTTGGGGAAATAGTTCGTATCCAGTTGGAATATGTTTTACTTCCGTCATGATTTTCTTCATCTAGTGATACCTGAGGCTTCAGTGTGCTTATCAACAGCCAAACCAAGTCCCCAGCGTGAACCGCGAGCCCTGGTCGCAAAAACTTTCTCGCTGTGGCACCGACCGTGCCTCCAGGCACGGTACGGCCGTACACTCTAGAACAGGGCGTCTTAGTTAACAGCAGGAGGATTTGGCGCCACTGGACCGTCGGGCGGCGGAGCACGGCAGCCTCAGACGGCCGTCAGCTGACCGTCGTCCCCTCCCCCGCGCAGGACTCGCTGGGAGGCAACACCAAGACCATGATGGTGGCCTGCCTGTCGCCTGCCGACAACAACTACGACGAGACCATCAGCACGCTGCGCTACGCCAACCGAGCCAAGCAGATCAAGAACAAGCCCAAGATCAACGAGGACCCGAAAGACACGCTGCTCCGAGAGTACGCCGAGGAGATTAAAAAGCTGAAGGAGCAGCTGGAAACCGCCGGCGGACCGGCGCAGGTCAAGTTTGAAAAAGGTCTGTGGAAGGGACGGGATGCTGATGTGCACATACAAACGCTTGCCACGGCTTTGTGTGCGATATTCGTAATAGCTGCTTACGTTTTAAATAATACCTAACACCAAGCACAAATAGGAAAGGCCCGGTTGATAATCACCATGACATCTAACGGCAAAGTAAGGTATACTGCAAGATGGCTGCAAGAAGTGCAACGTTAGATTGGTGTTTGAAGTGTGTAGAACTTTCAGTGAAAATTGACGGCTTGCCACTTTTAACGGGTTAAAAACCTATTTTCGCTATTATAAATACTTTATAACCTAGTTATAGCCGTGTCATATTTAAGGGATATATTGGCGTGAAATGCGGTCTTACAGTCGTCGACGAGGAGGCCATACAGAAAGAAAGAGAAAAGCTAAAGGCAGAGTACGAGCAGGAGATGAAGAAAATGAAAAAGGAGTTGGAAAAGCAGAAAAAGAGCACTGGTGGCGGACCTCCTAGTCAAAAGGAGCTTGATGAGCAGGCCGCCAAAATCAGAAAGGAATTTGAGGAGAGAGAGAAAAAGATGCGGGTGAGAATGTTTGTTTTAGCTCCAGCCATCCGTGTACTTCGTCTTCACGCTTATGTGTGGCTGTCGCTAATACGATGAACTAATATGTATTCCAAATTATGTACTTTTTAGCCTAAAAACGTTTTAACGTAAGACAACTTTAATATATTAACGGTCTCAGTTTATACATTTATGCCGTTTTGACTTTGCATGGCAGATTTCCCTTATCAGTCGTTTTTACCCACGGTATATAGTAGTTATTGGACTCTATGCGACTGGGGATACGGCTCGAGATGGAAACTTGGTATCTTATGGTTTCAGGTCCACGTAATTTGGCAGAATATATACCGGGAAATTAAATTGTTTGATGCATAGTCGTTGAAAAGGTCCGTCTTGCTTTAGCTTCATCGACTGGTCTGCGATTATTTATACCCACCATATGCCTTTATCGACTGAGAAAAAGATTAGGAAGCCGGAGCTGAGTCATATCGTCATAGGTCTCTTTTATTGAAAAACGGGTTTCGTAGTTTTTGTCGAGTGGTACTAAACCGCCGTGGCTGTATAGTGCATAGTCGATTGCTTTAGCCGAAAGCTCTTGCTGATGATCGTGATGCTTCCTCAGGAGGAACTTGAGGCACAGAGAGCTATGATGACCGGTGGTGCAGTTCCTGAAAACGTCGACCCAGAGGTGTACGAAAAGTAAGGTCCGGTGTGGAACACTGTTGGCCCTGGTGTCGCAGTAAGACAACATTTTGGGGATTTTGAACTGCTATAATGGATATGTGATTGGTTCCGTGTTTTTTGGGATAAAAAAAAAATGGGGGGGGGGGGGGAATAAAATATTTTTTACCTTCTTTTTTTTTTTTTTTTTTTTTTATTTTTTTAAGTTGCACCGGAGATTGTGCGAACGCCGGTTTTCGGGGAGTCGTTCCGGCGACTCACGCCCCCCCCTCTCCCCCGCCGTCGGCCAGGCTGCGGGCGCTGCAGACGCAGATCGTGGGCGGTGAGAGCGCCAACGACCAGGCGGCCGTAATGAGGCGCAAGAAGGTCAACGAGGAGGTGCAGCGGCGGCGCAAGGAGATCGCCGAGGCGCTGGGCCGCAGCGCCGCCGAGTGCGAGGACGAGGACGAGATCCTGGTCAAGGCGTACGACGACGTGCAGGCCACGCTCAAGGCGCGCACCGAGCTGGCCAAGAAGATGAAGGCCCGGGTGAGCGGGCGCCGGGCCGCGCCGAGGCGACGCGCGGGTGGTGGACGGCGGCTGGTTGGGTTTGGTGTGTTACGTGCTTTGTTTTGCTCGGCATAAAATGGGCGTTTTGACAGTGAATGTGTTGTGATGTTGTGACAGTGTGAACGTTATGACAGTGAATGAATGTACGCCACGTAACGTTTGCATTGTTCTTTTACGTTAAGCGCCTGTTCCTTCCCAAAAGCGTCAGATCCGAGCAGGCTGCCGTGTCCACGGTCTACCTGAAAGTCAACGTTGCGTTTGGATGTCTAGATACCTCAGCGGTCGTGACAGTGGAACAGATGCTTTGTTTTTGTCTTTGTTTTTTTAACTTGACCTCGAATGTGTGTAACGTACCGCCTCACCATCGCCCGCGATTCACGAAGCGTCGCGGACGTGGCGTACGCTCTCTGCTGTTTCTCCCGGTCGTTCCACCGGCAGCGGCGGCGACGCTGCGCCGTCTGGCGCCTGTGCCGGCCGTTCTCTGACGTCCCGTGCCCGTCCGCCCTGCCGTGACCCAGCTCAAGGCCCAGGAGCAGGATCTGCGAGACATCCAGTCGGAGTTCGCCGTTGGAGCGCGACGACTACCTGGAGACGATCCGGAAACAGGAGCAGGCGCTGCGCCTGCTGCAGCAGCTGCTGGACCGCGTTCAGCCCACCATCCGCAAGGACTGCAACTACGCCGACATTGAGGCCATCAAGAAGCAGGCCATCTGGGACGAGGTCGAGCAGAAGTGGAGGCTGCCCGAGCTGCAGCTGGTCAAGACGAAGCTGCCACCTCCGTGTAAGTGGACACTTGAATCTAGGGATCATTTGTAATGATAGGACGCCAAGTGGACACGACTTTCCATCAGTCGTTTAATTGCAAACCTCGGCAGTCGGTTTTTTCCAAATGTTCACGATAATGGCCGTTCATTTTTGTTTTGCTGCCAGCTATGTCTTTTGTGTGGCGAACAAATGCCTTGTCTTCCATAAACCTCGTAAAACACTTTCGTGGATGAAAAAGTTTCCAAAACACCGATACGCTGAACGCCGAGACACTGGCACGATTTGTCCATGCATATCGTGGCTGTTCACATGTAACAGTTTCGAGACATGTTTCTTTAGAGCACCGTGCAATGATATCGTTGTAGGAGGGGTTTGCCGACGCTTAAAAACGAAGTCGACCACCTAAAATTGAAACTTTCGCAGGGCCTGAGCCCAGCCTGAGCCTCAGACCTTGATTCCTCTAGCGCAGTTGCGATGTCCTCTCAAAACGTTCCCGTCACATGCCGTCGAACGAGCGCTTCCGCAGTGTCTGTAGCTAGAGTAACGCGCCGCCGAACGCCAGTTCCCACGGGCCCGGCGGGCGCGGCCGCCGGCGCCGGGGACCGGGGCCCGGCGCAGACGCAGACGGCGCCGGCGCGGCTGCTCCAGGCCTGGGACGACGACAAGGGCGAGGACAAGTTCCTGAAGGTTGGCCGCGCGCACGCCTCCCGTGCGGCGCTTCAGCCGAATTCGACCTAAGCCGTCCCGGTCCGGGCCGCACGCACCTGCACGGGGTTCTCCGGCACGTGTGGTTCGCTGTGTTGTTCGCTCGTGTTGTTTGCCTGCGTTGGTGGCGTTTGCTATGTATTTGCCTGGTGTGCGTGTGCGGTGCGGGCGGCCGGCTGGTGTCTGTCGGTGGCGGTGTGAGCCCTTCACGCGGCATGACGGTGCTGTTACAGTGCTCGGCTTCGGCGCGCCCACCACCAGCACCCGGTACAAGGGGCCGGCCGGCGTCGACTGGGCGCAGGAGGAGACCCACATCACTAACGTACGCGCCGGCCTCTGTCGGCCGAGTCCGGCTGTGTTCGGCCCGGCCGACTGCCGGTCTCGGCTGCCTCAGATCGCAGTCTCTCTCTTTATAGCCTGCTCTTGACGCCTTCCTGGACGCAGTGCTGGGCTGCTGTTGTGGTGTGGGTCACAGATAAGGCTCCATAGCTGCATAGATCGTGTTCGTGTGTGTCGATCACAGTCTTCCTTTGCACATCGATGAGCATTTACGTTTTGCCTTCGAATGTCATTTGATGTCATGTCATAATTTGACTCTTTTGATCGGATGCTTTACATTACCTCTGTTTCTCTGGTCGTGACATGCCGTGACCTAGCCTGACCTGAGGTGACCTGACTTGTCGTAACCTGGCCTTACTTGAACTGACCTGCCGCGACCTTCCGCGACCTAACCTTGCCTGACCTGATCCGACCTACCGTGTCGTGGCCTGTCGTCACCTAGCCGACTTGACCCGCTTTGAAATGACCTGACCTGGCCCGGCAGCGGCTCGAGCGGGGTGCGGAGGAGAACGTGGCCGGACGCTACTTCGCGCCGACCAACAATCGTCAGGCGGAGATCCTGTTCAAGACGCAGCTGCAGGCGGAGCAGGCGGCCAAACAGAACCAAGGTAGGCGGTCGGGCCTCGCCCCTTCCCCGTGCTGACGTCAGTGTAACGTGACGTGTTCCGGTGGTCGGGGAGTCGGGGCTTCGTGCTGCGTTTGATTGAGCGTGTGTGAGTGTTGGACCGATGGTTAAAGGTGACTTCATTTTTTTCGCGCGAATATGGGTGTTTAAAGGGAATGGCTGGCCCTGGTTGACTCTTCAAAACTAGATTGGGCTCATTTGACAAATATCGCTGATCACGCTTTTGGGACTTATTTTCTGGAAACCGCCTGGAGGCACTATGGAATTTAAATAGCAATATGAAATAGAAGTTATGTTCATACTTCTCCTATTGGCGAAGACATGGTGGGAGTTCTCTGTTCAGGTTTATTGGTCTGTGCTCGCTGCTGTCGTTACGCAACAGCCATGAATAAAAGCCAGCCAGCCAGCCAAGCTACGAATAAAAACAACGCAAGAAATTCGTACAGGGGAAATGGCTTAGAAATCTCGTTCAGGTGGAGTTTTGAGGGTTTTACATATGGTAGATGAGAATCCTATTTACAAGACTACAAGCTAGGGTAATCTCAATTTAAAATGTGTGTTGCCGTGTAACATTGCCTGTAAATATCGCATACCATTCATTTGGTTGGTATTAAGCTGGCCATTGAGTAACTACTGCGGTTCCGTCTTGCTAACTGAAACCCAGACCTGGAAATTATACCACGCTTTCAGTGAGCCTGTCTGAAACACTGCATGCATGGAAGAAACAGAAGATATCTGTCAGATAGGGCTGCGATCAGACCGTTCAGAATGCTGTCTAGGTGATGACTGATGTCAGCAGTCCGTGTCATTGTCTCTGGGTCTAGTCGGACTGTTGAGACTGGCTGGACGACGACTGGCGTCATGTGTCCCTGTCTCCGGGTCTGGTCTGACCGTGTCGTCACCTCTCCCTCTCTCCGGGCTGGTCTAACCGTGTCGTCACCTGTCCCTGTCACCTGGGTCTGGTCTGCTCGTGCTGTCTCCTGGCCCTGCCTCTGGGTCTGGTTTGGCCGTGTCGTCACTTGTCCCTCTCTCCGGGTCTGGTCTGACCGTGTCGTCACCTGTCCCTCTCTCCGGGTCTGGTCTAACCGTGTCGTCACCTGTCCCTCTCTCTGGGTCTGGTCTAACCGTGTCGTCACCTGTCCCTGTCTGCGGGTCTGGTCTGACCGTGTCGTCACCTGTCCCTGTCTCTGGGTCTGGTTTGTTCGTGCTGTCACCTGTCCCTGCCTCTGGGTCTGGTCTGACCGCGCCGTCACCTGTCCCTGTCTGCGGGTCTGGTCTGACCGTGTCGTCACCTGTCCCTGTCTCTGGGTCTGGTTTGTTCGTACTGTCACCTGTCCCTGTCTCTGGGTCTGGTCTGACCGTGTCGTCACCTGTCCCTGTCTCCGGGTCTGGTCTGACCGTGTCGTCACCTGTCCCTGTCTCTGGGTCTGGGCTGGCCCTGCTGTCTCCTGGCTCTGTCTCCGGGTCTGGTCTGACCGTGTCGCCACCTATCCCTGTCTCTGGGTTGACCTGGTCTCGGGCTGACCGCGTCCGGTCCGGTTGACTGGGTACTGCGTTGACCGTTGCCGGTGACTGGGTACTGCCCGGCGCTGACCGGCGGTCCGGTGCCGGTTGCAGCGGCCATGGTTCGACACGGCCTGGCCGGCAGCTCCGGTCTGAGCCGCAGCTTCAACGCGCTGCACACGCTGGGCGGCGCGGCCGGCGGGCCGCGCGTCACGGGGCTGGCTGCCAGCTCGTGGGCCAGCTCCTCCGCCTGCCACCTCGGGCAGAACGGCCTCGGTACAGACCGGCCCGGCCCGGTCCGGTCCGGCCCGACCCGCATGACCGCCCTTGCCTGTCTGCGTGCGTGTGTGCGCCTGTGCGCGCCTGTTGGCGTGTTGTGGCACCGCGGACCAGTTGGCAGCCTCGGCACTTGCTTGTGGTGACGTACCTTCGCATGACTCATCGGCTTTCAGGGGTTCTGCTTCTGCACCGTCATGCACCGGCGACCGGCGTGTGTCAGGTGGACGTGTGGGGAAGGATCTTGCCTTGTGCCGTTGTTTTTTTTTTGTGCGGTCGCTGCGTGAGCGTGGAGTTTTCACACTGGTTTCCTTTGTCCTGTCGCTCCTGTAGCTCTCATGAATCCAGCTGGCGCGTACTGGACCAAGAGTGCCCCTCCGAGTCCCACAGGTAACGCTGAAAAGCGAACGTTCCTCGGAAGATCATTTTAAAAGTTGTTTTCGATTCGAAAGTCATGCCGAATAACACTGGACCACGGAATGCCATCCTTATGGCTTGTTCTTAAAAAGACACGCTGCATCGTGTTGAAAAGGATTATTGTTAGTTGCCATCGTACCTGGGCAGGTAAGAGGCGACATGCACTCTTCTATCAGTTCGTGAATTTCCAGGAAAAGTCCGTTTTGAAATGCAACGCATATTTCCATATAGTGTGTTCTTTAGCATTTTCGCCCAAGTTGGTCTTGAAATCAGTTCCTCGTCTCGTATCCTTTTTCCCGTTCTTCTCCAGGATCCAATCACAGCTTCGTTCCTGGCATGGGAAGAGGTAAGTAGTGCAGCACATAGTTTGCATCTTATTTCTTGATCTGTTTTTGTGAAGGATTAGCAGTCTCATCACTTATGACGTAGAAGTTGTACCTTTTCGTGTGACGGGGAAGTAGACGGTCTCGTGACATTCTGTGTCGACGCTCCATCGCATTTTGCTTTGTACATTATCTCAAATGTAAACGCCTGACAATCGTTCTAAAAAACCCTTTGAAGGTAGTGAAAATAACCTGACTTCGATATCAATGCCGAAGTTAAAACGTTATTGCGAGGTATGTCGACATTTGGTTTGGTGTTGTTTTGAGCTCCTCCGACCAGCATTTATCTTTTCAGAAGTCTGAGATCAGGGAAAGAGGTCAGGGTGGCACTTGTCTGAGCAGTAAAGAATGCGTTCTGTTGGCGTGGATCGGGCTTAATGAGAATGAAAGGGCGGCTGGACAGCTGGAGACAGATGGGGCGTCAGCGGGGGCGCGGACTCTGACCGTCTGACGCCGTGCACCGGCCGCTGGCAGGCTTCTCCCCGAACATGGGCCCGCGGCGACCGGGCCCGCTGGCGCCGGTCGGCGCCCTCAAGAAGAACGTCATGGACTCGTTGTAGCCGAAATCGGGCGGCGGAGGAGGCGGCGCCGGCCGGCCGCCGGGCTGTAGAGGCCGCGGACGGAGCGGCACGTCGTCCACTGGCCTGCTGTCGGCAGCTGCACAGCTCAGCTGGCGGCCGTTACGCGTGTTTTGGCTGACTGCGAATTGCGACGTCGCTGTTTGAAGGGGTAGGATATTTTAAAGGGGATGGAACGCCGCCGTTGTTATTTTTGGGAGCGTTGTTGTCGAAAGGCTCCTGCGAAAGGGGCCTGCGCATGTTTATCAAGCTCGATGAGACGTACTGATTATTCCGATGGCTGAGAAGCACACCGTCTGTGATATCCACGGTGAAATGCTGCCTTATACCGAGTGATAGTTATTGTCGTTTGTCAGTCATGCCTCCCGCCCAGCTTTGTACCAAAGGTTAAACATAAGCTCTTTTTTTACTTTTTACATCCTCTGCCATCAGCATCCGACCCATCGGCTGAATGTTTCGAGACCGGGTGCCTTTTTCTATGTGTTGTTTTTGTTGGTGTTGCCTTTCCGTTCGCATAAGCCTTCATCTTTAGTGGCTCACTGCATCGCTTGAAATCTTTTGCATTATAAGATCTGTTACGAAATGGAAACTATGGGCCATAGGAACAGTATTACATGTGATGATATGTATACTCAAGTCTGTTCAGGGTTTTCAGATCCAATTGTGCTGTGGACATCACGAGATCAGTTGTGTTGTTACTGGTTGGAATAAATATGACAGTACCTGGCTTTTTGTTTAAAGAAGTAGAAATCGTTTTAGCTGTTCTGCCATGTGGTGCTGGGTGCTGTCAGATGTTTTCCTACTTTCTTGAAGCTCGCGATAAAGGCTGTGTATGAGATCTTTAGCGCGGTTAGAAGACCGGAACATTGTTTTCATATGAGCGTGACAACACAAAACACGTACATTTCTGTACTTAACGAAATGTGCTAAATCAGTATCGGCCAGCGTTTATTGTCAGTTTTGATCCTCTGTTGTCAAGCATTTGGAGAATTCGTTTTCTTCCGTTCACATTCGGACTGAACGCCTCGTAAGGTGCGACCCTCCGCAGTGAATCCAACTTTGAACGCGTTTGGCTCGCTGACAAGGCACTTCGTCCACGTGAAAGGCAGCGACAGTCACTGCCGCTTGTAGACCCGCGTGCAGACGACGTCGCCGCAGGAGACGATCTGAAACGGAGGCGGGCTCTAATCGTACCGGCAGGCTGGTGGCATGGAGTCTCCGGCGTATATTGTGTGTAAAGGTTCCTTTATTTTACCGTCAGACATGTTTTGCATATACTGTGCGAGCAATCTCACTCTTACGGCTGTAAACCGAATCCAAACTCTGATTTAACCTTATTCCCGGAGGGCTAGGTGGTATGGCCGATTCCCGGCAAGGGCGGCGGATTCAGCCCCCCGAGGTCTCGAGAACTACACTCGATTTCATCGCAACAAACTGCAATCTATTTACCATGACGTAAACTATACTTCTACGAAAAGAAACTCGCAAATTTTGAAAGGGGTGGGTACAGGGGGATAGAAATATCAAAATGGGGGTATTTTTGGACTTCTTAGAATTCTGTTGTTTATGGCCCGATTTCGATGGCATTGGAATGAATCAAGAAATTATGCATGGAACTTTTACACTGGCACACGCATCTGAAATTTTAAGAAAATTCATAGGCGTTCACAGAGTTTCAAAAACAGGAGGATTAGTTTTTCAACAACTGAATGAACAAAAAAGGCAAAAGCATTTTTTTTTGCTTCTGCTAATCATGTTATGTTACAGAAGTACAAATCGTATTATAATGTTTGCATAACGTTAGCATAGGCGGTGCCAGGGACATGAAAAAGGGGAACTATCATGGTCACATGTTCTTCAGATCAACTTGTGACATTTGACCTTAAATGGCCTCCTGTGACCTTGCAGTCACTTGGAATGATCTCGTGTGCATTTAATACTATCTGTAAACGTTTTCAACATTTGATTTCACGCTATTTCAAAAACTTCATTTTACGGCTATTGTGACATAGGGTACGGGCACTGACATATCAGGTCATAACTCCGTGCCCGACCTGATATCAAGCTGAATTTTGATGCACAAGTAGAGGGCACCCTTCTACGTCATATGTGTATTCCGGGTTTGGCATTTCAAAAAAATAGCGCCAAAGTTATTACGATAAAACCAAATTTTGAATTTTGACCTTGACCTGACCGTGTTTAGTGACCTCAGATGAACAAAACTGTATTTGCACGTTGCCCAACTGTTTAGCTATACATCCATAAAGAGTTCTAAGTTCTGTCTTAAAAAGGCAATTTTTGGCAGTCATTTGCCATTTACCCTCAACAGGGCCAAAAATGGGCTGAAATGCCTCCCCAAAACGTTGCCTAGCTCCCCTTGGGCACAATGGAATTTCGACATTTGTCATGGTGCATACGAAGAATAGCTAAGAAAAGTGACCAAGTTTCGTGAAGCGGCGTTAAAAACCCTGGAACTGGCAAGCAAAAACCCGAGAGG
This sequence comes from Capitulum mitella, assembly GCA_030062745.1. Lineage (NCBI taxonomy): Eukaryota > Metazoa > Arthropoda > Thecostraca > Pollicipedomorpha > Pollicipedidae > Capitulum > Capitulum mitella. The sequence goes on from CP099848.1 coordinate 2,943,193, forward strand.
GGGCGGATTCATCTCCCCTACCGGGAATAGAGTTGAAGGCGCAGATGATATCTTTACGACTCTCACTAGTACTACTGTGATATGATAGTAACAATAATAAGTAGCATTTGTAACAAGCAGTACCAGGAGCAAGGTCCAGCGTTGAGAAATTGGACACGTCAAGATGAGGTATGTGGCAAAACTGACGACTGCCGTCAGCCAGTCAGGCTGTTGCAGTGCGCTGTTCTGCACTTCAGCCAAACGTGGCAGCAGTGTGCGCCAATCCTGTTTATCTGCCTCCACCCTCTGCCTCCCCTCCCCAGCTTGTTGGCCTCAACAGGAGCTGAACGGCTGCAAGTACCCCGTGGAATTACGCTGACGAGGCAACAAAGAAACCGGCCATCTTTCAATTGAGCCCGGCGGTCCCGCCCTTCTCGGCAAGCCGTGTCGAGTGGACCGAGATAGGCACGAGGGGGGGGGGCGGGGCTGCGGTCCATGACCCAACCTGACGCTGCTCCGACCGGAGGGTCGTGACGTCACGGCGGACATGACGTCACGCGGTGGTGCCACGCTCTGCTGACCGGCCCCAGCCTGGCGTTGGAGGAGAGGCGGCTATAGTCTTGCCGATAGCTAATGGGAAACCGGCCGTCCGGTCGCGTGCCGCCACTCACCATCTCGATGCCGTCGTCGGTGAATTTGCGGACCAGGGTGGAGGTCTTGCCGTCGCCGGACTGCGTTTCGGTCAGGGTGTCTCCTTCCTTCGTCACTACGCTCTGAGGGCAAGGTTACATGTACACGGTCACAAACATGTGACGATGGTCATCTGTGTTGTTGGAATATTTACGGATAGTTTCGATTGCTAGGAACTTTTTTGCCGCAGTCTTGTAGGCCAGTTACGAGCGAAGAAAACTCGCTATGAGGTTGGTTCAAAGCAGGGACCTCGACTACCTTTGCTGCCTGAAGATGTCGCCAGTGGGCGTTATACAAGCAAGCTGAAGAGCGGAAGCCTTGCAAATTCGCGCTGTCCTATTCAGGGCGCAGCTGACTCACGCGAGTAAATTAAGCTGAGGCGAAAACTAACGGTGGAGAACACGGGCATCATCCCTGAGTGTTTCTCATTGTTTGGCGTTTCGTTTCAATAAACACGGCCAACAAAATTCGGTTGCCTGCCAGAAACTGAAGTTTCCGGAACCACAATGAAGAGCACGCTATTCGCAACCGTTCGCGTGGCGCTGCTCGGTTCAAGGACTTCATTGTTGCCGGCTCCGGCGGAGGTGGAGCACGCCGCCCTCGTTTACCAACAGGAACCGTGCGGAGCGTGCCCGAATCCGGGTTTCTGGGCACGTGAAACGGAAGATTGCACGGCGAACGATCGAATCGTCGTAACCAGTACCCACTGGTTTATAGTCCGGACCGCAGCAATGTGTCGGCAAACTGTCACCTTGAATAGTTAATACTTCCTGACGACTAATTCGATGGGAAATGCCTGAGAATCCTGGCTCGGGGCTCAACAGAGATAGTTATCCACGCAAAACAAAACGCACTTAAATCCGTCCTACGGCCACATCCAGCCGCGCCGCACGTCAGCTGGCGCGCTATTTCGTTCTACCGGTGAACGAATAAACTGCGCCTGACTCTCGGCATCTCGAACTCGCCGCTCCTGGGACTTAGCTGTACTAAAAGCCGACCCTTCTGAACAGGCAGGCCAGTCTGCACGATTCGTAATTTCACCAGGCGTCCTGGTCATCATTTCGCGACCCAAGGGGCGACCAATCAAGAACGAGTCGCAGAAAACACCCAGCTGCATCCGCTCCCGCTGGGCCGTTCCCGCCGTGCCGATACTCGGGCCTGGCCAGAGGCGAACGGCCTGAGACGAGCAGACGCTGACACCAGCTGCTAACTGCGGCCGGCCAGGCGCCTGTGCCCACGGGTGTCGGATGATGCCATTGCGTTAAAAGCTTCGTGATGGACAAGCTGGATGTTTGCACAATACGGAGCGGACTTTGATCAGTGCCTTTGTGGATTTTCAGAGTCAATTATCCCCCCGTTTTCTGTTTTCTGTTTTGTTCGCTTTCTACACCCTCTCTTCCACCCTATCCCTCTGACCACCCCCTCCAATCATCATCCTTTGTCTCAAAACAACGGCATCTTTAGCTCCATATTTTGGTCAAGCTCGAATGCTCCCTTGCTTCGCGTGCATGCTCTAGAATGGTAATGGTTACGTGTTTTCCTGCAGTTCCTGAACAGTAATGTTTACGTGAAATCCTGCATGTCTGGAATCCTGGGCAAGGTCTCAACGAGTAGTAGTCATGGATGCTATTGGCCGTCCAAGAAAAAATAAACGAAATATCAGTTCAAGACTATAAAAGAGCGCAAGCTCAACAGAGGATAAAGAAATTCGCGATTTATGGCCGTCGGTGCGGTTCTCCGCTTAGCTTAGGTACGCGGCAAGTCAACATTACCGGAGCCTCAAGTTCTGTAGAGAAGGCACTGAACACACTGGAAGGGCGCTGCATCATTTCAGGCAACTCACGCTGGCGTACGTGCGTTACGTGCGGACGTTTGATCGGACCTCAGGCCCTCTCTTAGCGGAGCTATTTGAACGGACAGCTTGCGCGATGACGTCTGACCTATCGCAATCGGCGAGACCGTGTGGCGGTGATGCCGAGTAACGCTGCACTGGCTGCAGGGGGCCGCAGTCGAAACACAGGACGCAGTAGGGCAGCCGGCGTCACGGCGCTGATAAGCCCTGCGGCCGTGCAGCCGAGCACGTGGCGGCCGCCCGCTGCCGCGCTGCTGCGGCGGGCCATTTGACGTATCGCAAATGGCCATGCTTGCGTATAGTGCACAAACGCTTTTAAAACTGGTACGACCAGCACCGTTTTCGGGCATTTTGTTTCCATGCAGTACCACAGAGCCTAGTTTTAAGATGATGTAAAGCTGGTAAGACCGCCGTCAAATTGCTAGTGCCGAAAGCGCCGCTGACAAACCTGCCTTATGTGCTGCTTCACCTATGAATATGTGCACCCATGCATTCGCTCAAGGGGCGGTGCAGCAGTAGAATCCATTAGTCTGTTGAACTTGAGTTTGTTGTAAATAGTTCGGTCAACATGATCTACGCAAGCTAAAAGGCACAGTCTCAGCGTGCGATTCAGTGAACTGGAGGGGTAAGTTCATGCAGCTTCCTTACCCTATAAATCGCATTCATTGGATCTTGCGGACGTTGTCTCATTGTGATGAATGGATGGACAGTGTCATGCAGCAATCGCTACCACTCAACTAAAGTTCCGACCAAACAACCAGCCAAACAAACCACGAAACAAGCAACCAAACAAAAGCTGAACCCGCAGCAAGGAAGCAAAGTCCAGCGACTCTGCAGCGTCGTGGTGGCCCAGGCCGTCTGGACTTGGACCCCACGCTGTCATGTTTAGGCTAGCGGTCCCCCTCTAAACACAAGGTGGTGACGCGTGGCGCGCCATGCAGCGCCGCTTTCGTCACCTCGCAGAGCAGCCGGCGATAAATACAGTCCGTGTTTATCTGCGTGTCGAGACGGGGTTGCCAACGCTCCGCTGGATTCGCCGGGCGTGAGTCACTGAGCAGGGAGTTTCCGGGGCGTGCTTTGCTGCACCCTCAGTGTCACGTGACGTACTTGACGACACGACGGACACTTTGCTGCTTAGGGGACGCGAAGAGCTATGCTTTGTTGGCCAGCCATTTGCGTGAAGTCAGCATGGGAATACCGAGAGCAAACGTCAAAGTACGGTATCCGAGGATCTTTCGGCGTGCGTTGACTGTACGTCAGTGACGGCAAGCCAGGGTCGTTTGCCGTTTACAACACTTGCATTCCCAGACAGAGTACGTACTGGAAATACTATTTGAGCTGAGTCTCGCGTGCTTATAACGAACAAACCTGCTTGCCGTTCGAAGCCACCAGGAAATCTAACCCGAGTTAATTCATGTCAGTGGACAACGGACGCTTAAATAGTCGTGATCCTGTCCGCTGCGGAGTATCGCGTTGTATACGCGATACCTGCGGATGTGGCGGGTATCGCGTATGCAGCCGATCGACTCGTTTAATGCTATCTGATAGGGTTAAATGGAGCTTAAAGGAAACTTCCGACTTTTTGCTAGAATGATTATTGCCGAACTTAGCCGCTGCGCTCTTAGAAGCGAAATGGGCCGTCACATGGACCAGACGGTAGGCAGCCCATTCCGCATACCCTGTTCGGGTCACTGACCTTGACCTTGCGGCCGTCAGCGGTGGTGGTCTCCTGCTCCACGCCGATGTCGAACTCCTGCTCGTGCGTCTTGAAGGAGGTCACCTGGCGCAGCTTCCAGTGATTGCCGTTGTTGGTGACGGTGATGACCGGGGTGGCCGCGTTCGCCGCCTTCCTCGTGATCAGGCCGACGCCTGCCGACGTGAACCGGCGGAAGGTGAACAGGGGCGTGAACCAGCAGCGGGCGAACCGGGACGTGAGCCAGGAGGTGGCGAACCGGGACGTGAACCAGCAGCGGGCGCACCGGGACGTAAATCGGGAGGTGGCGAACCGGGACGTGGACCAGGAGCGGGTGAGTCGGGACGTGAACCAGGAGCGGGTGAGGAGTGTCCCCATTTCCGGACCTCAGCCTCAGAACGCGGCCTGGCGACCAGAGTTTCAGTTTGAAGGAGTTGACGAGAACTCTCTCGTCTCGTTGACAGCCGAGGCCGGAGGCATATCGCTCCTGAGCAGTGTGGTTTACAGAACGATTCCGATATACGACGCAGTCCATGAGCATGGTGATTGGTTACATTTCATCAATAGACCGCATTGGAATATCGGTGTCAAAATTCGCTTCGGAAGCATATTGTACGCCTAAAAATCGCTTGCTGCACTTTGCTTTCATGATTAAAAACATTTCTTTCATAGTCGGCTTAAGGATTCCTCTCCCGGGTCATTACGGCTGATTGTGACTGATTCACTTTAGGTTCATTATAGTTAATTTATTTCGAAGCCTATCAACGAACTGCAGAGGAACGGAGCGTGGTTGAATCTGCACGGCGTCCTCACGCGGTTCGTCATATCGTTTCTGAACTGAAACCTGACTGATGTAGCTCTTTTCCTATGATGTAGGCTGTTGGCTGCCGTTCGTTATTCACATTTTCTTTCGTTACTCCGTCCGATAAAAATCATCGTTGAGCAAGGATGCAGTTTAGCTCCGCCTCTAGTTTTGCATATAATGTGCCGTGGTGACGTTACATTTCCTGCTTTTTTGCGCCGTTTCGATTAAATCGTTTTCTTTTCTTGAATGTCTTATATTACTGAACGGTTATATGGCCTGTCGTCGACTCTTGGTCCTATAACGCATTAAAGGGGAGAATCTACATACGTTGTTCCCCAAAACCGGCAAAAAACTCAGCATAAAAAATGTGCAGTATTTCGTGCACATCATCAAGTGTTCGGAAATATAGAACATAAGCTCTACGTAACTTCAAACTTAACATTTCTAAAAAAGCAGTGTGCATCTCACTGTCTCGATCGCGGGAAATCTTTGCGCTTCGGAACCAGATCTTCAGGATAAAATCTTCGCGCACCGTAATTCGCCGATAATACCAACGTTCCAGGCCCATAAACAGCAACCTGACGTCATTGTTCGACTGACAACCCGGCAGAATTTACGCCCTCTCCCGCGCACACGCACTCCGTGCCGCGCGCCCTCGGCGGGCCGCGGCGGTCACTCACCGACGGCCTTCATGTACTCGTCGAACTTGTCGGACGAGGCCAGCTTGTACTCGCCGTTGTAGTTGACCATGGTGCCGGCTCGGGGGACGTGCTGCGCGCGGTGGGGTGCAGGGGCGAGTGGCGGCGGCGCCGGCCTGGCCGCCCAGCCGATCTCAGGCCGATAAGATAAACATGGTCTGGGAGCGAAGTCCGGCCCGTGCTGGACTGGTGCCTTTGCCTCCATCGTTCCGTCCTCCCAGTTTCCCATACTATCTGGCAGGCTGACAGGCGCACAAGTGCCAAAGCTGCTATGAAATATCATTTGACAAAAAATGTTACGCGTAAAAGCCGCACGTTGAAATGTCAAAGATCTCGTCTTTAGCCCTCACATTAACTAACTGGGCCAGATCGTGTGAAGAATGAGTGGGGAAAAATGTGCAAGGCTGTATACTAAGGTTGTAACTGTAAAATAACGTCACTTTGAAGAAGCGCATGAACAAACGGTTGTGGGTTTTCAAAGTCGCTGAATAAATGTCATGCATAATAAATGCACGGGCTATGACCGTCTACGTTGGTGTAAGTTAGATTACAAGAAGAAGTTCAAGCTGGTTAACCCGTCCCCGACTGGGGGACGGTTGACGGCCCCCCTGAGTCTTTTTTCTGGGATTGCGAGAGTACGAACAAACACAGCGCCACGAAACTTCGTGTACCTTTTGCTTGATCATTTTTACATCTTGTTTCAAGGTTTTGACCTCAGGTCAAATCAGGTGTCTGACCTAGGTCAGGTCAAACGGGCCTATGTTCAAAAAAGTTTAGCGCCCTGTAACTTTTTTGCAAAACAAGATATCACAGTAATACTTTCTGAGATTAGTGATCTTGATAGATGCAACAAATCTAATGTCTCAGGTTTTTCGGACTTTTCTGGGTCATTGACCGAAGGTCAAGCCCCTTTTTTAAACATGTCGTTTGTTCGGAAATTGACGGAATTTTTCATAATATTTTTAGTGTGGAGTGAAGCAGACATCCAGTTACTGTCAATGGGGAAAGTATCAATGACTTTCAGCCATTGACCTGAGGTCAGGTCACAAATTACTGTTGTGAGCCAAAATGCACCACCATCAAAATCAACGATAAATTACTCAGAATGGGTAGAATATGGCAGAACTGGCTTGCATAGACGCAAGTAATACCAAGAACCTCAAAAAGTTTCAAAAAAATGTATATTTTGGAAATAAATAGGCTCTCGCGAATGAAGCTCCGCCCATTGTGTAGACTGGTAACTAATGATTTTTTTTCCAGAACTTAAGCATGAGAAACTATCACTAGGACCACTAAGATCGATAAAAGTTGCATGGATAGGCTTGTGTCGCAAAAATAAAGGAAAACTAAAATTAGTTCCCGTTAATTTCGTACTGCGTACGGCTGCCGTACCCCCCGACAGCCAGCGGTGAAAATTGCCGTGTCCTAAGTTCAACGTTTTGGCGTATATATTGAACAAATCCGAGAAATTAGACGTGTAACGGCATCTGCGGATCTTCACTTTTGCTTTGGTGCCTCCACCTATGCGTTATTAGTCACAGCCCATGAGATTCAGGCCGTTTCTCGGTCTCATGCAGTTGACTGTCAGAAAACATGTATTGAACGTAAATTGCTTACATATTATCTAAAACTAAAATGGGACCAGTTTCGAGCTGTACTCGTCACAAGCTTTCCAACGGTGTACTTAATTTTATCGTACGACCAACCGTTGGTGGGCTAGAGGGGGGGAGCGGTCAACCGCCCCCCGTCGAGCGTGATCGTCGCCGACCGACGGTCGTGCGCGGGTTAACTTACATTTCGGGTTAGCGTTGTCAAGTTTCCTTACAATGAATCAACAGGTTTTAGACATGTCGAAGAATACAAAACGTTTGCTCTCAGAGCCAAATTAATTTAAGGGCAATGAAAAAATTAGACATACGGAGGAAGCAGTCGATTCCTCCAACCCTCTCTTAGTTTCGTTTCTGTTTAGCATTTCATATGTTTTGTCCTCGTAATATATTTGCTCAGCCTAGCGGCCTTATTTAGTGTATTTTGGCAGTGCATTTTTTAATCCGGCAGTCATCATTCCGCAAGGGCAATAAAACTGCGATGTTCATTAGTCTTCCACTGGCATGCCAATCTGGCGTCCAAGATGCTCGACAGAAGTCTGCTGACGACGTCAGATATCCTGCAGTGAGATCCCGTGTTGACACCCGAGATCCTCCACCGAGATCCCATTCTGACGCCAGAGGTCATCTAGAAGGGTCCCCTGCTGATGCCAGGGATTGGCGGCGTCTGAATGTGATCCTCCGACCGCCCTGCTGTGTTTGCGGCCGGCCGGCGCGGCGCTCTGTGACGGCGTAGTGCGGGTGACGGCCGGCTGGCACCCCCCACCGGAACGAGCCCGCCGCCTCCTCCCAGCTCCCCTCCCTCCCCTCCAGCCCGCGCCTGGAACGTTCGTCAACAGAGCCGCTCCGAATGTGCACTGAGCAAACGGAAAGACACGTGACCGATTTCCCCGGCCCTGGAGCTCTGGCGAGGGTGACTCGGAGTCTGCTAAACGCCGTCCAGCCTCACCGCAAGCTGTACCGCACGGGCCAGCGACACACCGACGAGGAGGGGGCACCCTCCTCCCCTCCCCGGCTGTCCGTCCCGCCGCCGGCCGAGCCTGACCGGCCAAATCTGACAACCCTCACTTGACCAAAGCGGGCCTCTCCGGGCCTCCCGGCCCAGAGAGGCCAGGCAGACCCCGCCCCCGAATTTCAGCGCAGCGTCGACCCCCGCCAGGCGCCAGAGCCCCCGTTTGAGCCTGTTTTTGTGGCAGGCCGGTCGTCTGCGTCGTCCCCGTCGTCGATTTCCGCTCGTTGAGCCGCTCCTGCACCCGTTCATTCCGGTAATGGCCGCGTAATGGGATGATGACCCGGATCAGGACCTTGCCGGCCGAGCCGCCGGATGCCCGGCTCCCCACAGCGCGCTAACGAGGCAGCAGCGCCTCGCCGTGCGGCCGGCGGTCACAGAACCACGTCAGCCCTCATGTGACAACAGCGAGCGGCGCCAGTCCTCATCTGAGGACAGCAGGTTCAAATCAGTCCTCATATAAGGACAGCAACAGCGGCAGTCCTCATCTGTCGACAGCAAGCCGTGTCAGGTGACAGCGAGCCTGACCCATCTTCATCTCAGGACAGCAGAGGCTCAGAGCGCATCAGTCCTCATTTCAAAACCGCCAGCAGCATCATTCCTCATTCGAGTTCACCAGGCTGCAGCATGCTGCAAAAATACAAGGCAGTATAATCAGTGGTGTAGCCAAGGGAAGAGCGACAGGGGCCACCGCCCCCTCCTGGAGACCGACCAGAAGCCCTGAGGCCGCCAGCGGCGTCGAAACGGTCAGGGGCCCTGGTTCGGTCAGAGGTCCTGAAACAGCCAGGGGCCGCGAGATAGACAGTTGCCCTGGGATAATCAAAACCCTCTTGATTTTCAATGGCCTTGGGACTGTCAGAGATCCTGAGACGGTCAGGGGCCTTGATATTGTCATGAATATGGAGCAACCGGGGCCCTCGAACGGTCAGAGGTCCTGGGGCGACGGGGCCCTAAGACGTCAGTGAGCTCCGCGACGGCCAGAGGCCCTGAGAAAGCCAGGAACTCTGGCACGCTTCGAGGCCCTGGGACGAGGAAGGGCCCAGGATGGTCGGGGCTCCGGAACAGTCCTCAGCCCCGAGACAGGCAGCGGGCTTGGGAAAGTCATGGGCCCTAGGGTGATCGAGGGTCCTGCAGACTTGTGCTCGATTCCATCACATCGGAAGCAACTCAGGAATCGATTCCGTTACGGCCAGAGTCAGAATCGGGAACAATTTCATTGATAGCTGTCGGAATCAGAGAAGGACCATTCCAAAGGTTTAACCCAATCCAGTGGATTTTAGTGGAATCAATTACGAAATTAACCCATTTCATGTCGAGTCGAAATCGGAATCGACCCAGTTTTGGAAAATCGCGTTGAGTCAAAATCAGAATCGGTTCAGCACATCATGAGTCATGTTCGGAATCTTCCCATCGAAATGGAATCGAGCGCAGGTCTGAGGCCCTGAAGCGGTCAAGAGCTCGGGGATGGCCCAGGAATGATGAGGGGCCTTGGGACAGCCATCAACCCGGATACGTTGAGAAGCCTGGGACGGTCAAAGGCTCTGGCACGGGCAAGGGCTCTGTGACGGTAAAGGCCCAGGCATGCTCATGACCCTGAAAAAATCGGGGGCCTAAGGATGTTCAGGGATCTGGGGAGAGTCGTGAGTCCTGAGATTGTCGGAAACCTATGACGGCCTAAACGCCTTTGGAAGTCAAGGCTATCGGACACTCATGTGTTTGAAACAATCGGGTCCCCAGCATCGTCAGTTTCCCTGAGATAGTCGTTGGTCCTGGATGGCCAAGGGTCCTGGAACGGCCAGAGACCTTCAGACGGTCAGGGGCCCTGGTCCATTTATGGTCCTCGATACAATCAGGGTCTCAGGACGGCGAGGAGCTTTGGAATTCGCCTGCCGATCTGCTACGGATGTCAGTTCGAAGTGGTGAAGGGTCAACCGACCAGTGAAAGACGGGGCAAGTGCAGAAGTAAAAAGGACCACATAATTGGCAATATCCAGGGCAAAAGCTGAGATTCGAACTCGTACCGATGGTATCGAACCGAACGGCTCGCACACCTCACAAGCATCCTACCACCTAATTTACGTGCGCTGGGGTACGGATATGACAACGGTAAAAAAACAGGGATGTCAATTTCTAATCGTTTAAGAGGGCCTTGGCCCATCCAGTGTTGACTGAGCCCACTCAGTGTTGGTTTGGCCCCTCTCCCAATGTTTTCTGCAATTCTATTGTTAAGGGAAATGAGTAAAAGAAGAAAGTCTAAAGCAATGTATCTATCTATTTTTCTATCTTTTATCTACACACGTACCTGTATACATAAGGATAAATGCAATTGTTCATTCAATAAATAGCAACAAAAAAGCTTGGAACAAAAACAAAAAAGCTCTGTTGGTCAAAACAAAGTGGGTTAAATCCGTTGAGAAACCCACATTTTGGGTGAGATCAGTTTGTTGGGCTCTCGGCTCGGCCCCCTTCCCCTCAATTATTTACAGAAATCGGCACCGCTGTAAAAGGGCAACACGCAAACTGTGTTATTTCTTATATTTTTTATAAATTTCTACGGGATGGTCGAAAAACACGGTCCGTTTTTCTTTAGGGCCCATGAAATGAATGGACAAAGTCGGGTAAGCTTTCCTAATTTGGGATTGGCTGGCGGCACTACGCCTTCTCCTGGACTGAATCCTGGATACGCCACTTAGTGTAGCGCGCACTATCATATGAGCAGTTTGTCCTGCCATTTTCGGTCGGAAAGAACCAGTATATGTGGGCAGATATTTTCAGTACCCTTACAAAATTACACTGCCACATATTCCAAGCACCCGATCTAAAGAGCGAACTAAATGAGGTCAGTGAGCCGAATGAGGATAGCAATGCAATAAATATCAAGTACCCGTATTTACCCTTCGTCTTCTTTGGGAAAACGTTTGGTAGCAAATAACATTTCACATCGTTCGGTGTTCAAAACGCCATGTAATCAAAGCTTGGTTCATAGAAGAGTTCAAATCCAATCAAAAAAGTCGGTACCATGCTGTCGCAAATCAAGGTGAAATAAAACAGACGTGGCGCAGCTTTTTGCCACGGCAATGAAACGTACGCATAACATCTACAGTAATTAATAATTTATGTTCATCAGATTTGTGTTTAGCCCGCACACGACCGTCGGTCCGTTACGATCATGCGCGACTGGGGGGGGGGGGCTGTTGGCCGCCCCCCTCTAACTCGCGAATGGTTGGTCACACAATAAGAATAAGCATACTGTTGGAAAGCTTGTGACGAGTAGAGTGCGAATCTGGTCTCATTTTTAGTTTTAGATAATATGTAAGCAATTTACGCCCTATATATGTTTCTCATAGCCGACTGCATGAGGCCGGGAAATGGCCTGAATCTCAAGGGCTGTGACTAATAACGCATAAATAAAGGCACCAGCGCACAGGTAAAGGTCCGCAAATGCCGATACACATATTATTTCTCAGATTTGTTCAATATATACGCCGAAACGTTGAGTTAAAGACACGGCATTTCTCGTGGCCGGCTGCCGGTGTGCGCCGCAGCCGTATGCAGAAACAAATTGACGGGAACTCATTCTAACGTTCCTTTATTTTCGTGAAAAACCCATCCATGTAAATTTTATTGATCTCAGTGGTTCTTGTAATGGTTTTCCATGCTTAAATTTTTGGAAGATTCATTCGTTACCAATCTAAACAGTTGGCGGAGCTTTATTCGCGAGAGCCTGTTTGTTCCCAAAATAAGCTATTTTTTCAAACTTTTTGGGGTTCCTGGTATTACTTCCGTCTGTGCAAGCTAGTTCTGCCATTTTCTACCCATTCTGAGTAAGTTCATCGTCGATTTTGACGGTGGTACATTTTGGCTTACTACAGTTATTTGTGACCTGACCTCAGGTCAATGGCTGGAAGTCATTGATACTTTGCCCAATGACGGCAACTAGATGTCTGCTTCACTCCACACTAAAAATGTTATGAAATATTCCGTTAATTTCCGGAAAAAAGCGACATGTCTTAAAAATGGGCTTGGCTTTAGGTTAATGATCCGGAAAATTCCGAAAAATCTGAGACAGGAGATTTGTTGCATCTATCAGGATCACTAATGCCGGAAAGTGTTATTGAGATATCTTGTTTTGCGAAAAAGTTACCGGGCGCTAAACTTTTTTGACATTAGGCCTGTTTGATCCGACCTAGGTCAGGCACCTGACCTGGCCTGAGGTCAAAATTTTGACACAAGGTGTAAAAATGACGAAGCAAAAGGTACACATAGTTTCGTGGCTCTGTGTTTGTTCGTTTTCTCGCAATCCCAGAAAAATCTCAGGGGGGAGGCTGTCAACAGCCCCCCAGTTGGGGCGGGTTAACAAAATACATCACGCAAATTGCATTTTATTCGCCTTCAGCCAGCGACGGCGGAAAAGGGGGGGGCAGGAGGGGCGGCCGCCCCCCCCAGCCGTCAGGCTGGGGGGGCAAAACTATGTTTTTGCCCCCGCCCAGAAATTTCGGTCACTGCACCAAGCAAAATCGTAAAAAATCAACCTCACGCTATTAAAAAAAGAAAAAAATCGATGTACGAACCAAAAGAAAACGTGCTCCGAATGTACAAGAAGGGTTTGTGCTATGAAGAGAGGCCCGTGGTCTGGATGGGCGTTTAGGGGCCCCTGCTAGCTTGTAGGGGAATTCATTGCTTGTTTGAGGAGGGCCCCCCTGTAAACCCAAAAAGGACCCCTGCCGGCCTCCGAAGGAACCGCCTTTCGGTCTAGAAAAAGGGCCCTGCCCCTGCCTCCAGAGGTCGACATGGGCCCTTTACAGACAGATAAAATGCCCTCTACAGACAGGTCAGTGGCCTGTCTGTAGAGGGCCCCCTGGCAAACAGGTGCCCCTAAACGATCATTCAGGAGCCCTTGCTTTCCTGTAAAGATGCCCCTGCCGACCAGTAACAGGCATCCGCCAGGTCGCCAGGAACGTCTTTACAGATGAGCATGGGCCCGTTAACACTTCAATGAGGTACCTTTACAAACCGACAGTAATTTTAACCACATGGGGCCCCACTCATTACGACGGCCAGACACAGCTCCAAAGGGGGAGCAATTGGCGTGGTCGCCCCTCCCCCTGAGGACTGAGAAGGGGCCCCTGTCAGATTTAAAAGAAGGCCCGCATGAGCTTCACAGGGTCTCTATAAAAACATGACGGGCTCTTGATGCAGTCAGAGAGGCCTCCTGGGGGGTTAGATGACCTCTGGGACGCATAGAGGGCCCCTGAAGCTCCCAAAGGGCCTCTGAGACCACAACAGGGTCCCAGTACGGCAGACTGGTCCCGAGACCGCCAGATGACTCATAGGGCCCCTGAGACGGCCAAGATGAGGGCTGAGTCCCTAGGGAGCCCCTGTGAATGAAAAGCTGATGGTTCTTGATGTAGTCAGAGGGCCACCAGGAGGGTTGAGACCCTGACACGGTAAGATGGCCCCGAAGATAGAAAGAAGGGTCCTTGAAACTCTTCGAGGGCCCCTGGGACTGCAAGGGGCCCCAACATGGCAAAGAGTCCATGGGACCGCTAACATTGCCAGAGAGGCACCTGAGATGGAAAGAACTTTAAATGGTGCCAAGCACGGCGTAAGGAGACCCTGGCCACCCAGGGGGCCCTCTGAACCGGGATTCGTCGGTAACCTACTCAGTCTCGAGAGGAGCCACAAATGGCCTACATTGGCCTTTTTGAAACCTTGGGGGTTCTTGATGCTGTCAGGGGCCCCCGGGAAGGTCAGGTGATTTCTGGGACGGTAAGATTGGCCTTATACGCCGCAGATGACCGCTGAGACCGCCAGAAAGGTCGCAGGACCCCTGCGAGACAATGACGATAAGAGTGCCTCTGAGAAGGTATTTGGGCTTTATGGGGGCGCTGGGAGGCCAGAGGGTCCCCGAATGTAATAAGCGGGCTCCTGACACGGGCAAGATCCCCCTAAGATTGCCAGCGAGGCCCATGAAGCGCCAACAAAACGTCTGGAATTGTTACGGTTAGAGGGGCCTTAAAAGACTGCCAGGTATACCTCATGTAACAGAGGAAGACCTCTCATACAGCCATGGGGACCACCGGGGGCGTTTAGAGGGTCTACGACACTGCACAGGGGCCCTGACGTTGCCAAAAGGTGTTTTTTATTGCTGCCAGAGGGCTCCTGAGATGGCAAAAATGTTTCCCAGAGACGATAAGAGAGGTATCCAGGACCGCAAGGGGTCCACTGAGACTGCTAGAGAGGGTTCTTTGAGACTGCTAACTAGAAGTCTCTAGCAACAGGGGCCACTGAGACGACCAGAGGGGCCCCTGAAACTACTAGACCTTGAGACGTCCAGACTGCTCCTGAAACGGCCAAAGGACTCAGACGATTGCAAGAGGCGCGCCTGTCACAACAGAGAGAGGCTTACACAGGGCCCTTTTTAGTGCCTGAGGGGCTCCTTAGACGGCAAAAACGTCCCAGGGACAACAGGAAGGAATCCGAGATGGTTCAAGCGTCCCTGAAACTGCCAGATGAGTCCCTGAGACTGTCCGAGGTGCTCCTGAAACTGCCAAAGGAGCGCCTGAGACGTCCCGCGGGACACGTGAGTTTGTAAAAGGAACCTGAGACCACTAGAGAATCCTGGCACGGCAGACGGCCCGAGACCACCAAAAGTGCCCCTGTAACTGCAAAGGGGAACCTAAACTAAGCTGAACTAACAAAACTAAACTAAACTAAACTAACCTAAACTAAAAAAAATCCAGAAGCTACGGGATTGGGGGAGGGGGGACAGACGGACTCCTGGACCAGATACAGACACGACATTTGAAATGAAGAGAGGGGCGGAGCCGCCTAAAATCTCGCCGTTTGTGTCATATTTCGGGCTCTGCATTCGGAAACAAAACGCAGAATTTCGTGAAATAAGATGACGCGTTTGAATTTTTTGGTTATTTTATATATCGTAAAAAGCAGAATTGCATCATTTTCCATATCTGAAGGGCAAAAAATGGGGGCCTCGCGCTGACCATTTTCCTCCACCCCCTCCCCACCTTAGAGAAATCTCAGATCCGCCCTTGGCAAGGGCTCCCATTGGTTTCGAGGGCCCCCTTGATCCGATTTGCCCTCCTCCCTGGGCAGAATCCCGGCTACGCCCCTGCTCCATTATGTCAGGGATTTGGCGCTGGCATTGTTACATTATGTGTGTGTGGCGGACAGGCAAATCTGCTTTGGCATGTGCTTGAGATAATGACTTCGTTCTTGCATGGTAGTCTGTAAGAGCTTTGTTACTAAGCGTCGAGTTATATTTTAATGTTGTGGGAGGAAACTGCCCTTCAGCCGTTAACAAATGTATTTCATAATAATGTTAAATTCGTGGTGTAAACGCAAACATAATAACAAGCAGAAGTTTGCATTATTCGCCATTATGTAGATGGATGCCCAAGGGCAAAGACCTAAAAAATGGCAATGGGTACAGACTTGAAAAGAAGAATCTGCGCATTTTGGAAAACACAAGTGTGCACTAGCGCCAAAACCTGGAAAAAACTTTCATTATTTCAAGGAAAATTTGGTGATAGCAAAAAGAACGAAATTCATTTATTTTCTTCGGGATGGGGGAAGAAGGTAACCCAAATGAGGTTGGCTGTTGATCCGACAGAGTTTGCCCCCCCAGCCGAAAATGCAATCCGCCGTCCCTGCCTTCAGCGTTGCAAATGAACAGGACACTTACTGCGGGTGTAACTGCCAGCATTCTGTTTACGAGACTGCGATATGCCCATTTACGTGTTTCATTGCAATATTCTCTAAGCGTCAGATTGATACACGAGAATTGTCATTACCTAAGACATAACACAGGAAAAGAACCGCCCTAGCTTTTCTGTTAGTTGCTGGAGCTATGAGTGGTTCCGACTGAATGGTCACATGATACTCATCCTCTCACTCCTTTTATTCTAGAGTACCGAACTGTGTTTGACATCCTATTCTCAGCGCGCTCCTCAGTGTGTTGTCGAGTCGGTTTTTATGATCCCGATAGCCGACAACTGAATGTAACACCTCGCTGAAGTGGCAATATGATAACACGACGAGGCCATTGTTCTGAAGGTAGGTCACGTCTGCAGCTTATCGACCTAGTTGTTGTCTGGTGTGTCGGGCCCCTGACATCATAGTCGTTATGGTGCTCCTGACATCACTGAAGCCGGTTCCGGTGAAGTGGCTGGTCGTTGTTAAAGACGCAGCCTAATTATTTCCATAGAGCGTTCTCACTAAACCAAACGTCAGATTGGGCCACCGAACCATGCTGAAACCGTTGGCCTTAGTGGCCATCCTCTGTCCACAACGTGTTTGGGACAGTATAAGATGCATAATTTTGGACTTATCGTTTTGCTTTTAGCCCACAAGATACCGTCAAAGGACTTACATTCATAAATTATACAAATCTCTGAGTGTTCGCGGAAAAAAATCCATTGATTGGCGACCCACGCAACCAACTGCCTGATGATCTATCTGTAACTGACAGGATTACCATCCTTTGCGAGGGAAAACGCTGCGTGTAGAGGACGTGGCGCATCATATCGCAACGAGTTTTAGCAAAGATTACAAAATGACGAAATAGATCAGTCGTGTAAGCTGAGACCAGAATAGAAGTCATTCATGTTTCATCGCTCCGTTCACAAGTTCCTTCAGTTTGCCTTTTTTGTCCTCCTCCGCCTCTGAACTTTGGCCAGACAGGATAATGACGGGGACAGGCGGCGTCTGGAAGTAGTTTGGACTTCGTGCTCTGGACGAGTCCACTGCACCCACCGTCGACAGGGGAGGTGGACTTCGTGCTCTGGACGAGTCCACTGCACCCACCGTCAACAGGGGAGGTCACCACTTGACTCACGCTTCCCCGGGATGAGCTGGCCGGCCGGGCCGACCCCGTGAGTCCACATTTACCCAGCGCGAATTCCGCATGGTCTTATTTCACTCCGTCCCCTCGGGCACAGATGTCATCAGCAAACTGTGGCCAGGCGCCGCCTGACAGTGATGGGTCGAGTTCGCCACATCGGGCACAAACAGGCCGTCAGCCGGGCGGGGTTGCGCCAGAGTTTCAGTGATGGATCGTCTCTACAGGCTGCAAGCCACGCATCTCGTGCCGAACCGGCTCTTCACACCACCCGGGCACCATTTGATGATGAGCACACCAATGTTCCACTCGTAGTCGCCTATACACGTTGGCGTCACCCGGGACGCACCTAAGGTTTTCATAAGGCAGAAAGGAACCGAGGGCTTATTCATGGTCGAAATGGCCCGTCTCAGCATATTTGGTGTTGCCAAGGTGCTGACACGCGCCTGTATGCGTCACCATCGGAAAGTTCTAGGTGGCAGAGCTATACTGGCTTCCACATTTGCATGCATGCACATGGCACATGCATTTCTGAAAATAAAAACGACGTTTTCGAGTGCAGGTGGTGTGAGACGTATAGGAAACAAACTATAAGTTACAAGCGTTAGAACGCTTGCAACCTTGAGTGCCATATACGTTATTCATGTTTTTTTTCGTATTTCAAGACATCACAGAGGGGTAAAATCGCAAAGTACTGCCACGCAAATCTGAAATTTAATGAGGCACGAAACGTGAAGCGAATAATTAATATTCAGAAGACAGACTGCATCGCCTAGATAATAATTATTGTCTAATTAACAAAGCGCGTTACCTTATAACAAGGATTAAGAAAATATTAGCTGGCAGTTGAACTAACTAGGTACCAAAGGAAAGGAAAGGAAGGAAACAAAAGAACGAAATCGGAACGAGAGGAAGCCAAAAACCAAACAGTGGCTGAATACTCCTCGTAAATATCACTTTCACTCACGGAGTTAGCTTCTCAGTTTCAGCAACATACGCCGAGAAAGTTTCGGCAGTTCCCTCGAGATTCCGGTCATCTTTCTGAAGCGACAGAAATCATGCGGCAGCATTTATTTCATGTACGTAAGCATTTATTTCAAATAACTGTAAATGCGATCTACCATAAAACTCGCCATAAATTCACACAGGGAGCGGCGACGCCTCGTGCTGGAATCTGCGCCCGTTAGAGCACCGCGTGCCGCCGGTGACGTCACTGGTCTCGGCGTCGGCTGATCGCGGGCCAGCACGGCTCGGGCCGTCTGCGGCGGACTCTGCCCCCCCCCCCCTACCGACGGAGGCGCCGGCGCCGCCCGGGGCCGTCAGGAGCGGGGCGCACGGCTCGGAGACCGTCTGTCGCCGCCGGCAGGCTACTTCACCCGCTTGTAGATCCGGGTGGCGGAGACGTCGCCCACGGTGCAGACCTGGGGACGGGCGGGATGTGACGTCACCGCTAGACGGCTTGTGAAGGGGACGGTGGCCTGTGACACGCCCAGTCGGGTTTAACGAATCTCCTCAGACAGAGGATAGTTTGTGAACTGTATACGGTGTGCGGCGCATTACTCACGTTGCCGTCCGCGTCGAGTCCCGCGAGACGTGATCGCGACGCAGAATCTGGCGGTGGAATCCAGCACGAGGATCCGCCGTGACCGACACCACGCCACATTTCGCCGCGTAAATCCGCCGTAGCGGAAACTCGGCCGAACTGCAGCGCAGAACCCAAACCCAAGCGCACGACTATTTAATATAATATATAATATATAATATATAACATATAATTGGTCAGCTGCTACGTCGTCCGCTCTTACCAGGGTCATGGTGTCGCCGTCGAAGGTGCGCTTTAGGACCGAGTCCTTCTGACCCTTCTCCTTGTCTCCCTTCTGGTCGTGAATTAATGTGTTGCCTTCCATGGTCATCGTGGACTGTGGGTAGGAAAATGACAGTTACTAATCCATAAAACATATTTAACACTTTCGTTATAAGGTACCATATATATATATATATATATATATATATATATATATATATATATATATATATATATACGTTACATCGTTATTATAACTTCGGTAGGCATCGTTAGTCGGTACTTAATGCTCATGACGCTGACAAAATTGCCCCGAAATTGAATCTTACATTTTACTATCGAGGTGTAATTTTCCATCTCAATTTTTGGTTCGTGCATCTCCATACGCATGCTTTCCACTTCTGTTTCGGGAACACCAAGACCCATGCATTAATGACTTAAAAATCACGCCGAAAACCTTCTCGTTCTGCGTGAGGACATTGTGAAATCTTTCATCACGCTAAGCATTCCAGACCGCCGACCCCGTACGCGCCACCTCCTTTATCCACTGACCTTGACCTTCCTGCCGTCGGCCGTCTCCTCGTCGAAGGGCTCGCCCAGTCGGAACCTGATGACGGTGTTCTTGAAAGTCGTGGCCGTCTTCAGCTGGTAGACGCCGTCCTCCTCGGTGATCTCCACCGTCGGCACGGCCGTGTTGCCCAGCTTCCGGCTCACGAGGTTCACGTCTGTCGGCGTCACGCCCGAGTCCGTCAGGGGCGCACGCCTCGCGGCGTCACCGCTCACGCGTGGTGAAGCGTTAAGACGGCCGGTGACGGCGTTACGGCAGCAGGTCTGGGCGTCGCGCGAAGCCGTCTTTTCCCCCAGATGGTCGTCGGGCAAAGGGTTTAGCGTCATATAGTAGTTTCAGGCAGGGAAGTAGGAGGGTTAGGAAGGTACGACTGCGAAACAGAGTACGATTGCGAGCAGCAGGAAGCCTCGTTGGGGTCGCGAATCCTGGTGCAGCTAGCATTGGCTTTAGAAACAATGAAATGTTGTGAATAGCAAATGTTCATTCCACCATTACCATGCTCAGACCCCAGACCTCCCTCTGGCGGGCTGATGCAGCAAATCATTCACTGTTTTGGAAAACGCCCTTCCTACCACTTGGATTGGGCTAATTCGAGAGACTCTCATTTTGCACACAGCGATGTTCCCTGCCACCCCAACATCCATCAGCTCCTAAAGGCCAGCAGTTCTCGTCACAAACTGGGTATCCTGCTGCTCTCGGAACAAGGCCGCTCTGGGGACGCTTCTCGGGAGCACGTGGACTCCAGACATGTGCCTGGATCCCGATGGCACGCAGGTTACCTCCGTACTGTATTCAACCCCTCGTTGACCTGGGCGGGTCATTGAGTCATCTCGAAAACGTCGTGTCCCTCCGGACAAAGCGATGCCCAGGTGACGTAACACTTACCCTGGTCGGTTTAGAATCTGACACAAAACGAGGGTAGCATGCATTTCATCGGGATCTCGGCAGATGTCTGGTGAACTCGACTCTTCCCTGGAGCCTCCGGGAAAAGAAATTTTATCCCGTTTGTGGCATGGTGCTAGACTGAAACCTAAGGGACGCTGCTATAGCTGTGCTCGGTCGTGGCTGTGTAGGAACAGAATTACAGTTTAAGCTTGACTTAAACACGCTGAAAGCCTCAGGTATAGACCACGATAAGACTTGTTCGACAACGACCACCCTAAAAACAGAGCTGATGCTGGGCTATGTTCTTCACTGTTTCACACATGTCTGAACATGTAAACAACGGCTATCGGTGACAGGCAGAGAACGGGACATGTCGGACTCCCAGAACGGCCATAATCATGTCTTTCGCTACGCCCGACCAGACTTGAAGACGGCGGAGCTACGTACCCAGAACTTTCATGTACTCGTCGAAGTTTTCGCTGGACTCCAGCTTCCACTTGCCGATCATCTTGTCAGCCATGACTGCGTGTTCCGGCGGCGTCCGCTCGTCAGCGACGGCTGATACTCCGCGACGACCGAACGCCCGACGACGACAGCGGCCGCGCAGCGTCGAACGCGACGCGGAACACGAGGCCCGAGCCAGTTGCCAGATTCGCGGCAGCTGGCAACTTTGCCCGGTCCTTGGCTGGCCGAGGGGAGCGCGGACCGGCGCTGGCTCCGGGCGGTCACAGCCTCACGTGTCGGCTGGTGAAGCCGGCAGTCCAACCAACCCGGCTGCAGCGGCGGAAACAGGATGTCGTAGGGCCACGCCACTAAACTCGAACACGTCCGAACGACTCAAAACCCGACGGTCACAACAAGCACATGTATTTAGGTAAAAAAACAGCGCACGCCGCTGCAAACAGCACACAGCCACGTACAGTCCGTTTCGTACGGATGCCGTACACGGCAACAGATCAGAAGACTGGGACCCGCTCTGGACCCCTGCTCGGTCACGCCTTCACGTGGTCGGCGCCCGCAGACTGAGGCCTCGCGCACGTGCCGAACTGCTCGGGCGTCAAGTACGGAAGCCAATTAGAGGCCGCTCAGGACGGCCGTGCATGACCGGCCGGACAGCACGGCTCTCATCCGCCGGCCAGGACGACCACAGCGCACGAACGATTCGTCCCCAGGGTCGCCGTTTAACAGCGACTTCCCCGCACGCGGCCTGACGATTCCCAGCAGTCTGAACACCGCTGAAACGTACTGGGCGCGCATTGGCAAGCCTGCGTCAATCTATACAGCGGGAACGTTTCTGAGAAGTCTGGCTAGTCTACGTAGACTGGTCGATCGCACCCAGATCGACGTGACGGTACTGCAGATGCAGTCGATAGCTGCCCTGGGTAACGACACGTGATGTGTCCGTCACGGGACATGGCCGTCGGGGAAAAACACACCGTCCCAAAACGCCCGCCCATACCCCAAACTACACCGCAGAAATGAGGCCTGCCGCTCACTCGCTTACCACCCACGCGCAAAAATGCACAAGCAAACGCAAGCGAAGCCTCTAACGGATGAAAGACAACAACCACAGTTGCAGATTACATTTGTGAGCCGACAAGCGACATTTACCTCGATTCCTCATGAACCTAGGCCTCTGGTGACTGTGCACCTCGGGAAGATAGATTCATGACACAGAAACCTCAAGCACCAAATACAACTTGGTGAAACCAATGCCCCGTAAAGTCATGACCCACGATTAAAGCGGCGACAAAAAATCCGCTTCCCGTCGCAAACTCCGCCCTTATCACCATCTGTCAGAGGAAGCAAACCCCTCAACACGACGATCAGCGTTAGCAGTGTATCATTTGCGCGTCAACACTCCGTGGCCGACGGAGGCAAGCAAAACTCTCCGCATCGCCACCTGTTTTGGTGGCGAAGATGGCCGCGACGCTGACCCTCAGCAGGCCAACATTCGCACACTGCGTCCAGCTGGCCGCGCGCCAGCCCTGCCAGCTGGCAAAACTCCTCATCAGCTGCGCAGGAAACCGATCGGATCCAGGATCGACCAGATCCCATCAAGTGGATCCAAGACCGACCAGATCCGGACCAAGCATATCCGGACCGACCAGACCCGAACCGGGCAGATCCGAAATCGTCCGATCCAGCACCCACTAGACCCTGGACCGATCCAATCCGAGTCCACCGGATCCAGGACCGAACAGATCCGGACCGGTCGGATCCAGGACCAACCCGACCCGGGCCAGAAAGACCAAGGACCGAGCGGATTCGGACCGCGCAGATGCAGGCCCGCTGAGCGGACGGGACCGCTGAGCGGACGGGACGCTCGCCGCTCCGGCGGAACACCTCGGCCGACAGCGGGGACGCCCCGGCACCGCACGCGCTTGCCGTTCGGACCTCGCGACCAGCAGGCCGACGCCGAGTCCGAACAGCCGCCGGCCTGCGCCGGCTGGCGGCGGCGGGCCGCCGGGCAGGAGGGACGCATCATCAGCCCGTGCCTCGGCGGTTCCGGCGCCTGAGTCGGCCGGCCCAGCACCGCACCGGCGTCAGGGGAGCGCCGCCCGGCCTACACCAGCGTGAAGAAGGACCCAGCGTCCTCCTCGGGCGGTTCTTCCTCTTCCGTCTGCGGCGACTCCAGCGCGCTGACGGCCTTTTCGAACGTGTACTCGTAGTTCTTGGCCATCGTGTTGTGCTTGGCGTGCTCGTTCAGCGCTTCTTGACTGCCGACCTGCAACAGGAGAACAGAGCTGGGGCCTCGATCTTTCATGACGCTGAACAGCTCGCTGTCGGTCGCAATGAGGCAGCCAGGTTCCCGATAGTATAACGGATAGACAGCCAGACAGACGGCCCGCTTGACTTGAAAATCTGTTCGAAACACAACGCACGCACATATGATACATTCAAATGACTAACATGCCATGGCCAGAACAGTATTTTACACTGCTTTTGATAGCAAAGTTTTCGCCGGGTGGCTCTGTAGAATGTTTGGGATTCCAAACACGCCGAGCAGGGCTTATTCGGGGGCCCTGAACACCCTAGCCGGCCCATCGTTCAATTCCGTGCCCCTGGATCTCTTCCGAGCCACTCGAAAATATCCGGGACGGAATCTTGCCAAATATCACACTAATGACACATATACGAAGGTTAGACAGCTGCGCACGACCTTTGATGAAAACGCTGCGCACCGATCAAGATGTGCCTGACGCACATGGTAGCCCGGCTGTCAGCAAAATGTCGCTTTGGAGGCAGTTTCCATTGTCGTTTTGTTGTATCACATTTTACTTTAACGGGCGATTATTTTTTGCACTTCAAGGATTTCTCTCGCTGGGAACGCCTGCAACTGCATCACGAAATCTACTCACCATAATAGTGACCAGGGCGTTTTCGAATGCTGACATCTCCTCGTCGGTCAAAGTGTGCTCCTTTTCCAGGTTGTTGACGTCCGGGTACTTCAGGAACCGAACCTTGATTTCAGGGCCTGGCAAAACAAATGACAATCATGCTCATCGCTTTCCACTGCGGCATCCTTCCAAACAACAAAGGGAGGCAGGACGACGGAAGGCGCTCAAGAGACAAACAGGAAGTGGGCGGGGGAGCGGGCTTTCACTGATAACGCCTGTAACGGCCGTTGTGACGATGTCCCAAAACGCTACCAAGGAGTCGTGTTCAGTACCGCAGCCTCAGCAGCCCAGCGGCTCCGGCAAAACAGGGAAAGAAACGAGCGCTGGAACCACCTTATCCAGACTGTGTCCGTTAAGATACAAACAGCGGCATCCTGATGACGCCTCAGGTTCAGGGACAACCCCCCCCCCCCCCCCAACAGGACAGGAGCAGCCTCCGCTCCGGACCAGACAGGATACTGGAAATCTCCCTTCCGTTCCCCAGACAGGACAGTGACAGCCTCTGTTCCGTCCCGACACCGGACAGTGGCAAGCTCTACTCAGTCTCCGGACAGGAGCAGGCAGCGGCAGCCTCGGCACTCACCGTTGCTGTCCAGTCCGATCTTGCCCAGTTTCTGTTTGACGGCCTTCTCGATGCGCGACCTCTGCTGGCGGTCGATCTCGCTCACCTGGATCATCTTGTCCAGGCCGAGCGACTCCACCGTGGTGAACTTCACCTGCGACCGCAGGCGTGGCACGTGGAGGAACGAACCATCCCGAATCGCGCACTGACCGTCGGCAAACTTTCGCACACTGCATAACGACACTGCCTGACGAGACGCCGCTGCCAGAACCACTTCTCGCCAAAATAGTGACGACTCGAAACAGACTAAGCCTGTCATGACGGAAGCAGTCATGGCGAACAAAAGTCGTCAGACGAAATCCGTGTGGTAGTCTGGTCGACCATGGAAAACATAATAATGGTGTCACACACTAATCCGAGAAAGCTAAGGTTTGTGTCGCACATCGGCCAACTTCTGCTAGACAATCTGGTGCCAGTCTGACCTTTCTCTGCGCGCCAGCGGTGTCCTGTCCTTCTTCCATTTCGCTATCCTCCTGTGAGTCGCTGTCAGACGTGACGTCATGCTCGAGATCCTCTACGGAACAGCACAAAACCATAATGTGCCAGACAGCGCGCTACTCCGCACAGATGGCTCATCGCGGTCTCTCACTTCTCGGTAACACAAACCCTACAAAAAATCATCATTCCACGGACTTCTACTCCACCCCCAAAAAAAAATGAAAGTGCAACAGTATCTTTGCTGTGACACCAGCTCAAATTTTTCGCAAGCTTCTTTAAAACCATTCCTTGGTGGTTTCAAGCCATGGCAGTATCACCAAACAAAAACGGGATGTGTTGCCACACGTAAGTAGGATCATTAACCCACGCACGACCGTCGGTCCGTTTCGAACATGGGCGACTGGGGGGGGCAGTTGGCAGCCCCCCTCTAACTCACAAACGGTTGGTCGCACGATAAAAAATAAGCATACCGCTGGAAAGCTTGTGACGAATAGAGTGCGAAACTGCGTCTCATTTTTAGTTTTAGATAATATGTAAGCAATTTACGCCCTATATATGTTTTCTCATAGCCGACTGCATGAGACCGAGAAATGGCTTGAATCTCAAGGGCTGTGACTAAAAACGCATAGGTAAAGCCACCAGCGCACAAGTAAAGGTCCGTGGATGCCGATACACGTCTAATTTCCCAGATTTGTTCAATATATACGCCGAAACGTTGAGTTAAAGACACGGCATTTCTCGTGGCAGCTGTAGGTGTGCGCTGCTGCCGTATGCAGTAACAAATTGACGGGAACTAATTTTAGCGTTCCTTTATTTTCGCGAAAAAAGACGATCTATGTATATTTTATTGATCTTAGTGGTTCTTGTGATGGTTTTTCATACTTAAATTTTAGGAAAAATCATTAGTTACCAATCTACACAACTGGCGGAGTTTTATTCCGCGAGAGCCTTTTTATTTTCAAAATATGCCATTTTTTAAAACTTTTTGAGGTCCCAGGTATTACTTACGTCTGTGCAAGCTAGTTCTGCCATTTTCTACCAATTCTGAGTAATTCATCGCCGATTTTGACTGTGGTACATTTTGGCTCAATACAGTTATTCGTGACCTGACCTCAGGTCAATGGTTGGAAGTCATTGATACTTTGCCCAGTGACGGCATATAGATGTCTGCTTCACTCCACACTAAAAATTTTATGAAATATTCCATCAATTTCCGAAAAAACGACGACATGTCTTAAAAATGGGCTTGTTCTTAGGTCAATGACCCGGAAAATTCCGAAAAATCCGAAATAGCAGATCTGTTGCATCTATCACGTTCACTAATCCCTGAAAGTATTACTGAGATATTTTGTTTTGCGAAAAAGTTACAGGGCGCTAAACTTTTTCGGATATAGGTCTGTTTGACCTGACCTAGGTCAGGCACCTGACGTGACCTGAGGTCAAAATTTCGACACCAGATGTAAAATTGATGAAGCAAAAGGTACACAAAGCTTCGTGACTCTGTGTTTGTTGGTTCTCTCGCAATCCCAGAAAAACCTCAGGGGGGCAGTCAACTGCCCACCCCCCCAGTCGAGGACGGGTTAATGCTGTAAGCATGCTTGGAAAGAAAGCAGTACAAAACAGACCCATAAAACGAGCTTTTGACAGTTCACATAATCCCACCGGTATCGGACGATGCTTTAGTAATATCGTCCTCGTGCACAGCTTCGTCTTCGGTCTTGTCCTCTGTGCCTGGCTTCTGTGCAGTCTCTTCGGCCTGAGACAGGACCGGAAAACCTCGCTTCATATCCTGCGGAGATAACCGCAAACACGGCGTGAGACGGCGACCGCCAGCGCCTTCAAAGAAACGGCTCCGACCGCAGACCACGGGTTCGATTCCCACGGCGGCCGAACACTGCGGCCTCGTTTCAGTGTACAATGAAGGTCCTGCATTCCAGAATCATCTCAGGGTTGTGCGCTCGGGAAATTCCTCCGCGGGCACAAACTCTATCAGCGGGCATTGGTGGGAGCTCGGTGCCGCAGCCTGCTGTTTCGCCACCCGCCGCGCCTGCGCCACGCGGCACGCACCACCGTCTCGACGTGGAACCGACGCAGCATCACCGACAGCGACGAGAGGTCCGACACGGTCTTGAACAGCTGGCTGACGATGCTGTCCGTGATGAGCGCCGGCTGCGTCCTGATGAACGCCATCAGCCGGTGCGACTCCACCGAGATGGCCATCGTCACCTGGGAACAGCGCAGAGGTCATGGTCACCTGGGGGCGGCGCAGAGGTCATCTGGGGACAGCGCAGAGGTCATGGCCGCCTGGGGGCGGTACACACGTCACCTGGGGACGGCGGAGAGGTCACGGTCATCTGAAGTGGCGCAGTCATGGTCATTTGGTGACAGCGCGGATGTCATGCTCACTTGTGGACGGCACAGATCATGGTAACCTGACGACGACGCGGAAGCCACCTGGGGATATGCACAGAGGTCATAGTCACATGGAGACAGAGCAGAGTCACATGGAGTCAAGGTCACCTGGGGACGGGGCAGAGGTAGTTAGCTGCCCCACAGTGGGACAGAAGTGTCCCAGGACATCTTACACAGGGGCATCCAACCAGCCGGCTGTACTGACCTTATCACCCGCTCGACGCTATGCGTTCCAAAAACGGAATATGTGAGAAGTCCAGGCTGAGCATTAGGGAAACAATATATCCCCTAGGTGGCTCATTTCAAAATAATGACAGGGAACGGGTGCCGACGTCATCTGCCAATGCGATGATACAAAATATGACCAGCATTTCACCCGTTTTCGAAAACGTGCGTGTATACAAATGCGAAGTTCGACGCTACTAAATAACATGAAACGTATTCACAAAAGCAGACGAAAAAAACAAAACAAAAACCGTCATCACTTCAATCACGCCCACATTCGTCATGCTGTATAACGGGCATACGCCATTAACAGCAAGAAGTCGGCGATGGGAACAACAGTAGAACCGAGCCGGCAACTCCAGCGACCTGCAAGACCGCTAAGTATGATAAAGAGCAGTGCCGGGCACTAGCCTCGAACCTCTCCAACGTCCGCACCGGGTCAGCGTGGACCGTTCGGCGTACCTCCCAGTGCGCGTCCAGCGTCTCCGCGTACAACATCAGCTCCTTGACGAGGTCCATGGTGTAGTGCCCCTCCTCCGCCTGTTCGAACAGCGCCTGGTGGGATGGGTCAGAGGTCAACTCAGCGAAGGCGGCCCACTGCACACGTCCCCGGCCGCTCACAGGCAGAATAACCAAGCACTCGGCCCGACGGAGCGACACCAGACGGAAGCAGACGACCCGCTCTCGCCGACTGCCGCCCTCCGACAGCCGGACCGTGTGGAGGACCGACGGAGCACACGAGCTGGGAGTGGCGGGCCGAACTGTCTGGAGCGGAGCGCCGCAGCAGTCGCCGGCGCGATCTGGGCAGAAACGGACGGCACAAAGCTCCCATCACCAGCTCTGGTGGACACGGAGAGCAGACATGACCGACCGGCAGAACTAGACTCCAGCGTGCGCTGAGAGTGAGCGGCAGGAATGAGACGCACTGAATCGCAGCGTGGACTTCTTCACGCACGGTAGGAAACACAGGAGAGGATGGCCTTCAGTTTTCACATGGGTAGATGATGGTTACAATCAAGCAAGATTTCAGCTGACGATAGGAAGCTGACTGGTAAACAACAAATCGGAGCTCTGCCACGCCGGCCCATATTAAGAGGGGATATTTACCTATACCTATTTTAAGAGCGGAATGGACCCCATGTATAAGACTGGGAACGTTCTTCGAGACGGATTAGACTCCCCCGTGCACTACACCTCAGCTGACATTCGACCAAACCCCCAACAAAGGCCGAGCTGGACCCTGGCCAAGGCCCGACTGGACCGCCGCCAGACCCTGCCTCAGTTTCAGACGGCACCTGACCCGCCCCGATCGCCACTGACCGGAGCTGGGGGGGGGGGGCCGGACCGCGCGGTCACACGGCGTCCGCCACCCACCATGATCCTGGCGACGCGCTCCGAGTGCTGCTCCTTGTTGGTGTGGTGCCAGTCGCGCAGCGCGTGCAGTCGGCCGAGGCTGTACGCCTCCCCTGGGACACGGGGTCAGACTCGGCAAAGGCGGGCGAGCTGCGTGACAGCATGGCTGAGCCCGCGGGCACGTGGACGGCGAGAGAGACTGGCCACTAGTAGCCCTGATCCTCTTCACGTTCGGCGAGGGAAAAACAATAGCTTAATATATAAAATATATTATATATTATATATAAAATATATTATATATATAAAATATATTAACAATAGCTTAATATATAAAATAATAGCTTTAACAAAGGAAAAACAATAGTTCGAGAGGCTCAAAAGCTCTACGACAAATCTTGCACAGATTATTCACAGTCATGCGACGGTCATGGCGCAGTGCGATTTTCTGAATTCCACATCGCGCAGATGTACCGATTGCTTATTTCTTGCCAAGGTAAAGAAACTTGACCACGTGCTCGTTCAATGACGGCACATCTTGAAGTTGGAGGTACTGCCGGTCCGATTTACAGAAATGCACTCGGCGGACGCAACTTTTCTAACCGGAAATTACCAACAGGATGCCACGCAAACCGTGTTACGTGAAACTCGCCTACAAAAATGATGACAATAACTCACCCATATTCAAATCAGAGGCGATCTTGATGAAACCATGTATCACGTCGTCCAGGATGTTTCCAAGTTTTTTAGTCTGTGTCGAGATGCTCTCAAATAACTCTTTACCTAAAAAAAAATTCTTTGAGTCCACTGGGTATGTCACATGTGGTATGCCTTGAAGGTTAATTAACTACACCTGAATAGACATTCAGTGTCCTTTCAAGTGTAGTTAATCTATTAGAGTTCGCATTTTCACATTCCAATGTTCACCACATCAACCAAAATGTTCTACAAATATACCGAAGCGTAATAATCAAAACGTTATAAATATGATGAGGTGGATAGTTCTTTAACAAATGACAGTGGTAAGAATTCTTTTGCTCGAATGCGCAACCAGAAATATTACATAACCTGAATAATAAAATGGCAGAATGGCATGCCAGGAAACTTGTCGAATAAGAAAGCAGATCCAGGAGTCTACATAACACCCATATGAACCAGAAATGAATTCCCCAATCTGAGACATTCTTCAGAGCAGTAAATTTGGTCATTTGCTTTTTCTCCGACATGGCCCAAAATGGTGGCAAAACCGAAGTTCATGAATCCGTGCTTTAAATACCCTTCTATGCAGGACGGGCAATCCCTCGCGTTTCCCGGGTACATCCAAAATAGCACAGTTCCGGCGTCTGAGTCTACAAAATGACATTAAAGCCAGGACCTGGACCGATTCAAGTCAGAACCAGCAGCACAGCGCTCCCCTCCCGCTCCTCAATCACCCAGGTCAGAACAGCGCATCACGGCACTCCCCCCGCACTCACTCTGCGTCAGACCCCGCTGCGGCGGGTCGCCCGGCTCGCGCCCACTCTCCGCGCTCCCCTGGCTGGCCAGCCGCTCTGCCTCGCGGCGGGAGCGCTCCAGCTGGGCGGCCAGCAGACGCTCCAGCTGCGGCGGCGACAGCGCCGGCCGGCAGCGCACCGTCTGCGGCCGGCCGCCCGGCAGCGGGCCCAGCGCCCGGTGGCCGCACGTGCGCGCCGTCTGCACGGTCAGCACGTACCGGCACGTCTCCGGCTCGTCCACGCGCAGCAGCGCGTCGCCAGCGTCCTCCTCGCATACGAACTGAAAGGGAGAGAGGTCGGCCTGTCTAGACTGACGAGGAAAAGCAATCATCACAGACGCACCGAAAAAGGGGAGCGTAGGTTTGTCTAGTCTGCCAAGGACCACCAAAATAGCACTAGTCTGCCAAGGAAAGACAGTTCCCATAGAAGGAATGAAACAGGGGAGAGGTCTGTCTGTCTACAATGACGAGGAGAAACAATCATCACAGACACATTGAAAAAGGGAAGCAGAAATCTGTCTAGTCTACCGAGAAAAGACAATCCCGTCACACGTAATGAAACAGGGGAGGTAACGAGTTCCGTCTCCATCATGACACTGACAAGGTTACCAGCGATGATTACCTCATTCGGACTACGCAAGCGCATCAACTTCCCCTCCCCTCCTCCAAATGCAATGAAAGGACAGAGTAGAGAGCTACCCTCACAGGCTCGTAATGGAGAACGGCGACAGAATGTCTCATTTCTTATACGGGCACTTAACTAGAGGTTGAACATGACTATCCTCACCGACGGCATGAAACGAGGAATCGATCGCCGGCAGGTTGCCCCTCATCACCTGAGGGGCCTCCTGTCCCCGTTTCCTGCCGTCGGCGACAACAGCCACGAGGACAGCCGTCGGACGCGGACGAAGGACCGTCAGGTCGGGCCGGACGTGACGGCCGGCAGACTCACCCGGACCTCGGCGGAGCGCGGCCGGCCCGTCAGGTCACAGTCGCTGCCGTTGGTGTAGAACTGGCTGTGGTAGCGCTGCTTGGCGTTGCGCGACGTGCCGTCGTCCTGCGACCAGTCGTAGTCGGACTCGTACCGGCCCAGCAGGCTCACCTTGCCGACGATCTGGCCGCCTGGGGAGCAGCATGGCTCGTGTGTCCAGAACGTTCGCATGTCCCGTCTTCAGCTGGGACCCCTCACAAGCCAAACACAGTCGACAAGAGGCGAGTTCAAACGTCTAAGCAAGTCACACCGTCTGCGTAAACCCCATCGGTTGTATCACTCCAGCTGGCCAGTTATTTAATGATATCCATCGTCGCAGTTCGTCCTCTGTTGCCGTGCAGAGACAGCAAAGAATGCAATCATAAATTTGCACCACTGACGTTATCACTAAAGAAACAATCATAAACAAAGACTACTTTAACTATTTCGACCTCATAAAATGTTAATCGATGGAACGGTGACAGGAGACATACATCAGCGTCAAACATACCATCTAGGAAGCATGCAAAACTGT
This sequence comes from Capitulum mitella, assembly GCA_030062745.1. Classification (NCBI taxonomy): domain Eukaryota; kingdom Metazoa; phylum Arthropoda; class Thecostraca; order Pollicipedomorpha; family Pollicipedidae; genus Capitulum; species Capitulum mitella. The sequence continues at coordinate 2,975,088 of CP099848.1, forward strand.
GCCCAACGCTGCAAAGGCATCTACGATTTCCCACAACAAAGAAATGCAACACAGCTATGGCACAATTCTTTGTAGTGGACACGCCGCGGCTGTTGCACGGGGCACAAGGCCCACAGCCTAATGCATTCCCAGAAGAGCACAGGAATCATTTCAGATCCGACTTCGCCTATTCAGCAGCGGTTTGCCGGGCTGACTCAGGCCAGGCCTGCCGTAACAGCCGGGTGTCTACCTTCCATGTGGTACTGGCGGATCTCAGCCATCGGACAGAGCTCGTACGTCCACCAGTCGCGGGTCCGCTGCAGGCAGGGGCCCAGAGACATGCCCAGCAGCAGCGCTGTCAACGAGGGCACGAGAGGGGCCGGTCAGGGCAGCTGCCCGAACGGACGGGACTCGCGCCAGCTGTTGATTTTACGCACTAATTTACTGTAACACGCAAGACATGTATTGCTTCAAGAAAGCAAACAGACCATTTAAGACAGGACCCTGTGTACCTGTACAGTGACTGCTGGCCCATACAGATTATGAGTTGTCTAAAAACGCACATATACATCCATAAAGATAATACGTTACTTAAAAACACATACATATACAAACTATTGCATACATGGTTTGAAGTATGAGTTAAGATGCCTCTACCATTCAGGTAATGAGAAACGAGACTGAGACCCAAGCGACAGTGTCAAAAACACCATAAGCGGTCGACTAAAGGAGGCAGACTACTAAAATCGCCTTATGCATGCAACACCCAGGGACCTGACTAACTGAGACAAAGTAACCAAAACAATGAACAAAAGAAGTCAGACAGACTGCGACGACAGCCGAGATCTGCCCGGCCATCAGCCCCGATTTCGTGTACCTGAGCCCCAGCCTGGGTCAGGTACCCAGTCCGGCGGGCGGCCCACCTGGCGCAGACGTCTGCTGGCCGCCGTCCGCGGACCCCTGGCTGTCCCGCTCCTGCTGCAGCAGCAGACTGGTGTCTGGCAGTCTGCACGAGTACGGCTGGCCATCGCGGTTGTACATCCGAACTGTGCTCTCGTCGGTGTTCTACCAGCAGTGTCAATACGGAGTCCAGTGACAGCACAACAGGTGGAATTTCTCCAGAATTGTTGGGGATACAGATGCCATTTTAGTCCACTCTTTCTGGGCTTCATCATATGCATAATGCCACTTTTTGGGTAGCTGAGAATGCACCTGTATCTAAATCCATAAACCAGCAATTCAAAAACCAGTCAGAGTTCCATTTCAGAATCTCAACTGCACCAGCACTGTAGTTTAAGCCCTACAGTGTTGGCAAGTTCATCAATAAAGACCAAAAGATGCCAAAAATACACCACTTTAAATCATTTTCACAACCCATAATTTAACCCATACAGAGAAGGACAAACCAGTTATAGTGCTTACCTCACTGAGTAGTACTGGCTCATCTAAGATGTCAACAACATAGTTCAGTGAATTAATTTCTTCAACATCAAAGACAAAGCATGATGACTGGATCACCAGGAATCCACATAACACTGCAAATAACTGATATGAAGCCATGGCTTTCTGAAAAAGAGATAGCAGGACAGAAGGTTTGATCAATAATTTCAAAATGGCATGAGGCACACTGGGACTTTTACCTTATTACATGAACTTACACAAGAAAACAATCTGAAATATTTTTGCTTTGGGATACAACAAACTTTACCAAATGGGCAGTTGTTCACATACTTCAACATGACACAATTTTGAAGAACAAACATTGCTTTGGACATAGCAATTATCATTACTACATATAGAGACATGGTTGAGCAGCAAAAACCATTCCATAGTGAAGAGAAGAGGATGCAGTACCACAATGTTTTAGGAGTTTGAACTGTTCATGCAATATGACCATTACAGGATAACATGTTGCCCACTTCTGTCCCACTGTGTTTTTCATCATAAATTGATTAAAGGCTGAATCATGATGGCCAGGAGTGTCAGAACTTCTGTGGAGTTGAGGGGCAAATGTGATTTTCACCTCATTTTTTCCCATGCACCACCATGTGGTTAATGATAACTGTTGTCCAAAGCTGGGGGCAGCCACCTCCTGGTTTCCCCCCATTCTTACATCCCTGATGATGGTTTCTCTTCACTCCCACAGAGCCCAGCAGCACCAAATAAAAATAATGTTGCATCTGACAATCTTCCAGAGTGATTGACAACAATCTAGGGTTCAGCAGTGAATTCAGACTACTCACATTATCAAGATCATCCCATTCTCAAGTATTACTTCATGGCCTGCTGAGTATAACTGGATGGAGAGCACTTTTCATGAGCAACAAACACAACCTTGGCTGCTTGGCATCTTTGGTCTTCTTGACAACATGGATGTCATGGTGGTATAGCACACCACAAAAGAGATATGAGACAAACTCATAAATGGCACAACATTTTTTGTTCATTTGTGTGAGCAATCAGTTCACAAAAAATGCCAACTTCACCTACTTGTGCCTTAGTCTCATGCCACAAAATTATACATAAAAATAAAATGTACAAATTCAGAACCTACTTAGATGACCTCGCCCCAAACACCACAGTTTATGCCCATGAAATTATCGGGTTACGACCCAAAACGTTTGAAATGCGGCCTTCTATACAGTCTGGGAAAATGCCTTACCCATCTCACCATACCCATACGAAAACTCTGCGTAACAACGATAATCGCGAAGTCATACTACGAACCAACGGCTCTTGAAGACGAAAAAGCAGATTAACCATCCACACTAGACGCTAGACACACAAGACATAACGTACAGTCCCCACTACACTTCGAACATAACCTGTTGATTGAAGAGAGGAGCACCGGGGCTCTCTGGAGGCACGCGAAACAAGGAAAACTACAACAACTCAGGGATATGGAAGCAGCGGACTCCCTGAAATACAAAATTTACAATTTTCTTTAATAACTAGAAATACGAGGCAATCTATAGACGCCAAAAAACAGCAGGAAAATGCTTTCTAGAAAGATTCTTGCGCTCTAATAAGGCTGAGTCTTGTTGGAAGCTTTTTAATGGGACGTGCAATCCGGTCATTTTTGGCTCAGTAGCCAGCATTTAGCAACACTCATGATAAGTCGACCCTTTACGACAAAGACGACTTACTGACGCCCGACGGGAAAAAAAACTTGAATAAGAAAAAGGCGCCTGGGGCCCAAAGGGGGGGGGCCTAACAAACAAAAAAAAAAAAAAAAAAAAAAAACCTTTACGACTGATGGCAAAAGGATAAATTTGGAGTTGTTGAAAGCTTTGCTATGCTTTATTAACATGCCACTGTACATCACAGGAATTAAGACTTAATATTTAAGTATTCCAGTTTCATTCTTCTGTTGATGCCGCCCACTAAAATACGAATGCCGTAATTCAAAAATACCCTTCATCCACCTTACCGCATTCCCTTCCGATTTGGTAGCTTACGTCAGTTGCATCACAGCAGAGCACCGAGGAAGCACCGGTTATTGCTACTACGGTTTGTGCTGTGTGTGCTGCTACGGAGTGTAAGGGCCTCCGAAAGCGTGCTTAATGTTGAAATAATCCATGTACAATGCCTGTGCTTCTGCCTGTCTCTTGCTTGATAAAAATCCGATGTTCGCAGTAGCAACACTTTTTTGTTAATTACTTGGAGGGCAGTTTTACCAAGCTTGGGGTCAGGGCAGGGCTCATGGACATTGTATTGCTCATTTTCGCTACACTTGTATTTGGTTTAGGGTTAGAGCACAGAAGACATGGAATGCTGGCAGTGGTGTGAACCAGTGGTCTTGTGTCACAGTTCTACCAAGTGCTTTTTTTCTGGCAAAAGGATGTAAAAATTGCAAATAAGAACAATGCTGGGGCAAATATTTCTTTAACTTGCATGCACAATGCAATTTCAATGTGTAGAATGTGAAAACATTGCCAGATAATTTCATTACCCTGTTTGCCACTGCTGACTGGACCACTGGTCTCTTTGGCTTCTGTTTTGATTTGCCATTAACATAACTCAATAACATTGTCAAGTTTGAAATATTTTGCCCTGAATTATGTCAGTGTGTGTTGTGCTTTAAAAGAAGCATAACTTAAGCTAACCACTGCAGTAATACTTATCAGTTCAGTGGTGTTGTGAGTTTTTGCCCAATACAACAAAGCATCTGTGGAGCAAACTTAGGTGGCCTTGCAAGTTTTGGTCAGGTTTGTTTATGGTGCAATAAAACTATTTTCTTCAGAAATGATTATTGGAGTTGAGCCAGTTTTGCATATACCTGTTCTGGGATTCAGATCCAGTATTTGCCACACACAGGACTCTGTTATCTGGATCCTTATTTGCTGGGCCACATAAGCAGAAAATGATAATTTCTGTTTTGTGTTTTTGAAAATTAGTACATTGCTTGCCACTTTGCTGGCTATTTTGTATATTTTATTATTCCCAGGATCAAGATGTTGTCCTTAAAGCATTTCAACTCTGTTTTTGCAAGGTGTTATCTCCAGGCATCAAGGTCATTCTCAGGTGAGTATAGTACATTTCACAGGCTCAGTTCTGCTTTTTTATGAATTGCTTCTGATTACATTTACAAATGGTAGTTATGTGTGGTCATTTGCAATTAGTGCTCACTGTTTTTCTCAATGATCTGTAATTAAACACTCTTGGTCTTGATCTTGATGTGCAAGGTGCCTTCTGCAGACCACACTCAATTTGTTGTTAAAGATTCATGCTTTGAAGTACTGAATGCTGTACATTCTTCAAGAATTTTATGGAATTTACTAAAAATCCATAGAAAAGAGAACTTTTGGAAGACCAGCCACTGATCACACACTACTTCCTTAGTATTTTTCTGACATTTCTTGTGTACAGTTATTTAGCAGGCTAACTTGTGGCCTTTCCATACCATGATCTTGGAAATTTTTGTTTGGTTTAAGTTATGTTGTTGCACTACAGTGGTATAGTATTGAAAATGCTTCAGAACTATGCATTTCATCCACTTCATCCAGATTTCCTTGGTTGACAGCCTCCTGTGGAAGGAATGCACCAGATGCAACTGTTGGCTTCATAGGCCTTGGGAACATGGGTGGGCCCATGGCAGAAAACCTGATCAACAAGGTACTGAGCTGCATGGTCTAGCATTTTTCATCACACAGGGAACATTTTTCACTGACTCTTCTTAAGGCTGTCATTGTGGGCACCATGATACATACTTGATAATGTGTTGTTGGTTGCAGCCCGTACTACCCACTAGGGACAATTCAAAGCCTGGCATAGGTGTATTATCATTAAGCCAATGGGTGCCTGCTAATGCTGGGAGAACAGTGGGAGTGTTGGGACGTACTGGGCTTATTGTCCAGCTGCCGAAGGCCGACCTCCATCGGTTTGCGTGAACACTGCGTTAATAGGGGCAGGGATTGAGCTTCTCTGCACTCCCGATCCGACGATGGACCGTGAGGGACGATCGAAGAGACCGTCGGCCGCGCGCTGTCCCTCCGCGGACCTCTCGGCGGCCTGACGGTGGGCCGCCGGCTGCCGGCAGGGCCACCAGGTGGCCGTGTTCGACGTCTCCCAGGAGGCGACCGCCCGGCTGGGCGCGCTCGGCGCCACAGTCTGCCTCCTCCCCGGCGGCGGTCGCCGAGGCCAGCGACAGGATCGTCAGCATGCTGCCCAACAGCCAGCACGTGCGCCAGGCCTACGATGGCGAGGACGGCCTGCTCCGGTTTGTTGCGGTCCAGTCTGACGTGGTCGGCTCCGGTCAGGGCCGGTTCGGTCCGCCGTGGTCTGTTCGGGTCCCGTTCGGTCCGATTTGATCGGATCCGGTTTGATCTGACCCTGTTGGGTCCAGTCCGGTGCGGCGAATATTATATCTATTATTACATAAGTCGACTTTTTGTGTTTGGTCTGCTACAGTGGTCGTGGAAAACTACAGCTCTGCTTGATTGCAACAGTTGATGCATTGTCAAAACACAGCACCATGTTGAGCATTGTCCATGCTGGACGTGATGACTTCGTTGGGATGCTAGTGCGTCCTAGTTGCCTTGGAGATTCAAGTGTTAACTGTATTGTCGGTGACAACTGTATGGTCCCGATTGTGCGTGAATGGCACTCAAGGATGTCATCTGTTCGGAGCGAGCTGGGCCGAGCGAGTTGAACGGTGCTGTCCCAGTCAGGATAGTCAGCCATTCTGATGGTGGACAGCAGTCCCAATGGTGCGACTGTCTCCAAAGTCCGGACAGATGTCGCTGTGGTTGGCTCGGCCGAGTCGGGAGGTCTGACGTGTTTTCTCTGCTGGTCAGGTCTGTCCGGCCAGGCACCCTGATGATCGACAGCAGCACCATTGATCCGGCCGTCTCCAAAGAGATGGCGCTGTCAGCACAAAAGAAGTCTGCTGTCTACATGGATGCCCCTGTTTCGGGAGGTACATCCCTTCTGAACCTCGGCCTCGTCCTGCGAGGGACCGATTCAGCACCACGATTGCCATTTCTCTCGGCTCTTGACGGTACAGGGCAGCTGCATCAAACTTGGGGTAGCTGAGGTGTACTCAGTTCTGCATCTTTTTGCCGTGAACGCACCTGCGAACCCGTGAACGTGTGTATATTCAACCCTCCACGTCATGTGGCTGACTAGATAGGACGTTCCTAGATAGGACGTTCCTATTCTATCCACCTGTCGCCAGCTGACGGCTGGGGCTGTGCGGACTTCCGCCATAAGATGGCCGTGACCGTTTGTCCCTGCATCACGTGACCATTGGGATGACCGTGTCAGCCCTGTATCTCGTGACCGGCCTTGTGACCCTGATGACTTGTACATCACGTGGCAGACGGGATGGCCGTGCTGGACCTGTGCATCACGTGGCCGCTGACTGTTCTGACCCGTCCGTCACGTGGCCGGCAGGGGTGAACGCGGCCCGCGGCGCCTCGCTGACCTTCATGGTGGGTGGGCCGGACGGGGAGTTTGAGGCGGCGCGCCGCCTGCTCGAGTGCATGGGCAAGAACATCGTGCACTGCGGCGGCGTGGGCACCGGCCAGGCGGCCAAGATCTGCAACAACATGATGCTGGCCGTCAGTATGATCGGGGCCGCCGAGACCATGAACCTGGGCACCAGGTGAGCCGGCCACCGGCTGTGTCTGGGCCCGCACGGCCGATGGGCAGTAAGGGGACGCACGGAAATGGCTGGCATGCCTGTCTCTGTTGAAATGTGTCCGGTGACATGTGCAAATACGTGGAGGTGGCTCTTCGCGGATTTTGCGTTATTGGACGGTGGCGTAATCCGCCCCGGCGGCATGGCCGAGTCGGCGTGGGTGGTCGTTTTTTTGGCGGGGGGGGGGGCTTCTTCGTTGGTTGACGATGGCGTGGTTTGCTTCCGCGGCTGGCTGGATCTCTGTAATGTTTGGGGCATTTTTTCTTGTGCTCTGTGCTGTCTGCTGACCGGCCGTCGCGCCCACAGGCTGGGCCTGGACCAGAAGCTGCTGGCCCGGATCCTGGCGACCAGCACCGGCCGCTGCTGGGCCATCGACTCGTACAACCCTGTGCCGGGCGTGATGGAGAACGTGCCCTCCTCCAATGACTACAAGGTGCGGCCCCGCCGGCCGGGCGCTCCTTTGCCGTGGCGGTCCTGCACAGGCTAGTGGGCGCTGCATTGGGGCTGGACATGGCCGGAGCGTTTCCGCGGGGGCTGGTCTGGGTGGTTCTGTGAGGCCGCGCGGACACCCGTTGGATGCGGCCGCCGGTGACCTGTCCTGTTACTCTGGGAGGGCGTGGCCCGTGGCATTACGTCTTCCTCGGAACAGATTCGCGGTCCGTGGTATGCTCGTGCACTCGAGAACCGGTGTCGGTCGGCCTGGCGCTGGACGGTCGGCCCGGACGGCCGGCCAGTGTTCCGCAGACGTGCTGCTGACGCCCGCGCGCCGCCGGCAGGGCGGCTTCGGCACGGCGCTGATGTGCAAGGACCTGGGGCTGGCGCAGTCGGCGGCGGCCGCCTCCGAGTCGGTCACGCCCCTGGGCTCGGCCGCCCACCAGATCTACCGTCTGCTGGTGAACCAGGGACTCGGGCACCTCGACTTCTCCGCCGTGTACAAGTACTTAGCTGAGCAGAAGTAGGCGCGCCCGCCCGCTGCGCTCTGGCGCTGATGACCGTCCGCTGGCGATCGGCTCTGCTCGGCTGCGGCGTCCTGTCTGTCGATCGGCCCGACATCTGGCGACGCGGCGGCAGACTGAGGTTTATTCGACGGCCGCTAGGTGGAGGGATATGGATACTCGTTGGTGACGTCAAAAGTTTGGCGACGGCTCGCGCCGTTTGGCTGCGGCGAGATTCTGTGTAGAGATGGGGAGTTCCTCTTATCGATCGCGTGCTCTCCTTTTTTCGAAATGTTAGGTGGTGGTTCTCTCTCACCTGAAGCTTTGTTCCTGTCTCTGCTTCTCTTGTGTTTGGTTCCTGCTGCTCCTCTTCCTGCCACAAGGCTGACGGGTGCTCTCTTGACTGACCAAAACTGACCATCATCATGGCCCAGTCCTCGAGCTGTGAAACAAGAAGCGCCAGAACGTGGCCCCGGGCCCAGTTGAAATCCGCCCGTCGACAGAACAAAACGTTGCATTTTGTCCTTGGGATATGGTGGACCGAGCGTTTCTCCAATGTGATTTGTTTCTCCCGGAGGTGTACTAGAAGTGTATTTAGTCACTGTGATTTTGTTATCGGAGAAACTGCCGTGAGTTGTCACTCTTGAGAATAGTTAGATAAGAGCACATAGAATAACTTCGTGCCACATCCGGATCAAGGCTGGATATCTTTAGAAATGCGAGAGAGACAGTCGTTCCCATATTCCGCGATTGATAGTGTTTTCTATACATGTGCAATATGGTATGTCGCAGGTCATTAAGAATGCCTTGTACTTTAGTTGGCTTTTTTACACATGACGTAGACATACAGAATGTTGAGGCACTCAGTGTCTGCATTCAGTGCAATAAAAGAAAACGCATACGTGAACTGTTCACCTTTGGTGTAAAACCGCTTTACCACTGGTAGCAGCGAATGCGAAGATATCCGTCGAAGCTTCGCGGTAATGCAGTGTGAATCACGACTCATGAGCGGGATGCCGCCATACGACTCGTTCCTTCGAGTCACGTTCCACCAGCGACGAGTCCTTTACCGGAAACAAACGACATTTTGCGGTGGTTTACGCATGTCCACAGGCCAACGGCGTCTGATCCGGAGGAAGCTGCGACGATCGTGTCGCTGTGTTTAAGCTTCGCGCAGATGTAGCCTGCGGCACCGGACCGTAACCGAAGGGCAAAATGGCAACACATTGTCTATGAGGTTAAGAGAAACATCCTGGGTCTTTGCCCTCACTGAGGTGATGGCCATGTTTTGGAGGTCTGTACCAAGGGTTTCCTTAGTAGGAAGGAGTGGATCACGTATTTTAGGCGGCCCGCGCAGACTGCTTATAAACATGCATACCTGACATGGATCTAACGCTGGAGAACAGGGAAGTATTCGTTACTGTTGACCAGCTTCCCGAGCACTGGCCAGCCGACTGTCAGCTGTGTTAAGTCGAGGAAAGAGTAGACCCAATCTACTCTTGCAATCAAAGCTTATTTTTCTGTGGTAACCGAACAGGTTCATACATTCTGTGGGTTGCGGCGAAGAGGACTAAGCTTCAGAAGCGCTTGGCTTTATAGCCATATCGATGACAGCAACCATTCTTGCGTGTTCGTTTGCGAATAACCATAGTCCTGGCCATAAGCTTTCCGTCTAGCATTTCTTTCGACTTTCCAATGGGCCTGTTTCCGATTCCCTTACCCATAACGCTAGGATGCGTTCCCGAGTGGGGGGGGGGATTTCTCGGCCCCCTCCTGAAATCTCGAGACCCACACATCCGTTTTGGTTACCTGTTCGATTGATTGACCTTTAAACAGGAATCGAGTCACCATGACGTAAACTTCACTTTTGTACGAAGTTTTAAAAATCTCGAGAGAGGTGGGACCAGGGATAACAAAATCAGGACCTTTTCTTTTACTTGTTACACATCCGATGTTTACGGTCGAACTTGAATGCCATTGGCATGAATTGAGAAAACTGAATGGCGTGAAAGGAAGCATGAAATCGGCGAAACTTTTCCCTTTGGCAGGCATGTTAATTCTGATCAAAAATACGCGTTCACAGGACTCGGAAAATTGGAGGTATCTTTGTTTCAACCAGGGATGTGGTCTCCTATCTCTATGTGGCTGCCCTGGCATCCACAAAGCGAAAATGGACACTCGGAATACACTGGGATTAGCAGTAATCGGAACTTATTTACTCTATCCTGACCCACCAATTGCTTTTCCCCATCACCCTCCAAGTAAAATTGTGTCAAGCCGAGTCGTGGAGCAAGGTCCTCCATTAAAGAGAATATATCTGCTCAAATCGTGATTTTTAACTACACGTACGACTGAAGGAGACATTGTTATGGATCGAAGCGTAGGCGCCATTCATTCTTGCCAACTCGCTCTCGTTTGCTCATGTTGGGGTAAGTACACCAGCTACCAGCCCAAGTTTAATCCGTTTACCCCATTTTATTGTCCACACTAAAAGCACCGAGAAAACCTGTTAGCGTATCGGTAGCCTCAGCGATGTCGAAGCTGACAGCAGTTGACAAATACCGAAATTATGAAACAGACTACCATAGATTCAGGCAAGTACCGCGGCAGTTTCACGAATTTCCCCCGCAAGTACTCATTAAGTGAATAGGGCGAAATACGCTAGTGTTGTTTGCTAAAACAATCGTCGCTGCCGTTTATTCTGTTACAGCAAGACAGAATGTTGGATTAGCATCGGGTGCGTCCAAGGTTCACCTACGTATTTTCCGTTCGCTGATTGGTTCCTTTCTTTAGTACTGTGTTATTGTATGTCGCGCACCGATAGCACTGTCGATAAATACAATAACTAAAATGCGTGAAATATTGGTCTAAGATGCCCAAAATGCACTTTTCGTTTATATGATAATTCATAACGAATCTTAAAAATTCCTCCGAGCGTGTTTTGGGGATACTGGAAAAACCGTCATATTACATGTTGCTTTTCAGGATATCGCCGCCATAAAACCATCCATAGTTTACGTATCATTCTGTAATTTACCTCCCATGATACCTTTTAAAATTCATTTCTGTGGACTTTAACCCTATTCCCGGCAGCGGGGCGGAATCCGCCCCCCCTCAGGTTTTTTGCTTGCCAATTCCAGGCTTTTTAACGCAGCTTCACGAAACTTGGTGACTTTTCCTAGCTATTCTTTCTACGTGCTGTGACAAAATCTCAAAATTCTACTTTGCTCAGGGGCGGAGTCAGGCAACGTTTTTGGGAGGCACCTCATGCCATTTTTGGCCATGTTAAAGGTAAAAGGAAAATGTCTGCCAAAAACAGAGTTTTTAAGATAGAACTTGAAACTTTATATGGATGTATAGCTACATAGTTGGGCCATGTGCAGATAAAATTTTGTTCACCTGAGGTCATTTTGCAAGGTCAGGTCAAGGTCAAAAGTCAAAATTTGTTTTTTTGCAATAATTTCGGCGCCGTTTTTTCAAATGCCAAACCCGGAACATATATGACGTAGAAGGGTGCCTTCTACTTGCGTACCAAGTTTCAGCTTGATATCAGGTCGGGTCACGGAGCTATGACCTAAAATGTCAGTGCGCGTACCGTATATCGCAATAGCCATAAAATGAAATTTTTGAAATAGAGTGAATTCAAACAACTGAAAACGTTTAAAGATAATATTAAATGCATAGGAGATCATTCCAAGTGACCCCAAGGTCACTGGAGGTCATTTAAGGTCAAAGGTCACAAGTTGATCTGAGAAACGTGTGACCATGACAGTTCCCCCTTTTTCATGTCCCTGGCACCGCCTATGCTAACATTATACAAACATTGCAATGCGATTTGTACTTCTTTAGTATAACATGACTACCAGAAGCCAAAAAGGGTGTTTGCCTCTTTTGTTCATCCAGTTGTTAAAAAACTAATCCTCCTATTTTTGAAACCCTGTGAACGCCCATGAATTTTCTCAAAATTTCAGATTTGTGGACCCATGGTGAAAGCCCTATCCATAATCTCTCGATTCATGCCAGTTTCATCGAAATCGGTCGATAAACAACGGAATTATAAGAAGTCCAAAAGTACCCCCCATTTTGACATTTTTGCCCCCCTGTATCCACACATTTCAAAATTTTGTAAATTTCGTTTTATAAAAATGTAGTTCACGTCACGGAAAATCGATTGCCGTTTGTTGCGATGAAATCGGACAAGTAGTTCTCGAGATCTCAGGGGGGGCCGAATCCGCCCCCCCCCCCTGCCGGGAATCGGCCATACCGTCTAGCCCTCCGGGAATAGGGTTAAGCATAAATACCTGTCACGACCCCCCCATACGATGTGTGTCAAGACAGCCCACGGTCAGCCCACGCTCAGCCCACGGTCAGCCCATAAAAGCAGCCCCATCAAAAGCGCCCAAAATACTCCATATGATGCATCTCGACGAGCTGAACACGATGGTGCAATCCAATGCTGGGCGCATCCAGTACTTTAGCTTCCAGAGCCAATTATCAATAAGGGGGTGAGAGTTTCTCACTAATATTCACAGCCGACTGCATGTAGTCAACTAGCATCTCAAACGATTCCCCGTGTCAAGCCGAACTCAAAACTACCTCTTGTTTATCTATACTTTTTCAACTTTTTGAATGGTACGCATGCCGATTTGGTTTTTCACCTAATGCTTTATTTCCCATAGGCTTTAACATTGATTGCATCGGTCGTGAATTGGCCGGCCCCTACGATTTTTCTAATTTTTCGTGTATGGGTACCCTGACCAAGAGCACACTACCTGGCCGTGAAATTTGCCGGATGTATTGATATTCTCACCCATTGCAAGGGGTGAGAGTTTCTCACTAAAATTCAGAACCAACTGCATTTGGTCAAGAAGCATCTCACACGATTTCCCGTCTGAAGCCGACATTCCTGACAATCTCAATGCTGTTTCCGTCAAGCGTCGGCATTTACCCTCGATCACATTGGGATATCTGTACGGCAAGGTACGTCCTTTTCCTTCAACAACTGGCTCTACATCATGCGTGTTGTGCTGTATGCATCACTTTGTTTCACACTGAACGTTGAGAATGGCTGATAAAAATCCAAATATCACCAGTAATGGTACCGATGCTCTACAGGATTTTGACCAACGATTTTGCGCTATAGAGCCCTGTCCCAATAGTCATTCCAAAGGGATGATATTATCGCGTGCATTTGACCCCTGTGAGATTGTAATTCCTTGCTTCAGGTGTTTAAAGATGCAATTGTTTTCCAAAGAAATATATGTACGTTTTCGAGCCAGTATTTCAGGTGATGAGAAATAACCGAAACAGATGTCTTACCTTTAGAAATCGAACACGTAATCGCCTATATAACAAAAATAGCAACATCCAAGGAGTCAGACAAATCACGCCGGATGCCCCCACAACAAGCAGACACATGCCTAACAAACCCTACAGGAAATACACCATTACGTGGAAAAACAAATGTGTATGCATGTTACACAAAAACTTGAGGAAATAGAAATCAACCAAAGATAGTTTTAAGCTCAACATCACACGGAGAGTTTGACAGCCTTTACAGGGATCAGAGTTTTTGGGAGAAACTCCCACCCCTTGTAATCAATGAGAATGCCAATGCACCCGGCAAATTGCGCTGAGTGTGTCTTCCATGAGCGTACCCATCCACCAAAAATTAGAAAAATCTTAGGGGCCGGCCAATTCACGACCGTTGACCTCAATGAGCCTATGGGAAATAAGCATTAGGTGAAAAACCGAATCGACATGTGTGCTACTCGAAAAGTCGAAAAGAAATCGATAAACAAGAGGTAGTTTTGAGCTCGGCTTGACGCGGGGAGTCGTTTGAGATGCTACTTGACTATATGCAGTCGGCTGTGAATATTAGTGAGAAGCTCTCACCCCTTTATTGATAATTGGCTCTGGAGGCTAACAAAAAAAAAGTAAAAGCTAAAAAAGGGGCCCTTTTGTTCATCCCGTTATTAGAAAAAAACCCCCTTTTTTTAAACCCTGTGGAACAAAAATTTTTTAAAAAATTTAAATTTAAAAAAAAAAAAAAAAAAAATTTTAAAAATAATTTTATTAATGATTTTTAAAAAATATAAAAAAAAAAATAAAATAAAAAAAAAAAAAAATTTTTTTTTTAAAATTAAAAATTTAAAAAATTTTTTTTTAAAAAAAAAAAATTTAAAAAAAAAAAATTTTTTTAAAAAAAAAAAAAAAAAAATTAAAAATAAGAAAGCCCAAACCCCCCCCCCCCCCCCACAAAAACCCTTGGATGCACGCAGCACTGGATTGCACCATCGTGTTCAGCTCGTCGAGATGCATCATATGGTGTATTTTGGGCGCTTTTGATGGCGTCGCTTTTATGGGCTGACCATGGGCTGAGCGTGGGCTGACCGTGGGCTGTTTTGACACACATGACCGATGCGCAATGTCTGGATGTCCCCATATGCGTTTTGGACACCCACAATCATTTTCCAAGAACCACACCCATGGTTCCAACCGAATTATCATAGAAGTTAAAAACTCTTTTTTAGCTTGCACTGGCCACTTTATACTTCAGAAGTACAAATCTTATTTTTGGCATTATTTGTATCATGTTTCTATGGGCGATGTCAAGGACATGAAAAAGGAGAACTGTCATGGTCGCATTTTCATCCGATCAACTTTTGGCTTTTGACTCCAACGCAGTTTACCCCAGTCACCGAAGACGGCACTGGTATCATTTTGTACTGTCTTGAACTGATTTCGATCACGTGAATTAATTATATTTCTCAATGTCCTGTTTATGACCTTCGTGACATAAGTTACGCCAACCGACATTGTTAGTCATAGCTACATGACCTGACCTGACATGACCTTGTCCTAAGTCACAAAGATTTCGTTTTTCGTCTTAGGAATTAGCGCCAAAACATCACTTATACAAACCCACTTTTGACTTTTGGCCATGGCCTGACCTTGTTAAATGAGCTGAGGTCAACAAAATATTTGTGTGTGTTTGCCAGTTTTTTCCTATACGGTTATACCAAATTTAATTGTTATTTTAAAAAAAACAGCCATTTTTCGCCTGCTTTCATTAGTACCAAATAAAGTTCGGAGGTGCCTCTTAAAAACTTGGCCTGACTTCGCTTCTGGTCGAAACAGACTTAATGAAAATTTGCCGTAATAATACGTAAAAAGAATGGGCAGCAAACGTCAGCAAGTTTCTTAAAGCTGTTCCGAAGATTCTGGAAATTGAGAGCAAAATACCGGAGGGGACTTCTGACCCCCCATGCAAAAACACGGCACATTGCTTCAACTAAAGTACGAGACTGCCCTCATCATGACATGATTTTGCGGAGTGTCTGCTGCTCGTCTAGTAACAACTCATTTTGTCTCCTTGGTGTTTAATGACAAAAGACGATGTTTTAAGGATGATGAAAATTCTGACATCCATTGTCGTTACGGTAAAGCAAACAGTTCCAAGGTCAATACGTCATAGGTCAATGACGTCGTTGACCTATGATGTCATTTTCCCGTTTCTGCGGATCAGATTTCGGACAACATGGGATAGCAGTGTAACTTCAGTGTATGAAAGGGCGCTAAATACATCATTTAACGTATTTTCCGTGGAGATAGACAGCATCGGTATATCTGGTCACTTCCAGTATTCATTGACCTCCGCAAGGTCAGAGGAAGTGAAGTGAAGTCATTGACGCTGGATGAAGTTTTTGACCCAAAGTAAGTTTTATGTCAACTGTTTGTACGAAAGTTTTTTTGCTATAATGAACCCAGTTACATTATTTCACTGTTGCGAAACATAGAAATGATATATGTACATATATATGTTTTTTAATACATATTTCATACAAATCGACATGTTTCAAAGTAAATATGGATCAGGTCACAAGCTGGTTCACAATGACTTGATAATCTTGACCTTTACCGACTCTGGCTTTGGTCTTGGGACATCCATCAACGCGCCTCGAATGATGTCGGCCGATGATGTTTAAACGGCAATCTTACGCAGAATGCTAGTCCTCTGGCAAAGTTCCCAGTTTTCCGCGAACAGCTGCTATTTTCTTTATGCTTGTTTCACTTCAAATGTTTCAAACCCCGGACATTTCCGGCCGATTTTCGATTTCTTTGCGTAAGTCGATGAGTTATTGAATTGTCATAAACATCACAAAGCAGAGGCGACCAACTCCGAACCGTTCTCGAGATTTTCAACAAAAACAGGTGAGGGAAGTGCCCCCCTTCCAGTACGCGTGCTAACGTTTAGAGGACGGTCGGTCACGAGTTGCTGCATTGGTGTTTGAATGAAGCAGAATGGTTCTCAGCGTTTAAGTTTGCTCTATGGGTATGAGGAGCAGTGTTATGCTGTAGTCCCATACGAAGCGTAGATGAAACACCCAAATGCGTTTTGCATATTCCGCGTGTATATACACATTTCATCCATGTTGTGTCATGTTTCGTGATATATAAATAAGTAACGCTCATCAACACCTCGTAAGAACGTGAAAGGGAGGCTTTGAGTCGCAATTTTTGTCAGCGAACCATTTTCATCGGTGACAATGCAGGTCTGTTGGAGTGCATGGCCTGCAGACTTGAAGAGAACGTGACGTTTTCCTTGCGCGAGTTTTAGTACCGGCGACCACCACCTCCGTATCCACCACCGCCTCCAGAAGAGCCTCCGTATCCACCGCCGCCTCCAGACGAACCTCCATATCCGCCACCGCCTCCAGAGGAGCCTCCGTATCCACCGCCGCCTCCAGAGGATCCTCCGTATCCGCCGCCGCCTCCAGAGGAGCCTCCGTATCCGCCGCCGCCGCCTCCAGAGGAACCTCCGTATCCACCGCCGCCTCCAGAGGAGCCTCCGTATCCACCGCCGCCGCCTCCAGAGGAGCCTCCGTATCCGCCGCCGCCTCCTGAGAAGAGCCTCCGTATCCACCGCCGCCGCCTCCAGAGGAGCCTCCGTATCCACCGCCGCCGCCTCCTGAGGAACCTCCGTATCCGCCGCCGCCTCCAGAAGAGCCTCCGTATCCGCCACCGCCTCCAGACGAACCTCCATATCCACCGCCGCCTCCAGAGGATCCTCCGTATCCACCGCCGCCCCCAGAAGAGCCTCCGTATCCACCGCCGCCTCCAGAAGAGCCTCCGTATCCACCACCGCCGCCTCCAGCGCTCTGGAGAGTAACCTTGCGGCCGTATTCGTCCTTGACGTAGCCAATAACTACGCCGCCGCCGCCGCCGTAGCTTCCTCCTCCTCCGCCGCCACCGCCGTAGCCGCCGCCTCCGCCGCCACGTCCTCCTCCGCCGCCGCCGCCACGGCCGCCGCCGCCGCCGTAGCCTCCTCCTCCTCGGCCGCCGCCGCCGTAGCCGCCGCCTCCGCCGCCACGTCCTCCTCCACCACCACCATTGTAACCTCCTCCTCCGCCGCCGCCACCACTGTAGCCTCCGCCGCCGCCGCCACGGCCGCCGCCGCCACGGCCGCCACGGCCGCCGCCGTAGCCGCCGCCGCCGGGAGCGGCGACGGCTGCCGTTGCCACCAGGCAGACGGCCAGGGCAACCCTCTGTGGACAACAACCAACGGTGTGAGCAAACTGATGGCTGAAGGCCAAGGAAGCCACGACATGCGATTTTACACGACAGAAGACCTGTGTAAAAAGAATCGGCATGAAGATTAATCGGCAGCACCTGAAATGTGGCCAGTACGAGGCAGGAGTCTTGAGAGTTACAGGGAAAGTTTCGTTTTCGTGTTATACAGTGTAGCTCCATCTGTGTTTTGGTGTGGGTGACGAAACGTTTAATTGAACAAAAAAGGGTCCCATTGAAATGTGAAACGCTTGTCGTTGAAATGGACATCCTACATTCGGCGTTCAAACCATCTCTGATAGTAAAACATGATTCAGTCTGGGATCAGAGTGGCGTGGCACAATATCTGTAAAGAGCTGAACGGGCCTTCCCTGCCTGAACTCACCATCGGTCTCATTGCTGCCAGTGGACTGCTAACTCTGCCGAACCCAGCGCCCGTGCATGTTTTTATACCCGGCCCAGCATGGCTACCTCCAGCACCTTGAGATCACGAATTCGTGCGGCCCCGCGGTGGTCAGCTGGGGGGCGGAGGGCGGGGGTACTGGGAAAGCCCGGCCGGCGTGTGACCTGCATCTGGCCAGGGGAGGGGGGTGGGCGCCCGCCGCGGGGCGCGTGCCAACAATCAGGGCCGGCCGCCTGGTGGTGGTGGGGGGGAGTTGACCTTGCTCTGCACGTGGCTCGGCTCGGCGCTGTCTCGGACGGCGGCCGGCCGTGGCCGGGCCGAGTGACGCCGCGAGGTCTCGACCCCGTCACGTGACGCGGCCGGCGGCCAGTTAGACGCAGGTCACTGGCTGCGCGTGACGGCCAGCAGTGGGCTCTCACGCCGTGAGTGCGCGGCGGCGCGGCGGCGCGGCGGCGCGCGCGGCCGCGGCAGCCTCAGGCAACTTGGCGCTCAGTGACCTTCGGGCTAACGGCATCGTAATATTCGGGTGGGGTGTGCGGCCCTGTGGGTGTGTGTTATGATGGATCTGGTCTATTTTCAGCGCCGTCTGTCCGGGCTGCGAATGACGAAGCTTTTGTTCGCTTGCATTTTTTGGCCCGGATTAGAAGGATTTAGGGGTCCTGCAGAGATTTGACGCCTGTCTTTGCCGTGTTTTTATCGTAGTGTCTTTGGTTTTAAAGCTCTGGTTCTCAGCCCTTCTCGAAAAGAATGTTTCTAGCGGCGACGTCGTGTACGTACCTCACCGGCACGCGTTCCAAACGTTGCTGTAGTTCGGGTATCTGCTGGGGGTCATCAGACCGTGATCAAGTCGTCACCCATTGGCAGGGGCGTTGTCAGGATTCCACCCGGGGGGGGGGGGCAGATCGGATCAAGGAGGCCCTCGTAACCAATGGGGGCCCTCGCCACGGGCGGATCCAGGATTTCGCCAAGACAGCGAAGGCAGGGAGGGGAGGAGGTGGAGGTGAATCGTCAGCGCTGGACCCCCATTTTTTGCGCTTGAGATATGAAAAATGATGTAATTTTGCTTCTTACGATATGAAATAACCGAAAAAATTCTAACGCGTCACCTTATTTGAGAATATTTTACATTTTGTTCCACCACAAAGTGGCCGAAATATGACAAAAAACGGTCCATTTGAAATGTCGTGACTGTATCTGGTCCAGGAGCCCGTCAGCCACCCTCCCCCCCCATCCCGTAGCGTCTGGGCATTTTTGTCAGCTTAGTTTAGGTTCCTTTTTGCAGTCAGTTATAGGGTCACTTTTGGTGGTCTCGGGCCGTCTGCCGTGCCGTGCCTCTAGTAGTATCGGGTTTCTTTTACAGTTTCACGTGTCCCGCGGGACGTCTCAGGCACTCCTTTAGCAGTTTCAGGGGCTCCTCGGACAGTCTCAGGGACCCATCTGACAGTTGCAGGGACGCTTCAGCCATCTCGAGTTCCCTCCTGTCATCCCTGGATCCCTGGGACGTTTTTGCCGTCTAAGGCACTAAAACAGGCCATCTTTAAGTCTCTTTCTGCCGTGACAGAGGCGCCTCTGCCAATCCTCTAGGTCCTTTGATCGTTTCAGGAGCAGTCTGGACGTCTCAAGGTCTAGTGGCTTCAGGGGCCCCTCTGGTCGTCTCAGGGACCCCTATTGCTAGAGACTTCTGGTGTCTTTAGTCTCAAAGGTCCCTATCTAGCAGTCTCAGTGGACCCTCTGTGGTCCCGGCTACCCCTCTTATCGTCTCTGGGAAACATTTTTGCCATCTCATGGGCCCTCTGGCAGTTACAAAAGACCTTTCGGCAATATCAGGGCCCCTGTGCAGTGTCATGTGCGTTCTGAACGCCTCCGGTGGTCCCTATGGCTGCATCTTCGGTCTTCCTCTGTTACATGAGGCAGTCTTTTAGTGCCCCTCTAGCCGTAACAAGGGCTTTTGTTGGCGCTTCAGGGGGCTCACTGGCAATCTCAGGGGGGGACCTTGCCCGTGCCAGGAGCCCGCTTATTACACTTGGGGACCCTCTCGCTGTCCAGTGCCCCATAAAACCCAAATATCGACTCAGAGGTCCTCTTATCGTCTTTGCCTCGCAGGGACCCTGCGACCTTTTTGGCGGTCTCAGGGGTCATCTGCGGTGTGTGGGCTCATCTTGCCCTCTCAGAAACCGCCGGATCTTCCCGGGGCCCCTGACAGCACCAAGAAACCCCCAAGGTTTCAAAAAGGCCAGCGTAGCCCATTGGCGGCTGCTCTCGAGGTTGAGGAGGTCACCAAGGAATCCCCGTTCAGGGGTCCCTCTGCATGGCCAGGGTCTCCTTATGCCGTGCTAGGCACCCTCTTCAGTTCTTTCCGTCTCAGGTGCCGCTCTGGTAATTTTAACGACCTCATGGACCCTTTGCCGTGTTGGGCCCCTTGCGGTCCCAGGGACCCTTGAAGAGTTTCAGTGCCCCTCCTTCGATCTAAGGGGCCATCTTACCGTGTCATTGTCTCATTAACCCACCCGGAGACCCTTTGACTACAACAAGAACTTTGAGCTTTTCACTCACAGGGGCCCCCTAGGGACTCAGTCCTCATCTTGGCCGTCTCAGGGGTCCTGTGAGCCATTTGGCGGTTCCAGGAACACTCTGCCGTGTTGGGGCCCTGTTGTGGCCTCAGGGGCCCTTTGGGAGCTTCAGGGGCCCCTCCGTGCGTCTCAGAGGTCACGTAACTCCCCATGAGGTCTCCCTGACTGCATCAAGAGCCCGTCAGGTCCTTATAGAGACCCCGTGAAACTGATACGGGACCCCTTCGGGGCTCCTTTTAATTCTGACCAGGAGCCCCTCTTAGGCCTCAGGGGGGAGGGCGCGATAGCCCAATTGCTCCCCCTTTGGATCCTCGTCTGGCCCTCGTAATTAATGGCGCCCCATATGGTTAAAATTACTGTCAGTTTGTAAAGGAGCCCTCTGAAATGTTCAGGGGGCTCATGCCCTCCGGTAAAGACGTTCCTGTCGACTTGGCACAAAAAGCCATCTTGTATCTTCGGAGTACGTTTTCTTTAGCTTGGAGGCCTTCTTTAACGCTTAAAAGATTCTTATTTTGCTTTCATTGTGTGCTTCGGACAGTGTAAGACGCCCTGCAGGCGCCTCACACTATCCAAAGAATTGGGGCCTTCGGCCCCAGGGGGACCCGCTCGGCCGCCAGGGGCCCCCGTTTGGCCTCCAGGGGGAGCCATGGCCCTTTTGCCCCCACCCCCCTGGCTACACTACTGCCCATTGGTAATGACCCGTCGTTGACTCCGAGTGGTTGTCGCGAAAGGCCTATACCAGAGTTGGATTTTTTCTTTTCGTTTCAGAATACATGTTCTGTAAGAGTTCAGATTTTGTGAAACATACCAAAAGCTGGTTCGCACAAAAAATGAAAGTACACGAAAATACATACTAACTTTCGACACACGTTTTGCTACAGTACAAAAACGGGTTATTTCTTTCATTTTACAAAGGGGTTTGCACTCAAAGGTTTACTTCATAAACCTTTGAGTGCCAGTGCCCGACAACTTCTCGACCCACTGCGGCAGCTTGGTCCACCGCGTGAAACAAACTGAAGCAACAGCGGCACGCCAGTTGCGTTGTTTTGCTCTCATGGGAACTTTTTACGCCAGCGAAGCGTAGCTAACATGAACCACGCTGATCTTTCGGCGTTGTGATAGAACAGCGGGTAATGCAGAACAACTCTCGCAGTTGCGAAGAATCTGACTTGTCCAGTCATGTGCAATGCCTCTGACGAGAGCACGCTTGAGACGTTTACATGATCGCTGTCATGCTGTCACCGAGCCAAACCGCGCGCCGTGACTTGCACCAAATGTTTCGCTCTTCCGTGTCCCGGGGGTCACGAATTCAGTTGCGCAATCTCTTGGGTGATCGGTCACGGTAGAAATCTAGCATTCACGCCAACATATCCTCTTTTGTTCCAACAATAGCAGCGTTCCTGCAGGCTGGAGCTGTGCGTGTGTGTTTGTGGGCGTGATTTTAGCGTAGCCATAAACAGATACCGACAAGATTGCGTCTGCATAAGAGGGAATTTCACCTTTCTGACTATTTGTGCTAGCAAAGTGATTCTGTTCACTGTATTACCAGCACTTCTAACATAGCAATCAAGGAACAGCAGTAACCAACTATACGGTATACCGGTATTCTGTATTTTCATGAGTTCCCACTATACATTGTAACGGTGAATACACTATAACGGTATTCTGTACTTTCACGAGTTTCCAACACGCTTTGAGCACGGTCCGCGCTCTACAGGCCGTGGGCGCTTCCGGAAGCTCGTCAAAAATCCTTCGTCCTCGGATCCCGACCCAGTGAATCATGGCTGGCACACGCACAGGGGTGCAACTTCCTGACCTTTGGTGTTTCAAATGCAACACCACTAATACCGAAATTGAACAGGTGGTCCATAGCAGCGCTCGGGAAGAACGGAGTTACAATTGCTCCTGGGAACATCATTAATTTGGTAGAGATTCCACCCCTGCATACTCAGGAACTAGCCAGGGGTTAATTCCTGCATAATTAAGAATGAGGTAGACTGGGATTCTACCACGTCACGAATTTTAAATTATCTGCAAAGTTCATTGACCTCTGTTTGACACCCATTCCCGGAACCAATCGCACGGCAAGACTGATTAAACAGACGGTCTCGTTCGATCTTGTTTGGGGTTACCGAATTACTTTTGACATGTTTTAGTAAGAAACTAGCATGATCTGTCGGATGCCAATAAAGTTTGGTCCGAAAGAACCAGTCTGTAGGAGGATCGACTCCATTATATTATATATATATATATATATATATATATATATATATATATATATATATATGTATGTGTGTATGTAAACATATATTTATGTATGAAAATCACGCCATCGTTCGTATAACAGCAGTCCGTACAGCTTAGTTCCTAAGACAGAACACGATGCGACGCAAAAGACTGGTACATTACTATGCGCCGGTGAGCTGTAATATCGAATGAAGTCACAGCCTCTATATCAAATTGGTGAACGACTTGATTTGCTCGGAACACTGTTTGGGCACGTGTTTACTTCCTTGAACACGCAATTCACACTCATGACTTTCAAAGCTGCTGAAGCTTGCTTCCGTGTGTTTTTTTTTCATTTAATGAATGCGCATTAAACAGTGACACTGAACACTTGCGTGTTTGAATATCGCTGCCTTGAAACTGCGAATGATGCTGCAAAACTCGTCATGTAGCCTTGGCCTCACAACTGTGCCTGCATTAGTGCCAGTTCCCCTGGGCTGTGCACAGATGTTCGACTCTTTTCATGATCCACTGTTGCGAAGAGCTAGTTCTTGAAAACTGTACATCACTGGCCAAACGTCGCTTCAGCCGGCAGCAACCATTTATTTTCCATTCAAACATCACAAGGTAAAATAAGTGGTCTGGTCTGCTTACCAGTCATTCTTCATTTCAGAGTGTATACTTGAAAACGTCATCGTAAGGCTTGTGGTCGTTGCAAGCCTCGAGACCGACTTTGTGTATGCTTAGCTTAGCTCGTGCACCGCGGTGAAACAAAGTGGGTGACGTATTATTTTATTATCTGCGTATGATGTCTTTGTTTTTGTGTGTGTGCCCCCCAGGAAATCCAGTTTTTAGTGTGAAAAGATCACCCGACATTTTTGGTCATCCCTAGCTGAATACATCGTCTCCATCCACGCGGCGAATGGTTTATTTTCTTGTGTTAAGTCTGTCGTTGCGTGACGTCCACACGTTGCGAGAATTTGATGTGCTGTATCTTCCTCCCAGTCTGCCACGTGGGCGCGTGGCCGCGTTGTCTTGGTTGGAGCCAGAGGTCATCTCATTCTTTGTGCCGTATGTACGTGGGTCGATGCCGGCCGCCGCATACAGGCGTTCGAGCTCAGGACGGCTCTCTGGTAGCAGCGGTTGCGAGCGGCACAAGCGTTTTTTTTCTTTGCTCCCCACAGTACTCTTAATTTGATCGATGTTTGCCTATGCTGCATTGTTGGAATTCGTGTAATCTCAGGGCCAAGAACACAATGGCCTTGCAACCAAGCACTTACGGAAGTATTGACGTTGGGATGCTTTTACAGCAGATTATTCAAAATGGCCGCTGCCGGCAGAAGTAAGGTTACTGGACGCAGAAGTGACGAGGATGTTACTGGTCGGCCGAACTCAACCAGATGGACGCCACATGGCCGTTTCAGCTGTGGCCATTGACGTTGGTAAGGACAGTTAGCCTCATCGTTTACATGTTCTTTGTTTCCAAGAACGAGTTTCATGGGGGTTTTTTATTCTTTATATTTATTATATTATATTTATATTTTATTATTATATATAGTGGGCGAGTGACAGAAAATGCAAACGAATGGGTGAAAACCCGAAACACATGTATAAATACCAAGACACGACTACGAAAACGGTGACAAACTTATCGAGTTCATGGGATGCCCGTTCGACAAAGCAGCCCTGAAGGACGTTTGTTGAGAGAAAGGCGGTATCAGCAGAGTGATGGAAGGTGTGTGGAGCAAGCCAGGGACGGATCCAAGGAGTACATAGGGACCCTGGAGTCTAAGCCCCTCCAAGGTGATTCCAAGACTGAACAAGAGTTTGCGATGTTTCCGACTGGCACCTGAAACTTGCATCGTGATATTTAAGAAGTACTCAGTATGATGCAGATTTCTAGGCGTCGCTTGAAAAACCGATGATGCCCACCTCACAGTTTGTCCTTTCCTAAAATGGTTCGCCTCCTCCCAAGAGGGTCAGTGACATCCGCCCCGAGTGAGAGCAGAACAACTTGTCCTCTGTGCGATTCGTCTCGCTCCGAGCACGTGACCCCAGGCTGGGACGCACTTCCACAGCTGATCGCATTGCAGTGACTGAAGGCCAGTGCTTCGTCTACAACAGCTGGTCGCAGCCACTTGCCCTACGTGGACTCTGTGGTTGTTCTGGCGCAGGCGAGTGACGTCATCCAGTCCTGCGGTTACGCAGCGGGCCGTGAGTGGGTCCGCTGTGAAGAGGTGGCTCCCTGGTGGAGCTGCGCCAGTGGGCAGGGCGCGCTTCGCGTGTCGGCGCCGTGCTCGGTAAGACGGGTGCGGGGCTGTCTGCAGCTACAGGCTGCCGTGAGCTCGGGCGATGGACCGTGCCGACCTGGGGCAGTACTGCCTCGCCGGCGCCGTGGGCGAGGAAGTTTACACGCACGCCGGCCCGGTGAGAACACAGAGCCGCGCGTCACTGCCCACACGGTTCTGCCCGACGCTGCCATTCGTCCGTCGCAAATGGCGGCGTGCCATTGCTCAACTTGCTGGTCTGATTGACCCAGGTTGAGCTGGGTTTGCCAGGCACCGCTGTGGACAGCTGCCAGTTCTCCCGCTCCGGACGTTGTCCGGGAATGTCGCTGCGCTGCCGAGCTGCCGGCGGCGCGGTCTTCGCCGGGGTCACAGTGCGTTGGAGCTGGCAGACTGTCACGAGGGGTCTGGATAGTGCGAATCCCTCCGGAGATTGCGGTGGTCCAGGGTCTTGACATTCCGGAAACGTGCAGACAGAGAGAGAGAGAGGGAGACAGAGGGAGGGGGAGGGAGGAAGGGAGAGAGACACAGCGGCATCACGGCCTCGCATCAGCGGGAGATAGGCTGCGACGTAGCGTCCGTCAAGGTCAGTCCGCAAGGGTCCTTCGGGAGCAGAAAACTGGTGATGCACGAACTCATGTTCATTCGCCTCGCTCTGACAGGGGCGCGACTCTTCAACAGCACGACAGCACCAGCCAATCAGTTAGCCATAAACGTCCGAGTTTCGTGCCCTTCGGCCGCTCTTGGACACAGAAGCAGCTGGCGCGCTGCCCGCCCCATTGGCAGGACGCCACGATGCTCCGCCGGCGGCGCGGTCACTAGTTCACGACCGCTCGTTTTCGCGCGCGGCGCGGCTGGGGACGCTGCAGCGGCTCGCTCGTCCAGAGGGGCCCTCATCGGGCCATTGTCCACACCGGCGGTCACGGACGGCGCCTCCGCACCGTGGCGGGCAGGAGAGATTCGGCTCAATGCCAGCCGGCCGGACGGGGCCGCGCCGCCGCCGGCAGCGGCGGAAGGCCGCCCTGTGGACGCTGGGGAGGTCCGCCGGCGGTGGGGGACGCAGAAACCTGGATGTCCTCAGTGTCGGGACAGACAGGGAGCGGCCGGGTAATAAATTCTCCGAGGATGTCGTCTTCTTTCCGGAGTTGCTTTCTCCTAGCGCGAGTGAAGGTCATGGACAATGTTGTGATAGTGAAGGATTGCGCCAGTGAAATACCTGTTGAACACCAGCCACGGGAAGTTAACTCTTGAATTTTTGGTTGAATCTGATTTAACTCGGCACCGCCTGGCGTATTTTCGCACCCGTCGCCGCCTGGGGGCAGCCCATAGGGCGCCGCCTGATATCTCAGGATCTAACCGTCGGATCTGAACCGGCCTACCGCCAATCGATAGCCCTGAGTCTTGCGATTCAGAAAATATGTATGCCCTGGCCACGCGGCTGATGACGTCACAGGGCACGTAAAACGCATAACACGACTTCGGGTAACACGATTTTGACACTGGTTCGTGCATTATGTCGTCGGCATTACTGGTCTTAGAGCTTTCAGCTGGATATCAAACGAAAGGTCACGATCTTCTGCATTAGAAGCGTGCCCTAGTGTTAGAAAATGTCTGGTCAAGGTCAGCCTGGATCAGTTAAAATGTTGGTCTTACTTTGTCTGCCAAAGATCGATGCTTGCAGCCGTTTTGGTCTGTCACAAAAAGGGCTGAAGTGAAAGATAATCGGTTATGCATTATTTGTTTTCCATCCAGGCAGTCAGCGTAGGTCAGGTGAGATAAGGTTGCATTACTCTTCCTGCCAAAAAGCATTAATTATTCGCCGGGGTTCGTAACTATGTCAAGTGCAGAACTGAAACGGCGTCTCGTGATTATCAGATCTATGCTGTCTGCTCTTTATCGAGTCAAGGTCAAGGCAGGCTAGGACAGATAGTCATTTTACTTTTTCTAACTAGGAACAGTAATTGCTCTCTGCTGTTACCGAACGATCTGCCACAGACCATGTTGCGTTTAACTTCGTTTTGACATCCACCTATGACGTGATCTGGTGGATCTCGCGGGCATTTGGCGAACCTTGCTAAAAGGTGCATATATATTTGCTTGTCTAGCTTGAACGACGGGAAAGATCAGCGGCAACCACTTCCACCATCCACAATGTAAATCATGCCCAAGTGCCATCACATAACCTAGCATGGCCTCGAATGTTGACGTGACACGGCTGAATATTCTTTTACGGTCCGTGTTCTTTGTTATTCGAAGTAATTCATGCTTTACATTCGCGAATATTATAAAAAAACGAAGCATGTTTGCGCCACTGTCCGAACAGACGAAAACACACAGTCAAGGGGTCACTTATGGCATCATATCTCTGTGATCTAACCTAGCATAGAAATGGTTTTGATGTCGGAGTATGTAAAATTGCTTGATGGACAGGTACTGAAAACTTGGTTGGGCTGACTCCAACGGTTCAAAAGTTATTCACGAAAAACCGAAGGGTGCCCTATTTGACACCTTCAGACGGTGCGGGTCAATAACGTTATAAGCAATATAATACTTAAATAATTCGTAGACATTTAATTTACTATGAATATTATTCGATAATGTGATAATGAGAAATGTTATAGTAAATAAAATAAATGAAATAGATAAAACGAATAAAAAATATAAAGACAAATATGCTGCAAAAATAAATATATATTAAACGGAAAAAGTTATTATAAGTAAATTTTACAGCTTTGAACCTCGGCTGTATGAGCATCCAATCGGCGCATGGAATAAAAGAAATAAAAATAGATAAGTAACATAAATATATGAAGATATAGATATAATACACAAAAATGGTTTAATTGGAAATATAATAGCTTGGAACCTTGGCTGTATGAGCACCCAGTCGGCGTGCAAAGATGGTCTGCATCCTTTACCAAACCAGGGACGAGGAAGGCTGATTCGGCTTTGGTACAACCTGCCAGCTAGTAGATAAGAAATCATCAGGCGACGCTGATTCGAAAAAATATCCATTCGGTAGATACACCATCGTCTCGCTGCAATGATCACATGTTATGGTATTCTTAATTTCACTCTTCGACGTTGATCTTAGGTCCCATTGGATTCCTAGGTCCAGTGGCGGCGGAGCCTCTCCAGAGATTGGGAGGGGGTTCTTGGATTTCTTAACCCGTTTGTTTCCATGCAACGCCATAGCGTTAATGTTAAAATTTGACCGGAGATGAGGGACAGTTGCCCCTTGCCCCCTCCCTAATCCGCCGCCCCTGCCTAGGTCACAGTAAATGATGCATATGATGGGCTAATATACCGACTTTCCAAATGGTCTCGAGAAGTTCGTATCAGCTGTCTCATCACCCCAGTCGTCACCGCAGTCCAGTGGTTATGTGTCTGGCTCGCACCCAGGCGCCGGGCTCCAACACTGCATCCTGCATGACTTGGTTCAAACGATGTGCTGCCCCTGCAATATCTGTAACGTCAGCTACCGCCTGCTGACGCAAAACATTCGTGAGCTTAATTCATCACAATTTTTCCGGCCAGTTTCCCTTCGAGACATGAAGGTGTGTTCCACCTTACGGTTGCGGTCGACTGTTTCTGCGGTGGAAATTGGCGTCACGGCTACGCTCCGGCGGTCCAATTGCCGGCTGGCTGCGAGGGGGCTGTGGGGACGCCGATTGCTAACATGTGAATGCAAGAGTGATGAAAACTGCATGGTAACGATGATTCAGGCCCCGAAAGGCAAGAAAACCGGATGGCCCTGGTCGGTCTGTTGGAGACACTGTGTTTGGGTCACTAGGTCAGTTGCAGAGATTGCTGTTGCATTTATTGCCTGCAGCTGATAGCTGGATGGGTGGAATGTGGTTCTTGTTGAATCCGATAACTCTGCCGGCTGCTGGGCTTGCCGTGGAGGCGACAGTTGCCCGAATGTGCACGCGTAAAGTGGTGGCATGCCTAGAATGCCCATCAATAAGTTTCACCTTATAGCAGAGGGCGAAGGCTGTTGTAAAGGAATGTAATCGTGTGGACGGCCTGAGAAAGGTTCCATGACAGAACTTCGAATCGCATTTCTTCGTAATGCATTCCTTCGTACGCAAAACTGTGTACGCAAATATTCGTATAGCATATCTTCCCATCGCATTTCTCAGTACGCATATCTTTATAGCGCAAAACTTCTTAACTTCGTGTCGCAAAACTTCGTACAATAAAATCCTCGTTTACGCAATTCTTCGTATCCGTAAAACGTCGTTTGCGCCTTTCTTCGTACTGCATTTCTTCATATACGCAAACCTTCGTATCTCATTTTATTACACTTGTGCACCTCCGCAGCTGCTGCATTTCTGTTTTTGCGCACAACTAAACGTGCATGTCTTCCTTCCTTTTAGGAAGATAAATTGCATTCACTGGCTTGTTCATCCGTTTCTCTGAGAAAGTGCATTCGATCGGTGGGCACAGGTAAGGGACAAGGGCGCAGGAATGTCCCAGAATCTTGAAGGATGAAAACAAATCCTCTTTAGGCTATCCTTTCCAAACATCATCATAGTGTTACGCTTTGGTAGACTGGAGATGTGTAAAATGGAGCAAATTCTAATATTAAGTAAAATGAAGACTTTGCGGAGATCCCGTCTCAGATCAGCAAGAGCCGCTTTACAGGTCATCATGGCACCATTTTGTGTGGTTAGCGTGGATTTCTTCACAGTGATGCACCAGGCCATGGGCGCAGGAACAGAGGGGGAGGCCATCCTCCCTACTTTTTGGGAAATTTAGCTTATAAGTTCTACGGGAAAACGTCTCTGCCCTCCCCCCCCCTCCCATGTGATACGAATATCATCGTATACGGGTTTTAGTGGATGCAAAGATAAGTTTTTCTGCGTCTTTTTGCGGAAAGATTAAGACAGTGGCGTAGCCAAGGGGGGCCAAAGGGGTCATGGCCTCCCTGGAAACCAAGCGACTCCCGCTGGCGGCCGAACGGGTCCACCCTGGGGCCGAAGGCCTCAATTCTTCAACCCTATTCCAGCGGATTTCGCCCCAGCGGGGGCGGAATCCGCCCCCCCTCGGGTTTTTTGCTTGCCAATTCCAGGCTTTTTAGCGCAGCTTCACGAAACTTGGCGACTTTTCCTAGCTATTCTTTCTACGTGCTGAGACAAAATTTCAAAATTCTATTTTGCTTAGGGGCGAAGCCAGGCAACGTTTTTGGGAGGCACCTCATGCCATTTTTGGCCATGTTCAGGGTAAAAGGAAAATGTCTGCCAAAAACAGAGTTTTAAAGCTAGAACTTAAAAACTTTAAATGGATGTATATCTAAATAGTTGGGCAATGTGCAGATGTAATTTTGTTCATCTGAGGTCATTTTACAAGGTCAGGTCAAGGTCAAAGGTCAAAATTTGTTTTTTTGCAATAATTTCTGCGCCGTTTTTTCAAATGCCAAACCCGGAAAACATATGACGTAGAAGGGTACCTTCTACATGTGTACCAAGTTTCAGCTTGATATCAGGTCGGGTCACGGAGCGATGACCTCAAATGTCAGTGCGCGTACCCTATATCGTAATAGTCATAAAATAAATTTTTGGAAATAGAGTGAATTCAAATGATTGAAAACGTTTACAGATAATATCAAATGCACACGAGATCATTCCAGGTGACCCCAAGGTCTCTGGGGGTCATTTAAGGTCAAAGGTCACAAGTTGATCTGAAGAACGTGTGACAATGACAATTCCCACTTTTTCATCTCCCTGGCACCGCCTATGCTAACATTATACAAACATCATAATGCGATTTGTACTTCTTTAGTATAACATGACTAGCAGAAGCCAAAAAAGGGTTTTGCCTCTTTTGTTCATTCAGGTGTTAGAAAACTAATCATCCTATTTTTGAAACCCTGTGAACGCCCATGAATGTTCTCAAAATTTCAGATTTGCGGACCCATGGTAAAAGCCCTATTCATAATCTCTCGATTTATGCCAGTTTCATCGAAATCGGTCCATAAACAACGGAGTTAAAAGAAGTCCAAAAGTACCCCCCATTTTGACATTTTTGCCCCCCTGTATCCACAAATTTCAAAATTTTGAAAATTTCTTTTTATAAAAGTGTAGTTCACGTCACGGCAAATCGATTGCCGTTTGTTGCGACAAAATCGGACTAGTAGTTCTCGAGATCTCAGGGGGGGCGAATCGGACCCCCCTTGCCGGGAATCGACCATACCGTCTAGCCCTCCGGGAATAGGGTTAAAAAGCGTGAGGCACTCGCAGGGCGTCTTACACTGTCCGAAATAGACAATTAAAGCAAAGTAGCAATCTTTTGAGCACTGAAGAAGGCTTACGAACCTAAAGAAAACGTACTCCGAATATACAAGAAGGCTTTGTGTGCTATGAAGAGAGGCCCGTGGTCTGAATGAGCGTTTAGGGGCCCCTGCTAACTTGTAGTGGAGTTCACTGCTTGTCTGGGGAGGCCCCCTCTCGGTCCGTAAAGGGCTCTTGTAAGCCCCTGACGGGACCTCTTTCCGGTCTGAAAGAAGGCCCCTGCCCCTGCCTCCAGAGGACGACAGGGACCCTTTACAAGTGGACAGGGTGCCCTCTAGAGACAGGCAGTGACCCCCTGGCCAACAGGGGCCTCTAAACGACCATTCAGGGACTTCTGCTTTCCTGTAAAGATATCCCCGCCGACCTGTAAGAGGCACCCGTCAGGTCGGCAGGAACGTCTTTGCAGGAGAGCATGGGCCCCCTTTACACTTCAGCGGGGCCCCTTTACAAACCGACAGTAATTTTAACCACATGCGGCCCCACTGATTACGAGGGACAGGTATGGATCCAAAGCGAGAGCAACTGGGGCGATTGCCCCTCCCCCCTGAGGCCTGAGAAGGGGACTCCTGTCGGACTTAAAAGGAGCCCCAAAGGGGCCCCGTATGAGCTTCACGGGGTCTCTATAGCAACCTGAGGGGATCTTGACACAGTCATGGAAGTCTCCTGGAGGGTTAGATGACCTCTGAGACACATAGAGGGCCCCTGAAGCTCCCAGAAAGCCTCTGAGACCACAACAGGGCCCCAACACGGCAGTCGAGTGTCCCTGAGACTGCCAAATGGCTCATCGGACCCCTGAGACGGCCAAGATGAGGGGTGAATCCCTAGGGGGCCCCTATGAGTGGAAAGCTGAAGTTTCTTGATGTAGTCAGAGGGCCTCCGGGAGGGTTAATGAGACCCTGGCATGGTAAGATGGCCCCTAAGATGGAAAGAAGGGCCCTTGAAACTCTTCAAGGGCCCCTGGGACCGTAAGGAACCCCAACACGGCAAAGGGTCCATGAGATCGCTAAAATTGCCAGAGTGGCGCCTGGGACGGAAAGAACTTAAGAGCATGTCTAGCACGGCATAAGGAGACCCTGCCCAGCCAGAGAGGCCCCCTGAACAGGATTCGCTGGTGACCTTCTTAACCTCGAGAGCAGCCACAAATGGGTTGTACTGGCCTTTTTGAAACCTTGAGGGGTTGTTGATGCTGTCGGGGTCCCCGGGAAGGTCAGGTGGTTTTTGAGACGGCAAGATGGGCCCGTACACCGCAGATGACCGGTAATAGGGTAAAATGGCGACATGCTAAAATGACGAACGGTCAAATGGCGAATAGCCAAATGGCGACATGTCAAGACGGCGAACTGCTAAATGGCGAATGGCCTAATGGACGACATGTCAAAAAGGCGACGTGCCAAAATGGCGAACAGCAAAATGGCGAATGGCCAAATGGCGACGTGTAAAAAAAAAGGCGACATGCCACAATGGCGAGCGGACAAACGGCAACGTGTGGACATGGAAAAATGCCAAACGGATAAATGGCGGAACGGCCCATAAATGGACGAATGGATCCGGTTGTCCCGTGCCAGGTCAGACCTATTCAGTCCATTGCCAGCTGGCCTCTTGATAATATTGATCTCCTCCGGGACCCGAACCCGGTGCCACGGAATCCAAGAGTTTGATCTCATCCCCAGGCCGTGGTGAAGTTACGAGTAATTTGATGTTGCTTCCGACGTCCCCCTTTTGCTATCTCAGGAGGATCTAACAATGCGGCCAGAAACAAAACCGAACAGCAATCGGTAGCCCTTGTCATTATCCGCCTCCACGCCTAAAAAAAGCAAAAGAAACAATGGATATTGATCTATGTCACGTGACACATAAGCAGCGAGGCATGGAAAATCCTCAACGATGTCAGTCCGTCCGTCCCTCTCTCCCTCTCTCTCTACCCCCCCCCCCCGTTTTTGCACGTCACGGAGCTGGAGCTGGATGAGATGGCCGGCTAGTTTGCCGGCCCCGGTGTGATCGAAATGCATGCTCTCTCAGGTCGGTTCCTGCTCACCTAGTGAAGAAACTCCATTACGTGTGCCATATGTTAGCCAGACATGTCATATGGATGCGTAATGTGTTTGAATGTTTCCCTAGTGATGTTCATAGGAAATCAACGAAACGCTACATAATTTTGGGGGCCTGCACTTTTTCATGGAGAAGAAATAAGAAAAGTTTGTACGAAGAACAGGAGGCTTAACGAAGAAAATAATAACAACTAACTTCGCTATAATATTTAATCAGACCAGCATTAACAAGAATGTGCTTTCAGGGCACACGTGTATACATACACATATATATATATATATATATATATATATATATACGTATTATGTGGTTGTGTTTGCCATTTAGCCGTTCGCCAGCTTTGTTTGTAGCCTTTTTTTGCAGGTCGCCATTTTGCCGTTCGCCATTTAGCCGTTCGCCATTTGAACGTGTCGCCATTTTGCCGTTTGCCTTCTGGCCAGTCGCCATTTTTACATGTCGCCATTCAGCATTCGCCGTCTGGCATTCGCCAAAAAGGCACTCGCCATTCTTACGTTTCGCCATTTTGTCCTGACACCCAGATGACCCCCTGAGACCACCAAAAAGGTCGCAGGGTCCCTGCGAGACAAAGACGATAAGGGGGCTTCTCAGACGGTGTTTGGGTTTTATGGAGGCGCTGGACGGCCAGAAGGTCTCCGAGTGTAATAGGCGGGCTTCTGGCACGGGCAAGGTCCCACTGAGACTGCCAGTGAGGCCACTGAAGCGCCAACAAAAGCCCCTTGCTACGGCTACAGAGGCCTTAAAAGACTGCCAGATATACCTCATGTAACAGAGGAAGACCTCTGATCAGCGACGGCGGAAAGGGAGGGGGAAGGGGGGAGGGGCAGGAGGTGCGCCCGCCCCTCCCAGCCGTCAGGCTGAGGGACAAAACTATGTTTTTGCTCCCCCCCAGAAATTTCGATCACTGCACTAAGCAAAATCGTAAAAAAATCAATCTTAGGCTGTTAAAAAAAAATCATTGTTGGAGCATCGGCGACAGACGATGACTGTTTGCACCAAATTTAATACAAATCCAAAGGTTTTTGAGATATGATAGTCATTCAGTTTGATGGCACTCAGCGCCCATTACCAAACGCGACGATTCTGGCGATGATTTCAGGAGTAATCAGCACAAGTGTACGCGGCAGCCTTTTGTACCAAACGTAACTTCAATAAAGAGAAATATAACCATTTTTACGGACATTAATACATGGGCGTAGGAACAGTGGAAAGGGGGAGGGTGGGGCCATGGCTCCACTTTTTGGAAATTTAACATTAGCCTTTTTGGGGGAAATTACGTTATATGTATTATACGCTAGCCCTATGTGTTGTTAGCGTCACTCTGCTTGATATGTGTTGAGATTCTTTTTTGTATACCATGCATAGTGGTGTTGGGCATGGTACTGATTGTTAATCTCTTGGGCACTCTGGCAAGATGGTTAGGTCCGTCATGTCAGAGGACTGGTGCTCTATCATTACATTATGTGTGTTGGGGTCAGCCAAAGCTGCTTTGGCAAGTGCCTGAGATAATGTTTGCGTTCTCGTGTGACAGTCTGCAAGAGCTTTGTTACTGAGCTTCGAGTTATGATTTAATGTTGGGTCAGGAAACTTATCCCCCATCTTTACAAATATAGGGGAAGCTGCCCAATGGGCGCCATCCTGCCTAACTGCGTCATATCCACCATTATCTCATAATTGAGACAGATGATTGGCAGATAAAGGATATTTTCTGGGGAGACAGTATGACTGCGAATTTGACCCCTTCCTTTTCCTCGCTGTCAGCGGTACAGACGTGTGGTGGGTCCGTGAAGTTTCAGTGGAAGTCTGGAATAGTTTTCTGACTTGTGCTACCTGTATATAACTGTGCTATTAATATCGTGAAGGAAAATTGTTCCGGTACAGTGCCTCCGTTGTGGAATTACCCTTCCCATTTGGCCAGAATAGAGATGATATGTTCGCGCGTTTTTTAGCCGTGGCTAGTGTTGTTGTGGTAGAGCCATTGCCCCTTTTGTGCCACGATTTGCCAGGCCTTATTGCGTGATGA
Source organism: Capitulum mitella (assembly GCA_030062745.1). Lineage (NCBI taxonomy): Eukaryota > Metazoa > Arthropoda > Thecostraca > Pollicipedomorpha > Pollicipedidae > Capitulum > Capitulum mitella. Next base: position 3,010,580 of record CP099848.1, read on the forward strand.
CCCCTGCGAACTGTTTGGCGGTCTCAGGGGTCATCTGCGGTGTACGGGCCCATCTTGCCATCTCAGAAACCACCTGACCTTCCCGAGGGCCCCTTGAAGCATCAAGAACCCCTCAAGGTTTCAAAAAGGCCAGTGTAGCCCATCTGTGGCTGCTCTCGAGGTTAAGAAAGTCACCGACGAATCCCCGTTCAGTGGGCCCCTCTAGCTAGCCAGGGTCTTTTTATGCCGTGCTAGGCACTCTCTTAAGTTCCTTCCATCTCCGATGCATCTCTGGCAATTTTAGCGGTCTCATGGACCTTTGCCGTATTGGGGCCCCTTACGGTCCCAAGGGTCCTTGGAGAGTTTCAATGGCCTTTCTTTCCATCTTAGGGGCCATCTTACCGTGTCAGCGTCTCATTAACCCTCCCGGAGGCCCTCTGACTATATCGAGAATTTTGAGCTTTTCACTCACAGGGGCCCCCTAGAGACTCAGTCGTCTTGGCCTTGGCCGTCTTTGCCGCCTCAGGGGCACTATGAGCCATCTGGCGATCTCAGGGACATTCTGCCGTGTTGGTGCCCTGCTGTGTTCTCAGGGGCCCTTTGGGGGCTTCAGGGACCCTCTACGCGTCTCAGAGGTCATCTAAATTTCCAGAAGGCCTCCCTGACTGCATCAAGAGCCCGTCAGGTTTTTATAGAGACCACGTGAAGTTCATACGGGGACCCTTTGCGGCTCCTTTAGTCTAACAGGGGCCCCTTCTCAGGCCTCAGGGAGGAGGGGGCGGTCGCCCTAGTTGCTTCCCGTTTGGATCGGCGCCTGGTCCTCGCAAACAGTGGGGCCCCATGCGGTTAAAATTACTGTCGGTTTGCAAAGGGGTCCTGTCGCTGAAGTGTAAAGGGGGCACATGCCCGCCTGTAAAGACGCTCCTGCCAACCTGGCGGGTGCCTCTCACAGGTCGGCAGGGACATCTTTAAAGGAAAGTAGGGGCCCCTAAATGATCGTTTAGGGGCCGCTGTTGACCAGGGGGGTCACTGCCTGTCTGTAGAGGTCACCCTGTCAGCCTGTAAATGGCCCCCGTCGACCTCTGGAGGCAGGGGCAGGGGCCTTCTTCATAGCATTCAGACCGAAAGGAAGGTCCCTTCAGAGTCTGACAGGGGCCCTTTATGGGGCCCTCTACATTAAATTATATATATATATATATATATATATATATATATATATATATATATATATATATATATATATATATATTACAGGGGGCCCTCCCCAAACAAGCAGCAAAATCCCCTTCAAGCTAGCAGAGGCTCCTAAACGCTCATTTAGACCTCGGGCCTCTCTTCATAGCTCACAATGCCTCCTTGTATATTCGGAGTACGTTTTCTTTAGGTTGGTAAGCCTTCTTTAATACTTAAAATATTCTTCTTTTGCTTTAATTGTCCATTTCGGACAGTGTAAGACGCCCTGTGGGCGCCTCCCGCTCGGCCACCAGGGGGCCCCGCTTGGCCTCCAGGGTGGGCCATTGCCCCTTTGCCCCCCTTGGCTACGTCACTGGGCAGGACTAGCCAACGATGTACTGATGGTTGCTCCAGTGTTTTATACATTTCTGGGACCAGTCTGAAGCGATAATCACAATTGGCTGCAGAGGGGAAGCCTTGAGGGTGAGGCAGAAATGTAGCCAGAGCCTTCCTGGAAAGGCTGCTGCCTTTAGCTGTCCCCCTCTCGGAGCCCGTTCAGCCCCGCCGACCACTGGCCACGAAAACTTACGTAAAACATATTTTTTCTCATTCACCATGTAAACAGTGGCCTAAGTCTCGTAGGGAGCCCCCAGGCCGAGAATCCCGGAGACACTCCAGCAACGAGGACCTCCTATCAATTATGCGGGTAAATGATTTGAAATGATCAGATTTTAGCCGATTCATTTAGAGTGGGTGGCTCGCGGCTGACCATATTCACTGTGCTGTTAGGAGCCAGGTGACCTCGCTGCGCCTTTCTTCATGGAAGGGGGGATTTACCTACCACTGCAGGAATTTACTCCCCAATTGACATGCTAAAATGGCCCCTGAAGGGAGGGAATGCACTCTTTACACAACCCAGAACATTTTGATGTCGGTGACCTCACTTCGACGTTTAGGAAATGCAGGAATATAGTATTTTTCGGGTTTAGGAGGGAAACGTTTTCGGATCACAAGAGGGGTAAAGACCCCAAACCCACTGGCTGCGCCTATGTAGCCACCTCCACGGGGCTGCCGAGCATCTTGTCGGAACCTAAACACCTTTCCCAACCTGTCTGCAAGTTTGGCAAATAGAATAAAAGTAAAACTGTGCATAATATACCAGACAGTGGTTTATTATACTTTTGCCGCCGCAGAATACCTGGAACTACGGGCCATTTCTATTGTGGCGCAATAAGTCCCATCATGCGGCGCAAATATGGCAGGGCTGCCCAAACTTCGTCTCTTGCAGTGTCTTGCTAGAAATTAAATAATAAATAGTAGGCAAAGACTAAAACTTTAAAACATGGGACATTATGATCGTCAAAAGACCAGAGAAGGCATACGAGAAAAAAATAAGACGTTTGCAATACGATAGTCACAGTGCCCGTTATTCGAAAAATGGGAGCAAACTGGGCAGCTTCCCCCACGTTTTAAAAATGCTGAATTCGTGTTGTAAACGCAAACAACATCAGAGACAGAAGTTTGCACCATGCGCCGTTATGCAGATGGATGCCCAAGGGCAAAGACCTCAAAAATGTCAGTGAGTACAGACCTGAATAAAAGAATCCACGCATTTTAGAGAACATAAGTATACACCGGCGCCAAAACCTGAGAAAATTTGTTTATTTAACGAAAAACTTGGCAGTAGCAAACAGAACGAAATTCAGTCATTTTTCGAATGGGGAGAAGGTAACCCAAATGAGGTCAGCCGTTGATCCGGTAGAGCTTGCCCTCCCCCAGCCGAAAAAGCGATCCACCGTCCCTGCATCTGATAAAGCCATGGGGACCACTGGAGACGTTCAGAGGGCCTATGACACTGCACAAGGGCCCTGAAATTGCCAAAAGGTCTTCTGTAACTGCCAGAGGGTCCCTTAGATGGCAAAAAGGTTTCCAAAAGACGATGAGAGGGGTACCCAGGACCACAAAGGGTCCACTGAGACTGCTGAGAGGGACCTTTGAGACTGCTGACTAGAAGTCTTTGGCATAGGAGCCCCTGAGACGACCAGAGGGGCCCTGAAACTACTAAACCTCGAGGCGGCCAGACGGCTCCTGAAACGGCCAAAGGACCTAGACGACTACCAGAGGCGCCTTTGTCACGGCAAAGAGAGACTTATAGAGAGCCTTTTTTAGTGCCTGAAGGACTCCTTAGACGGCAAAAACGTCCCAGGGACGACAGGAGGAAACCAAAGATGGCCTAAGCGTCCCTGAAACTGCCAGATGGGTCCCTGAGACCGTCCGAGGTTTCGCTGAAACTGCCAAAGGAGCGCCTGAGACGTCCCGCGGGACACGTGAAACTGTAAAAGGAACCTGAGGCCACTACGGGATCCTGGCACGGCAGACGGCCTGAAACCACCAAAAGTGCCCCGTAACTACAAGAGAGAACCTAAACTAAGCTGACGAAAAATCCCCAGAAGTTGCAAGATGGGGGAGGGGACAGACGGGCTCCTGGACCAGATACAGACAGGACATTTGAAATGGAGGGAGGGGTGGAATCACCTAGAATCTCGCCGTTTTCTCTCATATTTCGGTCACTTTGTGCGGGAAAAAAACGCAGAATTTTCTCAGGTATGGGGCACGTTTGAAATTTTGAGTTGTTTGATATGGTAAAACAGCACAATTACATCATTTTTCATATCTCAAGGGCAAAAAATGGAGCCCTGCGCTGACCATTCGCCTCCCCCCCAGCCTGAGCGAAATCCTGGATCCGCACTTGGCGAGGGCTCCCATCTGTCACGAGGGCCCCCTTCATCCGATTTGCCCCCTCCCCCGGGCAGAATCCTGGCTACGCCCCTGGATTAAGATGAGATTTTTTCTTTTTTCTAGACATTTCACCAGAACGGTTTGCATGGACGACTTTTGGCTCAGAGCACCTACGCGCTAAGCAAAGCTTGTTGCCTGTACTCTGAACCCATCACCCGATAATGCAATTCCAGTTCAACGGATAATTTTTCTTCCAGCATTTTAAGCCAGAGAGGATCCGGGAGGGATATTTTTAGTGCCTCACAATGCTGCGACATGGCCTCCCCGTGCCGGGTCTACCCCTTCTGGTCAGTTACCAACTGACTACATTACGAATGGTCGAGCCAAACAATTCGAGTCTCAGTTCGTGTTTCTGGGTCTCTATCCTGGCGCTATTGCGACCAGAGTCAACGTCCTTATTACCTCCGCCACGAGTATGGCGGATAAATTCTTGGCATCTAAGGTATCTTTTCATGACAAACGCAATAATTGTTCCGAGTAGCATGCAAGAAATTGAAGATGTTATTCAAATAAGTTTTCGGTTACTGAGTCCGCTGGCGGCCATCAGGTGTCACTGCGTCATTAGAACAGTCATCTCATGTTTGAAGCCGCGATACGAAAAAACTCAATATGAAGCATTTCGTACCATCAGCACGACGGCAGATTTTGAGTACTCCCTCCCCCCCCCCACGAAAAAATGCGAGGCAGGAAGTTCTGCGTACACGTAGAAGTTCGATACGAATATTTGCGTACACGGAGAAATACGATACGAAGAAATGCGTATATGAAGAAATGCGTACACGAAAATATGCGTATACTGGGTTTTGAGCGCACAGATATTTGCGTACGAAGATTTGCACACGAGGATTTGCGTTAGGAAGATTTGCGTACAAGGATTTGCGTACAAAGGTTTGCGTGCGAAGAAATGCGATACGAATATTTGCGTACGAAGTTTTGCATACGAAGAAATGCGATGCGAGGAAATGCGATACGAAGTTCTCTCCGGACACGCCTGAGAAAATATGACGACCAAAATGTTCTGTCAATTAGGGCGTGTTCCATTTATCTGTGGAGGAGTTTGGAGAAAGGCAGGACTGATGAGCTTAGAGGAGGTTTGATTACGTTGGCCAAATGGAACGGCTGGAGTAGTTTAGAACGACAGTCAGCAGTTTGCCGATGGGTGAAATGTAACAGGCGCACAACTTTCGGTGACATCTGACCTCCTCAAACTTAAATCTGCTTTTGATTTGGAGGAGTCTGAAGGAGTTTGTATGAGCCTGGAGGCGATTGGAACAGTCTGGAGCATTGAGGAGGTTAAAGTAGGCTGAAGGAGGTTTGGGAAAAGACCTTTAAGATAGAATGTTGCCATATGTAAACCCTCCCACCTTTCCTGGCGCACCAAAGACAATACTACCGCGCCTGTGCTCGTGGTGGGCAATTTACCCCAGAAATTGAATTAATCTATTGGATACTGCCTTGGTGTGAGTAGGCATAAGCGTGTTCCGTGTGAAAGGTGGACTTAATGGAAGGGTTGCCGAGGACTGTATAATTCCCATCATCACCGATCGCACGTTAAAGTTATTCGTGGTTACAGATCATTATAAACATCAGTTTTTTGTTGATTGGAGACTATATATTATGGTATACTTGATGTTTTATATGGTATTTAAAAGTCATGGCCATGTGTGGAACAATCTGTAATTTTGGTGCTAGAAGCATTACATCAGTAGTTCTGAAGTTTGACATTAAGCCCATGATAGTGCATGAAAAATGGGCCTGTAGTTGCTCCATGCAACAGAAATAATTTGGATGACCTAGTCCCAGACATACCAGTGATAAATAGGACAATGTGAGAATACAGTGGCAGTTGGCTGCTGGCACTACTGCTTGGTATGGACTGGGGATATGTTGACATCTTTGCATGGTTGCTGTTTACTGTGATGCCAGGTTAGGACTCAGGTGGAATTTGGATGACTGCAGCCTCACACTAGCACAGCCAGTGACAGTTGGGGTGGCATTAACCCACCCAAATAGCTTGCCACCTGCAACAGCAGTGCCATGGATAGTGCCCATGAAATTACAGGACTTGTAGATTTGCTTTCCACACTAGCCTGACATGATATTCTGCCACCTCCAATTGATTACAGGGGGGTGTTGATGGGGCATAATGCTGTGCAGAAGTCATGGTATAGGATACTAGAAGCCACAGGCTGATGTCAGACTTGGATCTGTCCAACGAAGTGGTTAGGCTATGCAAAACACAGTATTAGGTATTGTCTGCATAGGGACCACGTGCAGGGCTGACCATATAGTAATAAGATATGTAAATATGTGTTATGTATTATAGCTGTTGAACAGAATTTTGATGGCCACATTGGTTTCTTGCCTATAATTTTTTTTAGTTTTCAGCAGCGTCACGCTTTTTTGGGCCATTTTAGATAATGTACAATCTCTCTATTCCCATCTTTACCCAGCAGTGGAGTGTGAATAACAAGATTTTTGCCCACCATGTATACAGAGCATATATGTAGGAGATATATGCAGTTAGATATAGATATAAATAATAATGCTATATATGTAAGATTATGTGTATATATAATATTATACTAGAAATATATTAGATAAAGCATATATAATTGTATACATACATATATAGGAGAATGTATGTATTTAGAATCTAATGCTGCCACCCTCAGAGATGGAAAAAAAATTTCTGGGATATGTTGGTGTGGAAGTTACACAAAATTCCATGTTCTAGGGAGCATCACATGGCATTAGACCATCCCATAATTCCACCAGTTGCCATCTGAGGCACCACTGTTGCAGGTGATCAGTGATTGGGATTAGTTGATGCCTGTCTGACTGTTACTGGCCCAGCCTGGCTCAAATCTAGCCTGTTATGCTGGCATTGTGCCTAATTTTGTCTAGGATAATGTGCATCAAAGACTGCAGTTGCAGTTTTTACCAATGTGGTGACATTTCTTCAAAAATAGCATCATCCTATAGCATCCTGCTTCAGTGGCTTAAGGATGGGAAACTCTGTATCATATTTTAGCAAAAAGGTCCCATAATTCTGGTGGTGATTTTTGCAAGTTATACTTTGTATTGTATTTTTAATCCTATTTTCACTGATAGGCTCAAGCTACAGAGATTGGGAAACTGATTCAGCTTACTGCCACAGGTGCGTATGTTATATGTATGAAATGATCACAATTTGATCTACAAACACTTATTTTACTTCACATTACATACCCTTTTTTCCTCTGCAGTTTAGATCATTTTGTACTGTAACTGTGTCAACATTTATGATGCACTACATGTCACTGTCACCATATCAGGCCCTGCCAGTCAGACATGTGCCTGGATCCTGATGGAATGCAAGTTATCCCCATGTGGTATGCAATCCCTCATTGACCTGGGCAGGTTGTTGCAACATGTCAGGAAAGATGTCGCTCTGGAGCAAGGGCCATCAAGTGGGAGCTTAGATGGGCAGCTTAGAATCTGATGCAAAATGAGGATAACCTGCATTCCATCAGGATTCCAGCACATGTCTGTGTCAGTAATCACGTGCTCCCCTGCTCCAGAGAACCTCCTTCAGCGAGGTGCGACTGGCGGCCTCCACTCCCCGTCCGCTGCGTCGCGCCACGCCGCCCGGTGAATGTGCCCGCTGGCGTCCATCCTCCGCTGCAGTCTGCGCCGGGGCATGAGCGTGTTCACGCAGAAGGTGAACCCGGTGACGGGCTCCGTCGACTGGGAGATGCAGCCGGAGAATTACGACTACCACCAGGAGGTGGCCCGCTCCGCCTACGCCGATATGCTGCACGACACGGAGCGGGTGCGTTTGGCGCCCGGATCGGGCGGCTTCGCCTTTGGGCCCTGCATTATGGGTGTGGTGTCGTCTCATTTGCATTGCTATTTGTTTATGAGGTTCTTGTCTGGCATCAGTGAAGCAGTGGTATTTGTGTCAAGAGCAGTGCTGAGTCACCAGAACAACTTTACATTCTTCTTTTGTTTGTTTGGAAGTCCATTGACCATGTTTCAAGTTCTCGTAATTTTACACTTCAAATGTGATGTGGTTCAGATATGTGGAAAGTACAGCAAATATAGGCCATAGAACGTCGCATCTTCACTTATTGGAATGCCATGTGTGTGCGGTATTACATTGCTTCGCGACCACAGTGTTGACTTATTTGAATAAGTGCATCAGCATAGCCTCATCTCCTGTGCAAGTGCCATGGGCTGGATGCAAACATCCATTACACCATCCACTCGTCGTCACTCCCATCTGTCGGCCGTTTTCAGAACCAGAAATACTTTCTGGGCCTGCGGGCGGCGGTGGCGGCTCTCCGCGCTGCCGGCCGGCCAGTGCACGTGCTGGACATCGGTACCGGCACAGGCCTGCTCTCTATGATGGCGTGCAGGCTCGGCGCCGACACCGTCACCGCCTGCGAGGTAAATCGACGTCGGCTTGGCCGGTCGCCGTGACGAAACCGACCCAACCGGGGTCTTTCGCTGTGAAGATCGCGGGGTTTTGCAGTAAGTCATGATGTTTTAAATACTTGGTGACCGTGGTCTTATATTTCCGTACCACAGTCGTCCGAGACCGATGAATCTTACTGGTTTATTGTTAGCTGCGGTCATTTTGGCGGCGAAAGCTGGGGGTTAAAACTGCAGATATTGAAACTGAAGTAAACTGGGAAATCGGCAAATATTTTGCCACTCCTGACCGCTGTTGTTGATCTGACCTGGCCTGAGAAGACCTGGCGTCACCGCGGCCCACTCGACAGGCCTTCCGTCCGATGGCCGAGTGTGCCAGCCGCATCATCGAGCAGAACGGCCTCTCCGCTCTGATCCGGCTGGTGCCGAAGCGGTCCACCGAGCTGACGGTGGGCGAGGAGGGCGACCTGGCGCGCCGCTGCACCCTGCTCGTCACGGAGGTGTTCGACACGGAACTGATCGGCGAGGGCGCGCTCACCACGTTCCGCCACGCGCACCAGCACCTGCTGGAGGTGGGCGGCGCGTTCGTTACTCGAGAGGTTTTCATTGGGCGGGAGGTTATGCTGTCTGACGTGTGTGTAGACTGTGGACATTGTCTTCGATTGCTGATGATATCGTCCAGAGCCGTGATGCAGACCCCGGTGGTGGACTGACCGACTCCGTGCCCTCCACAGCCGGGCAGTCTGGTGGTGCCCTCCTCGGCTGTGGTGTACGCCCAGGTGGTGGACTGACCGGACTCGTGCCCTCCACAGCCGGGCAGTCTGGTGGTGCCCTCCTCGGCTGTGGTGTACGCCCAGGTGGTGGACTCGGTCACGGTGCGCCGCTGGAGCCGGTTTCTCTCCGTTCGGCGGCCTGCACGTGCCCGATGACGTCAGCGAGTGTCATGGCGCGGCCTCCGTTCACGACCTGCAGCTCAGTCAGCTGGCCACCAGTGACTTCACGCCTATTTCTCAGCCGGTGCCCGTTTTCGGGTGAGTAGGGGGTGGGGTGGGGAGGGGGAGCTGGTCGGGCCTTTTGTAACCAGGAGGGCTGGATCCTTTCGCGCTGTGAACATTAGCTCTTCAAACTGACGATGGAGCGGCGTGGGACAGATGTACACGGTAAAATAGACAAGTTCTGTGGTGGACGTAAAAATATCCCGTGATTACCGCACAAAGAATTCAATATTTCACCAAGTTTTAAATTTGCTGCCAGACTTCTGATGTTTTCATCGCGTATGCTGTATTCACACGAAGTCCCAAAACGAACGCGAATACCATCGGAACCCGTCAGACGTGGAGACCTGTAGCAGGAACCTGTAGACCCCTCGGACGTGAGCTCGCTGGGGCTGGGCCGTGCCGCCCTGTGACGTCTCCCTGTGACGCGCCAGGTTCGACTGGACGTGCCGGACGCCAATCGTGTTCGACCGGACGTCGGTGGCGCGAGTGGAGGCCGTCAGCTCGGGCACCACGCACGCCGTCTTCATGTGGTGGGACATCACCATGGACCCGGCCGGCGAGGTGAGCGGCGGTGGCCTTGTCGGGCGCGGGCGGTCGCGGACCGAGCGGTTCGGCTTCCGCGGGTCTTGCTTCTGGTCCGGTGACAGGCCGGTGTGTTAGGTAGAAGCCGTACCGTGGCGTCGTCCTCTGACGGAAACCGCGGCCCTTTGTAGGTGATGTCGTGGTTACGATAGCATGGTTCAGTTCAAGTTAATGAGCAGGGCTGGAAACTCTGTTTTTGTTCTTAGTGTCGCAGTACAATTTTTGTTTTGGAATACAAAAGTTTGCAAAGGGTAATGCTGGTTAAGTTGGCCCTCTGTGTCATTGTACCTGCTGCTTATTGAATGGAAACACTGGCATTTGCTTGCAGAGCTAGAAATCCGTCAACATGGTCATAATGTAGGCTTTTGATGGAAGCACAAGGTGAGATTTGGAGAGCATAAAATGTTTCTGGAGCACGTATTCTTTGGTGTTCTGCAAGCACCAAAAAACAGCACCTATTCCGCCCTATAAGTGAGCGGAGGCGCCATCGCAGGCGGTGCTGTTGCGTCTGCTCCCCGTCTGACATGTTCTCCGGCCTGGCCAGGTGTTGCTGTCGTGCGCGCCGTACTGGGCGCACCCGGACACGCAGCAGCGGCCCGAGCGTGGCGCCGCCGACCTGCCCTGGCGCGACCACTGGATGCAGGCCGTCTACTACCTGCCCAGGGAGGTGCGCGTACGGCGGCGCGAGGAGTTCAACCTGGTCTCGTCACACGACGAGTACAGCCTCTGGTTCTCCGTCAACGACAACGAGGAGTGAGTCGGCGCGGGGGCGGGCGGCATGGGCGGGCTGGCTAATCGACGCCGGAGACTGGTGGATGCTCTGTTCTTCGTGTTTTGGTATTCGAGTGCTCTTTTGGTTTGTGATTGAGGACACTGACCGTTCTAAGAGATGTGTCAAACATATCAGAGGACACCCGGCACGCTGTGAACGCTGTAAAGGTTAAAGCAACGTACATCTGAGATTATTTTTCGATATGACCTTTACTGTTCTCCTGACCCCTGTGCCCGTCGGCAGTGTTCCGGTGCCGGGCGAGGTCAGTGACCCGGCGCCCATCTGCCTGTGCGGCCTGCACGTGACAGTGAGCAGGACTCGGGCCGGCGCCATGAACGACCCGGTCCGTCAGCAGGCCTACACGGCAGCGCTGCGGGCGGCCGTCACGCCCGGCTGCACCGTGGTGGTGGTGTCCGAGGCGTAAGTTCGCATCCTCCCCAGCCGTACTGTGCTAGTGGCGTCGGTGGCGTGAGTCCACGCCCTCCAGCTGTACGGTGCTGGCGGCGTTCGAGGCTGAGTTCATTGCCTCCCCGGCTGCACCGTACTGGTGGCGTTTTAGGCGTTGGTTGACTCCTAGGGTGCCGCGTGGTGTTAACGCTGTCCCGGACGTACGTTGCTGGGTACCGGCATTTTCCAGATAGGTCGAACCAAACCGTTGTCTACCTCACGCTGGGTTTTCTGCGGCCAGTCGATCAGACCGACGTGCCGCGCCCTTTGACCGGCCGCTGTTACTGGCAGGTGCCTGTACGCCGTGCTGGCGGCGCGGATGGGCGCGCGACGCGTGTACGTTCTCGAGTCGAGCCGCATCACGCGGCGCGCGCTCGAGATGTACTGCCGCGACAACGACGCCGACGACATCGTCGAGTTCGTCGACCCGGAGTCGGCCGCGACGGCCATTCAGGGCCCGGTTCGACGTGCTGTTCGGCGAGCCGTTCTTCTACGGCTCGGTGCTGCCGTGGCACGACCTGCACTTCTGGTACCGGAAGCAGCAGCTGGCTGCGCTCTGCTCCGAGAAGACCAAGGTTAGTCGGCGGGGGGGGGGCTGGTGGGGCGCAGGGTTGGTGCACTCACGATGGAAGCCTGTTGATGGGCGATGCGTGGCCGCGTTTAATCTTTATAGTTGTACCGCTGAGAACAGCAATTATTATAATATTTAATTATATTATTATTAAATATATAATTATATAAATTATATAATTAATACAATTTATGTCATTATATTAGTTATATTAATTATATATTACATAAAATACATAGTTATATTAATTGTATAAATCAATACAATTTATATAATTATGGTTAATTAAATATATATTAAATATATCATTATTATTAAATACATAATAGCAAGAGAATTTCGTGTTTGTGACGAAGTGTCTTTGTTTCCTGTAGTGATCGGGCTGGTTCGGTTGGATGTGGTACTTGAGCGCCAGTGACAGGACGTTGGTTTCGTTCGAAGTGTTCACTCTTGATCGTTTGCCGTTGCTCGACGAGGCACCCGTTGACGTGGGCTGATGTTCTTTTGTTGCAGACGATTCCCCATGCTGCCGAGTTGAGGTGTATTGGTGTCGAGTACAAAGACCTGTGGAAGATCCGGGCACCGCTCAAGTCTGTGGAGGGGTTCAAGATGAGCCTGTTTGACGACTTAATTGAGGCGAGTAGTTCCGGAACATTCATTTCGTCGCACTTCAATGTATGCATGAGCTTAGCTGGTTCATCCTAGACCGGATTGCTTGTATTCGCTCGTCGCTTGTTTACCTGGATGGCGTAGTCGGCGTGTACTTAAAACTCGGTCTGCCCTCCAGTCGTTTGTATGTCTGCGTGCGTTACCGGCTGACTGTGAGTCGGCGTGTGTCTGCCGGCCATCTGTGCGTCAATACGTGGCCTCAGACCGCCCGTTGGTCAGCTTTCCTACCGTCTGTATGTCTCTGTTCGTTACCGGCCGTCTGTGAGTCGCCGTGTGTCTGCCGGCCATTTGTGCGTCAATGCGTCGTCTCTGACCGCTCGCTGGGCCGGCAGTCGGCCTGCCAGGTGGCCGACTGCGACTGCGAGCCTCACCCGCTTTGGGAGTACCCGTGCCGGGCGCTGACCGAGCCGCGCACCCTGGCCACCTTCGACCTGGCCTCGGCAGAGCCCGCCGACGCCCAGCTCTCCGGCGACATGGACGTCACAGCGTGAGTGTAGCGTGGCGCGGCCGCCGTGCCGGCCGGGGAGAACTGCGGGACCGCTGAGAGGGAGGGCGCGGGGTCATTTACCGGCCTATACGTTGCTCTTTCGGGCTTACTGATTTGGGTGGTTTTTCATTCTGAAATGATACCCATTTTTGCCGTTGTATATGTGCGTCATATGTAATCGTTTTCTGTGTATATAACGTATTTATTAATGTGTGTTTCGTGATGGTCGTGGACATGCTGCGACGTGCTGCACTGTCCCCCGGGCGCGGCTGCGGCCCGGCCGGCCGTGTCCCGTCCCCCGCGGCCGTCTCGGGCCGGTTCCGGCGCTCCGAGCCTGACTGACTCTCCGCCGCCGCCGCAGGTCGGGCTGCTGCAACGGCGCCGCGCTCTGGGTCGACTGGCTGCTGGACGCGGCCGGCGAGCTGCGCGTCGGCGGCGGGCCGCGGGAGCCGGCCAGGCCGGGCCAGACGCTGGTCTGGGACCGCTACAGCCGGCAGGGCGCGCACCTGCTGCGCCCGCCGCGGCCCGTCGCGCCCGACTCCGGCCGGCTCGGCTTCCAGTACCGGTTCACGGCCAAGTCCGGCGACGTGAGCGTCAAGTTCGACGTGCGCTCGTGAGGCGGCCGCCGTCCGGCCGGCTCGTGCGCCCGCGCGGCGGTTTCCGGTCCGCCTCGTGACGAGGTCTTCCCGCCGGCGGCTCGGCGCGAGATCGGGGTAGGAGCGGACGGCGGCCGACTGGACGCCGATTGCCGTGGAGCCTGGTGGGTTATGATGAGGCCTCGCGCGGCACGCAGCACGGCGCGATTGGCTCCGTGTAGCCGCTGGGAGGATCGCGCGAGGAGAGAGCCCCGCGGTCCGGCGGAGGGTTACTGAGGAGCGACCCCAGCAGAGGACGCAGTGACTCTCCGCGTTCCAGAGGAGGGTCACTGAGGAGCGACCCCAGCGGAGGACGCAGTGACTCCCCGCGTTCCAGAGGAGGGTCACTGAGGAGCGACCCCAGCAGAGGACGCAGTGACTCCCCGCGTTCCAGAGGAGGGTCACTGAGGAGCGACCCCAGCGGAGGACGCAGTGACTCCCCGCGTTCCAGAGGAGGGTCACTGAGGAGCGACCCCAGCGGAGGACGCATTGACTCCCGCGTTCCAGAGGAGGGTCAGTGCGCAGGCAGTGACGTGGCGTCGTGCCGCCGTCCGTGGCCGGGCTGACTGACTCTGCCGCCAGCCGTCCGCGGCGGAGAGGAGCAGCTCACGTTCCCTGTCTGCAGGGGAGAGTTTCTGCGTCGGCCGCCGTGTGGCAGCGGCTACATGCTGCCGTCTGGCGGCGTTCTGCTCGGTTCTGCCGAGCCGGGCCGGTCGCTGGGCTGCGACCGTGTCTCTCGTCCGGGCAGGGACATGGACACGTCCATTGGTCCAGTGGTCCGGACTGTTGCCTGGACGCAGTTCTGTCGTCGGACTGGTGTCCGATGGATCGACGTGGTTCTTTGTATGGCGGCCGTCGACCAAACATAACGTTGGCGGTAGTTTGGACTTTTTGTAAAATATACTGGTCGTCTTCAGTTATGTGTTTTATTTGTTCTGAAGTTCGAACAGTAAAAGCAACAACAGTGTAAAGTAACGCTTAAAAAAGCGTAAAAAGGTAAACGCCATAAAAAACAATAAAACCCCAGTCTCACGCAGCATTGCCACTGTGGAAATGTAAACAGCCATGCTGGGTACTACGTTTCGTACGAAGAGTTTCGGCAAATTCAGATGCGACCCTAGCGCACAGAAACATCACCAATCCATTTGTTCAAAACATGTCTACGCGAGACATTCTTCGGTGCTGGCTACACAATTTTGAAATATTTTCCTGGCTGCCGCGCCGACTTGTGTCGCAATGCCGACACGTGCCCGCAATGCCGCAGCTCTAGAAGGATGTCCGAACCAAAATGATGTAGTCTGCGGATGTCTGGACGAGTTTCCAATCGCTCATGCGTTCGCGGTCAACACCGAGTGGCCTTTGTAGCGGCTATAAGACTTCTCGATGCGCTGTTCGCTTGTGCCATTAGACGTGCTGTGTAAACTAGTGTCCCTATTCAGGGAGGCTGTGTTCATAATGTACTCGCGTCAACTAAATCCTAAAAGTCAACTAAATCCAACAGACTGCTCCGCTCACGGTGAACATCGGCTGCCTTTTATTCGGAGCGTTAGCGCTGCACATATCCGACCTGCGGCGCTCCCGTGACCCACTCCCTCAGAATGTCACGCCGATGACATCACGCCCGCGCCGCGTGACATGCACGTGTCGGCGCTGCAGTTTGCGCCGCCTGCAGGCTCTGCGGCCAGCCTCCAGCGGCCGCAGAACCCGACAGTACCGTTCTGTTCCGCCGACGGCGGCGGCGCCCTGCGGCTGCTGACATCACACAGCGGCCGAGTTCCCGCCCCGGGCTCGGGGAGAGACGGCCAGATCCCGCCCGAACTGGACCAGCTCTCAGGCGGCCTGACCTGCTGGATGAGTGGGGGCGGCATGGGTGCGGCTTGAAAGGTGGGCTTGGCTTGGAAGAAGAGATTAAACTCGGCAGCTGTCTTTATCTATTTATTGTTTCAGTTATTGATGCGTTTATTTATTTGTTTATTTGCTTGCTTGTTCCTTTATTTTTCCTTCTTTGCCTCTTGATCCATTTTTTTATTATGATGGATGGTTTGCGGGCATTCACCCAATTACGATCTCAAGTCGAGTAACAGGAAAAAACATTGCATGTTATGACTCGATAGGGTTAGATGAAAATGAGGCAACGCCACCGAGTGGAGCACGTCGAAGAAAAAGTCGTCAGCATGCACCTCGACGCTTGGGATACGACTTCTGCGAAAATGTAACGCTAGTGAACGAGACTTCGGTGAACGGCTGTCGGCAGTGATGTGGAATGAAACCTCATTTGCGAAACGGTAGAGACAGAACTAGACTGTGTTCGGAACCAAACATCATGTGGTTGCATGTGTTGTCCCCATGTACCTTGAGTTTACGACCACTTACATCCACTCGGTATGCCCATGGTCCCTGTTTTCGCGCTGTTCAAATCTTCCCTGACGAACGGAGAACAAAGAGTGCGGCTGTCGTGAAGTGACTGCCGCAGGAGCGACCTTGCGGACGAACTTCCGTCCCCGACTCGTCCTTCGCTGCTGTCTCTTCGAGCCGTCACTCACGGAAGCGCCGTCTATTGGTCACGTGCACGTCAACCATACATGCGGGAAAAATGGTCAGAGCTCGGCGCCGGGCCAGCCACGTGTCCGGGGCAGACGGAAGCCGGGAGAAGTCAGCTGCGGGACGGGCCTGCGGCGCGGTGGTCTGGTTCTGCAGCGCGGCGGCTCCCGACAGGCGCTGACTGCCTATCGAAGCGGCCGCCAGCCGGTCCGCCCACGGGCTGCTCTCCGGCCGGGCGGGGCGAGCGGGCGGTTCTGGGAAGTGGACGAGCCCGCTCTGACCGCAGGGGCCGCCCGCTCGGCCTCAGTCGACCTCACTGAGCAGCTGGCATGGTAATCACGCCTGCGCGGGGACAGTCTGCAGAGTCGGCCCCGACGAGACTTCGCGGTAAAAACCCTGGCTTGCGGAAGTCAGTGAGTCGGATGCGCGAATCGAGTGCACGCATGGCGTTCGCGAGACAGCCTTGTATGTCAAAGAATGGCGTGCTATTTTTCGTTGCAAGCCCCAGCTGTTACGTGTTCCAATTAAGCTCTCAAGTTTCATCAGTTTTCCAATGCAGCTTCGCAACCGGATCCTAGCCGGCTATCGTTTCCATCATGAATTCCCTCATTTCATGACGGCTCCGAGTTCCGACAGAAGGCAGCGATTCACAAAATCGCCAGCACGTCACACCCCTTACCACGGCTCGTTGATGTCTCCTTTTAATGCTGCTGGAGAGGAAGCGTTCATCACCAACCGACTGTTGGCTTACCGCGGAAAAATTATTTGCATTCTGAGTCCCTGCGCTAATTTACTTCTACTGGTGCCAAACAGAAGCACGTTTAGAATATTTCTTAGGGGAGGGGCCCGGAGGTAAATGCGTATGAAATATTTAGCTGGCCGCTTGTCCTCCCACGCTGTTTTCTCTTCCAAAGGGGAAGGGGAGAGGGCTTCCCACTGCCTTGAATGCGTCTTTGTTGCTGAACGTCGTGCCATGCTGGTTGAAATAACCCTCTTTTCGGTACTGCTGGTTGCAGAGAACTCTTACCGCACTGCTGAGGTCAATGCAAACATTATGAATATCTTCTAGCGCTGGTAACAGCCTCGCTCCGTTACACCAATTGCCGTCGCATTCTTGCGTCCATGACGTCATTTACAATTATGACAGTCAAATATCCGGCTAATCGTCATCAGCACGGAAGACGGTCCTTATAGCGCCGCACCCTCCTGCCGCCGGCCGCCGCAACGCTTGAACGTCGGCGCCGCCACTGATGGCGCCGCAGCAGCGTTAATCCCGAGCGGCTGGGCCGCACTGGTGGGATTGGCTCGGCCCCCGCGGCCGGCTGAGATTCATCCGGCTGACGCCGTAACGTGCGAATCCACCGACAGCCATTTAGAAAGCCTTGCCCCGGCGCCGGTTTAGACGGCGGCCGCTGTTCAGCGCGGCTCGGATCGGCTGCGGTCAGCTCGGGTCGTCTGCAGTCGGTCAGGTCTGCGCAGCACCCGTCTTGCCCTGTCTGCGGCGCCGACCTGTTCGACTGTCTGACGCTAGGCTCCCGGAGGGGCGGCCGCGTCCGTGACAAACATATCTGCCCGGTCGTTAGCGGATATAACCGGCTCAGATAGGAAAGAGGGCGTCCATCGAGTTATCGCGACAGCAGCCGAGGGCGCGTTTGCTTGTGAATGTATGGCGGGTGTTTGGAGGTTGAGTTTCACGGGTCCGAGGTAGTTCACATGTCGTTTGTTTCACATTAGTGTCCAGGTGTTTTTAATTACATTTCATTTATGCCGGAGCGCAGGATCATAGCAGAGGCTGGGAGTGCTTTCCGTCGGCGTGCTACAACTGCCCTTTTCTCTTGTAGGCGTCTTTCAACATACTGATATCCTAACGCTCCAGGCATGACTTAGGCTGAAAGCCAATTTTTGTCGAAAGACGAAAAGGACGATTTTTGTTATGAATAGTGAAATCAATTCTCGCCACGGCTTTGTTAAAAAAAACTTTATAAAAAATGCACTTTTACACTTTAACAATTAAGCCATGCTAGCGTATAAAGAAAGTACAAAATCACACTTTTGTTTCCGCTGTGCGGATCCCTCTCAAATTGCTAACCTAAAGACAAGGCAACAGGTGTGTCGATTTGTATTCTTTTGAGAGGGCCCAGCCCACCCAATGTTGATCTAGGCCCATCCAATATCTTCCGCCGGTTTTAAAAGGAAATGAGTAACATTAACTACATGAACGACCGAAATAGATCAGACGTAGGCAGAAAGTAAAGAATGAACTCTAAAGCGATATATCTATCTACCATTCTATCTCCCATCTATATTTTTTATAAACAGTAGAAAAACTCATAAATTTCTATCGGTCAAAATAAAGAGGGCTAAAATTGCTGAGAAACCCGCATTTCGGTTGAGGTTAAGTTGTGCTCTCGGCTCGCCCCAATCGTTTAGAAAAATCGACGCCCCTGCAAGGCAACGCAGTGAGTAGTGCATGACATTGCAAATGATGGTTGATATTCATCTCACGATTTGTTTCGGTTGTTGGAGCAAAAATGGGCACAGGCACAGAAGGGTGTCTTGTGAAATAATGCAAGTTTGCGTGTTGCACAGTACATCGTTTCACTAATTCATTGGTTTGTATAAGGTACCTTACTGCAGCCACCCCAACGGTTGCAATCCAGGTTGCCTTTTAGCCACAGTCACGACTATTATAAGATTACGTAATGTTTTCGTGAAACGAGGCCAGTTATCGGAAAATCCTAATCCCAGTTTAGTGCAATATGACAGACTTCTATGGTAAACGTGACAGACGGATTTTTCACACTTGTAAACAGGAATGTGTGTTTTAGCGAAACATGCATTGCATTGTTTTATATCGTTTGATCTTCCCAGCAGTGGCGGCAGAGAAACCATCAGAGTTGGAAAATCTTTTCAAGTCGTTCGTTTTCATAAAGTGCTGGTGATATGTAGGGCTAATGTGCAATTTCCGCAGCCTGTCCGGGCAAGCCCCACTGCTTCGTGTTGCGCGAGTGCTTTTGAAAGACTCGTTTAGGAAACATCAAGACTCCAAACGCGGATATCTACCAAGGAAAAATAGATCTATTTGCCTGAAGAATGCCATGAGTGGCGTCAATGCTGCTACTTCCACGTGCCTTTCTGACATTCAGTGCGCTGCCTTAAGGCCACGTTGGTTGTTTTTGCTTAAAAAATCTTAATTTGAAATCGCACTTTGTTACTTTTTGTTCGCCGAGTGTTTTGACATTTGATGGCCTTTGTGTGGTCGGGATTGTTCCAGAACAATAAACGACCGTGCCTGTTTTCCGTCAGCTTTTTATAGACTAATTATGCATACAGCGTGACGGTTGTCTAGTCATCGGCTTCTTAGTTGAATGAACCTGCTTCGGGCGCATTTGACTCGTCATTGAGAACGCCGAGCCTAATACGGGCTTGTTTTGGTGGAACGCCACGGCCTCATTCGCGCCCGCTTCGGGCACGCAGTCCTCATCCGTGGAATCCCCTCCCACGTACCGAGAACGTACCGCTGGACCCTGCCTCGAGCATCCAGCCAGAGAACGTCTGTCCGTGCGTCTACCCACCGACCGGCGCCGACCGCCAATCGGCGCGCGGACCGGCGCCGCGTGACGTCACCGGTGATGTCATGGGGCCCGCGCGTCGGTTGCAGGTGTGCTGGCGGCCGCGGCGCCAGTCGGGTGCGCGCCCTGGAAGCGGAGGGTGCCGGGTGACGGAGAGACGTCTCGTCCTCTGCTGCAGACGACGTCAGAGTACCCAGCAGTCAGGTGAGCAGCCAGCAGCCGCCGATCGCCACGGCGTGTTAGTGGCCGGTGCAGCGTTGAGGTCGCAGTAACTACAATGCGTGGCGACGTTCTGTCCGTTGATCTGTGCTTCCGAAGACGTAGTTACTTTCCTTCATTTATCCCCGGTCACTCATACTCACTCACACAATTCCGCCCCTGGGATGGAATTCCGCTGGCCGATATGTCGATCGGCGTTTCGCGCGATTACCACAGGTCCGCAAAACTTCCGGGACCGGCCAGATTTCAACCTGCGCATCGTGTTGGCATTGGCATCCCGTAACCACTTTGCAACCCCCCCCCCCCATTTCGTCGGTCAGAGACAAAGATGCGGTGAACCTGACTGCCCTTCGCGACGCTGTCACGTCTGAGAAGGCCTGACGCGGGAGAGAGCGCACCGTATCTTTACTTGCCGGCATATCTCACCGCCGCTCACGCTCCCAGCTACGCCGACATGCACGTTCTCTGTCAGCCGACCCTATGATCATCTCCCGGCGCTATCATGTTGCGACGCATGCGATATGACATCTGTCGGCGTGACGTAACCCAACGCGACAGCCGTCCACGTGACGTAACTCAGTCCGACACGGCGCGGTGGCGGCCGCGCGACACGGTCGTGGGCAGACACGCGTCGTCTGTCGACTTCATGCGTTCCGGTGCGGCTCTCCCTCGCGTAATCCCGCGCTGAAGCTCCCGTGTGTGGCTGCGAGGCTGCTGAGGGGCGGCCGTATCCTACGGCACGGCCCACGCGCTGGCCGCTGACCTTCGCGGCGGCCCCCGTGCCGCCCACTGCTCCGGGTCGGCGATGGATTACAATGACTCAGGGTCCGACGGGTTTTTCTGTCGCTTCCACTCAAAGCGCGCTTGTCTAGTTGCAACCGACTATTTTTATCCGGTCGCAACTACCCGTAAATGGCCATGTCTTTGCGCTGAGGTCTCTTGCTTTTTACGGCAGAAACATGTTGGAGTCGCGTTCTTTGACACTAGAAGAACATAGCCTCAGTTTCTGCGGCTTAGGTTTAGGTCGAAGTCTGCGGTAGTTTGAGCTCCCGGTGCGAAACTGGCTTTCTTTTACTGAGGTAATTTGTTCATTTTACAAATCATTCCATGTCGATTCACTTCGCCGAAGAAAGTAAACCGGTTACAATTATAAAAAACGCGTTATCCGCACTGAATTATATAATCTCTGCAAAACGACCAATTAGTATCGCATGAACACGGAACATGTTTTCGGTGATACAGAAGTAGCCTACGGCCTCTCTGGAATCGTTACCGGGTGGGAGATCAACACAGTTCCAACCCACCGAGACTTCGTGACCATCTCTCTCTCTCTATCTCTCTCTCTCTCTCTCTCCGGATCTCTGCGTCTTTCTCTCCCTCTCTCTCTTAATAATAGTAATATCTCTCTCCCTCCCTCTAATCTTTCTCTCTAACTCTCTCTCTCTCTTCGGATACACAGAGAATGCGTATTTTTCTGCCGTATTAATAATAGTAAATATTCCGATGTATGGAAGCGTTATTGATTATGGACCAAAGTATCTCCTAGTTCTGAATGATGGTTTTCTGGAAAATCCAGCTCCGCGCTTCTTGGGATCCAAATGTACAGGCAGAGGAAATTTTGGCGTTTGCGCCAAGGGTGTTGCAGATACTGGAATGTCCAGTAAGCAAAGCATAACCTCAGGAGCTTACCTACAGCCCAGGAATTCAGACCGAATGGGAGCGGCGGCTGGCTATGCAGCCGAGGGGCTCAGTTGGGGCGGTGCGGGGAGCGGCGAGGACTGTCCTGAAGGGACCCTGACTGAGCCGCCGCTGCGGGAGTGGCCGATCACTCGGTTTCATGAAGGTTTCACAAAGCCTGAGATAGCCTCCGGCGGTGCACGGTTGATAACTATTTCAGGGGTACTCCGCGTTCCCGGTACCAGAGCGTGTCTTGTCGGAGCAGGGATTGGTTCTGTGCCAGGGGCTTCGTCCCGGCTCCAGGTCTTATCCCGCGAATGAAGCATCCTTCCTCGTACCTGTCTCTGTTTCTCTCTGTCCCTCGTCTCCGTCTCTGTTTTCCGTCACCGTCTCTGTCTCCATCTGTGGCATCCAGTCTCTGTCTCCGATACTGTCTGTCACTCTCCGTCTCCGCCACCGTCTCCAGCTCCGTTTTTCGGTCCCGGTCGCAGTCTCCTTTCTACTGCCTTAGTCCCCGGCGTCTGGTCTCCTTCTCCGGTTTCCGTCTCCCTCTCTGCCTTAATCTGCCGGTCTCCGGTCTCCGCATTAGCCCCTGGCCTCCGTCCCCGACCTCCATTTCCGTCTCCGGTCTCCGTTTCCAGTCTTCCCCGGCCACCGATCTCCGGCCCCCTCTCCGGTCCTCGTCTCCGTCCGATCTCCGGCCTCCGGTCTCCGTCCGTGCCGGGTGACGGCCGGTAACGGCGGGGCGCGGCGGTCGGCCTGCGTGGTCGGGGCGGTGGGCGGCCGAAGCCGCAGCCCCGCGGGGCCGCGGTTTCTCCGGCGGCCACGCCCACCGGCGGCGCCGCGCTGCAGCCGCCGCGCAAACAGCGCGGCCGCGGCGACGTCGCGTGACCCGGCGGCCGTGTCGCGGCGCGCCGGCGTCACGGTCACGTGACGACGGCTGGCCGGAGGCGGCGGCGCCGTGCAGAAGAGGCGGGTCGGCCCTCGGAGGGCCCGGTTGTTCTGGCGGCTCCCTGGAGGAGCATTATCTGCGCGTGTCCTCGCCTTGACATTGCCTTTTACTTGAAGAACTGAATGCACCGAAATCGCCTCTTATCAGAATGATAACTAAGGAAACGACTTGCGGCAGCGCCATGCACACTGTACCGCTGTAAAAGGCAAAACGAAGCGGTTTAAAAAGTGTCCAGAACGGGACCTCATTTGGACGGGACGAGTCACGACTTTTGTGTTGATGCAACGCCTCCGTCAACACAGGGCGTTGGTAATTATGCCGTTTTGCACGGAGAATCGCTCCTGAAAACGGGTCCACGTAACGGAGCTATGGCAGCTGACGAGCGACAACGATGTGTGGGCGGTGCGACCTGCAGAGGCGCCGCCGTCAGGGCATACCGAGTCCAGACTTGTGAGGCCGAACCTGTTCCGTCCCGCTATTGTCCTGTGCCCCGGCTTGCGCGACAAGGCCATGTTTGGGAGTAAGAATGCGGACTATTTTTGCCATTCTTCCCATACAACACCAAAAGGCGTAATGTTAAGCTTCTGGACAACTGAGGGACGAGTTCCCGGTAAATCCTACCGGGACCCGCACCCCCAACGCATTCCTGGTCGGGCAGAGCCAGAAGGAAGCCCGGTCTCCGAACGCGCCGGGCCGGCTCGCTCCCGCGGGACAGTTCGGGGCCGGCTCCGTCGCGGCGTGACGGCGGCCCGGCCATTGCCGGTCGGCCGGGGAGTCTGGGTGTCCGAGTTCGCGGGCTGAATCGCGGGCGCCGCCTGACGGACGGCCTCCGGGGCCGGCGGCGGGCGGCCCGGCGGCCGCCTCCGCCGCTATCTCGACCGCCATCGGCCTCCCGGCCCCCGGACGGCGGCCTGCAACAGTCGGTAATCCATAATGCATGGCGCAGCGGGGCTGGAGCCGGGCCGGGCCCCGCGGACGGCCCGGCTGTCACGCGGACACGCCGCACACGCGGCTCAGCGTCACCGAATCGATGGGCCAGCCTCCTCCGCCGCCCCTGAACTCCGCCGGCCGCCGCAGTGGGACCAGCGCGGACCGGAACTTTGGCGCATGGGCTTCAGCGGACGCCAGGCTGCGTTTCATGGCTGCAGACGATGAGTCATCGACTGCTTTTGTAAAGTCGGCCAATTGCAGGCCCTTTCTCACATACCCGTGGGTTCCTTTCTGATTTCCCTCTCATGGTCTCACGGTGCATCTCCTCGGTCCTTTTCCCACATCCTTGAAAACGTTCGTTCAGTTATGCTTTAGTGCCTGCCTTGATGACGCCATACGTCAGCACGCTTGTGTGGCGAGTTTATGGAGTATTCTGCACTCTTGCTTTTCTGTGCACCGTGCGTCAAAAGGCGCAGGCGCTCTCACGTCATGTATGACTCGTTTCCATGCGCACATTCTGCGCCTGCCGCGTCACGCGTCACGTCACGCGTGACCGGTGGAGCGGCCACACGCCGCGAGCCCCCCAGCCTGACCCGGCGCGCTGTGACCGCAGGGCGCGCCGCCGCCGGCGATGCCGCGCGGCCGCGGCTAGGCGGCCATGCCGACCGCGCTGGCAGCGCCGTCCGCCGCCGTCTCCCGCTCGGACAGCCAGCGCTCGGACGCCAGCCGGCGCGTGACGTTCCGGCGCGGCGTCGACGTCCAGCGGCTGCCGGCGCGCCGGCCGCCGCCGCCCGGGCCGCGCCGCGAGCCGCCGCCGGCCAGCCCCGCCGAGCTGCGCCGCCAGGCCGAGCAGATCGTCCAGCAGGTGGACGCCGCGCGCTGCGACGTCCGCACCACCCCGCGGCCCGTCAACAACGGACTGCGGCCGCCGGCCGGCCGCGACCAGCCGGCGCCCTTCGGCTCGCTGGGCCGCGCCTCGCTGCGCAGGAGGAAGAACAAGAACGGCGTCAAGTCGGTGAGCACCAACACGCTGCCGGCGCCGCCGCCGCGCGGGGCCGACCTCGAGGCCGACAAGAACAACATTCTGAAGGCGGAGACGCTGCGGCGCGAGCAGCAGGGCGAGCTCAGCCGCCTGCAGGTGGACGGCTTCCTGAAGCGCAGCTCCAGCCAGGTGGACCACCTCAACAACCTCAACAGCCTGCGCGACGAGAACGACGCGCCCGGCCGCTACAACAACTACCTGGACAAGCGACCGGACGGTGAGACGCACTGGCAGAGCGAGCAGCGCGAACTCAACGGCTTCTTGGACGACAAACGCGCGAACGGGAAGCTCGCCGACACGACCGACCGCAAGCCGCTCTCGGCCGTGCCGACGATCCTCGTCTCACCCGCCGACGGCGCGCCGAACCGGCTGGCCGACTCGTGCAGCCAGACGTCGCCGGGCCGCGCCTCGGACGCGCCGCGCCCGCACGACAGCGCCATGCCCCGGCTGTCGCCGCCGCCGCGGCCCGAGAAGCCGGGCTCGCAGTACCGGCCGCCCGGCTTCACCTACATCGGCCGCGACGACGCCGCCGTCATCGGCCGCGACGAGAGCGTGCAGAGCCAGAGCCGGCGCATCATCGACCAGATCGCGCGCGAGCGTTCGCGCTCGCCGGACACCAAGCCGAGCCGCGCCAGGCCGCGCAGCCGCACGCCGTCGCCGGAGCCGCCCGGCCGTTACGCGCGCACGTACGACTTCGAGCCGACGCAGGTGACCCGCACGTACCACCGCGAGCCGGAGCAAGTGACGCGCGCGTACGAGAGCGACCCGCCGCCTCTGACGCGCACGTACCATTACGAGCCAACGCACGTGGCACGCACGTACCAGCATGAGCCGATCCAAGTGACGCGCACGTACGAGAGCGACCCGCCGCCACTGACTCGGACGTACCATCACGAACCCAAGCACGTGACGCGTACGTACCGTCATGAGTCGACGGAAATGCCGCGCACATATGAGAGCGACCCACCACCACTGACGCGCACGTACCACCACGAGCCGCTGCAAGTAACGCGCACGTACGACAGCGACGCTCCGGCGGTGACCCGCACGTACCGCTACGAGTACGACTCGTCTGGAGAGCTGCGCACGTACCGAGACGACTCGCCCGAAGAAACGACGAAGACGTACCGCTTCAAGAGCGACGTTCCCGATGCCCCGCGAGCTCGTCACCAGGAGACGACCCGCACGTACCGCTACCAGTCGGACGCCGTCGATGAGCCGCCCCCGCCCCAGCACGAGCCGCCGGAGGCGCGTCGCGACCGCTACGGCTCCAGCATCGTCATGATCGGCGGCGAGGAGCCGCCGGAGATCGTCAGCACGTTCGGCCGCCGCTCGGGCGCCACGCGGCTGAGCACGGTGCGCGAGGACTCGGCGGCCAGCGACCAGGAGGCGCCGCACTACGCGGCGCCGCGCGCCGACCAGCACTACAGCGCGCCGCGGCAACGGCCGCCGCAGCGCGACGGCGACAACGTGATCCGGCTGTCGGTGAGCGGCAGCCACAGCTCGAGCGCGCGCGACTCGGCGACCGAGACGCGCCGCGAGCGGACGGTGGCCAGCAGCCGGCGCCGCTCCGAGCTGGAGCAGCGCGGCGGCCGCGACCAGACGCCGCCGCGGCGGCCGCGCGCGCCGCGCAGCCGCAGCGACTCGGCCGACCGCGAGACGGGCCGGCGCGGCGACTCGCGGCGCGTCGAGACGACGTCGCGGCGCGTCAGCAGCTCGTCCGAGTCGCCGCGGCGCCGCGACTCGCGCGACCCGTCCGAGGAGCCTCGCGCGCCGCGCGAGCTGAACGGCCACAGCGGGCGCCGCGAAACGCGCGAGACGCGCGAAACGCGCGAGTCGCGCGAGTCGCGCGGCCACGGCACGCTGGAGCGGGCGCGGCGTCGCGTCGATCGCGACCGCCAGCCGGACGACGGCGGCTCGCGGCGCGGCCACCGCCACGGCGACAAGAAGAAGCGCATCGCCATCAAGTTCACGTACGACGACGAGCCGGACGAGCCGTCCGACGTGCGGCTGGCCAAGTACGTCGAGTTCACCGGCAGCGACGAGGCCGGATCGCCGAGCCCGCCGGCCGGCCGCCGCCGACGCGACGACGAGGCCGACGACCGCCCGCGGCGGCGCGACGGCGGCGACGAGCCGGCCGGGCGCCGGGAGAAGGAGGGCCGCCGCGGCGACGCGTACCTGACAAGCCTGATCGAGAACAGCCGCGTGGAGAGCGGCTCCGAGCGGCGGGACGGTCGCAAGATCTCCCCCGGACAGAAACGCTACGACAAGGACCTGCATGTGAGTATGCTGGCGGCGTGTCGCCCGGCCTGCCTGCCCTGTCTCTGGTGGTTTTGGTGTCGTGTTTTTTGTCGTCTGTGGTGGAATTCCCTGCATGGCGTTCCTTAGCCTTGACTTGAGATCAGCGCTACAGTCGGTCGTACGTTGGGTATGTCACTGCTTCTGAGAACAGTAAGGATGTATGGCAGAAGAAGGAAAACACGAAACACATGTATTGCTACTTCCGCAGATTTCCTTTTTGGCATCTGCGGGATATTTTCCTTTGATTGCAAGGAAGGCATAGAGATAATCTTTTTGGAAGATAGCTAACAGTTTGGCATCTCGAACACAGCATTTGACTTCACGCAATCCCTTGCATGCCATCAGACGGAATTAACAGTAGCGTACGTCACCTGTTTATCACTATCATTCATTCCCAGCACCGTCCGACATAACGTAACACGTGCCGCCCATCAAAACACGCGGCTCAGCTGTCCGCGCCGCCCTCCTGTTCTGAGGCCGCTCCCCGCCGCCCGGTGACCTTGCACGTGCGGCCGGGGTGCCTCGCCTCGGCCGCACAGCCTGCTCCGCCGGCGGCGGCGGCTCCAGCTCGTCCGGGGTACCGGCCGGCCATGAGCGGGCCCGGCGGCGGCGCCGGCGGAGCGCCGCCGTCCGTGGGCGGCGGCGGGCCGAACTGGTCCCGGCCGCCCACTCGCCTTTGTTGCAAACACGGTCGTCCGCGGGCGGTCATCAATGCCGCGCCGCCGCCGCCGCCGCCAGGGCAAATCACGCGATCGACCGGGCCCCGGCGGCGCCGGAGCTGGTCAGGACCAGGCCGGACGGAGGTGGTCAGGACCACCTCCGGACCGCCGGAGCTGATCAGGACCACCTCCGGACCGCCGGAGCTGATCAGGACCACCTCCGGACCGCCGGAGCCGGTCAGGACCACCGCCAGGCCGGCCGGAGTTGGTCAGGACCACCTCCGGACCGCCGGAGCCGGTCAGGACCACCTCCGGACCGCCGGAGCCGGTCAGGACCACCTCCGGACCGCCGGAGCCGGTCAGGACCACCTCCGGACCGCCGGAGCCGGTCAGGACCACCGCCAGGCCGGCCGGAGTTGGTCAGGACCACCTCCGGACCGCCGGAGCCGGTCAGGACCACCGCCAGGCCGGCCGGAGGACGCCAGGCGCCGCCCGCGTTCATCAAACACGGCGCGGCGGCGGCGCCCTCCAGCTCCGGCCCTGGGCGGGTGATCGCTGACTGACTGCTCCGCGGTGGTGCGCATCTCGGAGGAGCGCTGTGTGCCTCTCGCCCGCGGAGGTGGTGGGCGTCCGAGGTGCTCATGACCTCCGTTACCACGCGCCATGATCGTCTCCGTTCCTGTGCACTTAATATCCGTAATTAGGAGAGATTGAAACGATTTATTGCGGCCCTTTTTAACGTCATTGAAAGGCATTGAATCTTCGGCACTCGGCTTGCGCTTATAAACCAATTCATGAGTCGGTATGAAAGTCAGTGCCTGAAATGAGCGAATGCCACTAAATTGAGGCACCGCTAAGTCGGTGTTCCGTCTAAACGGTACCGTCATCTTCGGAGATTCCTTAATAATAGCCACGATGGACCGCCCCAATGGTTGATTGGACGGTCACGAAACGTGCAAAATGCAGCAAGTCGTATGACGCGCCCTAATTGAATCGACCGTGAACTGAGGTGTGGTGCAACACTTTGTACTCTCATCAATACATTTCGCTGAAAAAGTGACCCCTGGGTACGGATGCTTACGTGTTGTGTCCGATTTAAAAGATTCGTGCGCTGCAATCGATCGTCAAACAAGCAGAAACCCTATCTGTAAAAGTATTTGGTAACGCGACTTCCTGTGAAGTTTGTTGGACTCACGACTGATAGTGACTAACGCACATATCAGGTGAACTTACTTTGACGACCGCTGTGTGTAACGCTCGACGTTACACACAGCGACGACCGCTGTGTGTAACGCACAAAAAACCGCAGATGCGCAAACTCCATTTAAAGACAAAATATTACAGCGATCTATGTCGCAAGGAACCTTCATGTCCGTTCCTAAATGTCGGCACGGAACCGCCCGCCGTATTCCCTTAACGGAAAAGGTAAACATGGTGCCTGAACACGATATTCGTGCGAATTCACAAGCGCCTGTGTGCCGCTTCCACCTGGTCCCTGCATGAGGACGACTACACCTACGTGCTCGGAACAACACCCATCTTCACGTTGGCGTCCATTACCACGGATCTTCACGCACGCGCTACAAATCGTTTTATGAAAACGTGATGATGATTGGGACAGTAATCTCCGACAGGCTATTTTGGAAAATTGTGTGCCGGCTAGTCGGACAGAATTAATTTCACGTTTCTAGGTTAATGTGTACTGACAACCAATGGCGCACGTAGATCCTCATCTGACAGCTCGCGTTGGGGTGCCGGAGGACAATACAACAATGGAGGGAGCGCTGTGGCCTACGTGCGGAATGAGGACGTCTGCGCGTGCCGTTCTCTAAACACCGCGATACTGATCGCTTTGCGGCCCGCCCGGCCAGGTCGTCAGCGGGTCCGCTCAGTACCAACGGAGGGCGCACGCTCCGCCCACAGGCGAACGGCAGCGTTCAGGCAGACCGACAGCCGGCGGCCACTAACAGACTGTCGGCTGGCTTGGTTTCAGGGCGAGTGGTCTTCGCGCACTGAGGAAGACCGGGTCGATGCAGGGCACCGCAGGTCGGAGAAGGTCACGCGCCGCTCGGCCGCCGTTGTGGAGTCCAGCCTTCACGAGGAGAGGGTGGGTCCCTGCTCTGCCGCGAGGCGTGGGCGGCGGGCGCCGCGGTCGGCGCTCGGTTCCTTTTCGTCAGCGGCCGTGCCGCTGCAACTGGCCACATCCGCCTCTGGGTCAGAGGTCGGCTGACCGGCCGGGCGCCCGGCAGCCCACGGATGCAGGCTGTCTCTGGCCACATGCGTTCGGCATGCTGTCTGACACGCCGTGATAAATGATGGCGTAGTTGTGTTGCAAAGCATAATGGAAAACAGCTCATGCTTTTTCCCGGAGCGTGTTTGTCTGGTACTAATGTTTTTGCATGTGCATACTGCGTTGCTCACTGACCAGCAGGAAGTGTTTTGGCCGTGGAGTAATAACTTACACGTACGTCTAATTTGTCTATCGTTGTTGACGATGCTAAAACTCTAGTCATCGTGTCGGCAGGAGAAGACTCGCTCCTCGGTCTCCAGCGAGGAGACGCGGCGCCAGCGGACGGCGCCGGCCGGAGACCGTCCCTCGCCGGCCCGCGAGACGGCCGAGGAACGCTCCGCCTCGCCAGAGCCGGCCGGCAAGACCAAAAAGAAGGGCTGGCTCTCGTCCACTCTGAGCCGGCTCGACCTCAAGTCGCGGAAGTCGACCGACTCCAAGCGCCGGTCCGGCTCGCCGGAGCCGCGCGAGAAGAGCGACTCACAGTCGCCGGAGCGGACGGCCGAGGCGGGGCGCGGCGAATCGGCCCGCCGCGAGGCGCGCTCGCAGTGGTCCAGCTCGGCCCAGGCCAGCTCGAGCCGGCGGCGCGAGACGCGCTCCGGCAGCCGCGACAGCCGCGGCACCTCCGACGAGCGCGAGCGGCAGGCGCGGGCGCAGCGCGGCGGCGCGGAGCGGCGCGAGTCGCGCGCCGCCGCCGAGCACGAGCGGCGCGGTCGCCACGCCGTCACCGAGCGGCGCGAGACCAGCAGGTCCGGCGAGCGGGACGGCCGCTCCGAGCGCTTCCTGACCGTCGACAGCCGCGAGCCGCGCTCGGGCGACCGCGGCAGCCGCTCCGGCAGCCGTCAGCCGACGCCGGAGCGGCGCGGCGGCCGGCCGGACGGCCGCGCGGCGCCGCGGCCGGCGGCGCGCACCTCCAGCTTCTCGCGCCGCTACCCGGAGGACGAGCCGGACGCCGGCCCGGGCCGCGGCGGCGTCGGGCGGCGGTCGTCGCGCCGGTCGGGCGGCGCGCCGCCGCAGCGCCGCGGCCGCCGACCGTCGCACAGCGTCACCTCGTCGCTCAACAGCAGCGGCAGCGAGGTGGGCAGCCACGGGCCGGCCGCCAGCCGCGTCAGCAACGCCTCCAACCGCTCCGTCTACCTGCACGCCACGACCGTGGCCGACATCCCGTCGCCGGCCGACGGCGGCGCGCCGGCGGCCGCCGCCGACGGCGACGAGCCGCTGCCGAGCCGCGAGCGCCGCAGGGTGTCGCGCTCCTTCTCGATGCTGTCGCCGTTCCGGCTGAAGCACCCGCGAGACCGCCAGATCAACTACGAGAACCGCGACGGGCAGGCGAACGGGCGGCCGCCGCGCGCGCCGCGCGCCCGCCGCGCGTCCCGCGACGACGAGCTGGCCGAGCGGCGCCGCCAGCCCCTGGCCCGCTCCACCAGCCTGCCCAAGGGCTCGCGCGCGACCGGCGGCTACAGGAGCGACGAGCGGCCGGCGCGGTAGCCGCCGCGCTGTCGAGGTGAGTCCGACCGCCGCCGTCGGAGAACCGGAGCCGAGAGGTGTTTTTGCCGCCGCCCAGTCGACAGACCGTAGCCGCTAATGACGGGCGTTAGTTGATTAGGTGTCGAATTGGGGCTCATGATTTTCTTTTTCTGCGGCGGTTCGACCGGCAAGTTTTTGTCACGTCCGACATCATCCACGCAACAAGCCTCCGTGCGCAGCTCCTAAGCAACCGCGCTGAAACGACTCCACACAAATTCTCCCCTCATTCTACGCAGTTTTAACTCTCTCAAATGTAAAGCATAACAGGAGCGGCCACGTCCAAAGCAGTTCGCATTACTGATGACGTCACGGAATCCCATTCCTGCGTCATAATCGGGCACCGGCGGGAGCGGCGGCGGCCTGCTGCCGGGCCGGCCGGGAACCGCGCTCGCGGCAGGCCTGACGCTGGCACCCCCGGCGGCCGCTCTCTCAGCGTGAGAGCGCCGCACGGCGGGAGTCCGCGTCGACGCCGGCCCGACCGAGGTCAAAGGCGGAGCTCGAGCGATTGCCAAACGCGGCCGGAAGCAGGTCGGCGGAAATGGCTCGCTTCCTCTGGCGGTGTTGGAGGCTCCGCGGTTCTCGGCGAGGGCTGCTCCGAACGGTGTCAGGACGTGGTGTTGGTCACCGATGTTGCACGGGCATGGCTACGGCTCGTTGCCTTGGGTGCTTGACAAGCTTCCGATTGACGCAGAGCTAAAAATGCCACGGACAAGTCGGAGGCGTCACGGCGCGCAGCTGCGCTTTTGTTTTTGCCGGGGAATGCCTGCTTTTCCCGACGGTGAATTTAACCCGACCGGCTTGGATATCAAATGCACATTCCCGCCGCAAGTGCAGCCATAATTCACGACGTGACGAGCCGGGCAGCTGTGTTGCAAGAGCGACAGCGATGGTACCGTTACGACACGGGCCGGGGGCGAGCAGCGTGGGACGTTACTCCTGTCTCTTTTGGTGATGCTCGGTCGTCATGACGTCATGACCGGGTCCGATGGCGTCCGTGTGACTGGCGACTGCCGGGATTGTTATTTGTGAGAGACTCATTTGTTTATGATTGGCATAAGGTCGTATTTCTCTTCAAATCTCAATCATCTTTTGATGATCTGGGATGCTTCTTCCAAACGATCTCTGCTGTTTCCCATGACGAGCCCTAAAAACCGGCGCTAGAACCACGACCGAGTCCCGCGATATCTCGCTTCGCTCGGGTTGGTGGTCTCAAAGAAGCGGTAACCCACCGGGCTGCATCCCTCTCTGTCGATCGGAGGAACTCGTTCCGAGACGCCAAATATGGCTGCTCTCTGTGACGTCACAGCGTGGCACCAGCTGACTGATGGTCGCCGGGCCCGGCAACAGTCGGTGCCGAACGGACGGCGGCCAAATTACGGGTTGGCCCGAGTCAGGACTTCCGTGCATCGAAAACCACGCTGCAAACAGTCGTCAGTTCAGTCCCCGTACAGACGACTGACGGACGACTGACGAGACACACGACTTGACACGCGACTTTGGACATCTGAAACCAAGAGGTTGTCTGTTCTGACCCACAGACACAAACAATCAGTTGTTGGCGACTGGGTAAAGAATCCAGTCGTGTTCGTCAGACTGGCACATCCGCTCCGTGTTTTTCACGTCTGATCTGGCGCGCATGGAAGGCCGTCCGGTTTCGTCGCAGTCCGCGGGCGCAGGGGACCACTCGCTGGCCCCGCCCGAGAGGTCGAGCGCCTGATCAGCGTCGGCTCGGCCCAGAACTTGGGCCAGGGTCGGACGGGCCCGAAACAAAGGTCCGAACCTGGGGACGCGGCACACAGGTTCCGGGTCGGGCAGACCCAGCTCCCACGTCCGAATCAGGCCTCGAGCTGCTGGCGAACGAGGCAATCGAGTGACATCACGTGCGCGGGATCCTCCTCCTGCACAGTCAAAGCAGGCCGCTCCGGCCCATCAGCCGGCTTATCATTAGCCGATGGGAGTCGTTTGTTCGGCGCTCTTTGAAAGACGGCGGCGCCAGCCTCGCCCAATGACCGACTGGCGCCGGGTGACGCGGCGTGAGCTGCCCCGGCACGTGCCGGCGGCGTGAGTCACGCCGTTTCCTCTCGGTCACGCGCGTGGCGAACACCGGTACAAACTGTCTGACAGCGACGACCGGGGCTTCATGTTCAGCGGCGCGCGCTGTGGGTCTGTCTTGCCGGAAGGCTTGCGGGTCGGTGCCAGCGACAGGATACCGGACTCTGGGTCAAGGGTTTCCAGCCATTAAATGAAACCTGGATTAGTCGTGTTGGAGACATTGGCACCTGGACTTCCTCAGTGAGGTGGCGTGACATGCGTGATTGTGCCCAGAGATGATCCACGCATCTTCCGGTCATCCTGCTTTTGACTTGGGATCAAAAGCTAAACATGAATTGTACGAGCGTTTTTTTTAAGAGGAACCGACGCTACGCCACGATGAAAAGACGCCGCTGCTAATCGCCTGTTAATCACCGGACGCGGTGTGTGATCACAGCAGTTCCTCATGCCGTGAGCTTGGCACAGAGGACAGAGTTTTATCCCGCGCAGCAGCTTTAGCCCCCCAAAACCGGACGCTGCCTCCGGGAATGTGCAGCGCCGCTGCGCAGAACGTGCTGATATCTGATTTGCATGTAAAGCGTACTGGCGTACCCAGACAGCCTTGGCATTCATGAGCGTTCGCGTGGAATACCTCGTCGATGTTGAGCCGATTCGGGCGACCCTGCGGGCCGTGGCGTGTCGAGCCTCACCCAGGTGGCGAAGTTCGCAGCCTTCATTGCCGGCCATTAGTGTGCCCGTGCGCGCCGGGTCAGTGTCATGCCGCCGGACGTCCCGGAGCGCGCGCTGCCGGCGCCGCTAATCTCGTGATCTGTGGGGTCGCCGACCGTCGGCGGCGCTCCCCCGCCGGCGGCCGGCACCGTTCCGACGCCCACGCCGACCTTCGTGCGCCGGCGCCGGCCGCGGCCGGGTCGCCGCTGGCCCGGCCCGGCCGCCGGCTCAGACCTGGCCGCCGCGCTCCGTTCAGGAGCTCGCGCCCGGACAGGTGACGGACGTCCCGACTGTCGGCGGGGCGTGGGGTCAGCTGTTTGTCTGAGAGTGGACGGCGACGAGTTGGCTCCGAAGACAGCCTGGCTGCGGTGCGTCGTTTGGTGGGCGTTGGTTGGGTTAACCGCTCGCGCTGGTGGGCAGAATCGGCGCATCTGGCCTCCGGAGCGGAGGCGGGGCGTCTGTCTTGTCTGCCCGCAGAGCCAGCCTGTCACACGGGCCGCGCGGGCCGCCCGCCCATCGCCGGCCGGGCTCCCGTGAAACTAGCCTCACGTGCGAGCAGCGGCCGTGCAAAATTTACGAGTTCTTTCACCCGGCGGCGGTCGCCGTTCGGCCCACACTGGTGACGTCACCCCGCGGCTGTCAGCACCCGTCAGCCGATCACGAACACCGCTATCGCTGCAGGGACAGCCAAGCATGGTCTTCGCGCTGTTCAACAGTGCTCTGTGACCGCAGGCTTTCTTCTGATTTGGAATATTCCTGAGTGTCGTGGAGCATTGGTTATCCCCCTTGTTTATTTAGATGTTTCGCTGACACCGTTTTTTGAAGACAGTGTCTACGCAAGTGACTCCAGGACGGGATGAGAGTTATCCGTCAAGCTGGAAATTGGAATTTTACCGGCGCAGGCTGACCACACAGATATCTGCAGCGGCATCATTGTGGGGAGACTGCATTTCAGACCAAGAACAAATGTGGTGTTATTGTTATACTTGTTGACGCAGTCTCCAAAGAGCCAGTCCTTCCACGGCTGACTGTGACTGAGGAGAAATGTCTGACGTCTCTCGCGCCTGGTCATGATCACAGTGTATGAGATGTAATAGCTGTATCATTAACTGAATGGTCCAGGTCCGACTACATACGCATCGTCCAGTCACTTTTTGGTCATTTATAAGTTACGTAATGGACTAGAAGTCATGTCTGTCTTGTCGCCAAAAGTCTTTGGAGTTTTGGGCTAAAACAAAACCTAGAAAAAATAGGTTATTGAACGATGGCTCTTTTAAAGCTGATGAGCACTGGCCGAAGAAAAATTCGGGAAAATAACATAGCAAAGCTATGACCGGATTTCAATAAATTTGATACTTAATGAGACATGAGAAGAATCATTTATATCTCAGAAAAGACAATTTTTCATGCTCGCATGTAAAATGCCTTTCTTGAACTGCAAAAAAAAACTCGGTAAAAAGCGACATCCCGCCATTCCATTCAAAATGTTATCAGTGACCCTGACTGCCAGCAGCGGCACTTCCGAACTCTTGTCACGTGCACGCAATCCGCGCGCGCCTGCTTGTAAGGTTTGAATTAAACCTCTCCAGTTTTCTTTTCCATCGGTAAAACTTTTTGAAAGTCACGCCCCGTGCTCATTAAAGGACACCGGAGGACCTGGTTATGACGACGTTGAGCTGTTCGCAAACTCAGCGATGCAGTGATCCACATTTGAAGCAGATGTCCTGGCCAGCGCCGGTCCGGCGGCTCCTCCCAGACTCAAGGTCGCAGGCCTTCGCTAGGCCGGCTGCCCGCCTGCCTGACAGTGGGGACGGGGGGGAGCGCACGTGGTACTTCTGTAGGGGCCAAGAAGCGCATACGATAATAGCCAGCTGTTTATACCGAATGCGGGGATAGCTGATGTTTGCAGACAGGACATTGACTTTGCAGAACTTCTCTAAAAGATGGGGGATTGGAAATGAATGAAAACCTGCATATGCTTTCTTTCAAGGCGAAACATCTGCAAAACGGAACACGTTTTGCAATCGGATGGGCCAACAAACTATTGTATAGTACCGATTTGATAAAAAGTGCATGTTTTTTTGCGGAAAAGTTGCCGAAACTGCCCGACTGGCAATACATTTCGATAAATCTTGCGCTGACATTGCACAAGCATGTGCTTGTGCTTTTAGTGCAGATGTGAGTGTTTTGAAGTGGCAATTGAAAAATGGTGAACATTTGAATATAATGAAAAAATGTTTCTGTGAACATTTGGAGAACAAAAAAATATTTCTTTTTTGGACAAAATTATAATTGGGCATTTTTTGGGGGAAAGAAATATTGCTTCTCAATGGTGAATTGCTTCCCAATGGTCCCGCACCGTGGACCAATAGGATCACTAGTGCGCATGCGCCGCGATGCACCGGCGGCCTTTGTCCCGCTCATTACGTCGACAATCGCGGCGACAAAAGAATCTGGCCTCCGCCAAAGCGGCGCGGAACACGCCGTGTAATGGCGCCGTTGTCCCGTCTATGAGCGGGGAGTAAACGCTTCTGTTACTAACGCGCCGTGGACAGAGCCCGAACCATAATTAAACCCGCCACGTCCTTGGCGACACAATCCGGTGTTTTGCGACGTGCAACAGCTAAAGAGGGCGCCGTTCGGCGCGTCTGTCCGCTGTTATGACAGCTGAGTTGGCGGCGGCGTCGGCCGACATCCCTGCGGTGGTCAGTCCTGCCTCGGTTCCGCTCTCGGGCCACTCCCATGCGAACGCGGCCGCCGGCGGCGGCGGAGGCGGCCGTTTTTGGCTGCGGACGTCCGGCCGGCAGCGGGCTCTTCCGCGTTCTGAGGCCGACCGTGTTTAGCCGGCCGTGGCTGGCTTCACGTCGGCCCCGGCGGGCAGAGCCGCGCCGCCCGGACCCGACAGCGGGCGCGAACCGCACGTGGGAAATGGAGGGGTCGAAATTGAGCTGCGACCAGGCGTCGTATTTAGACGTTTTGGTCCGTCGATAACGGATGGTACACTGAAATTGACAGGGAACTTGCATATTTATATTGTCTTGCGAGTAAACAAACACAAACCGGGTTCTTTCTTTGAGCTAGAGAACATGTTTGTCCGTACCTTCCATACAGAAAATGCGCCTTGTTTAATCATCCGTAAAACGGCAAGCTGATGGGAATAACTGCGAGGTGATTGGCGCCGAACGGGTCACGACTTCTCGACGCTTCGTCTGCTGGATCGGTCCAATCTCCGCGGAGGCATGACTCACTTCGCATGACTGAGCCCGGCCCGGAGCGAGACGCGGCGCTGATCTGCGGTGGGTCTCGGCGGCGGCCAGCCTGTGGTGTGTCGCGGCGGGTTTTCCGGCTGGCCGCTGTCGGCACGAGACGGTTGAGCGTCCCCGACCTCCTCTCCTGCACGGTGGTGGCTCGCCCGGCCCGCCTGGTTCGGTCGGCCCTCGCCGGCGCCGCCGGAGGACGCCGCCGCGGCCTCAAGGCCCCGCCCCCGCCGACGACGTGAGCCGACGCTGTTTTGTTCTCAGCCCCCCCCCCGGCCACACGTGCACGTGGGCCGGCAGGATACGGCCGCTCCGGATAAACAACCTGCGGCCGTGTGGACTGGCGCGGGCAAACACGGGCTCGGCGCCACCGAGCTGTGACAATTCTCCTCTGGGCAGGATGGTGCCATCGCTCTAAGTTTAACTGTGTCTGTAATTCAGAAGCCCTTCGTCTTGCGGAGCCTTTGCTCTGCTGCGGGTTGGATCGGAGGACGATAATTCCTAGAGCTTAAAACTGCTATGTGATCAACATTCATCCGATCGGGCGCTGCTTTGCGCCCATGCTACTGGCGGGTAGCTGCGGCAGAAGATAGCAATTAGCATGCGCCATTAGTATGAACGTCGTGTTCATGAATTACCCAGGTGACATCCAATTTGGCGTCAGCGTGGTGGACGTTCTGGCGACGAACTCTCAGTCACGCGTTATGAGTCGTTCAGAGCTATGTCCCATGTCGTTCAAAGAGCCCATTCCCCATCCGTCATGGCAGCTTCATGCGCTGGTTTAAAACAACATCTGCCCTCCGAGGGCAGTCACCGCCGACTAACTGCGTCACCTTCCGAGAAAAACCGGACCAGATTTGGCTGGCAAGCAGACTACTTAACAAGGCATAAATGACGAAGATGAGAAGATTAGCTGGATTTTCCAGCTGATAAACTGAACGTAAATGCAAGCTTATGATATCGTTCTAAAGGCAGATGCAGCCGGCTACGACTTAAGTCGGCACTGTCGGTTTGGATCAAGGGGGTCTGCCCTGTTATCGGGACTGGTTTATTTCTCCTTCAGATAGAGACCAGTAAGCACAAAGAAAACTGTAGCATGGTTCAGTCTTCGTTCAGGATCGCCATATGCTGCCCAGCGCACATCATAAGACGTTTCGTTCCAGGGACACGCCCTCAGATCTCAGTGGTCTTATCAAACGCAGCCCCAAAACCGGGGCCACCTGCCAGAGTCGATCAGCCTTACAGTCATGAGACCGAAACCCTGCCATATAATATGCGTTATTCTTTCACCAGGAAGCATTAGGCTCAAGAAGACTGCGGCTCCATTCATAGAATGAAAGCAAACCGTTTACGCGCCGAGGGTGATGAGTTTGCTGACAAATTTCTCTCTGATTTCAGGTGTCGACACAAGACTGCCGTTCGTGTGAACGTCTGCCCCCGCTGCCGACTGCCGAGGTCGTCCGCGCGCCGCTGCTTCCGGTCCCCCCCGCCGGTTCCAGGGCACGTGCCGGCAGTGGATGACTGGCGAGCCGGCCGCCGCCGGGCGGCGCGACGCCGCTGGGAACCGCGCCAGTCCGCGCACCGTCGTTCAGCCCTCCGAGTCGCCCGAGCCCGAGCTCCGGGCCGGCGGAGAGGACGCCGACCGTCTCGGACACTCTCCGGGCCTCTCCTGCGGCAGCTGCGACCGACGGCGGGATCGGCCGCCGAGCGGCCCGCCGCGCCGTTTTCGGGCTGTGATTTCGCCGGCCCGTCGCCGCCGACGCTTCCGCGCGCGCCGCGGTCTGGCGGCGCGCCGTCGGTCGACCCGAGGCCGACGGCGACCTCGCGCTTTCACCGCCGCGACCGGCGGCGGCGGCGGCGACCGCAGGCGCCGGCGGCCGTGGCGGCCGCGCCCGAGAGCCGGTCCGAGAGCTTCCGCGGCCACCGACGCGGCCGCGCGCGGGGCTGCCGTCTGTTGTGGCACGGCGGTCCGCTCCGTGACGGTCTGCGACGGTCCGGTCTGTGCCGTGGTGAGCTGCGATCTTTAACAGCCGAGGACCAGAGGCCAGACGGCCGGACGGACCGGACGCCGCCTTTGGCCACGAATTCGGGGAGCCGCTTGAAAGACTGCGCGGGATTACGCGGACGTTTTTGCGGCAGAAGACGCCGTCGAGGCCGAGTGATTGTTGGCTTCCTCACTGGGCTCGGACGCGTAATCGGTGATTGGTCGTTGACGATTAATCCAACAATGAATATTGCTTTGTGCGCGAGAAGTCCAGTGGATGGTTGTTGTGATGCTGTTCACGTGTTCGTCTTGCCTCTGAGCTTGTTGTTAACCGTGATTAACATCTGTACTTTAAACTTTTCCTGTAAAAATACAGCATCGACTAACAGGAAACTGCTGCAAGGATTTCATTTAGTGACGCTTTCGCCGGCTAGCATAGTAGCCACGAAAAATACCGTGGGAAGCGAGCTTCAGAACTTCCCACGATAACCGCATTGTACACGTTTCTTTTTATTGCATTTCTTGATATTCACAGACTGCGGTATGAGTGGGCCATCGAGAGCTCTCACTCTATAACAATATTATGTCTAGAAAGCTCGGTTCTCAATAGCTCAACTTCATGGTGCCTCTGGCACGGAAGTCACTGTTTCTCACGCACTCTGTTCCAGTGTGCAATGATGTTTCAGGTTTCCCCCTGGGCTCAGTTCTTCTGTTCCCAACAAACCGCCACCATTCAACTCGATTAATTCGATCTGCGCTGGGTGCAGTGTGTTAAGTCTCCTGGCGACACACTAAACCTTCTCCCTGTAACAATGGGAAAAACTACAAAAGGAGGTACAGTGACTTGGCCGCGACTGTTCGAGCGAGATCGAAACTAAGGCGTCTTCCATAAATTGCGTATCAACGGGGGGGGAGGAGATCGTGACCGACTTTGCACTAATGGTTGAGAGACAGCCATTGCGTTAAAAAAAAAAAAACTTTGCTAGGGAAAGGTAAACTCATAGATGAAAGACTTACGAACTTTACAGATGACCTCACATATGGTGGTCCAGTAACAAAGCTCGGTGAGATTCCAGCATCTTGCTTGCAGAAAAATTCCAGGGAATGTCTTTTCTACTAGAATATAGGTCATGACATCAACACGATCGTTGCTTTAAATTGACGAATGCGCATTTTGCGGTGACATGTAAGGAGCTGCATATGAATTGTAAATATCAGAACCCACTGCAAGGAATGCAATTCATCGACGTCAGACTGCTGATTTCGATCTTGTCTGACCGTATTTGCTTTGAAACGCTTATAGAGTGTTAACGTAATGGTTAAATGAAACAAGCCTCCGTTTTGAAAAATCTGCCAGGTTTCCTTGGGGAACGGCTTTGACGCCACGCACAGGCCTGTCTATTAGAGACCGATCGTGCGTAATGAAATAATGAGTCATGTCCTGGGCAAAGGGCAGGTTCAGTTTGCTGAACCCTACCGCAGACGCCAGCCACTCGTAGTCTGATTCAAGAACCACGCATCCTGCCTCAGTTTCTCGAATAAACGGGCAAGCAATTTCTGAAGCACGAAACGAACTTGCGGCGGTTCAAGCACACGAAAATTCGTTACCCATCTCTGCAGAGTACGTGAAGGCCGACGGATGGCCGTCATACGTCATTCTAATATGGGAGTTTGCCGATGCGCAATCGTGTATGGCTGCACTGCGAGCAATGCACGCCTGAATCTGACCGAAAACCGCTACTCTGTCATGTCCGACGACGAGGTCACGTGTTTCAGCATGCGAATGTCGCTACTGAGCGGTAAAACGGAGCAAAACTGGGCACTAAGGTTAAACAGGAAAGTGGAAGGACGTACGTGGAAAAGTTTGTGTCACTCTCGTTCTGGTCAGATGGCAGTAATCAAATCCTTTCACCTGAGCCATCTGCTAGTTTCCTTCTGCAGGATTTCGTCACGCTCCTGGCGTTCATCGGAAGACCTCAGCACAGCCTCAGGACTGACAAAGAAACAGCGTTCCTGTGCGGGCCGTTTACGGGGGCACGGCCTGATCGCGTCCACGAGGTCAAAGGGATGCAGAGACCGGTAGATCCGGTTCCCGCCATTCGACGCCCATATAAGCGCCGGCCCGCGGCAGGCCGTGTACATTTACATGGCGGTGAAAAGCCCTGCACTGCACCAGATCGCGCTGGACATGAGCGCCATGCACGGCAGAGTTCCTCCGAACATTCGAGCTGCGGCGGCCGCTCGGTGCTCGCCTCGCCAGAGGGCCCGGAGCTCGCTCTGCGCGTCCGACCGAGATGGCGGCCCGATTGGCGTGACGTCACCCGCCGCTGTCTCGCGTCGTTACGTGACGTGACGTGGAGATACCGGTCGATCCGCGGCCTTAAAGCGGCTATCTGCCTCTTCGCGCCAGCCGAACGCCATGGCGGGTCCCTCTCTGACAGCTGCAGCGGCGTGCTCGAAACGTGCGCGCGACTCGTGCCGGCGCGTTCAACATGGCCCGCGTGCGGCGCGCGGCGGCGGTGCCTGCCCTCGCGCCCGTCTCTGTGCCGCAGTGGCCGGCGACGGCGGCCAGGCTGGTGCCGGCCGCCGTTTCCCAGCGGCGCAATTCACGGTCTCACGGGCATGCGGCAGGCAGTTTCGCTGCGTGCGGCCGGGCGCTGTCCAGCTGACGGCGGGCCGCAGCGCCGAGACGGACTCCGTGACGGCTCGGCGACCCATCCTTTCTAATGGTGGACGGGAAGCGGCCACTGCGTGATTGCGAGCTCAGGATGGATACTACAGAGCCTGCAATGACAATTTAATCGGTTCTTGACTGATGAGATTGTTCGGAGTACACGCGATTGTAACGAATTTGATGTGAAGTATGAAAAGCCAAAATAATGCGTCACAGCTTAGGATCAGTCATGTACCAGTCATTCAAGCACTTAATCAGTTGGCGATTGACCAATCACTGGTCGCAGTCAAAGTCAATCACTGAGCCCACTGGCGACGGCTTATCAAATCGTACTTTTTATAACGCTGTTGCATTTTGATTTCATTGATTTACTGGATCATATCACCATGGTATGTGAATATATGAATATATATATATATATATATATATATAGTATATTATCAAACACATTTACTCATGTAAACCAGGAAAAAAACGCAATGGATAATGCTCTAGCGTTCGTTAACAGGCTGCTACTTACAGCTGCATGGAATATCGCAGGATAACAACAGCTCATGTTTCGGAAACTATCTCCGACAGTAAATATTCTTGGAAACAAAAGCAGCGCATTGTTTCCAAAGACCAGCACACAGGTATGGGTCTTTTCGCTCAGGTCGACTGCAGACATATGCTCAGTATTTGAAAATATGACGGTGTCTCGGTCGTGGTACTCGGAGACAGGATTCCTTTGCCGTGTCCAACAACCGGTCGTCTAAGATTTGGATTCCAAACCGAATCCTCATTATCGTACAAAAACAAAAAGGTGAAAGTGTAGGTGTTGAGCGCCATCGCTCCTCACAAAATGACCTGAGGCTTGAAGTCGGTCGCATTCTGGTGCCGGATCTTTACACATAACTCGACGTGACCGAGTTTTTATGAGCCTTACACAAAGTGAAGTTATCTGGTTTTGGGCCGTGGTCTGAAGTAAGATGTCTCTCATACAAGGGCAGAGGACACCTTTTTCGGTCTTCACCTCGTCAGGTAAGGCCATCCCAGTGTCATTCAGGAAGCCACTCGCGTAGCGAGGCACGGTCCGTTTTTGACAGGACGCTGGGTTGGCCAACCATCTCCATTATCGACCCGAACTCACGTGACACGCCGGACACGCAGAGCAGTGACCAGGCCGGCGGCGGCCGGACGGCGGCGAAGTGCCAAACATGGCCATGGCGGCCGCCGCCCCGCCACCGTCCCAAATCGGCAGCATGAGCTCCACTTCCCGCTGGGCCGCGGTGGCCGACCCTGCCGGCGGTGATGACCGTCCGTCCCCGCCGCGCGAGAAAGCGGTCCACTTCGGAAGGCGCCGTGCAGCGGCCGTGAGAGGGCGCGATTACGCGCCGAATTTTCGCGCGGTTTCTGCCGCGGTCGGGCGGCGCGCGTCTGGGCCGTGGTTTCCCGCCGAGCGGCGGCAGCTTGCAGGCCGCAGAGGAGTCCAGACTGTGCCCGTTTGCCGGGGAGCGGACGAGAGGCAGCGGCGCCGCCGGAGAGCACGTGGGCGAACCCGTCTGAGACTGGACACTCGAACAGCCGGGCGGGCCGTGTGATGGCTCCGTCCCGCGGTCCGGGGCAGCCGGACAG
The DNA here is from genome assembly GCA_030062745.1 of Capitulum mitella. NCBI lineage: Eukaryota > Metazoa > Arthropoda > Thecostraca > Pollicipedomorpha > Pollicipedidae > Capitulum > Capitulum mitella. The sequence goes on from CP099848.1 coordinate 3,054,104, forward strand.
CCGGACAGTCGGGCCGACCGTGGGCGGCCCCTCTGCCCGCTCCGCGCAGCACAACAGTCGGACAAGACGCGGGTGGACCACTCCGGCGACGCCGCCGCCGTGGGCGGGCGGCCGGCCGGCAGCGTCGCCATTTCTCGGCGCCGCCGCGTCAGTTTCGTCACGGCGGATGTTTGACGGCGGAGTCGGGGTCGGCGGGCGCGCGGCCGCCGCGCGGCTGCCGCCGTGAGACCCGCGGGCCCGGGCCGGCCGTAAAACCGCCACCACGGCCGCGCCACCCGGCGGCCAGGGCCACCGCCGCCGGCTGGAGGAGGGGCGCAGCGCCAGAGGAGAGGTGCAGGGCCGGAGAAGAAGCGGGAGGAGTTCAGGGTCAGAGGAAGGAGTGGGGTGCCGTGTGAAGAGAGGATGATGGTCTGGAAAGGACGAAGGGGCGCGGCTGGAAGAGGTTGCCTGATTGGATGAGTTCGTCGTACCCGGGGATGATGAAAAGTCGGCAAAAGAAAAGGAAGTAGAAGGTTCGGTGCCAGAGGCGAACGGGCAACTGCTGAAGGGAGGGAATGCATGCCCAGCAGAAGCGAGTGAAAAGGAGTCCATTCCAGGCAGGAGTGTTACTGCCGTCGCCGAACAACGAAATTGTCCTCCATTTCCTTCGTTAGTGTTCGGGTCGTATCACGCGAAAACGGGCGTTACGGAGAGCCAATGTGACGAATGGCTGGGCGGATCGGAGCTGATGTCACTAGTCACAGCCGGAAACCGCAGTGCCAACAAGGTCCACATCATGAAGTTTCCACATCAGTCCCGATGAAAGCAATCATCAGCTGGACGCTCTCCCGAGATAGGGCATCCAATACGATTTCGGCTGAAGCCATGCCGGGGTTTAGACACGGGCTAAAATTTGCACTCAGGATAAATTGCCGGCCCCGGCAGCAGTCTTTGCCGCCGGCCGGGATCAGGCTGTACCGTCAGCGCTGTATTTCCAGCGCGCGATGAAAGCCAGCGGCTGCCGCTGTGACCCGCGGCCCAACAGCAATCGAGCTGCTGCCTCGCTGCAACCCATTCATCCGCCCACACACGCGACGCCGCGGCGCGGAAGCGTTTCACAAAAACACGCGACACGCCATCAGATGCATATATTGTCAACGCCGCCGCCAAAACACGATAACCTGCTAGACCGGCAAGATCTCCGGCGCGATAAGGTCGAATCTGCTACGCAAATGCCCGGGCCGCGCGCCTGCAACCGGGCAAAACACGGCCCGGCGGTGTCACCAGTCGGCCTCCGTCCGGTGATTGTCCGCGGGCCGCCCACGCGGCCGCTCCGGCGGCAGGGCCCGGCCCGCCGCCGACGCTGCCCTGTCGAACAGTCGTCCCGGCGCGGCCGGCCGGGACGGCACGGCCCACGCCGGCCGGGCGGCGGGCACGGCGGGGCCTGCCGGCCGACTGACGGGCACGGTGGATAGCCCAGGGCGGCAAGAACGGACCCAGGAACCCTCTGCTAGTCATCCAGGACCAGACGCAGCACGCGGCAACAGCGGACCGAGATCTGAAGCGAACACAGGGCGTAAACCGCCATGCAAAATGGCAACATGTTTCACAGCTATTTGGGCCGTTCAGCGACCAAACAAAATCACAAGCCAAAGTAAGCGTTTGTGTCATAAAGATACGTAGTCGGTAGACTCTGTTGGCCAAAAATGCAACACAATCATGGCGGAAACAAACAAATAATACGCGGGCGCGAGTTGTGTGGATATCTGCACGGCGACAACACTAAACGGGCTACCATTTCACCCGCTCTAGTACAACATCCACCCGCCCCGTCAGCTGTTTACCATGCGGACGAGGTCCGGGCTCGAACCTGGCTGACCCGCAAGTTTCGTCGCCCCCACGCCAACCGGACCCTGACCGCAGCAACGAGCCCAATACAACAAAAATCCAAACACACAAGCAGCCAACAAACCGCTGCCGCGCGGCCGGCGCGCCGCCGCCGTCGCCCGGTTCCCCAAATAAGGCGAGCGCCGCCCGCTCAGCCCGGTCCGGCCATTTCCGGACCGCCCTCTGCAGGTGTGACGTCACAGGGCGTGGGCGAGGCGGCCCGGCCGGCCTGTCGGCGCCGTCACCGCCGCGGAGGGCACGGTTCGGCGAGCGGCGGCGGCCGGCCGGTCCGGGGAAGAGCGCGCGGTGACGTGCAGAGAGGCGGGGAAACACCGGGACGGACGCAGTTCGGTGAATGTTGCGACTGGGCGACCCCTTCTTCAGCGGGCGACCCACGTAACGTTAATCTTGACCATCTGGGCGCAAATAAATAAATAATAGTAATACGCCAACGCAAAAAGGCGCTCCACCGTTTTCCTGAGCCGATGCAAAAGGTCACACACGGACAGCAACAAAGGTTGTTTGACCATGCACCAGGTACATGACACGCGGCGGGCGGTGACTACACCAGGATCCGCCAACAGCTGACGTCACGCCTCAGCGGCTCTTCACCAGTCGGACCGACAGGGCTGAAGAAGCCGGTAAACAGGTCCTGTTTCGCCATCCCGCCGCTCTTTCCAGGCACTCCCGTCAACGCTTCCGATTCCGGCTCTCCCACGCTGCATGAGGTTGCCCAATCCACGAGGCGCAAACGCGAAGACCGAGTTCCAGGCAATCGCAGAGGATGAATCCACTGCGCCCGGCCCGCAGCACGCCACTTCCCCGAACGACGACAGGCCATACTGCACCGACGAAGCCGACTGGTGAAAGCCATCTCGAGCCACGGAGAAATCGCCGAATCACACTGCGTGCACGTCACCCGAGCCGATCACCAGTCTTCATATGCCAAACTGGTAATGGGAGATATCAAGGAAAATTGACGGGAGGAGGAAAATCAATTACACGCGCACCGTACGACAAGAGTGGGGAAACATTCCCTGTCTAAGTGCATGTTATAATCACGAAAGCTAATCATCATGTCCTACCAAAGTTTAGGTACTACGGCCAATAAACGCTGCAACACACATGTAGTTCTTGGAGAACTTGACTAGACTTCTGGTGGCAAAGACCTTTGCACAATCCTGTGCGTAATCTACTCAGCAGGAAGGTCATGGCTACCGTGTAAACGTCGTGAACACGCTAACCCGTATCTATCACTAGCTGACGCCGAGCAGCTACTCTCTATCGACGACCATCGACTAGACACCGTTGAACTCCACTGCCCGGGCGTGCCGGCACCGTCCAGTCCGTTCCGGCACTCTCTCAGGGCCTCAGAGCCCCTCTTCAGCGGGGTCTGGCCGGATCCGCTTCAGCTCTTCCCGAGAGTAGCGCCAGCGGGCCGAGCCAGGCCAGGCCAGGCCAGGCCCGGACAGGACAGGACAGGACAGGGACAGGACAGGACAGGACAGGACAGGACAGGACAGGGCAGGGCAGGGCAGGGCAAGGCAGGGCAGGGCAGGACCGGACAGGGCAGACGAGTGCAGGGCAGGGCAGATGAGTGCAGGGCAGGGCAGAACAGGACAAACCAGACCAGACCAGGGCAGGGCAAAATACGACAGCATACATCAGGGTCGAACAGGGCACTGCAGGGCAGGCCAAGACAGGCCAGGCCATGGCAGGACGGGCCAGGCACGACCCGGGCGATACAGGTCCCAGCGGCTACGAGACGACGCAGCTGGCGGAGCCGCCGGCGCCGGCCGGCGTGGCCAGCGGCGGCGGCCGGAAGGCAGGCGGCCAGCCGGCGGCGGCGCGCGGCGGGCCGGGCCAGTGGCTGTGGCCGTGGCCGGCGGCCGGCCGCAGCGCCGGCTCCAGGAACCGCTGTCGGCGGCGGCGCTCGTGCAGCGCGCGCAGCCGGCCCGGCTCCCACGGGTCCGGCTCGGGCCGGCCGTACTCCTGCCGGCAGCAGGCCCGTCAGAACGGCCGCCCGGGACAGGGCGGGACGGAAGTCGCCCGGGGACCGCACACAGCAGGGGACTGCAGCCGGGGACCGTACACATCGTACACGACCGGGCATCGAACTGGGGGATCGTAAACAGCCGGGGATTATGCACAGCTGGGGATCGTACACAGCCGGGGATCGTAAACAGCCGGGGATTACGCACAGCTGGGGATCGTACACAGCCGGGGATTATGCACAGCTGGGGATCGTAAACAGCCGGGGATTATGCACAGCTGGGGATCGTACACAACCGGGGATCGTACACAGCCGGGGATCACGGCAAGGCTGGAAAATTCACGGATCAGCAGGTTGGTGAAATCTTTAGACGGACGAGTTTCTCCCCAGCAGTGCCCAACGACAGGACGTGGATTCATCCCACCCAGCGCCTCTGGCCACGCTGAGAAACGGACTGCAAGGGATGAAACAAGGGATATCTAGACAACGGAGCCCTCACGTTACATACAGTTGATTGTTCTGTGAAGAAAGGCGCTATCATAAGCGAGTGCTAAGATTCACCACGATACCTGTTTCTCGGACTGTCAAACGGGCTTCATTATGTCGTAATCCCTATGAGCAGCCCTTATCTGAGGAACCACAACCATCACTTCACCCGAACACCAAAATCACCTCACTGCTATATCCCAGACGTCTGAGTTCGTACCCTCTCGCCACGTAACCCTCGACACACTGCAGCAGCCCGCCCCCGGCGCCACGTGACCGTACTGACCCGGTCGCGGCGCATTCTCAGCAACTCCTCCATGCACTTTGAGTCGGCCACGTCGCGGAAATCCAGCGGCTCGCGGCCGTTCTGCGGAACAGAAGGTCTCGTAAAAATCCCGTGAATGGCCACAGAGCTCATCGGAGTAACTAACCACCTCGGTGCGCCCTGGGTCCATGGGGCACCGCAACGGGCGGGACGCGATTTCTGAGAACATCATTTACGATTCTCACGAATCTCTTTAGATAAGTGAACCCAAAAATGGGGACTCAACAATAAAACATCACCAAATCACAATTACCTATTAACCATATTGCCGGTAGGGGAGGGGGGCTGAATCCGCACAGCTCGGGTTTTTTGTTTGCCAGTTCCAGGGTTTTTGATGCGGCTTCACGAAACTTGGTCACCTTTCCTAGCTCTTCTTTCTACGTACTGTGACAAAATTTCAAAATTCTATTTTGCGCAGGGTCGGAGACAGGCAACGTTTTGGGAAGCACCTCAAGCCGTTTTTGTCCCTGGTGAGGGTAAAAGGAAAATGACCACCAAAAATAGCGTTTTTAAGATAAAACTTAAACCTTTATATGCATGTACAGCTAAATAGTTCGGCAATACAGTGCAAATACAATTTTGTTCATCTGAGGTCATTTTACAAGGTCAGGTCAAGGTCAAAAGTCAAAATTAGGTTTTAAAGAAATAATTTCGGCGCTATTTTTTGAAATGCCAAAACCCGGACGGAATATGTATGACGCAGAAGGCTACCATCTACTTGCGTACCAAGGTTCAGTTTGATATCAGGTCGGGTCACGGAGCTATGACCTAAAATGTCAGTGCCGTGCCCTATATCACAATAGCTGGAAATGAAATCTTTGAAACAGAGTGAATTCAGATGATTGAAAACGTTTACAGATGATATGAAATGCACACGACATCATTCCAAGCGACTCCAAGGTCACTGGAGGTCATTTAAGGTCAAAGGTCACAAGTTGATCAAAAGAGCATGTGACCATGACAGTTCCCCCTTTTGCCTGTCCCTGGCACCGCCAGTGCTAACATTAAACAAGCATGGTAATACGATTTGTACTTCTTTAGCATAACATGAATTACAGAAGCCAAAAAAATGCTTTTACCTTTTTTTGTTCATTCAGTTGTTGAAAAACTAATCCTCCTATTTTTTAAATCCTGTGAACGCCAATGAATTTTCTCAAAATTTGCAATGTGTGTATCAGTGGTAAAGTCCCATCCATAATCTCACGATTCATGCCAATTTCATCGAAATCGGTCCGTAAACAACGGAGTTATAAGAGGTCCAAAAGGACCCCCATTTTAATATTTTTCCCCTGTATCTGTATCCACCCCTTTCAAAATTTTTAAACCTTTTTTGAAAGTGCAGTTTACATCCTGGCAAATCGATTGCCGTTTGTAGTGATAAAATCGGATTTGTAGTTCTCGAGATCTCGGGGGGAGGGCGAATCAGCCCCCCTGCCGGAAATCGGCCATACCGTCTACTCCTCCGGGAATACGGTTAAGCTAAGGCCAGGAAGCAAACTAACTGGCCACATCTTATGAAACATTCAGATGTGAGTCCCCACCACGTCACGAAAGTTCCAGGAGGTGAATCCCCATGGCGTCCTGGCGTCCATGGCGTCACAGGTGAGCCCTCACCCGGTCCCGGACGTCACAGAAGGCGAGTCCCCTCCACGTCCCCGGTGTCACACGCGAACCTTCACGATGTTCCGAAGTTATACCGGACATCACGCGTCTCGAGCGCTACAGGTGGCGCTACGCTACGGTCCCGGACGTCACAGAAGGTGGGCCCTCACCACGTCCAGCGTGTGGTCGGAGGCGCCGGCGCGCAGCAGGCCGCGGCGCGTCTCCCCGCCGGCGGCTCCGCTGGCGTAGTGCAGCGCCGTCCGCCGGAACCCGTCCCGGACGGCGTCCGGCGCCGGCAGGCCGCGGCCGAGCCGGGCGACGGCCGCCGGCCGGCCGAGCAGGGCGGCCAGCACCAGCAGCGGCGTCCCGTCCCCCTGGGAGGTCAGCACACAGGTCAGCACCAGCAGCGGCGTCCCGTCCCCCTGAGAGGTCAGCACACAGGTCAGCACCAGCAGCGGCGTCCCGTCCCCCTGGGAGGTCAGCACACAGGTCAGCACCAGCAGCGGCGTCCCGTCCCCCTGGGAGGTCAGCACACAGGTCAGCACCAGCAGCGGCGTCCCGTCCCCCTGGGAGGTCAGCACACAGGTCAGCACCAGCAGCGGCGTCCCGTCCCCCTGGGGCAGGTCAGCACCAGCAGCGGCGTCCCGTCCCCCTGGGAGGTCAGCACACAGGTCAGCACCAGCAGCGGCGTCCCGTCCCCCTGAGAGGTCAAGACACAGGTCAGCAGCAACAATGCCCTTATGTCAGGACTCAGGGCACAGGCACTAGTGGGAAATGACAGTTTGAAAAAATTCACCAAAGGGCAAGCCGTTCGTCCGTGAGCCTGATCTCGCGTTTCTTTCAGGTTAGACCATCAATATTAAAACAGGCCCAGCGCTGGCTGGAAATTGGCTTTGCCTTCATAGCGAGGAGGAATAAATCTGTCACAAGGGCAGAAATAATACATGGTTCGCCTGCGAATGCGAATCATGTATATGTTCGAACGCATAACAGACCACTTCAATGGAGGCATGGCAAGCCGGTTTCGGAGCGTAAATGCTTTTGGAAAATTTCTTGGTATCGCCCAACATCCTGAAACGGCGTTTGTTCCATTCCTGTGCCCGGCAAATATCCCAAGAAAAAACAACAACACTCAAAGCATTCGGCCAGGCGTGGCGTCCCGCCACCACCTGTTGGCGTCCGTGCGGAGGCGCTGGGGACCGCTCGGTCCGGCGCTCCACTCACCGAGGGTCGGGCGTGCCAGAGCCAGCCGTCCGGCAGCTGGTCCGCCAGCCGGCCGAACTCCAGCCGGTGGTGGTCGTCCCAGCGGCGCAGGCACCGCTCCAGGGCGTCCACCCGGGACTGGACAGCGCGCCGCCGACGCAGGAACGACGCCACGCGACCGTCTGCAGGTCCGTCCTCGGCCAGAGGCGGCTCCGGCTGACCGTCCCCAGCCAGACGCGGCTCCGGTGGCAACGGCTCCAACGTTGGCAGAGGGTCCTGCCGCCCGTTCCCAGCCGGCTTCAGCTCAAACTGATCGTCCCCAGCCGGTTTCAGCTCCAACGGACCGTCTCCAGCCAGCAGGGGCTCCAGCTGACCGTCCTCACCCAGCAGGGAGCTCCAACTGACCGTCCTTAGTCAGCAGGGGCTCCAATTGACCGTCCCCGGCCAGCAGGGGCTCCAGCCAGTCGCAGCCGCGCACCAGCAGCGGGACCAGCTCGTCGCCGGGCGCGCGCACCAGCCAGTCGGCCAGCGTGCGGCGCAGCAGGGCGGCGAGCGGCGGCCGGCCGCGCAGCCGCTCCGCCAGGCAGAGGTTGTCCACGCCGCGCTCACAGACCAGCTCCGGACCGGCTGCCGGAGGGACGGCGCCGTCAGGCCCCGGCCACACGCTCTCACTGGCGGTGTTTGTCAAGGACAGGGGCGTTCATACGCCAAACACCACGCGGTTTCACTGATGTCGTTATTGACACCCAGCTGGATTCCACTTTTCTGGATAGAAACCATTGAGAGATACCAGTTTAATCAGTTAGGGCATGGAGCACGTTTCAAGGTAGTGACCGTTTACACAGGCAAACGTTAATGAGGTTGAAGTGGTGTTTTTAGGGGTGTCGTCGAGATGGGGCGCAACCGGAACAGGCATTAGAACTATGCCTTGGCACGTCTCCCTGCTATTTATGTGTGACTAACGTCAACTCAATTGCGCGCGATACCGTCCGGGCTCCATAATGATGTACATCTGGCGAGAGACTTCTCCATGCCAGGCCTGCTCCAATTTTACATGCCTGACCTGTCTCACCTGATGTGGCCCAGCCCGAGCTGTCTGACCTGTTTCACCTGTCTGGCTCGGCCGAGATGTCTGACCTTATCTGACATCTCTGGGCCCAAGGCAGACCCGGTCTGATGTGTCTGACCTTTAAGACTTGCGTGATCTCCCTGATCCCAGTGCTAACCATCTAACCTGTTTCATCTCTTTGACCCTGAAACTCAACAGACTTGTTCTGCCTGACCTGACCTCATATGGCCTATGTAACCTGTTCTGAACTGCCTGGCTCCTGAAGCTGACCTGCTTGCAGCAGAGTGCCGACCACCTCCGAAGACAGGCCAGTTTCCACGGCGTGAGTCAGCACGTTACGACCGCCGTAGCAGGCCGCCAACAGCAGCTGGCGATCCTGGCGGGCGCCGGGCGAACTACTGCTTCCAACGGCAGGCGGCAGGAGACATGTAATGACCTCAGGCGATATGGACGGATGAAGGAGGGCAAACATGAGAGGCATGTCGGCCTGCAAAACGGAGAAACAGATGGGAGTCATTACACAAACATTGCTTGATGCCCAAGCATCAGCAATCATAACGACGAAAAACTGCCTGAAATCAAGACTGTGAGTCATAAGGAACAGCACGTCATCAGCAAAACCCGCGACTGCATTCGGAATGTCTGTCACAACGTTAAACGTGATGACAGCACTAAACTCCGGCAGGACATCACCAACAGAGGCGCCGCTGTCGCAACTCACGCCGTCCTCGTCCCTCATGTGGAGTCCGATGGTGGCGCCCTGTTCCACCAGCAGGCGACACAGCGCCACGCTGCCCGACCGCGCGGCAAAGTACAGCAGAGGCGCGCCGCGCTCCGACTGCTTCCGGAAGTTTGGGTTCATTTTCCTCCCGGCAGGTGACGCCAGCAGCTGCGCAAGTCCTGTTTCGTCCCCAGCCAGCACGCGGAAGGCACTCCTCTGTAGGGCAGTGCAAATAGTTTTTTTGAAGGTTCATACCAAATTGCGCCTTGATGGGTTTTAACCTTGCTGCTCATTGAGTTAAACGGAAACATAATATTCCCTCCAGGCCAAGCCAAGAATGTTATCCGAACCACCATCTGCAGTTCACTGTTCACTTTAAGGGAAAAAACATTGTCTATGGGAGCAGAATCCATTAAAAAAAAAAAACACAGTGGGCTTGCCCGCAAAACTAATTACAACCCACTTCTTTGCGTCACAGACGGCGTGCGACGTATCTAAAGCACCGCACAAGAGCCAACGGTAACTTAATTGCCAGCACATGCCGTCATAGGGTTACAATAACAATAAAAATAATAAATTCCGTCGCGTTTGTGTTTGTGACAGAGACCGTGGCTGGCTCCAAGTCAAGGATGACCCCTTGACCACGTGCCCACTGTTCTGTCCGCCACACAACAGTCGCTCGTGCTGACCATGGTGGGGTCGATGTTGAGGATGAGCGATATGATGGCCTCGTTGCCGGTCTCCAGCGCCAGCTGCCGCAGCGTGACGCCCCCCCGACTCAGGCTGGTCAGGCACCAGAGGTTCAGCAGGCGACGAACGTCGCCCAGCCGCTCCCCGGAGACGGCCTCCCAGAGACCAGGCCGGAACTGCTCCACCAGGGCCGACAGCTCCGCACACTGCCCGCACACGACGTCAGGCCCGGCGCGCTGCAGCGACTCGACGGCTCCCGTCAGAGACGAGGTCAGCACGGTGAAATGATCCACGAACAGCACCAGCAGTCAACACCGACTCTGAAGTGGACCTGGACAACAACTCAGGACCGGCTGACTTGGACCTGTCGCCGACAACGGCCTGAACTTGCCACTGACCTGGCCAGCCTCGTCCAGCACGGAGCGGCCGCCCTGCTCCTCGAGCGGGTCGGCGCCGCACTGCAGCAGGGCCCGCACCAGCGGCACGGCGCCGCGGCGCACGGCCGCCCGCAGCGCGCTCAGGCCGCGCCCGCCCCGCTCGGCCGGGTCGGCGCCGGCCAACACCAGCAGGTAGACGAGGCGGGCGCCGGCCGCCGGCTCGCAGTGTTCAGCCACCTCCGGCAGCAGACCGAGGCCGGCCTGACCGGGCGACGACACTGGGGTCAGGGGCTGTGGCCTGCCTCAGACTGGTGAAATCAGACCACTTCTATCATGAGTACAGAGCATGGGATATGGATTTCTAATGTTTGAGTGTGTAGGGCTGGGGACACCTTTATTGTCCATGGGTCATGAAAAAGAGACAGTGATGAATGAATAACAACAGTGATAAAAAATGCATCTTACCAAGTGGCAAAATCCAGCACCCATATTCATCAACTGTATCACCAACATTCAGCAAAAGACTGCAATAGTGCATCTGAGAAACAACAAAACAGAATCAACAGCACTGAAATTCACTTTTGGCAAAAATCAGAGAAGACTGTATACCCCACTGTGATGACTTTTTCATTAGCTGAAAAATGTACTCACTGCTGTGCCTCCAGATTTCCTTAATTCATCAACAAGAGATCTCACTCCTTCTTCATTCTGGTTCCAGATGTGTGTCCTGATCTCCTCAGGATCTGTGATTTGCATGACTGACATTGTGATTCCAAATGATCCTTTTTACTCTTGACGCATGTGGCAAATTAAATCCTACGACATTCTGTGAACCAACAAATATATTTGCTTTTTTCACAGGAGCCAAAATACTGTTGGCATGTGAAGGAAAATATCCATAAATGCATATTACATACACCATTTTCTTTCACGCTGTGACACAACACAAAGCACAGTTACCAGAACCATTTAACAAAACCAAATTTAGTTAAATGAATAGGAGAGATATTTAGAAATGCATATTATATATACCACTTTCTTCAAGCTGTGACACAACACAAAGCACAGTTATCAGATTTATCACTAACAATAACAACTTTGTAGAATCTTCACTTGGAATTCATTTAGGCACTGTGGGCTGAAGTGAATATACTTTCTTTAGTTTTAGTTCCCACTTGCACTAATTTATTCAACAAAATAACAAGAATGACCATATGGCTATCTCATAATGAATGAGTGTCCAGGCTGCACTGTTCAGTAACAAGAAGGCAAGCACCAACTAAAATTTGTTTTATTACAGCTATTTTGCATCTATACCAGCATCTCAGTCAGCCTAGAATTGATATCAAAGGGATTTAAGTGTTAAAATGAACCCAGTGTCCATGCCAAGATAACAAGAGAACTGAAAGATGGTAAAACTGACACCACTGCAAATATCTAGAAAGAAGAGACTGATCTTGGTTACAAAAGGCAAGTATGGCAGAATGCCCAGAATTTAGGCATGACAGCTGCAGAGAAATTTACAGAATCTCAGTGTTATCTAATCTAAACCTAACCAAAAACTCATCTCATAAGTGGCACATAAATACTGGGATATCAGATATGAAAAATAACAACATACAGGTAACCATGTAGGTACCTACATCAATAACCCTGGCCAGACAAAGCCAACATGTGTCTGTTAGCCATCACGCTACAGTTGCAACACAAACAGGGTAGCCCCAAAATGTGACACTTATGCAAACACTAGGCATCTTTGTTGTGGCAAATCTGTCTCATCCCAAACAAATGTTCAAATGATGTGCAGATAAACAAGGCTCTAGCCCTGTTCCTCTAGTATAGTCCTCGCGATAAAAGGTATCTTTTCACTTAAAAAAATTACTTTCCCAAAAGCAAGTTTTGCTCGACTGGATGCATAAGCTGGCTGTCCTTTCCTGATGTTCATAATCAAATACCAGTACCTGACAAGTTAGTTCTTAAGCAAATGTACACAATCTTCCTTTTTGTTGTTGCGCCACAGTTCGTCTTTACAGAGCACGAAACGAATTAATCTATAAGAAAATACGAAGGCAAACTAGTCGACGCACTCAGAACATCTTTTACAATCGTTCACGCATATCACAGTAATGTCGTTTTCCGTTGTTTTGGGGGTTTTGACAGCCCCAGTGCTGAGTGGTAGCTCCCAGGGTTGTGAATTTAACATAAGGCTGCGGATTTATCCTAGAAAAATAGAACAATCTTATAACAGAACCGCAGCTAAATGCGATAACTTCTACGTGGACATTGGCCACAAGACATGTTTACACCTTTTCAGAGCCTTTGTAGCCAAAATTCCTGTTTTTTCACGATGCCATGGTGTAATTTAACAATTGTGAGTACTTTGCTTTACTTTACTTTAGTCCGTTTCTTCATACTTTCAGTCCGTTTCTAGGAACATGGGGATAGAAACTGGATGATGGACACATTCGGTTCCTAGGGAAAACGACGGAAGAAAGTGGTTGTTTCACGCCGCTGTGATCTTGCGTTTCACAGCTCTACGCCGAATCGCCGGGAACCCTCGCATACAATGTCCGTAACATCGTCAAAGCATGGACGTACGACGATTCGTGCGCGTTGCACCGTCCAGGACGCTACGCGATTTCCCGTCCAATTATCGCTAATGAATGTTTCCGGGCCGTAGCCGTTGTAGCCCAGAAAGCTAGCCGAAACCGAGACGGTGCTTTTCAAGTGGATAGGAGTCAACGGTGCCAGGCAGTTCAAAGCCATGCCAAGATCCAGAAGCGCAGCCAGGATTTTCTCAAAGGGGGGGGGGGCGGAGCTCAGTGTGAACTGAAATCATACGAAAACCGCCAGCTGGGAAGACGATGAGCAATGGTTTTCACAAAATTGCAAGCCTTGGGAGGAGGGGAAGACAGCCCGGGTCCCCCTTTGGCTGCGTCGCTGTCAAGATCAAGATATTTCGTGCGACAACTCCACGAAGTCTTACCTGCATGAAATCCAGCCAATTTTACTACACCAGCCTTCCTAGCAAAAAAGCAGTCTGCCAACCGTCCGCTTTGCCATCAGACTCCAGGTCTTCAAAGCAAAATTCTAACTCTGGTTGAAAGACAAACGCACAAAGTCCGGAATCTTTGCGATGGATATTTAATGCCACAACAATCAGCCAGCTTTTTAAGCCAATGTAATGCCACATGCTTAAAGCTCGCCAGCGCCCCTCTCGCCGATTCACAGCACACCGTTCCCTACAGCCCTGGCGATGCCTACGAGCTCGATCTCTCCACGACATCATCCTCCCGCGAGTCAGACACCTGTATGACATCACCACTCCTCTTTTCCGCCGTTGCGTCCGCCGGGGAATTCCGCTCCCCGCCGGTCTCGTGGCGCTCCGAGTCCCGGCTCTCTCCTGCGGCGGCGTCCTGCGCCCTCCTCTTCCCGCCAGCCGGCCCCTCCCCGGCCGCCTCGCGACGCCGCTTCTGGTGGCCGAGCACGGCGCGCCGGTGGCGGCGCGAGCTGAAGTGCTCCTCCCGCTGCTGGCGGCCGGACACGTAAACGCCGCAGACGGCGCAGTGGTGCGTGGTGCGGTCCTCGTCCGCGGGGGGCAGCGGCGGCTCCGGCAGCAGCTCCGGCGCGCGGCCCTCCAGCCAGGCGGCGACTGCGGCGCGCGCCGGCCGGCCGACGCGCTCCTCCCAGCACGCCGGGTCGGTGGCGTCCAGCCGGTACAGCGGCGGCACCTGGCGGCCGCCCGCCGCCAGCAGCCGCCGCCGCACCCAGCGCGTCTGCTTCCGGGCGTACCGACGCGTCACCAGCTTCAGCCGCGCCACCCCCTCGGCGAGCAGCCGCGCGCCGTCCGCGCCGTCCGCCGCCGCCGGCAGCGTCAGGAACTCGTGGAACTCCTTGAAGCCGATCGACTGGAAGATGCCGCGCGTGTAGTCGGCGGCGCGGCCGTCCTGCAGCCGGCGCGCGTTGTAGCGCCGGTGGAAGTCGGCCAGCTCGGCGACCAGGCCGCGCTCCAGCATGGCGTCGACGCGGGCGTCCAGCCGGCGGTCCAGCGTCGCCTGGTCGGCCGTCACCCAGAGCAGGCAGGCGCGCCGGAACCGGAGAGGCCCGCCCAGCGCGCCGCCGCCGGCCTCCGACCGCTGCAGCCGCAGGTGTTCGCTCATCGGCCGCCCGGAGCGCAGCGTCACCTCCAGCGACCTGCCCGGAGGGCACAAACGTCACTTCAGATGACCTGTCGGAGACCGGCGTTAGGGCCATCTCCAGGCACCTGCCGGAGACGTCAGTAGGATCGCCTACAGGGACCTATCGGAGACAGGCAGCAGCGTCACCTCCAGCGACCTGCCGGAGGACAGCACCGTCACTTCCGATGACCTGCCGGAGACCGGCAGCAGGGCCATGTCCAGGGACCTGCCCGAAGGCAGCATCGTCACATCCGGTGACCTGCCGGAGAGCAGCAGCAGGTTCATCTCCCGGGACTTGCTGCAGATGGCAGTAGCGTCACCTTCAGTGACCTGCTGCAGAGCAGCAGCGGGGTCACCTCCAGGAACCTGTCAGAGAGGGACAGCAGGGTAACCTGCAGCGACCTCCTGAAAAGGCACAGCAGCGTCACCTCCGGTGGCCTGGGAATCAGACAGCAGGGCCACCTCTAGGGACATGCTTGAGACATGCAGCAGGATACAGCATCATCTCCAGAGGCCTACCACAGAGAGCAGTGCGAACGCCTCCAACGACTTGTCAGAGGGGCAGCAGAGGTACAGCCTGTGTACCTCCACCATCTTCAGAGACCTTCCAGAGAGCAAAGGCCAATGACAGCCGCAGAACGCCTAGCAAACATGAGAAAACTGCTCATAAAACAAACGTCTTCCTGGCCTTTCCGAAAGACGCCTGAAAAGGCAATTGCCGAGTGTTATCAACGCGAAAGATGGAGGGTATCGCTCCATGGTGCACGACGATAAACTGGCTGTTACACGGTGTGTTCCAACCGAACCCATGTCCACTCAGCACCAGACTCATAAGATTTCATAAAAGTAACATAAGACTCTGTTTTAGGCCAGCTGGCGAACGACAATCGGCTACTTGCGAAGCACGACACTCACCGAAGCACTTTCCTCCGTTCGTTCGGGTGAAGAACGTGGGCCTGGACAGGGTCCCGATCCTTCAACATTGTGAACAGGTCCTCAGTGGTCATGCGCTCCAACTGCTCTCTGGCCACTGGAGTGATCTCTGTCGAACCCTTCGGGTCCTTGGTGGAGTCTTCACCTGGCTGAGCTGCATGGCCAGTGCTAGATGATATCTGCTCCTCTGGCTGAGGTGCATACTGTGGTGCAGCTTCAACATTTGACTGCTCTTCACTGGCTACCAGAATTTTCCACAGCACAGCCTCAATGTAGTAGTTAGTTCCACCCACAATCACTGGGAGCTTGTGATGTCTGGCGAGATCCCCAATCTGAAGTCTTGCTAAGGAGGTTAAATGTAAGAGGAATGCAAGGCTGACACCAAAAGCAACACACTATCACTAGCTATAGTGTAAAGGCAAAAAGAAATACATAAAAATGCTACTGTACCTTACAGCAATATGATTTAAGGGGATTCCTCTCAGTTAACACTTTGCCATACAAATCATACCCGTTTCCATGACAGGATTGGACTGAGGCACAGGAACTCCTTTTCCATTGGGGGAAGCAATCTGGGCGAATTCTTTCCAGTCAATACCCATTGGAACAATGTAAATTTAAAAAAACTTGGGAAGCTGAAGCTTCCCAACCCCACGGCTCCCGCGCCCTTGAGATTGGATTGCAAGTCGGATTTCTTCGCGAGGGAGATCGGGATTTCAAGAGGCGTTTCCATGACCGTGCACAGGAAATGCAGATTACATACAAGATTTTCGAGTCTGGATTGCTTTGGGAAATCTCAGATTTACCACCAATTATGACGCGTTGTGACACGTTCCTTCACAGGGCAAAGAAAAACATTCCATAGTAGACTATTGTAAGGACTGAGATGCTGTGTGGGTCAGTAAAGTCATGTGTGAGATCTGAGAACAATGTAATGCCAATTCACCATCTTTTTTTACCAACAAACAACCAACAGACAAGAAACTGAGTTCAGTGCAAGATTTGCCTTTGCAAGACCCCAAAAGAAATGTGGTGCACAATGCTACCATATTCTAATTCACAGGAAATCTGGATTTCTTTGGGAAATCGTTTTTTTATCTAGATTCAGAAATCCACCTCAGATTGCTAAGAGGTGTTTCCATGACCTCTGAATATGAGATGTGAAGGGAAATCTGGGTTGGCTAGTGTTATGGGAACAAGGCTACTATTTCAGACCCTCTCTGTTATAAATTCTGCAATGGTAACTGGCGAATTTAGCACATCTAAAAACCATACAGGAGATGGGCATTTCCTACCTGTGCTGCATACACAATGAACAATGCAAGAGGAACTTGGCCACATCATGAAAAATGGGTAAATGCAGAAGATTTCAACACAAAACAAGTCATGTGCCTATATGGAGGCAGTTGTTTTCAAGGATACAATTGATAAGCAGGTGTCCCTGAACTTCACAACTGAGTAATCAGTTGTTGTAGGTTCAACAATATCAATCATGTGGTGGGGAACTTGTTGCTGTTCTTCAGCAGTCACCTTGTTGGAAATAATATCCAGACCCTTGTACACCTGAAAAAAGCACCACAAATGAGGTTAATTGCAACATAACCATCACTGCTGATTTTCTACTAAGCAAAGGGAATTAGAATATGACTTGTCATACTCACTGATGTGCATGAAGCTCCTGTCACATTCCAATGATAAGGATGTTTAATATTTTTTTCACATTTCAACAGAAAAGTAGTGGTACTAGTTACAGATTACAACATCTGAAAGGTTTGAACCCACCTGCATTGAATCTGCACTTATGATTTCTCCATTAAACTCTGTAGCTATTTCCAAAGCAAGTTTGGACTTCCCAGCACCAGTTGGACCAAGAACAACTACAACTGGTTGTTCAGTAAATGACATGGTCAACTGTTTTCTAAAAGGATGCAATATTCTTCCAAAGACACGAGCAAACATCAAAATTGGCACTCTGAAACAAACAGAAGATTAACACTTTGACAAACTCACACATACCACTAGCATTTAACATATGGCTGGATGTTTTGCAAAGCTATGAGGCCTCCAATCCCCTATGGAATGCCATTCTTTTTTTCACTCAGTACCATTATCTAATGCTTGGACACTTAAAAACTTGACAGCCCAAACCCTTCTAGACTGCATGGAATCTCCATTTATGATGTCACCTACTCAATATCTGACTTGATAATGTGTTCAAATACTGGTAGCCTTTTACCAAATCAACATTTAGGTAGCACTTTTTTGTGACAGTATGAGAGCCAGGCTTGTATATTAGAAATAAAAAAATGGCCTCATCATCTGCCTGCTGGAAATTGGCCTGTCCACATACTCCTGCACACCACACATTTGCATGTTTGCATTTCAGGATGTATAGTCACTTGGAATAAGGTGTTCAGTTTTGAGGCTTGAGTCCAGGACCACAGAAGAGACTCAACTACGTTACCACCCAGTTAGCTCCTGCTGCCACGCTGTGTCCACTGGCATGGTCATCCTGAGAAGGCAAACCAACTATGCTACATAAGTTCTCAACAGGGGTAGATGAAGTCAGGTATCAATCAGTTACCATGCACATGGCTTGGTTTGAAACTTTGGATGCAAGGCCAAAAGGGCAGAAGGTTCAGGTCTCCAGCTGTGTATTGCAAAGTCCATGCAATATATTATTAATCAAAAGGCAGTAGTGCTGAGATCTGAGCTCACAACTTTACAGTTCAGGGCATGATTCTTTCTATCCACCAATATTAAGAGGGCAAACCTGTGCACAGCAGCTGACACTGGCGGACTTCCGTTTGTTATGTCATTATGAGGTATGGTGCACAGACACCTGAATATTGGATGTCCAGACCCACTACCCCCCCCCCCGATCGCCAGCCAGGGCGCACACTCACTCGGGCTCGGGCGTCCGGTGTTCAAACCACTGATCCAGTTCGCACCATTCGTGACACTGGTCAACGGCTGGCGACGTTGAAACTCAAAACCGTAATTTTCCGATTATAAATCCGAGTCGCTATCCATTGGACTAACAAAGAGTACCACACCACGGCAGCCTTTTGGGCCAATTAGTCCTGCTTCGGGTGGTTTAGCAAACCATGCCGGGTAGGCATGTAGTCTTCTTGTTTTGTAGCCTTTGCGTTTAATATGTCTACAAAATGTTTCCTGTTCTTGCTTTTACATGACGTTTCGGGCATAATTTAGGGATTTTCAATCCATAATTGACGGTTGTTTCACTAGTTTCAACAAAACACATAAAAATGAGTTCAATGAAATTCTGTTCAACAAATTTGTCCTCAATGTAAAAATTTTCATTAAAATGTAAAACATTAAACGTACCGTTTCGACTTTTGTTCCACACCACGAAAATGTCATTCATTTATGGCGCTTCTGTTACGAACCAGCCAACAGTTGGAAAAAGGGTTGCACACGTTCCGGATGCGTTCATATGGGACTCGGTTTCCTCCGGGAAATACGATCATAACCTCGGTAGCCAAAAGTATGTCTGAAGGTACACTGATTGAATACCGGTAGCTGTAGCTAGCTTTCGCTTGTCTGTGCCTTCTTATATTAAAGCGCACAGCCTATCAACTCAAGTCTCTATGCTTGGTCAGGCATTTGTTGTTGGGCGCTGGTTAGCATGGGCTCGGGAACTTCACAGCTGGAGGGGTGGGGGGTGGGGCGCAAAGAAGCATTTTTAGTCAGTTCTTTCCCATCAACGCCCATAGGGTCAGTGTTAAGTTTTAAAACAGCTGGGGAACCATGGCTTCCATTACTTCCTGTGCCCTTGCTAGTTAGTCCTCTGGTTCCAATTATGCATTTGGGCAGTGTGCCTTGCCCATCTCCCTGATTTTTCACAGAGCCATTAGTCAACTCTGAACAGTCAGTGAGATGCATAAGTGGTGGATACCCAATAGGGTATACATATTAGTGTTTAACAAAAGCCTTTCTCAAGCCTGAGATTTGGACTTCATTAAGAATGGTCACACATCTGTGGTATAACTGGGAAGAGGTCAAATGAGTAAGACATGGCTACATCATACAATGTTGTACTGTCTTTGCTATCATGTGTGCATTAATGCAACATTGTTACAGAGATAATGTGATAAACATTCATACAAATATGGCTGGCACTAGATTTTGTTTCTGCCTTATTTCCTGGATTCCATTGCTATTGCCATGAAGCCAGTTTGGTTCATAGACAGGCTTTGGAGTTAGTTTGTGTGTCATAGGCAGTTTGATTTATCATTTCACAAATTAATTCTTTGTATATTAGTATTTTACATTATACTAAACTAAGATGCATCACAGATCAAGTTTCTGCAGCCACTTGCTAGGCCTTCCTTACCCTCACAAATTATACTATGCCTAACTATGAGTTGAAATTCCTACTGCATGCAGTAAGGCTATAGTATTCTGAATAGTGCCCTGGCATAATGCCTTGGGTGTTGCAGACTGTTCATTCTTAGCATGAGCTTTCTGAATTAGAACATTTAGAATGCACCATTTAAGCTTGGGTTTTGGTACCTTGCCTTTAAATAGGACTATCCATTCTATCAAATCCTGATATAATGAGGCTTCTTTCATGGTTTGATTGAATACTTATGTTCCATTTATCTTATCCTCTATTTAATAAATGTCAAGCATCTTCAGCATGACTGTAATGAGAGGTGATCTAGTCTGGCAGCACTTTACAGTCAAGACCACATTGGGTTTGACCAACATCACATATTTCAACCATTAATGTGCTCTTCCTGTTTGCCACTGTAAACATTCAGACAGCTAACTGTAAAATATGGCAGCATTTTTTACTGATTTTTACAGATTATTTAAAAAAAGTTTTTTTGATGATGCATGATGACTATTTCTGATATCTACCAAAATTATGCCCAATTATATGACATGCATATTACAGCAGCAGCATTTTAGGTAAGTTCTTAATTGAGTACACTTCCCCATTCATTTATAATGCAGAACTTGGCTCCTAACATTGCCATGTTTTTCCTCAGGGAAATGAGCAGTTGAAAATGAGTGGGAAGAGGAAGGGCTCTGCAAAGAATCATTCTGGTTCTAAGAAATCAAAGTCAGCTCTGAATGACTCTGTTGTGGATGTTTCAATGAATGCTGCATATACATCACCTGACTTTAAGCAGCTGTTCACAAAATTTTGGAGTGGTGAAGCAGAGAATCTAAATGGTAAGTGAGGTAAAACCACCTTTGATAAACCAATACATATTGCTCTTTTTACTGTGTGTTTGCATGTCTCATTCTCCCAGTTTTTAGGGTCACTGTATTCTGAATCGTGGCTGCCAAAAATTAGAAGTTTGCATATGAACACATTATCTCAATAGCTGCTTTAAAGGACCCATGGAGTCTCGTTCGTTTTCATGTGCCATCGGCTTATCTGCATTGCTCTCAAATGAGTGCTTAAAGGCCTGTGTACAGTGTATATATGTATAATGTATATTATTAGGCCATTGCCATGTGTTTACAGACAGTCCGGCGACGGGCATTAAAGAGCCATTCAGGTGCTGCCAGCTCAGGAATTTCGTGTCCGATCCGGAGTTTTTGGAGACCTTAAAGGACGAGCTCTCAGAGCTGGACTTTGTTGAGAAGAATAATGACCTGTACAAGTTCCACCAGACCACAGACCTTGGCAGTGTGCAAATGCCTCACATCCAGGGTCTGAAGAAGTTGTTGTTCAACACCATGGTAGACTGGCTGAAGGAGGTCACATCAATCCCTCTTGAGGACACTGTGGACATGGGCTGCTCACGGTACGACTTTACTGGTATGCATCATTCTTTTCTATGGCTGGTTAGCAGGTTGTAAGTCTTATGACCTTCCCATGCTGAAAACCAGAAGTAGGGGGCACTTCTGTAAGCAATGAGTAGTACAACTGTTGACAGTGCAAAAGTGGCAAAAAAACGGAAGGAGGAACCTAAAACCATAGTCATGGGTTGAAAATGAAGCGCACTTGTGGGTGTGCTCCATGGTACTGGTTCTATGTGGCAGCTAAGACACATTTCTGCCAGTATTTCGTTATGTTATGGAACCGTGCTGCCATCCGGTACCGCAGACAAGCTATCCGAGTCACTCTGCATATGGTTGCCCCGTACAGTGACGGGCACAGTACTGGCCCGTGTTGTCTGATAGGCCGCTGCCTGCCGCTTCAGACACGCTGTTGTGCCACGATGACGAGCTGGAGGGACGCCGGATCGCGTTTGTCCTCTACCTTGTGCCGCCCTGGGAGACCAAGGATGGCGGCCTGCTGGACCTCTTCGACAGAGACGGTAACGTGCTCAGTGAAGCTGACAGCTCCATTGGTAAGGGGGCGTTGCATAGAGTCTGTGGAATGCCGGTGTTCTTTTTATCTGAGGAATCTCGTCTTGAACGAACTTGGTTACTGTTCAGCTTTCTGCCAGTGCGTTTTTAAGATTCTGGGAACCCTAAATCATGCATCAGTCGTTCCAGATTCAGAGTGCCAAATCATCAATATCAAAACCCTTACACGGTTGTATTTGGCCTTTGAAAACGATCATTTACTCGCATTTGAGCGCATTCAAACTCCAAATCCCATTTTACCGCCGGTTGCCGTTGCCCGGCCTCGCTCTGTGTTTATTGTCGTCTGAACGTGACCCGTTTCCGCCTGTTGGCTGCTGTCTGCCGGCCGGCGGTTCTGGCCCGTCCCGCAGCACCAGTCTGTCCCGCTCGCGCGCCGTTCTGCCGGCTGCTCTGCCGCCGCGTGGCCGCTGTCCGCCGCCGTCTGACGCCGTCTGCCGTAGTGTTACGCCGTGTGTCGCAGTGTGACGCTGTCTGCCGCAGTGTGACGCCGTCTGCCGCAGTATGACGCTGTCTGCCGCAGTGTGACGCCGTCTGCCGTAGTGTGACGCTGTCTGCCGCAGTGTGACGCCGTCTGCCGCAGTGTGACGCTGTCTGCCGCAGTGTGACGCCGTCTGCCGCAGTGTGACGCCGTCCGCCGTCCGTTGCAGAGCACGGCCAGCCGCGGGCGGTGGCCCGCTCCCTGGTGCCCGCCAACAACTGCCTGGTGCTGTTCGAGGTGACGGCCGAGTCGTTCCACCAGGTGTCCGAGGTGCTGGCGCCGGACAAGACCCGGCTCTCGGTGAACGGCTGGTTCCACGGGCCGCCGCCGCACGTGGAGCCGCGGCCGGCCGCCGACCGGCCCGGTCACGTCGAGGTGGGTGGTGGGGCGCGCCCGGTTCGTGCGGGGGTTGGTGGTGCGCTGTGGGGAGATGCGGGTCTCCTGTTTGAATTTTGGTGTGGGACTGACGCTTGACCGGGTAGGTCACGTGGCGATGTTCCGTCGGCACGGGACTGTGTCCCTGGCCAGATGGGAGTCGTGTCGAAAGGGCTGTCGTGCGCTTGGCTGGCCGTCAGTTGTTTGGTTACGTGACGACAATTTCAATTGCTTCTTTGCTGTGCTGTAACTTGGTAAAGCTAGTTATTTCCCAGTCGTGCCGCTGGATAGCGGGATGCTGATTTGGGCGTCGTTTCTCTCTCCCCGGATGAAGCATCTGTTCCGCATCCGTCCCGTTATGAGGACGAAGTGTCTCGAGTGTATGCGCCTCTCAGCAGGAGAACGTAGTATATCAACCATTTACTCCTCTCAGCAGGAGGACGTGGTGTATCGTCTGTGTACCTGTATCCGCAGGAGGACGTGGTTTATCTTCTGTGTATTCCTCTCCGCAGGAAGACGTGGTGTACTCCTGGATCAACCCGATGTACCTCGCCGAGGAGACGCAGACCTCGATCCGGCAGCAGTTCGAGGACGACTCGGAGATTCAGCTGGAGGACTTCCTGTTGCCGGAGAAGTACGCGGCCGTCAGCGCCGCGCTGCGGCAGGTGCCCGAGTGGCAGCTTCGCGGGCCGGCCAACAGGCGGCGTGCCGAGCTGTGCGCGCCGGCCGCGCTGCCGCCGCTGGTGGCCGAGTGCGTGGCGCTGCTCCGCTCCGAGGCCGTGTTCCTGATCCTGAGCCAGCTGACCGGGCTCGTGCTGCACCCGCTGGCCGCCGCGTCGCCGAAGGACGGGGTGAACGGCCGAGCCGGCGGCAGCCAGGATAGCGACGCTGAGGACGACGTCAAGGGTGAGCGGCGGCCGGACGGCGGCGCTCAGCAGGGCCGTGGAGGCCAGTCGGCGCCGACCGCCGAAAGAAGCGGAGGCTGGCTTTTGTTGGGCACGCGTCAAAAACGTCAGGGGTCGCTGCTT
The DNA here is from genome assembly GCA_030062745.1 of Capitulum mitella. Taxonomy (NCBI): domain Eukaryota; kingdom Metazoa; phylum Arthropoda; class Thecostraca; order Pollicipedomorpha; family Pollicipedidae; genus Capitulum; species Capitulum mitella. Next base: position 3,077,782 of record CP099848.1, read on the forward strand.
GGTCCAGTTTGTTGGAGTTGTTTGGTTGCCAGTAGTCGCTGGCGTATGAATACGCGCGGAGAACGCTCTCGCTGACGTTGGAACCTTGCGGGCTGTTTCTTTTCTCACGGGTCTTTTTTCACCTCTGCTGAATGCAGGTGCCACGTTTCATAAACTTTGAAAGGCCTCATTATAATGGTTGTTGCGGCCCCTGCCGCTTATTCGGTGACGTTGGACGATAAATCGCCCTGAAATGCGCAGCTTTGTTCCTCCGCAACAAAGGACCGGCTCACAAGATTCTCAGAAGATTTTACGTAACTGGACTGTCCAAACAAAGATCCGATCAGTCTTTGAGCGTCACGCGAGCCAGTCAGCTCCAGCGGCCGCGTCGTCAGTTAACGGTGCCTATCTCCCCACCAGATGGCAGCACGGCGACGTGCCGGACGGAAGTGCGCCGCTGGCGGCACGGCGGCTACACGCTGGTGCACGACGACGACGCGTCGCAGCGCGAGTGTGCGCTGGACGCGCGGCTCTGCTTCGACGCCGACGACTGGGACGACGAGCTGGGCGGCTTCACGTCGTACCTGGCGCGCGGCGAGGACGCTGAGGTGAGTTGGCGCGCGCTGGCCGTTCCGGACCGAGAGGAGGGGAGGCACCGCGTCACGGCCCCCCCCCCCCGCTGCAAGGTCGACGCGCCTCTAGGCTTCAGCCACCTGGTTTGACGATGACTGGATGGATGTTGCGTGGACTGAGTCCTCTATTGGCATTGCAACGCTGGACCTGAATTGTTCAGCGGTGAACCGTGAACCTGCCATTTGTTCACTGCAGCTTTGACTCATGTGTCCAACGCAACCGCGCCTGAATGGCGTCGGTTTCGAACATGCTCTGCACTGGGATGACCGCCCCGTTGCAGCTGCTTTCTGTGAGCCCCGAGTCGAACGCCCTCTGCCTGGTGTACCGGGACCAGGAGACGGTGCGCTTCGTCAAGCACGTGAACGCCCGCGCCCGCGACCGCCAGCCGTTCTACGACGTGTCGTGCACCTACTACGAATGAGTGCCGTCGTGGTCCGCCGCCGTTTGTACGAGTTGAATACACGACTGTTGCGCGCTGCCGGTCGGTGAGTTTGATTGGATGCCCGGGCAGGGTGCTGAGGGGTGACAGTCTGAGGGGCTGTCGGTTGGCGTCCTATGGAGTTCATCGATAACCAAGTCCAAGGGTCATTAGTGCAAATGACGTTTAGTCGATTAGTGCAATCAATCGGACCTTAATATTGGTGTCGTAGAGGGCAGTCCATGAGCGATGCGCAAAATCCTGCGAGAAAAACGGCACGCAGTACTGATAGAACGTTGGAAGTCGGATAAGCGCACAGCAGTACACCTCTGTACTTAATTGTATTTGTATTGGGATTGCATCGAATGAAAGGGATGGTTCAAGACCTGTCGCTTCCCCTCCAGTCTTACCAGAATGTTCACGCATATGTGTTGGCCATGTCAAGAGGGGGGGGGGGATTTTCCCACACACTTTCTCCTTCACGCCCCTCGCTTTCCTCCCCGTAAATGAGCCGAGAGATCGCAGACGGCCTTCGCCGCCGTCGACGTGCCCGTTGCCTTTTGATCCGGTTGAGCAGTGGCGCTTATCAGCCACTGCAAAACACGTACGTCATCGCCGGACATCGGCCGCATGTCTGACGTGCTTTGCAAGCGTCCGTTACATCTGCAACAGTAGCTTGGCGTACGCGCTGCTGATATTCACGGTTGTTGTGTTCTGTCGCGGCGTCGCGTTAAAAAGCGAGTTTATTCTTTGAATCATTCCGCCGTTTATTGTCACATTATCTTCACATGAAAACGACCCTACTGGGCCATGAATAACTGGTTTTGATGATGAGTTCGAAGCCCTTCAAAAATCGCGTCGCACAAAAAGCGTAAAAAACTCCCGAACATGGTTACAGTTATGGCTCCTGTCGTTCTGCTCATCCGGTTGCGATGTCAGGATTGTCCTTGTGCAAGTCTGCTGTCTCATGAAAGGTTTCTGCCGAACGGGCTGCATGCTTGCGTAGCGGTGAGCTGTTGGGTCCAGTACGACGCAGCGCATTTCATTTTCGGACCGAATATTCGAATCTTTTGAAGCTGACGTCATCATCCCAAAAGGTAAAGTAGGAGCAGATGTAAAAATCATACTGTTTCACAACTGTACGTCGAAATCTCAGAACTTGACAACTGCGGCCGTTTCCAAGCGCTGGTTGGGTGGAGGTCCAGCGCTGCTAAGGAGGGGGCATGACGTCAGCGGCAGAGGTCGCTCTGATTCACAGTCGTGCTGCTTTGGATGTAGAAGTGTAAATTAATCCCCGCGGCAATTCTGCATCGAAATTATTAGACTGAGCAGAAAAAATAAATGCAGTCAAACTGATAGGAAAGCGATCGCTCCAGCCCTCAAATGGGAAGGGTTCTTCTCTGTTGCTCCCTTCTGACACATCATTACGCAACTTAAGGACAAGGACTAGACCCCGTTCGACCCTCGGTACTGTTCGTAACAACTACAACAAGCTGTTTTAGTTGTTAACAGTAGTATCGACAGTAGTAACAACAGTATCGGCAGCAACAGCATTTTTTTGTGAACGATTGTCGCATGCGGGTTATTGATTGTGTTCAAAGAGGGAAAGTGAACGTGTTCAAGGTTGTGCTAAATTCGAGTCACCTCAGCCCACGCTGGTTATCTGACGGGTCAGCTTTCAACCGACCTTTAAAGGAGCACACTGGCTATGGTGCGACCGTGTCGCTCATGTTGGCACGTTAAACTTTTACCACAAAATCGTGTCGTCTGTCTGGAATTGCGTGATCGGGTTAAGGGATCAGAGCCCGTGCAATAAGCTGTGCTTAGCATGGGCTCTGATTCCAAAGCACCCTAGCAGAACACTGGGATGAAATCCACAAAAAAAAGTACCCACAGTTACCCACAATGGATGCATTCACTTTCCCTTTTTTGATTTCTCGAGCGTATAAGGCAGATACAGCCATACACAGCCACGGCACTTAAGGTCATGGCATATGTTAGTAGTGGGACCGTGTCGTTCATGTCAGCGCGTTAAACTTTTGCCACAGAAACATGCCGTTCGTTTGGAGTTGCGTGATCGAGTGTAGACACCATATTCCGAGCAATGACCTGTGCTTAACTCAGGCTCTGATTCCTAACCACCCTAGCAAAGCATTGGGGATGAAATTTACGGAAACCAAAAACTCACCCAAAATCAACCCACCCACATTCGATTTTTTTTATTATTTCTGGAGTTTAGTGGGCGGATACAACCATGCACAGGCGTGACACATAAGGTAGTGGCATATCTTAGTCACGTTACGGCTAGTACATGTTAGTAGTGATTTAATATGTTTAAGTGGTTGGCAGTTCCAGAAATGCTGCAGTCGCAGCTGACTGTTCCGACGGCGCGGCCCGGCTCGCCGCAGAGCCGGCGTCGATCGAACGCCACCGAGCCGTCCTGCGACCGACCTGCGGCTGTCCTGCGGCCGTCCTGCGGCCGGAGCGGCCGGTCACCGGCCGGCCGCGCCGCCCGGCCGGAGCTCGTAGCAACAGAGCGCCGGCAGCTGTAGGTCCGGCACCAGCCGGCCGGCGCCGGGGGACGCGTCGGCGGTCGGCACGCAGAAGTCGGACTTGACACCGCCGTCGCAGATGACCGAACCAGCTGTCGTTTAATCCACTTTCGGCTTTATATCAGGCCTTATTATTAACCCATCTGTTCTCCGAACTGGTGCTGCCCTTCCGAAATCTAGTTTTTGGTGCGCTCATAAGCTATTTCGTAAAGCGTCGAGAAAGGAATGCAGCTGGGGCTGAATGTGAAGAGGTACTCTCTTCACATTCCTGTCCTCTTCGAGATCACACTGTTTCGCCACCACAATGTGTTTCCTTGCTTGTCATGCTTGTTAACCCGCCATTTACGAGGGGATATTCCCCCATTCGTGTTTCGGACATAATTTCTGCAACGGCAGAAATCAGCAACACCAAATTTTCAGGATCCCTACGTGTACAACGTAACAATCTTTTGAGGAAAAAACAGCTGACCAGGTCGCCATAGGCCAGGCTATGTGACACCATAGCTGAATCATACATGCGGTTTTCTAGTACTGTTAGGACTCGGTATCTGTCTCTTTTGACGTGGCTCGCAGGAAGTTCATGAGGGATGACGAAAACATCAAGTACCAGGTAGCAGGAGTTCAAAATGATCTTACGTGAGGTCAAGGGCGACCAGAAGCTGGTTTGGCAGTGTTGATTTAGTTTTTTTTCGAAACGAGTAAACTGTAGCAAAGTATTAGAGATACGGAGAACCAAAGACCATTTTTTGTTTCTCGTGGAATTCTACACCAGAAACATGGAAAGGTTAAAACTCAGGTCATGACATGACTTGGCCTTGTGACTCAGGTTCATCTGGGTCACTTTTTGGAGGAAAGTACTGTTCGTCACATAAAACGGACGTTTGTTTTTGCTCAATTAACTACTCCCCATCTCAGTTTAACAAAAAGTTCACTCTCAGGGAACCAGTTCCTACCGTTCATTTCCTGGTAATCTGCTTCTGAAGCGGTCCGCAGAAAATCGTCATATTTAGGACTTCGACCTGTCTTGTGATGTCTAGATGCGACAATCTGTAACATGTGACGGCCGAAGTTTTCTGCCGAATATTCGAATCATCCCAATCCGAATTACCAGCTCCAGTCTGAAAACCAGTTCGTGGAGCTGTGGCATGATGCGCATCGATGACGCTACGGTACGGCGAAAAACGGTAGTGCCTGCGTTTTCGTGCCTTCATAAGGCGTGAGGAATCCGCTCCGGGGATGTGACTGGAAGTGGACCTGAAAAACGGTGCGCCGCCGTTTTTCGCAAAAACCCACTCGCCGGAACAAAGTGCAGAGTCGGCGGGGCATGCCCTAGCGTGGCGAGGTTCAGGAAGATCCGCACTGGAGCGTGAAGATCGGCCCCTAGGGTACCCAGGACCTTCCTGCTCAGATACGGCCAACGGCTGGTTCAAGGACTGTCGGCCAAGGACAGGAGCTTCAAAAATTTGTCAGGGGCCTGCCACGGCCATGGCGCGTCTTGCCCGGGCGCCACAGCCGGCGCCGCGCGACGCTGCAAAGCCGACAGTGGCGGCCACGCGAGTCCTAGTTCCACTGCGGCGTAGCTGTGTACGCACCAGCGCCCGTCTCCGACCCCTAGAGAGGAGCCACAGGGTTGACGTCTCCTCACATGCAGCCTCCGCGGGGGTAATGTTAACTTACGCAGAAATTGGTTGGATCGGGCGCGCGACTCCCGTTCTCTGTCCTTCAGCAGGACTACTGCGCGCCAACTGCAGCATGAAAGGTGGCCTGACCCTGGTGTGCAGTCATCCTCATTAATAAGCAGACACCAGTAATCTTCCTGGCGCTTACAGGCATGTGTGTAGCAGGCCATGGGACAAATGGGGAAGAGCCCCTGCCAACCTAGAGGCGACCCTAGTAATTTTGGCTTATTTTAGCAATAGCTCTGCAGTGTTGCATGGAGATAAGTTGCCGAAAAACAGCGCTAGCCCTGCGAATGTTCCAAACGCCATACGTATATTTACAGTCCATGGGGCACTCGTAGTTTTACGCCTCAGAACAATGGGTATTGTCCTTAGCCTTGAGTGGCACGATGCAAAAAGTGTAGTAAAACTGTGGCGCTACGTTACCTCTGTCAACCCTTTGGGGATTCTGCACAATATCGTGCTTTCACGTAGGAGTTCATCCGCTTTATTTTTGATGCCTGGAAACTGAAAAAAAGGAAACTTTGCCCCTATTCAGGGAGCTTTGTCGATTGTTTCTATTCAGTCAGCACCCGCGACGTACATGTTGTTTTTAAGTCACGGGAGTGGAGTGGGGGAAGGCAGGCAGCAGATCCCGGATACTACCAGCATTTCAGGCCATGGTGACCCTTACAACGGTATCGTTAGAGATGAGCACACGACTACTTCACCACGACCAGCGCACTTCCGAACAACAGATAATTGCAGCGATCAGTTCGACCAATGCAGCAATCAACGATCCTCGTAGTTCGCGTCCTTGTTCCATGAGTCGAGGTTCTTCCAACCAAATATGATGGATGACTTTCAGGCTAGGCCATCTGAAACCACCGTCGATGAAATAATCCCCAGGTAAGGTAAAGGTGAAAGCCCAAGAGGAATCAAACTACGGCGGCAAAAGTTCGATTGCACGGACCCCCGGACCTGAAACCGACAGTGTTGTCTGCTTTCTTTCAGATAAACTTTCTACAAATTCCCTGTAGCACGCCAACGTTATCCGGGTGAGGGGGCCCGCCGAAATGCATTACCATCTCATATCGTGCCAGCGCGTCACTCCGACGACAACTGAGCAAAAAAATGGAGATTAATTGTGGTAGTGGATGTATATTAAACTGGTGGACAACATCGCACGTCCCATAATCCCGACTGGGCATGTCCCGTTACGGCCCGTTTTCAGGCGTTTTCATATGTCTGATTTCTTTGCGCAGAGTTCCCGTTTTTTCCCGTTTGGACCGAGCCTCGTCCAGAAAGCGGTCCTTGGCTGAAATGGTCATCTGCCATGGGGACAAAGAATTTCCACGACAAGCCTGACCGGTGGAAGTCTTCCACATAAATTAGGAAACGCCATGGCTGTCGATAGCAACGGGCGCCTACCAGTATGCATGCACGTAAGTTCGTGTTTCTAGTCAGCTTTCCATTGTACATGGTGAACTCGAGTACACATGCAGGCCCATGAGACCAATACAAGAAGACGTCTAGGGTCGCAATGTAGTTAGATCCTGTGGTCGGAAATTGTGACGGGTGTCACTATTGACGGTGCCCAGCTTAACCACGTAGGCAGCTAGATGGCCTAGTGGAGCGTAGATGGCGTTAGTGAATGGCCTATCCCACGCAGAACTCGGGTCATAATACATGTTGGGAGTGTTGAAATGTTTCAGGACTAATGCGACTGAGAACAATGCCTGGTAAGCCTTCGAGGAAACTGGTTGCAACTGACCAAAAATGTTTCGTCCTGACTAATCTGGGCCAAAACAATCCATGCTTTGATCATTCAGCATGATGGTATGGATGTAGGACAGTACCACACAAGTATCTTCTTGCAGTGGTAAGATTCTTTCACATTTAAATATCTTACTTGCTTCACTCAAAGCAAATCCGTGGAGCAGATGATCTGGCGCAAGCCGGTTCTTCATTAACCCACTTATCAGTTTTTATTCCCGTGTGCAATGTGTACGTACACCGCCTTTTGCCGCTAGTCTGGAACATGATTTGGTCCGTGAAGCAGGCGATGTTGGACAGGTCATGTTTTCGCAGTTTTGCGGTGGCGTCGCTGAAAAATTTCGCGCGCCGACGCCCGCTAAGGCACGCATCGCAAAGCCTTGCGTTTTTGTGGCGACGTTTTATTTGCGACGACCTGAGAAAAACGTATACGGCGCTCGCCTGGATTTCGCACGTAACTGGCGACTGCAAAACTGCTAGTGCTGTTTCGCTCCATGTGGCTGCGCCTGTGGGAGACCGGCAGAGTTCCGGCCGCGTCGGTTCTTGCTATGACTATGTGGGGCATAGCGTGTCTCCTGGAACGTGTCCGCCGGAAAGTAAAACACGTCCCCGCCCGGCCCAGCCACTGTCGGGCTGTCAGCAGACCGCTGCTGTATCCGGGACCGCCACCGTAAAAGTCGGCCACTTTTGCGGCGCTCGGGACACATTCGGATTTTTGTGGCGTGTATGGAATGCTTTCCGGCTCGTCAAGGATCTGGCGTTCGTGACCTGCCGTCGGCCGGCGGGTTTTTGCCGGGGCTATCGGCGGAGCCTGGCACCGGACCGGTACACAGTGCACTTGTTCTGGCGCCCGTCCGCACAGGAAAATGGGCGCGATGGATCGTTTCGCCGTGCCGCTGCTGGCATATGCGGTCCGTGGACGCGGGTCCTTACGATGCATTTGGCGGTCTGCGTGCACCGCGCCGCCACGTGTTCGAGTCTTTGCTGAATGATGGCTGCTCTCGGTGCTGGTGGACATCGAAGTTCCATACCAGTTGCTTTGGGCGCTTGCTCGTGTTCCCTCCGCAGCGGTAATCAGGATGTGAGGCGTGAGCTGTCTGTGCAGTCTGAAGACGACCCTGAACCACGCGGGAAAACATTTTCCATTGCTCAATCCTTACGTTGTATGACATTCATGGCGCATCCCAAACCACCCAGGCGGGTGCTTCCTTCCCGGAAAAACGACGGTAGCAAAAATCGTCACTTTTCGCACGGCGATATTGTCGCCACAGCAAGCGCCAAATGGACACCGCTAAAAGAAACGACGCTGAAAAATCAGCGCAGAAGTTGTTCTGTGCAACAAAACCTTGTGAGAACGTCCTAAAACCCCCTATTTCTTGCAAGGGAACAGAAGAAGGGTAGACAAAAATGTTCCAGTGTGCAGTTCTGGGCTGTCTATTGGCCTGCGACAAGAGCTTTGGTGACAAAAACGGCGCCGCAGCCATATCTCCAGTACATCAACCTTGCCATTGATAGAGATTAATGTATCTGATTTCCCTGAATATTCTTTACGGACCCTGTCAGGGAGCATTGTCTGACACCAAAAGTCGTCCTTAAAATGGTGCACAGTTGTTCTGTTATTGCTACGGATTTCACTATTCTCTTAAAGTAAATGCAATCATTCAGAAACAGTTCGTTTCAAACATTGCGGTCCGCGCTCCTCTCTGTCCCAAGAAGTGTCGTGAGTTGATATTTCCGAAAGACGTTGCAAGCAAACATCGTCTTTCGTAAAGGGGATTGCGCTGGACCATAAGGGTTTCCTCGGTTGGCAAAAGTCGGCAATTTAAAATATTCTGCGTTTATATCGTAAGCAGTTTTGACAAGGAACGATGTTCCAATGCCATTTCCTTTTGGGGCGTTAAACGGTCACGACAAAATCAACCATTACGTAGGATTTCACAGTCAGGTTGAGGACATAGAGGGTGCAGTTGCTATACTCAGCACTGCCTCTGATCTCAGACACCGCTCCAGCAAGCTACTGGGACGAAATATAAATAGGACTAGTCTAGACATTATGACGCACATGAACCATGAATACAACTATCAAGCACGTTTTATATTTGCCACGCTTCCTGGGTTTTCTTGGGAAGAGGTGCATGCTATCGGAACGTCACAGTCTGATGACCTTCCAAGTTTCGGGGATTACGTGGAGATCAAGGGAATGACCAGTTACGTCATAGAAGTGATTATGGTAATAAACATTTCTCTTTATGCTGGGGGAAGCTTGGGTTTACACAGAAACATGCATTTTTTCATAAGGCTCGACATTTCAGCCACAGGCCATTCTACTAAAAATTACTCCTGAGGACGGGGTATGGCTGAAACATTGAGTCAAATGTTAATAAACGAATATATGTTTTCCTTGTGCACCCAAATTTTTCTCGGCGCAAAGAACTTTAAACTTGAACGTTGTTTATATCCACAAAAATGTCCAAGGCTCGGGAGCCTAATAAGACCACTTTTGCCTCTGCTGAACTGAGTCACATGTAATTTTGCGGAAGGCTGTTTCAAAATGTTTTCCCGTTCCTTTGTGTGATGGTTTCCGCACCTTATTGCCGCCATTAAGAAGCCTCGTGAGGCGAATGACGAGCAAGCCCTTCTGCGTTTCTCTTCACGTTTGGGAGCCTATTTGAAAAAGTCATTTGGCACATTTATTTTCTCTTGCTGCATCTCGCAGTACAAGCCGATATGTTACACTCCACTTCGTTATTTAACATCCAAGGACTGCAAGTCTGAGACATATGCGTGTCCATGCTACTGTTCGCTGTCATTTGTGAGAGGTTGAAAGCATAGCAGAAAAAGGTCGAAAGGAGAAGACAACACCCCTGGAATAGTTATGTGGACAGGGGACATGCCTTGGACATGAACCACCACGTTTTTGGGCTGGTGGCTAAATGCTGACTTAACGTAAGTTAGTCAACGACTTGCGACTTAATTCTTAAGTCATTGGTCTTAAGTCAAAAGTCATACTTATTGGTGAAGAGTTTATCGTAACAATTTAACACCATTACGCATATTACCATCCTGAAATATAGCATGCGTGTTGTTCCATTTTAGATTATACAAAAAGCGAAGCGGGCTCTACGTAACCATGTCAGTTAATCCTTTCAAATCCGTAGTAATCTATTGTAAGCGGAAGACTGCTCCGATCTCTTCTCAGATTTAGTTTGCGCCGTGAAATCAGGTACACTAGAGGACGTGTATCTCTCCTAGTTATCTTACCTAGGGTTAGTAGAAACCTTGGGTTTGGTTCGTTACCTACAGTCCATGGGCAGATGCCAAAAACTCGCTGAGCATTTAAGTTTATGTTGAATTAGAAAAAAAACGTGCATGCAAAGGCTTAGGAAAAGAGCCTCCTCATATTGTGTCCCATTGAACGAAAAGTAATTTGATATCTATATGACTGATTTCCTGTGTTAGTAATTTCCACGAGCATCTTCGAAGCAATACGAGTACTTTCATTACCATGCATGACTGATGGCTATGTGGAATCCCGAGGAAATTTTCGTAAAATGAATGAAGCAGTTGGCTAAAATTGTCACGCACCCAAAGGATTCCAAGCTAAATGGCTTATGACCTCTTGGCCTTTTCGAAGACACAGCAAAGGGCGCAGTTACCAATATCGTAGCCTCAATGTCCTATGGATAGGCGAATTTGGGCCTGCATCGCTGTGTGGAACAAGTAATCAGTAACAGTGCTTTCAACAGATGATGAATGATGTTACAGCGTTGAGCATTCTGCACATTTTCTGTTTGCACATGATTCGGTGGTAATGGTAACTGAGAACTGATCCACAGTAATGGTTTACGCTCTGCTTTTCCGGGAGGTCATTTGATTTATTCGGCAGTTCTTGTTCGGTGTTCTGACTCCGGCCTTTTTTGTATTCTCGGATGCAGTGTTTCCATTGTTTGCCCATACAGTTAAATAACGCTGCGCTTTACTTCGGCTTACCTGCTGATTGATCCATGACACGATCAAAGCATAACAACTGAGCAAAGAAAAAAAACGCGCACGAGCGTTCAAACATTCCTTTTAAACCAGAAGCGAACATTACGGACGGTAGAGGATACAATCGTCTCTCGCTTCGAGCCCAGGTGCAACGACTAGAATGATCCCCGAAGCGCAAAAAGCCGAAATCGTAGGAAAATACGAAGACACATAAAAAGTGGCAATTCGCAGAACTGTCAGTCATCAAGACTGGGGCCCAGCCCAGGGACTGCGCCCTCGGTCTCATGTCGGCTAATTTTCACCGAAAAATAAGCGACCAAACAGCACATGCTTCGTCGTGAAAAAAAACGACTGTGTTCAGCAATGCAACCATACATCAGGGTAGGTAAGGTGTAAGTAACACTTATGTGCCGGAAGCGTATTTAGTGTGGCTTCGATTACGAATACGCAATGGGGTAGGAAAATGGCGAATATGCCAAATCTGTTGACAACCTAGGTCTCGTTTTTGAGCACATTTACAGGGAAGAAGAAGATCTTAAAGAATATTGGGGTATATGAAGCAACGCATTTCTTCAGAAGTTCGGTGGACACCACCTGAACGTGGCGTGTATACCGCATAATAACATACCATGTTATCAAAACGTGATCTGAGATTAAGCCTAGTTTCGTTAAAAAAGCATTCAGACGCAACGCAATGTAGTTTCTCGGAAAAATGGACGCCCAGAGGCGGCGATGATAGACAAAAACAATGGGTTTGCCATCGTTTTCTCATATCATTTTCTCAGAAATGCTGACGGCGCATTTGCGATACGGCACGCAGTGGCCTGATTTATCAAATAAAGAAAACAATATTTGTTACCCCCTTGTACCTGTTAGTCTCGCACGCTGGATAACTGCTCTTGCTATGTCATCATGTGCAAAGGTGGCTAAATACATTGATTTGCAATGCATATTGGCGCATTCTGGATATAGCAGTGATGTGTACGTTTTGCGTAGGAGGCAAACTATAAAAACCCATGGTTATATCTAATTTATTTACTTATCTGTTGGAGAAGTCAGTCGATCGAATCGATCGATCGCTTGGAGAATCGAATCGATCGATGGCTTGGAGAAATTCAACCAATGACGTTCCAGGTGATCAGAAAAAATCAGGCCAACAAAAATATGTACATGGACCGATTATTATGCACACTCAGATGTTTGAATCAGTAAACCCGTCTTCCTTTACCGTTTTTTTTTCTCTCATACCTATTAATCCAACATTCCGTGTTCCTTTGTTTTTTTCGTTTTGAGGCCACGATGCGCTCGGGATTCGCAGATGTTATTGAACGAGCATGGTCATGCTGCTCTACGGTAGTTATTTCATACCTACTATATCACTGCACTGTTGATTCCATTGCTGGTAAAAACCGTCTGCACTCCTCCAAACATTGGGGAAAACATAACCATAGCACAAACATACATACCATAGCATAAGCATGCCCGAAAGTCGCCATTTTTTACTTCACATATAACCCATAGCGGTGCTGACTGGGGTCATTTTTGACGATGGAGGCCGTGGGCCAAGTGGGTCTTCATCAAGTGACAGGAAACATTCAAACCGAGCGGTCGGTCTAGGTCTGCCTGGCCACAACGCTTGCAGCCGGCCAATAACTTTCCATCCGCGAGACGCCGAATCACGAAACTTTCACCAAAAAACGGTTAGTCCTAATTTCATTTTTGCATCTTCAGTTGCAATGTGTTAGTTTCTATGCTCTTTCGTCCCATCACGATTCAGAGATTGATGCTTTTGCTCTTGCGCCGGCGTTTCATACCAGGCACCTCGGCCGTTTTACGACCGTAAAATGGGACCATTTTTACAGGTGCCATGTGTACCAGGAAGCCTCAACCCGGAAAAATATGGCCTTGATTCGACTTTTATGGCCGTCAAAACCCTGCACGAGCAATCCGGATGCTTTTCCTTTTCATTAAATTGCGCAACGGAAAAGACGAAAATCGCCCACCCTCATGTTTTTCTTGCGCGTAACTTTTTCGGTACTAAATACCTACCGCATCTTTTTGCGTTCAACATTTCAAAATCGGTTTGTCTATATATATATATATATATATATATATATATATATATACATACACACACAATATATATATATATATATATATATATATATATATATATATATATATATATATATATATATATATTAATACAGCCGGGCGAAGTCGGCAGGCAGTTCGCGTGGTCGATCATCCTCAGAGGGCACCGCCCGCATGTCCGGTCGTAAGACGGACACTTTGTTACACTTAGAATAGGTTCTGCCTGACATCCAACTAACGTCACATGTGACAAAGCAACGGCATGCGCCATCAGTCGCAGAGCAATGTCGGGAGTTAGCCTATGTGCTTTGTTGTACATGCGCTTTCTATAAATGTCAGTATTGGTTGAAATGAATGATGCAAAGCATTGTTAGGGGTGGATCGAAGTCTGAGCCTCTCAAATTTCTGTACCTGGCTCTACCATTGATCTTTTTCCATGCTCTCATTGGAACTTTTTGAGAGCTTGATACAAACCCTCTTTGAGGGTTGTATCAATATAACATTGATACAAACCCTTGTATCAATGTTACGGCACGTGAAAACGTTTACATACATGGAGTCATACTTTGTTTTCATCACGTAGAACCCATTTACGGCCGATATATATATATATATATATATATATATATATATATATATATATATATGTATATACACATTTACTTTTCTCAGCCATTCCTTTCATTTTGAGCACTAGGTTATTCTTATTTCTATTTTCAACTGTAAGAATGCTGCTCATTTAATTTAGAGCTGTCAGACATTCAGTCTGGGCTGATCTCGAGTTTAAAGCCTCACACAAGGCGCAAAATGGATTTATGAAAAGATGCCCATGTTAGAGGTGGCAACGGGGCCTTGAAAATCGCTGAACAAGCCAAAACCTATTCCGGGGATCCTCCCCTCTCCGCAAATGACATCTTATTCTTTTGACCAATTGTTTCATTTGATCCTCTCATGACGACACTTTTTCATGGATTTCGGCGAATATTCGTAAAATAAAATGGGGAAACTTACCAAATGATGCACCATGGAAACCATCAAACAAATGACCTTATTTAAAATGCACTTATGTATTTGGCACACCCATAAGTGCAGAGTGTGATAAGATTGTAATCCACCGATAAATTTACTTGCGACCTGCCTTCACGAAAGGGAGTGGTTGCATCTCCGCCGTGCAGAATTTCACCAACCAAACCAGCTGCCTTCTCCCACTCAAGACCGCACTGGCTTACTTTGCCGTGTTTCTGTGGCCTGTTTGACGTAATTTTCGTCCCCGAAATGAGCTTGGGTTTTCTGCTTTAACAGTAACGGAGGTTTGAGCGAACGTTCCGGCCATCGGTCCTCTTCAACACTCACGACGTGGTTGGATGAGTCGCTGCCACGCTGCTAAGTCAGAAGACCTGAGAGTCCTGCTTTCGAAGACCTCGCTCTTGCGCGCACGAAAATGCGCAGCGCACATGCGTAGCGGGACGATTCGTTCCAGCACAGGGTGTGCGGCGACTTTTACTTATTGTCCGTTACTTTTGTAAAACATCAAGTAGTTGAGCACGCAAATCACCAGCACTGCGTACGTTTTTTTTCACTAAAACAATGTTTTCATAGCTGACAGTTAACAATGCAACCAATATCTTTGGTATGAAATCTGTTGCAGATTTAACATGTGACCAGAGGCGTAACCAATGGGGGACGACGGGTGCGACCGCCCCCTCCTGAAGGCCGACCTCCTGAGACCGCCAGCGGCACTGAGACGGCTAGGGGCCCTGGGATGGTCAGAGGTCCTGAAACTGTCACGGGCCTCCAGACAGTCAAGACCGTGGGATGGTCAGAGGTCCTGAAACTGTCCCGGGCCTTCAGACAATCAGGACCCTGGGATGGTCAGTTCTTTTGATTTTCAATGGCCTTGGGACTGCCGGCGATCTTGGGACGATCAGGGCCCCCTAGACTGTGATAAGCATGAAGCAGTCACGGGTCCCCGTACGGGCAGGGGCCCTGGGACGATCGGGGCCCCAAGCCGTCCATGAACCATGCGACGGTGAGAAGTCGTGAGACAGCCAGATACCCTGAGACACACAAGGGCCGTGGGACGGCCAGTGGCCCGGGGACGGGCGAGGGCCCGAAGTGGTCGGGGCCTTGGGACAGTCATGAGTCATCAGGATGGTCAGCGCTCCTGGAAAGGTCACAGGTCCCAGGATGGTCGAGGACCCAAGTACGGCCAATGGCCCGGGGATGATCAGGGGCCCAGGAATGGCCGCGGATCTTGGTACAGTCATGAACGCTGGTACAGTGTCGAACCTGGGACGGTCGGAGGTCCTTGGAGGCCCTGGGACGGGCAAGGGTCCTGTGACGGTAAAGACCCGAGGATAGCCAGGACCCTGTAGAAATAAGGAGCCTGGGGATGGTCAAGCGTCTCGGGAGTCTTGAGTCCTGAAACAGTTAGGGACTTACGACAGCCAACGTGCCTTCGGACAGTCAGGGATCATAGAGCAGTCATGAGGCTGAAAGAGTCAGGGGTCCTGGTATGGTAAGATTCCCTGAATCAGCCAGTGGGCTTTGATATCAAGGGTTCAAGAACGGCCAGGAACCTTCAGACGGTCAAGAGGCCTGGTGAAGCTATGATCTCTGAAACAATCAAGATCCTGCCGTCCTGGAACGGACAGGAGGAGCCCTGGGTTTCAAGGACCCTTGGGCTGAGACAGTAACGTAATGTAATAATGCGTTGTTCGTGAAACGATGAACAGTGCCCAGTGTACTGTTGTGCGGTATAAAATCTCAGTATCAGAATCACACCGAGGAATATAAGGGAGAAGGCTGGGAGACTTATACGTCACCCGTCACACTTATACCCACAGCACCTTTCACTGGTTTTAGTTTGATGACTTGCGAAGAACGCCTCCCTGCTGCAGTCCACTTCAGGAATCAGCTCTCGCCTCAAACTAGATCAAATTGTAGTGACGTCTGTATTCGAAAACGAGCTCTCTGTTCCTAATCCTCCGTCTAATTCGACAGCCAACAGAAAAGTAACTAACTCTCAAATGACGATACACGTCGTAGCAATAAACCCACCAAATGCATAGCGGCAGCTTTCGCCTTGCCGCAAAACACATATGCAGTGGAATACAGATACAAGGTGCGTCTCAAAGAGTAATTCTGAGTAGCGCACGGCGACGACGGGAAGGAGAAAACAGTGCGCCTCGGAGAGTAGCTATGAGCCAATCCGCATGGGAACGATGGGCAAAGAAAAGGAATGCGCCTCAAGGAGCCCGTGCGCGCCCAAGAGGACGTGCACAGGAACGAATCAAGAGGCCAACTGCCCACCGCTTAGAAATCTGTTGCTTATGTCGGTTTAGAGTCAAATGGCAAAGTGTCAACTGACCAATGAAAGACAAAATAGGGGTGGGGCTAAAAATGAAAAAAAGGCGAAGAATTAATAAAATCCAGCGTAAAGGCCGGGATTTGAGCCCGGCTTGGTGGCGTACTATTTTTGCCCGCGAGTGCGTGCGTATGACCGAGAAAAAATAATGGCATGCAGACTGTTTCATGCATTATATCTTTGCTGCTTTCAAAAAGATGAGGTAAAACCCTGGCCCGCTTTTACTTTTACTTTTAGGGGCCCCTGAAAAGGATGTTGTCAAAATCTGGTAAGATTTCCTTATTTAGAATTGGTTAGAGGCCCTAAATTAGAGTTGGCCCCTTCCCAGGCCGTATTCTGGTTGTGTGTGTGTGCGTGATTGGGGCCTTAGGGCGCTCAAACTACGTGGTCATAGGGCGACCGCAACTAGACGTCATTTACGGGCCTTCTGACGCATCAGGTGAAGCCCGCCAAGTCGCTGCAGCCCACGAGGATAAGTATCGAGATTCAGTTGACTGTGATGTGTATATGGCTGAAAAACCAGTCACCTGGAGAAATCTGGAAGATCTGTCCCGAAACAATAAAATGAGATTCGTCACAAAGTAAATGTCCAGTGACAGAGTCCGTAACGCTCAGTTCACAAGGTCACACACTCACACAAGGTCAGAAGACCGCTCACGTCTCAGACCCCGACAGGAGACTAGCACATTATGAACGGTCAATGGACAATCTCTACAATGGGGGCAAAGCGGCTTCGCTTTCCCACAGAGCAATTAGCAATAGTGTGGCGCACGTGTGCCCTAGACGCAAGCGACGTAATGTGATTTGTCGCTTAGGGCAAGAGCACGTGATGTCCATTTTCGGAGTTCGGGCTTAACAGGCCGGAGTTTATTAGAGTCTAGAGTCATGTGCGTCATAGTTTTGCCGCCACTTGCTCCGAATCCTGGCCACGTCACTGGACGTATCCACTGCGTTCAACATGAATGCATTGGCAGCTTAACTGTTTGTTTTTATAGTCGGCGAGGTAAAGAAGGCGAAGCAACATTTTCCCGGACCATATGCTTTCCAAACCGAAAAAGAAGGGCATGAAGAGCTTCACGATTTTGTGTCGTTTTTGCCTTCATCAATCCATGGCGAAGAATCTCGACAAAACATCGTCGAGTAAGCAATGTTCGCACTGCGTACCCTTCACTCTGGAGACCCACGCCTACGCCGAGGTCAGTTCAAGGCAAGTCAAGTCGAGTCCAGTCAAGTCAAGTCAAGTCAAGAGACTCTAGATCTCTGACTTTTTGCCTTGAAAGATAGGCAGGTGGTTCTCATGAACCCCCAGGTCGGAGAAGGCTAAAAGAGGGTTAAAGTATGTGCGATTCCGATAAGTTTCGTGTACCTCTGGTGCACGAAGTGTCCCAGCGTGCCAAGTCCAGTACAAAGGACTCCTTGTATTGGAACCAATCCCGCCAAAAAAGAGAAAACTTGCCCCAGCAAGACCAAGAAGAATGCTGAACACCCGTTAGGCCGTGACTGTCTGTTAAACCAGGCCCTGGGGAAATCGGCATATAGTGCGACATCGACCATTTGTAAACTGTAGTGTTTTGTCCTCGTTCTGTTCAATGCTGCATACCTGAGTAAAAAATGTCTCGTGGAGTGCGTGACCAGGATGCAACGAGGTGCATTCAGTTCAGTTCGTGTAACGCCACCACACCCCAGCACTGGTATTACAAACGAGGCAAGCCAACTGGTCTGCAACTCGACAGCCTGCTATAAAGGGCGAGCCCCTCCTGCCTACTTCACGTGCCTGCCCCCCACCCCGCCCCCCACCGGAGGATGACGTCAGAGATCCGGTCTCAGTGGGTCCCGCTGTGTCCGCCATTGTCCACGTGCCAAGGCCGCGTTACAGTTGGCGTCACTCATGGTTTGAGGCCTGACTACCAAGGTCATCGCTGGCGATGCCTCTTTTGCAGCTGGTAACTGTACCATGTGGCCATGCGTCCTTATCGCCACCAGAAGCGAAAAAGTATCTTAACGAACTGTTAAAATTCCGGTCGCCGGCCTCAGTTATCTGGGGCGCTGCGACTCGGCGACAGTTTTTCAGTCGGGAATGCGGCCATGTTACATATTTGACCGGTGCCACTCATGCGGGGCTTCCGTTGCATGCGTCGCCGTGGCTGTGCGTGCGTAAGATTCATGTGAGTGACGATTCCTGGAGGACTTCTGGACCATGCTTTTTTGGTATGTTAAACAGAAAGACATTGCTATGTCTTTTTATCACAAGTCATCCTCTTCAGCCACGCCATAAGGCAGCTTTCGTCAGTTGTCCATTTGTGAGACCAGGGTCGTTTGTCGCGGCTGTTTGATGGAAGCCCGGCCGTAGGTTTTTGGTCCCGTTCTCGCGTTTCACTTCGGCACCTGAAAACAAAGCGCACACAGTCATAATGCAGCTGCGCCATGAGATAGCCTGGACGTCTTTCCGTATGTTGGCCTCAGTGGCGGCGGATCGTATCTGATCATGGAGGGGGGAGGCAAAACGGAATTTCAAGACTCCTTGGTCTTGAGAGACCCCTTTCCCTATGAAGTCCCATCCTCGTGCTCGGAAAGTCCATGTTGCACAAAAAGCTTGCGTTGTGAGGCTGCCTTATGGGAGTCGTATTTCACCGTATTACATCGTATTGCACCGGCAGGGGTAAGCAGACGATTCCCAGTCGTGCGTTGTGCGAACCCTGGCTCTCAACTGGTAAGCACACATAACCTGAGCGATGGGCTACGCGTACTCTGATTTCACTGTCATTGGCAATTTAATGCGTGTTAGATGCACGATGAGCACGCAGACACGAGAACAGTCGTCTGAAAATTTCATTACCACGAGTATACTCTCCAGAATTCAAAGCTGCCTTAAAAGCGCAATGCACACTGACCAGATCTGCGCACGAAAAGCCTGTTTCGGCCGTCCACACGTGTAGCTCGGGCGCTGTCTGGCCGTCTGCTGCCGCTATGCACATCACCTCCATTTTTCAGTCAAAACGGTGCGCGCGCGTCGGCAGGTGCGACGCATCAAAGTCCCACCGTGAACTCCTGACGACCGCATACAGACAGCTGGTCTGAAGCTAAAGCAAATACCACTTCCGCAACCGAATGCAACTCTTATTACCTACTGGCAGGAATTGGTACAAATATTAGGATACCCTTCCATAAACCAGTACATAACGCAGTGTTAGAGAATGGATTAGACTTTAGACATTAGACGATTAGCCCATAAGACCAATGCTTTCTGAAAAGTGTCCTTTTAAAAAATGTACGCATCCATAAGGATCACAGGAGTGCGTTCTCGCGTGGTCTATCTGCCTCCGATGAATCAGATTCATCGGCCCAGGTTTTTGCACTTTGTCATTTCTGTACGAAGAGCATGGATCAAATCTCAGCATGAATCATCATAGATCACAGTGCATAAATCAGATTTGAAGCAATTGTATCAATGTTTGTGAAGCTACATTGAAACATTTGCCTCGCAAACGCACTAAATGGTACAACTATAGCAGATAATGATTTGACGGCAGCATGCATCATCGAGACAGTGGAACCGAAAATGGCAACAACTGAGCATGTGGTCAAAAACCTTTCTGTGGAAGCATATGCTTGACGTTAGGATCTGACATCAGTGCATTACATTTAGTGGCACTTTGGTACTTGACATCACAAATGTGTATTAGGAAGAAGGAAATTTTGTCGTAGGGAGGTCCAATGGCTGATTTTGGGATGAAACGACAGAACATTTTATAGGCAAATTTGCATGGGCTGTCAGGCATAGAAAATATGCCTCCTTTGGCTCTCTAAAACAGTGTCTTAGGTCCAATCCGAACTCACGCCATCAGTGCGAGGAACACACAGGCTGGGCCTCAATGGAGCAACTCGGACAGACACGCATGCGTTAGGCGTACCTGAACCGGATTCCGCCCAAAAATGTGTTCTTGTTATTTCGGTCGAAGACTTAAGTTAGAGCCCGGCCCTGCGGGCCCACCAATTGGTAGCCGTCTTTGTAGCCGGGTGCCTTAGCTCCCCTGAGAAACTGCAAGTTCCTCAGGTCAGAGGCGGGCCCAAAGGAGGGGTAAACGGTGTCATGATTTCGCAGTCTCTGGATCGCCTTGAGGTGCGATGAGTGCGAGACCCAATTTTGGGCCCCGGTCCGTGCTCAGATAAGAGTGACGTTTCGTCGTTCCCCGCGATTACCAGCGTGCTCGGTTTCGACACGAATGGCCCCGGTAATCGAGAGCATGGGCGGAGGATTCTGACAATGATTGGGACTAAATGTGTTTTCTGCAATTCTTTTCACGCGTTACCCAAAGGTGCATGCTAAATCTCAAAACCATGGTATGAGGGACTGCTACCCTGCAGGAGATGCAAATCTCCACTTTTGGTCCAGAACGCCGATAATTTATTACTCATTTCTTTATTGTACTTATTCGGGTCACTGCACAACAACAAGGTTCCGATCCTCGTCAATATACATTGTCGCATTACAGGTTGCACGCGAATAGAATATTCGGTAGCCCTTCCACCCATCCCCCTAACACATTGCAAACCCCCATCCCATAAACAATGCACGTATCTCGAGTAGTCGCGTTTAGCGAAAATGTTGCGAATGCTAGTCTTGAACTTAACGCTCTAACACGTTGGACAGACCTTGACTGATAACCTTATCGTACTGTTGCACCGTGCGATACTGAAAGTGCCGCTTTCCGTAGTTGTTCCGCACACGAGACAGAATCAGCTTTTACGACTGTCGGATATAACGATCCACGCGTTCATGGTTGTAAACGGGAACAGAGCGCAGCACGACAGGTTTCCCAGTGACCAGCACGCAGTGCAGCGGGCAGAGATCGGATGTGTTTACACGTGTTTGCATTGTTTGCGCGTCTAACTTGCAAAGGGCTCGTCATGCCGTGCCAGGCACCCTCTTCAGTTCTTGTCGCTTCAAGAGCATCTCTGGCACTTTGAGCGGTTTTATGAAACCCTTTGCCGTGTTGGGCCCCTTTTGCTGTTGTCCCAGGGGCCCTTCGAGAATTTCAGGGGCTCTTTTATCCATCTTAGGAGCCATCTTGCCGTCTGAGGGTCTCATTAATCCCCCGGAGGCCCCCTGACAGCATCAGGAAGCTTCAGTTGTCCTCACGGGCCCGTGAAACACAGTAGGAGGGCCTCTATGCCGTCCATAGTTAATTATTATATTATTAATCTTGGCCGTCTCAGGGGCTCTGTTACCCTTCTGGCGGCGTCCGGCGCATTGTGCCGTGTTGGAACCCCGTTTTGGTATCAGGGGTCTTTCTGCATCCTTTTGCGTCTCACGGGCCATCTAACCCTCCCAGAGGCCCTCCTGACTGCATCAAGAATCCGTGCGGTTTTTACAGAGGCCCCATAAAGCTCATACGGGCCCCTCTTCAGCCTCGGGGGGGCTACAGATAAGTTTCTGCCCGACGAAATCGCAAACAATCCTTTGTATAATTGCCACCAATGTAAAGAATGTATCATCCTGTTTCTAACCATACTTTCCACCACTTGATTTTCTAGAAAAATAACAACAAAATCGTAACGATAACGTACCACTCAGTAATACCGTGCTGCAGTCGACTGGCGGAGAACAACATTATTCCGCGGCGGAAAATGTAGTGCCGCGAAGGTTAAGGTTATTGACATCAGGGAGGTGTAGACTCTGCATGCATCTTCAACCGATTAATGACGTCATGTACATGAAAAGTCTATTATGTTGCCACAAACTGAACTTGGAGGAACTGCTGAATTATTACGCCGTTATATTGTTCTATTAGATAATTGTTGGGATATTTGATATCAGTATTATTACATTATGACGTTTAGTACTCGTTAGATTACATTAGGTTGCTAGGTTGGGTTGCGCTGGGCTAGGTTAGATAAGGTTAGGTTAGGTTAGGTTTGGTTAGGTTAGGTTAGGTTAGGTTAGGTTAGGTTAGGTTAAGGTATATTTTTATTTATTGTTTTATTTCACTTCCTAATATTTTCCAGTTTTGTTCCGAGATTTCTTTTCAGATATTCTGTTTCACGGCTTTTTATTTTTATTTTGTAATTTTCAAATTGCAACTTCACTTTTCCATCTTTGTAATATTTTTACTTTTTATTATTATTGTTGTTTGTTATTATTATTATTACTATTTTATTATTATTATTATTATTATTATTATTATTATACAACGACTAACTTTTTTATTTTAGAGATAATTTATATCGCATTAGTTATCTCCCCAACCTTTTTTATTACTCTTGATTAGACCTTAAGTCCGACCGACGACCAATGACGACGCAATCTGTTTCGGGGGAAATAATGTGTGCTTTAGGTTTTTCCGGCTGAAATCGTAAGTAGTACTTATCAGTATTGCATTTGAAGCGCCATGCAACCACTACTACAATTATTTTCCCTCGAAGTAAGCGCTCGGTCAAAATCTTACTGTTGACCCTCGGGGGGAGGCGGTCGTACCCATCGCCCCCCTTTGGATCTGCGCCTGTCAAGCTAAACACTGTTTCCCCATTCAAAGACCATTCTTTTTGGAGAGCCTTTTCAACGTCAAAAGAGCGTTAAGAAAAACAGCAATAGTCCAGAACCCTACGGAAAATGTCGTTGAATTTATCTCAGTGTACTTCTTCGGTTTGGAAATCACATGAGAGAAAAGCGTTGGCGCATCTTTTTTGTCTGACTAAAAAACAACTAGGCCGCCAATTTGGCCCATGTTGCATCCCATTGGTGAGATGCCTAGTTTGCAACAAGTTGCAAACTTAACATGCAGCTAATGAAGTGTTTGCATAGCTTGCGCCATTAACCCGACACCGCCTAGCCTCTGGTTTTCCATCACCCGCGACAGCCTGGGGAGATTAAAAATGATCCACTCGTATCTCAGGATCAGGGACGGCGGATTGCATTTTCGGCTGGGGGGGGCAAGCTCTGTCGGATCAACAACCGACCTCATTTGGGTTACCATCCCGAGTAAATAATTGAATTTCGTTCTTTTTACTATCGCCCAGTTTTTATTTAAATAAGGAAACCTTTTTCCCAGGTTTTGGCGCTAGTGCACACTTGTGTTCTCCAAAATGTACGGATTTTTCTATTCAGGTCTGTATCAATTGCCATTTTTCAGGTCTTTGCCATTGGGCATCCATCTACATAATGGCGAATGATGCAAACTTCTGTTTATTTTATGTTTGCGTTTACATCGCAAATTCAACATCATTATAAATACATTTTTAAACGGTTGAAAGGCAATTTCCTTCCACAACATTCAATTATAACTCAACGTTTAGTAACAAAGCTCTTACGCGAGAACGAAATCATTATCTCAAGCACTTGCCAAAGCAGCTTTGCCTGTCCCCCACACATGCATAATGTGACAATGCCAACACCAAATCTCTGACATAATGGACCAGGGGCGTAGCCAGGATTCCGTCCAGGGGAAAAGAAAATTGCATCAAGGGGACCCTCGAAACTAATGGGAGCCCTCGCCAAGGGCGGATCCAGGATTTCGCTAAGGCGGGGAGGGGGGTGAAGGCAAATGGTCAGCGCGTGGCCCCCATTGTTGCCCTTCAGATATGGAAAATGATGTATTTCTGCTTTTACGATATAAAATGACCGAAAAAATTCAAACGTGTCGCCTTGTTTGAGACAATTCTGCGTTTTGTTTCCGAACAAGGTGCCCGAAATATGATAAAAACGGCGACATTTTAGGCGGTTCCGTCCCTCCCTTCATTTGAAATGTCGTGTCTGTATCCGGTCCAGGAGCCCGTCTGTCCGCCCCCAATCCCGTAGCTTCTGGAATTTTTTTAGTTTAGGTTAGTTTAGTTTAGTTTAGTTTAGCTTAGGTCAGCTTAGTTTAGGCTCCCTCTTGCAGTTAAAGGGGCACTTTTGGTGGTCTCGGGCCGTCCGCCGTGCCAGGATCCTCTAGTGTTTTCAGGTTCCTTTTACAGTTCAACGTGTCCCGCGGTACGTCTCAGGCGCTCCTTTGGCAGTTTCAGGAGCACCTCGGATAGTCTCAAGGACCCATCTGGCAGTTTCAGGGACGCTTAAACCATCTCGGATTCCTTCCTGTCGTCCCTGGGACATTTTTGCCGTCTAAGGAGCTCCTCAGGCACTGAAAAAGGCCCTGTGCAAGTCTCTCTCTGTTGTGACAGGGGCGCTTCTTACAATCGTCTAAGTCCTTTGGCCGTCTCAGCCGAGCAGTCTGGACGTCTCAAGGTCTAGTAGTTTCAGGAGCCCCTCTGGTCGTCTCAGGGGCCCCTATTGCTAGAGACTTCTAGTGAGCAGTCTCAAAGGTCCCTCTCTAGCAGTATCAGTGGAACCCCTGCGGTCCTGGCTACCCTCTTATCGTCTCTGGGAAACATTTTTGCCATCTCAGGGGCCCTCTGGCAGTTACAAAAGACCTTTTGGCAATTTCAGGGCCCCTGTGCAGAGCCATAAACCCTCTGAACGTCCCCAGTGGTCTCCATGGCTGTATCAGGGGTCTTCCTCTGTTACATGAGGTGCATCTGGCAGTCTTTTAGGGCCCCTCTAGCCGCAACAACTCTAGCCGTTTTGTTGGCGCTTCATGGGCCTCGCTGGCAGTCTCAGGGGGATCTTGCCCGTGCCAGGAGCCCGCTTATTACATTCGGGACCCTCTGGTCGCCCAGCGCCCCCGTCAAGCCCAAATACCGTCTCAGAGGCACTCTTATTGTCATTATCTCGCAGGGGTCCTGCGACCTTTTTGGTGGTCTCAGGGGTCATCTGCGGTGTACAAGCCCATCTTGCCGTCCCAGAAACCACCTGGCCTTCCCGGGGGCCCCTGACAGCATCAAAAACCCCCAAGGTTTCAAAAAGGCCAAGGTAGCTTATTTGTGGCTCCTCACGAGATTGAGTAGGTTACTGACGAATCCCCGTTCAGGTGGCCGCTCTGGCTGGCCAGGGTCTCCTTATGCCGTGCTAGGCACCATTTAAAGTTCTTTCCGTCTCAGGTGCCTCTCTGGCAATGTTAGCGGTCTCATGGACCCTTGCTGTGTTGGGGCCCCTTGCGGTCCCAGGGGCTCTCGAAGAGCTCCAAGGACCCTTCTTTCTATCTTAGGGGCCATCTTACCATGTCAGGGTCTCATTAACCCTCCCGGAGGCCCTCTGACTTCATCAAGAACCTCCAGCTTTTCACTCACAGGGGCCCCCTAGGGACTCAGTCCTCATCTTCGCCGTCTCAGGGGCCCTATGAGCCATTCAGCTGTCTCAGGGACACCCTGCCGTGTTGGGGTCCTGTTGTGGTCTCAGGAGCCCTTTGGGAGCTTCAGGGGCCCTCTATGCGCCTCAGAGGTCATCTAGCCCTCCAGGGGGCCTCTCTGACTGCATCAAGAGCCCGTCAGGTTCTTATAGAGACCCAGTGAAGCTCATAAGGGCCCCTTTTAAATCTGACAGGGGCCCCTTCTCAGTCCTCAGGGGGGAGGGGGCGGTCATTCCAATTGCTCCCCCTTTGGATCCGCGCCTGGCCCTCGGAATCAGTGGGGTCCCATGTAGCTAAAATTACTGTCGGTTTGTAAAGGGGCTCCGCTGAAGTGTATAGGTGGCCCATGCTCGCCTGTAAAGACGTTCCTGATGACCTGGCGGATGCCTGTTACAGGTCGGCAGGGACATCTTTACAGGAACGCAGGGGCTGCTGAATGATCGTTTAGGGGCACCTATTGGCCAGGGGGGTCACTGGCTGTCTGTAGAGGGCACCCTATCTGTCTGTACAGGGCCCCTATCGACCTCTGGAGGCAGGGGCAGGACCCTTTTTCCCGACCGAAAGGAGGTTCCTTCCGAGGCTGGCAGGGGTCCTTTATGGGTCTACAGGAGGCCCTCCTCAAACAAGCAGTGAATTCCCCTACAAGCGAGCAGGAGCCCCTAAACGCTCATTCAGACCACGAGCCTCTCTTTATAGCACAAAGCCTTCTTTTGTTCGGAGTGTGTTTTCTTTCGGTTCGTACATCGATTTTTTTCTCTTTTTTATATCGTACGGTTGATTTTTTACGATTTTGCTTGGTGCAGTGACCAAATTTCTGGGGGGGCAAAAACATAGTTTTGCCCCCCCAGCCTAGCGGCTGGGGTGGCGGCCGCCCCTCCTGCCCCCCTTTTCCGCCGTCGCTGCTCAGGATATAGGAATACTGTCCAAATCGTTCAAACGACAATCGATAAAGCGTGCCTTTGTCATCTTAGGACGTGAAAATTGATGTTTTATGTTCACTTGTAATGTCACAGATCATCAAAGTGTCAGAATTTATGGGCGAGATAATGTGCGATGCGCTTAACAAGATCTAGTACGTATATCAGTTGAGGAAAAGCTTCAAAACCGACATAAAACGAAAGGTAATTTTCCCGTGTGATGTCACAAAAACGGCAAAAACTATCCTAAAGTACCCTGGGGGGTTCTGAAACTTGCGTTTGTGACGTCATGGTCAAATGTTTGGCAGCGATGGCCAGACGCTAGCAATGCTGCCGTTCTCCTGACCGCTCTTTCCTACTCGGATTTGGGTCTCCTTACGCTGTTTCAACGTACGGTCGCAAGCACATCGTGCGACACGATCCTGTATATACTATATATACGTAAAATGGTGCATATAATTTATCCCGTATTGTTAATAGTTTGGCGAACTAGAGCAGCGCTCGTCGGCAGCCCGCCTGGCCGACAACGCCCGGCGAATCGGTCTGTTTAACATATATTAGGTCATAGACACCACAGCTTTCATCGGATTGGTGTGGTTCTAGTACATTCAGATGCAGAGTTAAATAGTGATGGAAATGGTCATAAGAAAAAATAAGCAATTTTTGGAAAAGAACCATGATCTATGACTCCGCTGGATCTCAGTTTTGAGATAACTTTTGAGGTTCGTAACATATTTAGACCGTGAACTTATTAGCCCTGTATTGCTCAATACGAGAATGGAAATGACAACAGCCTTACATCATTTAATTTCTTGTCCAATTTGCCACAAGACAATGCGCATGGGTCTACATTTTTCTAGTAGTAGGCATGGCTACATTAACGAATAAAAACTCACCGTGCGCCGACCTCTCACCAACAAAATCCCATCAGCGCACGCGGCGACAAATCTCCCAACAACATAGCACTATTTTGCTTATAATCTCGTCACAATCCAATGCGTATGAGGATTTTCGGGCCACGACATCTCAAAGTAATCAACGGACAGGTAGTAAAAGTCTGGTGGTCTCATCGAGCAAGGTTGGGACGTAGTCGTCAAAAACGGAGGGGATTAACCCTATTCCCGGAGGGCTAGACGGTATGGTCGATTCCCGGCGGGGGGGGGGCGGATTCGGCCCCCCCCCTGAGATCTCGAGAACTACTTATCCGATTTCATCGCAACAAACGGCAATCGATTTGCCGTGACGTGAACTACATTTTTATAAAAAGAAATTTTCAAAATTTTGAAATTTGTGGATACAGGGGGGCAAAAATGTCAAAATGGGGGGTACTTTTTGACTTCTTATAACTCCGTTGTTTATGGACCGATTTCGATGAAACTGGCATGAATCGAGAGATTATGGATAGGGCTTTTACCATGGGTATGCAAATTTGAAATTTTGAGAAAATTCATGGGCGTTCACAGGGTTTCAAAAACAGGGGGATTATTTTTCTAATAACGGAATGAACAAAAGAGGCCAAAACACTTTTTTAGCTTCAGCTAGTCATGTTATGCTAAAGAAGTACAAATCGCATTACAATGTTTATGTAATGTTAGCATAGGCGGTGCCAGGGACATAAAAAACGGGGGAACTGTCATGGTCACACGTTCTTCAGATCAACTTGTGACCTTTGACCTTAAATGACCTCCAGTGACCTTGGGGTCACATGGAATGATTCAATATTATCTGTAAACGTTTTTAATCGATTGAATTCACTCTATTCCAAAAAATTCATTTTTTGGCTTTTGCGATATAGGGTACGCGCACTGACATTTTAGGTCACAGCCCCGTGACCCGACCTGATATCAAGCTGAAACTTGGTACACAAATAGAGGGCACCCTTCTACGTCATATATATTCCGGGTTTGGTATTTGAAAAAACGGCGCCGAAATTATTGCAAAAAAACAAATTTTGACTTTTGACCTTGACCTGACCTTGTAAAGTGACCTCAGATAAACAAAATCACACATGCACATTGCCCAACTATTTAGCTATACGTTCATATAAAGTTTTAAGTTCTATCTTAAAAACTCTGTTTTTGGCAGACATTTTCCTTTTACCCTCAACATGGCCAAAAATGACCTGAGGTGCCTCCCAAAAACGTTGCCTGGCTCCGCCCCTAAGCAAAATAGAACTTCGAAATTTTGTCACGGCGCGTAGAAGGAATAGCTAGGAAAAGTGACCAAGTTTCGTGAAGCTGCGTCAAAAAGCCTGGAATTGGCAAGCAAAAAACCCGAGGGGGGGCGGATTCCGCCCCCCCCCTGCCGGGAATAGGGTTAACCCCGGTGGCGGTGGCGTGTAAACCGTCATAAGTCGTCGAACGAATGCCTTTAATCAAAGGTAATTTTATGCATGATGTTGGTGATGTGAGTGCTTAAGTATTTGCCGTTGAAAAACAATGTATTTGCGCGGTGCAACACTGTGCATCTTTGTACGGTATTGAGGAAATGAAGTGAAATTTTATAACATCATTTAAGGAAAGGAGTTCTTGGACTTATTTACCAATTTTTCAAGGCTTCAAACCTCCCATTCTTTTTTCTTCTCCATGGGGCCCGGATAGTTGCATCCTCCTTAAATGTACCATGATCCTCGGGTTTTTTAACATACGTATATGATGAGCTCCGCCAAAAATATCCGAGATGCAAAATGTGGCATTTTATACTGCCGACGTGCTAATTACTACAAACATCCCTACCTCTGTCACCAACCCAATGTTCTGTTTTCCATCAATGCGAAATCAAAACTCTTTCATGGTTATTCTTGATATCCTGCATGTGTGCTAAATGCTACACATGCTTTTTTACGGTAATCGTAGTTTCTACTTGCATTCTTCAAGCTTGCGATCTCCATGTATCAATTTAGCTCGGTATAGTTTTCTCTCCTTAGCACGTTTAAAAACGAGCTGGTTTCCAATAAACACTAGAAGAATCATAAAACAATTGTAACAACTCCGAGAGATTGCTTGGTGGATCTCTAGGTAACCGGAATGGATAAATAAAAATTACGCATTCCAACATGCATTGCAAACTGGCCTTCGTTACCTGGTTACCTGCACGGGTAAGCACAACATGCCACGAAAATAATCCGGCTTTGGGCTGAAGCAAGGCTGTTACTAAACGCATCCGTCCTTCTATTAGAAGTGTTAAAAGCGTACATAGACTGCTCCACTTAAATTCGCCCGTCATAAAGAATATATCTCATAACATTTTGTATGTAAAATGCATGGTCAATAACAGTTCGGTTACATCTCACGAACACTTGTTTGGCGTTGCAAAATATAAAAACCGAGCTGTCGTCCTTGTCCAAGAAACGCGTTCTGGTGCAGCCTGGTGTGCAGAATGCTCTAATTTGTCCCCAAGATGTTTTGGTCATAGCCGATGGGTGCGAAAGGTAAAATCCGTGTGATGAAGGGCGACACTTTTATGAATCCATATCGCCGTATTGGCGATTTCCCATAAACACAAACCTGACCTCTCGCAAGGAAGACTGATTTCGGTAACAGTCTCGATCGTTTGTCCAAGACAAATTTTCCAAGAGACCAGGCATTTCTTCTCCTTCCAGCAAAAACGATCTCGCTTCGCTGCCATTCCCCTGCGAGCATCCACCACCTCTGCGCTAGTGCACTGGTGCGCATCAAGGCCGTTCCGTCTACTATAGACCTGTCCATTCAGAGGTCGACCACTCGGTGGCTGTTACACATAGGCAGAGCCCCCGCGCGCGCCGCCCGTAGTACGCACGCACCTGAAGTCGCCGCTCCCACCGACCCTCGTTTCCGTTGGCGGGTGCCGCGTGCGCCTGTCGCGACGTGCAGGGCCGGGTGCTATCTGTGCGCCATCGCTCCTCGGTCAGCCGACCTTTGGAGGTCGCCATCGCCGGGCCACGAAGAAGAGTGCGAACGTCGCCTGGCCGGCTGCCTCTCTTCCTTTCCTCATGCCGCTGCGTCTCTTGCCCGTCATCCTCCGACGCGTCCCGCCTTCTCCCGTCCGTTCTCACAGCCAAAGTACTCAAGACCTCAACGAGTCTCGTCTCAAAATCCTCGTGCAGGGATGTCGATTTCTGTAATTAATTGGGGGGGGGGGGGCAAGCCGAAGGCCGGACAACCTAAATGTTGGTTTCTCGGCGGATTTAGCCACTTTATTTTAATGAACGAAAATCTATAGGTTTTGGTTTCTATTTATCAAATAAAAATGGTATATATCCCCATATATATACATGTATAGATAGATAGATAGATAGACAGATAGATACGAGATGAAAGACAGATAGGTACATCACTTTATCATTCTATGCTTTCTGCCTATCTTTTACCTAATGCGGCAGTTCTTTTTGTTATTATTGCCCATTTCCCTTTAAAACCAGCAGAAAATATTGGGGGGCCCGAACCAACGTTGGACGGGCTCAAATCAACATTTGAGGGGGGGGCAGGACCCTCTAAAAAAATACAAATCGACACTCCTGCCCGCAGTCACCACACAGTGGAGAGGACAGCAAAGCAGGATGGGGGGAGGCGTTTCTTTTTGAATGTGTCTGTGATTCTGCGGAGTCCGTGGCGCCTTGCCTCCCAGACTGGTCTTCAGTCTGAGAGCAGCGCACAGCACAGGTTTTGCACAGTTTTCCGTTGCAACGCACCATGTAGCAGAAAATGTTCTCTGTTTTCAAAGAGTTGCGCACAGAGACCACATTGGGTAAATTTGGCACTGTGTTTGCTGAAATATGCCCCACAAAGGAACTTACAAGGTGTGGTTGTACTCTAAAAATCGCTATCGTGATCCGCCGGAATTTCAGGAGGCGCCGCGTGACCTCGACATGATGACGTAAGGTCCAGACCTAGTCCGTCCCGCGCCGCACATTCTTCACATGGTCAGCCAGCCCGGATGCGTACGACGCAGTTTGGATGGTTTCGAGGTCATGAAGAGTCAATGAGTGGTACGAATGCCTAACATAAACGACCCATACGAGATCGTAAGACAGAAACCACTACGCCAAAACTCACTTAGCGATAGGTAATTTGCGCTCCAAAGAAAAAAGGGCCTTGTGGACAAAATTCACTCCGGCCTCACCTTCACCAAGTCAGGATGTGCCACAGACACAATGCCTTGGAATTGGGTAATTTGGACACGACTCTGTCGTGCGGTTCGATGATGCATGTGGGTGGGAAAGCAAAATGTGCTGATTTAGCACGGCAAATCGAAAAGTTTTTGCAAATACTTTCCTCATTTTGCAGACAGTTATAAACTTTGCCATGTAGTTCATGTCAGTTGTTCCACTTCACTGTCTTGTTCTTAGAACAAGCTGACCAGATAATTTATTCCAGAAAGCCACGGTGGCGGATCTCACCATATTCCCCTAAGTAGCATGCCTGCGGCACAAAGCAGTGCCGAATATTGTATTCACATTTCTCTTGTATCATTATTATAGTGCTTGTTATTTTTTTAACAAGGAACTCCTATACATTTCCTGTTAAGTTCGTTTTTTGTACTAACCACTAGCCCTTCCAAAGCACATTGGTACGTAAACAGGTAAACATTCCAAGACCATGAACTAATCAATTATTTTTGGTTGCGGCTGCCCACCCCCCAAAAAAGGCAGGTATAGAATGTGGCCTGACCCCAGATCACAGACGAGCGGGTGAGATCACCCATTTGCAGAACATTATGAGCACCAGCTAGTATATTCAACTTTAAAACAACCAAACAACACCCACAGCCTCAACAGCGAACGCAAAGAGATAGAAGTTTGCCTGGCCCAAAGCCAGTGACCTTGACATTGCCCCACGAAGTCGCGATGGCAGACTTTTGCATCTGTCATGATTTATCAATGTGGCAATTTTGATGCTAATAGAAACATTTCACACACTGATTTTTTGGACCATGGTCCTTGGCATGCCTTATGTCAGTGATTTGAGACGTCCCCAGACTAAAAAATAATGCGAGGAGTAAAAAGGATGCATACAAAGACAGGGGCCCTACCACCACCAGGTGGTAGAGCCTCCCTGCAAGATAAACATAGATAAACGCTGTTTCCCCATTAAAAGGTCATGCTTTTTGGAGAGCCTTTCCAACGCAAAACTGCGTTATTAAAAGCAACAACAGTCCAGAGCCCTGCGGCAAATTTCCTTGAATTTATTTCAGGGTACTTCTTCGGTTTGGAAATCATGAGAGAAAAACGTTGGTGCATCTTTTTTGTCTCGCTGACTAAGTTTTGTACCTGCGACTCTTGCGTCTCTTCGTCTTTTTGCTATCTTAAAAAAGGGAGGCGGGGTTCTCATGAACTCCTCCCCTCAGGCCACCGAGGGTTTACTTCAGATTGACTAGCGGCTAATAGCACGTGGCCTGTTTGTTGTGGTACGGACAGACGTGTCCCTTTCCGCTTTTTGAACACGAGCGTTTTGCCTTTCAAAACGCTGGTGACTTTGGCACAGACCCATGAAGGGTTTTGCTCATCTTTTGTTTATTGGTTTCATTTCCGTATAGAAGTTTCGTCGACATTTCTCACGAATAACGATGGCTTGGTTCCTTGTTCGGCAAAGAGAATTCCAAGGGACCAGAGCAGAATGTATTACGTGCTGTTTAATGTTACCCGTTTAAACTTGCGTAACTAGGTTAGGCACTGACTAATTTTCTGACATTCTCTTAACACCAAGATGGTTGATCAGTCTGTGAATAGCACGTAATCAGTCAATCAAGCATGTAAGCAAACAGAACTCCTACTTTCTATGGGATGCATAGCTAGTTGTGTTCGCTGCGCTCGCTCGCTCGCGATTTTTCGGCCGACGAGCTTTGGGAATGCGCTTCTGGCATGAGCGTTATATTCGCAAGGCAATAACGAGACTGAAAGTTTCGACGCACTAATTTTTTACATGGCATTTGCTCATTTCATTTTCATTAATGTTGTAATACATAAAATTAAACTCGAACACATCGGTATTTGTAATTTGAATTGCGCTTTATAAAGCATACTGCTGCTTTCAGATATTTTGACGTCACATTTAGCCATGATGCGATGTAACTTAAGCAGTGCGCCAAGTACAAGTGCCCTTTTCCTTTCGGGCTGCTCCATTTGAATTTACCCCGGGCTCGGTGTTGTAGTAAGCTGAAGCCCAGGATGCGACGGCACGTAAAAGATGACGTGAGAAACAGAAATAATAACATATTTGGCAGAGCCTTCTTTCAAAACGTGGTTGCGGCAAAATACAAGTCACAAAGCCATTACATTCTAAAATAACCTTGCTGCAATGTTTAAGTATTTATGTAAGCTCAGACTAGACTCAATGCAAGTATGAGGAAAACACCGAAAAGTCTCGGCGGTTTTGGACACCAGTTTTGTCAAGAACAAAGGCGCTGTTCGCTGCAGAGCGGTTTTGATTTGACACGCGACGCCGTGAGGAAGATGTGCGCCATTGCACGTCACCACGCGGGTGGGGAGGCGTCACGTGAGCCGCCCGAACCTGTTGTCAGGCGACGACACATGCCGTAGTGCCAGGTGCAAGCATCGCTTGTACTGGCGTCATTTTCCCACAGTTTAGCAGCGAATCGCGATACGATACCCTGGTCTTCCCTCAGACTGATTCAATCTTCAGTGCTGAGCTGTGCTTCAAGGACAGGGTGAACGCTGTTTGGAAAGGAAAATCCGTTTTTTCATGCAACGCCACACTGTTTGTGTTATTTTCCCGTTTCTTCTTTATCGTTATAGCCGTTTCTTTCCATGTGATGCCGCAAGATTTGCGTTATTTTCTCTTGCTGAAGGAGTTGGCTGTTGTCCTTGCTCCTCAACAGCTGCGGTGCTGCTATCGCTGTGAATGGCTAAAATCACCTTATGGCAAATGGGCGGTGGGACTTCGACATAGCCCTGTAAGTGAAGTGGAATCGCACGGCATGGGCAGAACTTTGATGTAAACCGGAGATGCAGGCACGTCTTCAGCTTCACGAAAAGTTGACACTTCACCCATGGCGGTGAATGCAAAGATTAAGGTTCAAACTTGTGTGTGCAGGCTCACTAGTTTTGGAAGAAATCCTTTCATATCGTACGACAGTGGAAGCAAAGCAAGCAAAACATGTCAGTTATATTCTAGCAGCAAATTCCGTTCTAAATTCAATGTGGGCGACGCAGATCAACTACTGCCTTCATGGAGAATGTTCCACCTTTCACCGTAGCTTTTCATACGTATAAATGATGGTCTGCTAAACATCGTTAATCACGTCGGCGTCACTTTTTTAAAAATAGCCAGAAAAATCAAAAGCGGAATTAATTAAGGATTATATTCTGGGGTCATTCGATGGCACGACGCAATACGGGTCGTCTGGAAACGTCCATTGGCCCGCGCCCGCTCTTGACGTCACGCAAAAATAGGACACGGCTGAAGAGGACCAGAAGAGCCAGAGGAAATCGCTTTGGAAGTTGGTAAATGTAGAGAATACAAAATGGTTTGTAAATCGACTTCTAACACTTCAGGCGATAAATTGGCGCTCTAAATTCAAAATGCGTGCTGAAGATGGCATATGTTCATTTTAACCTACTCTTCAGTCGCACCGAGCGAACGAAGCGCGTGAATGCAATTAGATAATCGATAAAAACCATAGTTTTGAATGTTGCTTCCTTAAACGTAATTGGCATATACTCCTTGAATTATTCTTGATTGATCAGCGATATTGGTACAGCGAGAATGTCTCAAAACTAAGCCGTGCTTATGCTAAGTCTTAACAAGTAATTTTATTTCACATCGGTAAAGAATTTTGTTTACATAGAAATATCAGTCGCTCCAAAAACTTCATCACATATTACACACAAAAAAATCTGATGCAACGTCCTTACAGGAACTGGCAATTGCGCATGTTTTGGCAACTACGTGGGCAACTACATTGCTCTGCAAGCTTTACATAACTTTTCGGGTTTCATGTTATGAGCTGATGCTGAATAGTCCGTGGATTTTGCGTGACATGCTCTCATCAGGTAACTTGACTGGCAGAAACCCACTGACTAGATGAAAATGAATTTTCGGTAAAAGTAATTTGTACTTAAATCGAACGAGTAAATGTATGGGTATTCCACTGTGGCAAGTTAACTGGTCTCTTGCTGAGATCACTTGAGTTGAGCCATATACCACAGGGCCCCCGACAACTTGGTAAAAACGTCTGCTACATGTCATGCATGCCCTAACTAGTTAATTTGTTGCGCATTGAGATGTGGGGTACAGGAAAAAGCAGTGACATAAGAAGAAATACACGGATCTCTCAAGGAAAGGCAACCAATGCATCGTCTATAAAGAAGCATTTGGCCGTGGCAGACTAATTTTTCGTGCGAAATTTTCCTGGTTGTATTTCTCGTACGTCTATTAATCCAGCGTCACGTTACATTTGATAGCTTTCCTGCCCGAAGAGGATGGGTGCCGCCGTT
Source organism: Capitulum mitella (assembly GCA_030062745.1). Taxonomy (NCBI): domain Eukaryota; kingdom Metazoa; phylum Arthropoda; class Thecostraca; order Pollicipedomorpha; family Pollicipedidae; genus Capitulum; species Capitulum mitella. The sequence continues at coordinate 3,113,817 of CP099848.1, forward strand.
TCCGAGAGGTGGCACGGCCGTCATAATTTTTGCGTTCCAGAATACAGAAGCATCTGTTTAATTTCCACTGTGGGCTCAAAAAGATGAACGTGATCGATTGTTTTATGTCAAGCTTATTCCTTCCTAAACATCTTCATTCCTGGACAATTCCCACATGCGTCAGTTTTAGTTAATATCGCGCAGGTTAAGTACGATAGGCGCGGATCTGCTGCTCGTCAGTCACGTCCAGTACATACACGAACGTATTTTCAAATAACAGGTGCGACGCTGTTATTCAATCGATAGGAGTTTCATCCATGCTGCCGTTCAGGGGCGGAACCACCTGTGCTCTTGGTGCTGCAAATGCGAGACCAACGATCTTGAACTTTAGCATTGTGCCTAGGGCATGGCACGAAAAGAATACCCTAACGTCCCTCCCAGCGACAATAACAATAACAATAACCTGGTCGAAATTCCACCGCTGCCGCCACTGACAACCGCAGGGCTGTCGTGACGAACGCAGAATTTTCCAAAAGTCCCACATCTAAGCGTATGCTCCTTCAAGAACATTTATACTTGCATCGGCAAGCATTAGCGGGCCGCATTTCTGTTACGGTCGTTCAGTCTCCCGAAGAGCGTTGTACGCAACGAGTGACCGAACCGCGCTGGACGGCGTCGCACCTCTCTCCGACCGTACTCTCCTGCCGCCCTGATTGACGACGGCTGCAGTGGGTGGTCTACACACGATCGTCACGCGTGCCCCCCCCCGCTGCCAGGGTGGACAAGGTCGGCGTGACGTCACTAGGGCAGTGCCCCTCCTCCGTTAATTGCATGGTTGAAGTCCCGCCGCTCCGGGGTAGCTACGAGCATGCAATGTCGCGCCTGGCTGAGCATGACCTACATGGTTTATGGATGGTGCCTGGCCTCTTTGCCCAGCCTCGGCGCCCTGTATGGGCAGAATACAGGCAAACATCCGTATCCGTTCATGTGGAAATGTTACGGACTGCCACAGAAATTCATAGGCTCATTCATGTCCCGTTTTTTTATAGGCAAGAACAAAATGGCCGGGCTTTGTCGCATGCAACTTTTATTTCATGCGAGCGCCATTTCCGATGAGCAAAATGATGCGAGATGTGCACGCCACCTGGATTTTCTGATAGATTATGGCGATATCCCAAAAACCATTCTGTTGTGACACATTTGCATAGCGAATTAATGCAGAAAAGACGCCAAAGTCACCAGCCTCGCACCCAAAAAAAAATCCCAGCCAAAAACCATGGGTGATCAGATTAGCGACGAGTCGCGTGACCGTTGCGGACACAGCGCCGCGGCGTTTCATGTCGCAAGGTCGCCGATTTGGGAGCCCGCCGGCCGGCGTCCGGCGTGGCCAGCAGGACCGTTGGCCGGACCGGCCGAAGACGACGGCCGGACTCTGTGCCGAGGGCCGGGCCCCGTCGGGCCGCCGCCGGCGCGGCGCCGGCGGCGGCCCGCCTGCTGCAAGCGCCGGCCGCCGGACACCGCGTGCGCCCGCCGGTGACGCCGTCGGCGGCGGGCCGGGCACGGAAGCGGAGCGAGGGGCTCGGCGCAGCGAGGTAGGCCCGGGGTAGCGCGACGCGGAGTGGAGGAAGTGCAGGCGCCGTGCGCTGCCTGTTGCGGCGGTTCGCGGGGTCGGGCCAGTGTTTTCGCGCGGCTATGCGTCCCAGATCCGGGAAAGGTTAGAACCCCGGGGCATATGATTCAGCTTGTGACAAAAACCAGCCGCAAACTTGGTCAGATTGCGTGACGTCGGTATGACTAAGGTTCTGGCCTTGACCTGCCTTTCAGACAAAACTATCTCAGGTTGTGGTCACGAAAGGCATGAACTCTTGTATACAGGGAGAAGCTGGATTTTATGCGTAGAAATGCGTAGAAATGCGTTGATATCGGACTCACCGGTTCGGTTTCGGTGTAATGTTGCGGCGTGATGTACTTTGGCTGTAGAAGGCGTCGGGGGATATCGTCGCAAGTCGGGACGTGTCAGACCCTGCATCCAGATCACGCAGTCAGGGTGTCGATTGTATTCTTTTGAGAGGGCCCTGGCCCCCCAATGTTGATTTGGGCCCTCAGTGTTGGTTTACCCCTAATATTTTCCGCCGGTTTTAAAGGGAAATGAGCAATAATAACGTAAAGAACGGCCGCAACAGATAAGATATAGGCAGAAAGCATAAAACAAAGCAAAAACTGATCATCTATCTTTTATCTGTCTATATATATGTATATAATATATATATATGCTTGAGATATATGTATTTTTTATTTGATAAATAGCAACAAAAAACTAAAAGATTTCCGCCGACCAAAATAAAGTGGGCTAAATCCGTTGAGAAAGCCACATTTTGGGAGGAGTTAGGTTCTCTGGCCTCGGCTCGTCCCCCAGTCATTTACAGAAATCGACAGCCCTGCACGCAGTTGATCTGCCAGACAGTTTCCTTGCGCCTGCGACTTCATATTACACAACAGGCTATCTTGGAGAGCTAAATAAAGCCCAGGCACTCATTAGGCAAATATGAAATTTCTTCGCTGTGCGGCTGTGCGGCTGTGTGCTGTACGGATCTGAGCAACCACCTCCCCCAGTGGTGGTCGTATCCTCGTTAAATCAGTAAAAAAAAAAAACGGTTAGACTCACTCTCGGCTAGCATTCTGGTCCGGCAGCATTCTGGACTTGCTCTGAAGTCTGTCACGCATTACGAACCCGATGAGGATTGGACGTACGGGCCCAGAAGACTTAATCCTGAATGCCCTAACGTATGACTTTACTATATTCACGCCAGGCTAGGTAGGAACGGAAACCTTTTTTAGGTCAGTAGCTTCACCAGAATCGTTTTTTTCATGTTGCTGTCTGGAGTTCTAAGGCTGCTGATTTAATGTCGCACGCCGTCGTTTTTTTTTAACTCACTTTATCTTCCCTGAAGGTGGCCAGGGGCCGAAACGTTGCGTCCCATGTAAACACTTTTTTACGTACCAGTTGAAAAATGCCTGGAAAGGAGCAGACATCGTGAGAAACACTGGACACGCGACAGCACCTACCCATCACGCAGTCCTGCCATACAGTGAGCTGAAGCACAGAATGCACTCAACATGGATGTGCATTGGAAATACCGCGAATATTTGCCCGGCTGAATGAATCAAAGGAGTATGCAGACGTCTCTTAGCTGCATTCATCGGAACGAAATCATTAAGTTAGTCAGACCCCGATGTTCGTCACTGAAAGCTGTGATTTCAGCAAGGCGTGATCCACGTACCTGCGCCGCCGGTGGTCTGCATTGTTCGGAACCCGTCGTTTATTGACCTTGTTTTAACTTTGTCATATTCGGGACCAGAAATTCGTGAATATGTTCCATGAATGCATTCCTATATAATATCTCACGGAGCCGGCAAAACTTATTTCATTCTTTTATTTTACCCTCCCCTGTGTGGTGTAATACAACCAACCTTTACGTCATACACAATCTGTAAGTATTAATCTCCTTGGACAGTGTAACAAAGCATCCTCTGTTATAACATAGCTTAAGAAATAAAAAAACATTTGCCAGTATAAAATTTGGTATCAGATTGACCTCGCTCCTCTCATCAGTTTATGTGGAATCTTTGAAACCCAAACTGACCTGCAAACACACGTTCAGAACCCATATTGCCGCCGCCTGTAAGACTGCATTCGGTCACTGTCCTCTCTCCCTCACTCTGTTTGAACAACCATATCGAAATTACGGTAGGTAATGAAGCCCATTGTTGACAATATTAGAATTTCAGGTATTGTTGCATTTCATCATGGCGCACATGTTTGCGTCGCTGTCAGTTTCTAGCATGGCTGTGCCGGTCCCTTGAAAATGGGTAATCAAATGAGAAAAACTTCTGATGCTCCGTTCATCCTCTCAAATGGTGTTTTACTCATCTGCCTTACTCTTCCAATACCCTTCATGGAGTTGCTGGTACCGTATTTTGACTGCTTCATTTCTGGGATTGTTCAAGACACCTCTTCATGGATCTCGGCAAGAGTTTATGTCAAGCTGACAAGGTTTCCTGCACTGGGCCTATTCATGTTTATTCAACAGTGACTTTTTTGGCAAACCCGCAAACGCGCCGGCTGTCATAACATTCTAACCACCTGCCATTTCACATGCAGCGTGCTTCATTGGAAGAGAGGAGCTTTGCCTGCATCGCATAGAATCTGACTAAACCGCATGATTGGCTTACCCTGTTCGATAACTTACCTGCTCACTTTGCCTCAGGCAAATGCCAATGCAATGCAATGCATTGGATTGGCATTTTTTGGCATTTGCATTGCATTGCATTGGATGCAATGCAATGCAAATGCAATGCCAGTGAGTCACGAGAAACTGCTGCAATCCAAGAACTGATCAATACATAAACCAACGAAGATTTCAGCAGCAAAAGTTTCTTTATAAACGTCGTCTTTGTCAAGAATTGTTGTTTTGGCCGTTTTTCCTTAGCCTGTTTGCTCAGATTGACTCCAATCATGTTCCAGCAGTATCTGTGTGGTTGTTTTGAATCCACTGAGCGCAAATATATTGATCATTTTAGGTGGTGTGTACTGAGGGACGTCGCTTCCTGTTAATGATTGAGGGGGAAGGAGGCGCAGCAGAGGGCATTCGACAACCTAACCCCCCGCCCCTCCCTGTCAAATGTTGGTTCCTCAACAGGTTTAGCCCAGCGGAAATCTGCAATTTTTTTGTCCACATTTACTACAAAAAATTGCACATACCCCCATGTATATAGGTACATGCATAGATAAGAAGAGAGGAAGATTATAGATACACCACATTAGGCTTTATTGTTTATCTTCTGCCTGACTTTTATTTATTGCGGACATTCTTTTCGTTGTTATTGCCCAATGCCCTTTAAAACCGGCAGAGAATATTGGGAGGCTCAAACCGACATTAAGGGGGCCCAAATTAACATGGCGGGGGGCAGGACTCTCACAAGAGTACAAATCGACACCGCTGCGTATACTTTAGCACTTAACTAACCACGCTGCACATGGGCTTCCTTTTCAGTTAAAACTATCTTGCCAAAGGAGTACACCGTGTTCTTATCATTACTTGGGTTCCAGATAAACAAGCTAATGGATAACGAGAAACTTCAAAAGTTTTCCTCAATATGGCGCATCATTTTATTTTCTGACCTCGTTTTTATGGAGCGAAGGCTTAAAAAGTAGGATCTATTAGAGGCTAACCAATGTTGACATCACCTGCCTTTGCAAACCACCGCTGGTTTCTGGGCGTTTGGTTACATTAATAAATCAGCATTGGGCTTTGTGGAAGGATTTATCCTGTCATGAATCTCCGCCAAACTTTTATGAACTCGCGCTGAACTATGAACTTGACTCAATTCACGCCAACATGAGATGCCCGCTGTGATAGCCTTTCTGGAAACAGGTGTGTCGCGTCGGAAAAGCTAGCGCACAAGCTTTGAAAAACCATGCCCGTCCTGTTCAGAACGCGTTATGGGATTACCAGCACCGCAATTCGTTAAGGAGCAATGACTCAGGGGTGTCACCCTGGCTTCAGGATTGAATCTGGCAAGACAAAGCCACTAGCTGTCATGTGACGTCATTCAGGAAACCGCAACATTGACACAGAAGCTTTGTGAGGGCCAGATATCTTCCTCGACATCAACATTGTCCAGCCTATTCTTTTTCTTTACGTTTGGCGATACGAAGTCTACACCGGCACTACTCGCGGCGGTTCGATATTTGGCTGTAATCACTGCCAACATTTCTACCTAGGTCCTGGAGCATAGCGTTCACTCCATTGCCGTAATCGTATTGACATAACCACTTCTTTGTCCATATGTGCAATCTTAAAAAGATCGATTCGAGAGTTCCAGGGTCCTAGGGTCTTAGTATGACTCGGCAGATGTGAGGATTATGTAACACACGCCAATAACGCACCCCAGAAACCTATGGATCCTGTGGGAGGGGCTCATTAATAGACACGTAGCAGAATTTCTCGTCGGTCTGTCTGCAGCACAAACCATATTGATTGCCGAAGCAATCAGTGACGTTCAGCCTGCTAGGCACACAGCACTTGTGGCTACAATGACCATCATTATTAGGGTTTTACGGTCGGGTCCCTCAGGTATGATACCTGGTCCGCGGATGCGAATGTCGATTTGATCTCCGCCCGCAGGTTCTTCATCAAGAGGATCATCTGTCAGCATGGTGGCGAGATCAATGGGCGAACAAGTACTGTAGGCTTGGATAGTGCGGTGCCAAAGCGTCTTCTTCCCGTAACGAACAGGCGCAACTCCTTGCACTTGGGATATTCGGATTTCTTGTGGATAGTTATGAACCATGGACTAAAGAACTCTTCAGGTCTGGCCAGTGCTCCTTGACGTAATCACTGCCCGAGTCCTAAAAAGGTAATGTGATATTCCTTGTGTTGCAGGCGATGTCAAGAGGACCTGATGAGTCTCCTGGGACCTATCCGAAAAATGGCCTAAAAGACTGAAGACAAGTTGATATTTCTTGGCCTTGACATGAGAAGAAAGCTTCAAAGGAAACAAAGCACGCGGCAGGGTATGAGGAAAATTTCTTCCGAGGTTTACAAGGAGAACATCGGATGTCTGACCTGGTGACCTTAAGCCGGCCGTTCCGGGGCTATTTTATCGCCTTGCATTTGCTGGTGGATTGGGGATTGGGGGAGGCGTAAGATGGCCCTGTCCAGTAAGCCCTCAACCATTGGATCGATTCAGCTGATTCAAAAGGTAATCGATTTCCCTTATTAGCGCAACTTCGGTTACGTTACATCTCTGGTCCTGAAGATTACACAACAGGTCGCAGGTCAGGTCAAATAGCATTTGGCCGATCTGGATTGGAAACGGGACATGCCGTTTTTTTGTGCGAACTGGTGATGGCAGATGCCCTAAGGCCGAAAAGCACGAAAATGTATGTGTAGGTCATCAGTGCACTTCTGTCTGAGGAATATGGGGACATAGGTCGGCTTGGGCCATACGGTACTAAGAGTACGCCTAATGTAGGACATATAACTCCATTGACACTAAAACTCCGTCCTTTAATGCATGACTAAATGCATGTTTTTACATGACTACATGACTAAATACATGCTACAAAACAATCTTCAGATGGCAGCCACAGTTTGTCTCACGACGTGAACTGACATGGAGTAGAAAAAACTACAGCCATACAAATGTCGCCCGTGACGACATTTTTGGTGGGCCATGGGAGTTTATGTTGACCTTTCACGACATTAAAACATACTCGTATTTTGGATGCTACCGCTCCCCTTGAACAACCAGTTTATCGATAGAGATCATGAAGATTTGAAAAAGACAAAATCGCAAAACATCATCGAACTTACGATGCCATCGTGGCATAACCTAGGATGAGCTCGACAAAAAAAATCATGAAAATGATCGCAGCTGATGCGCCGAGGGGTACCAAAAACTTTAGGACACTGTGCTGTTTGATTTAGGATTATGCGGCAGAGAAAAAGATCCGGGAGTTTGGCGCTTCCCCCTAACAAGTCGCACCTTTGCATCTTGAAATATCTTGCCTTGAAAGCAATTTTAACACTTTAGGCATCCATAAATAGCACGAACGTCCTTTGCCGTAATGAATCTGCAAAACATCTGGTTGTTCTCGGGGAAAACGGCCTGCAAATCTCATCCTGCGTCTTTGAATTTCCAGAGCCGTCAGTTCTGGGATTTTGGTGATCATGAGGGGCCCTCGTGGATATACAGGAAATGGGACCCATGAAAGACATGGTGACAATCATAATAGCGGAAGGAAAAAAATGGGACCCGCAAAATCGTTTCCTTTCCCGAGGGTACGCCTCATTCGCTCACACGCATATACCGTAGGCCACCCAGGCACGTCAGGGAAGTCACCTGTCTTGAAAAACGTCGGTATGTGCGTAAAAATCTTCAGTATAATGTCAGACCCATTGCGTCATAAGCCAACTGGGATCTTGCAAGTCTGAGCTAGACCTGGTAAATATCTGACATCCCAGCGACTGCGCGAAGCCCAACGAGGGCCCTAAAACTGAGGCTGCGGGCCTGCTATTTAGGAAACCTGAAAGAAATGGTCTTAAGCCAAATTCGACACCCAGGTATTTGGTTGGCTGTTTAGGAGCTGATGGCACATCGCCGATGTGTTTACATTGCGCCCGTAACAAGGCAGACCTTTACACGACGCATGTCGTGTAAAAGGTCCCTGCCGGCACAGGACCGGCCGTGCAGAACTGCTGGCATGCTGCCGGCCGGTCACAGCAAACTGCGTCACATGCCGCTGCACGTACGCACTGCACGATGGTGCACTGGGCACCGTTATCGCCCGAGCTCGCAGTCCACAACGCTGCTGCGGCGCCGTGACGTTACTCAGTCTCTGCCCTCTACCTGCAGGGTCTTGTTTTTGCCCTTTCCTTACAGGGCCCAGTATCTGTCCTCTCCCTGCAGGGCCCAGTTTCTGTCCTTTCCCCAGCAGGGCATAGTTTCTTTCCCTTCTCCTGCAGGCATCAGGTTCTGTCGTCTCCCTTCAGGGCTAAATGGTCGCATCGGCGAACGAGTCCCCGCCCCGTGATAGGCCGCTGGAAATCACACCCCATGGCCATCCGGGCGAATACTCAAAATGTCTTTTTGCCGAACGTCTGTTCGCCGAATGCACTTAGACGAATGCTGGTTCGGCGAATGTCATTTTATCGACTGTGCAAACGACGGGTCTTTTCCATACCTCAGATGGGCCCTTACCAGGCCCGAGAGATAAGATGGGATTTTTCAGGATTAAGACACTCATTTTCTGAGCCTTTTTTGGGACCTTTCCAGACCTGAGACGGGCCCTTTCTGAGTCTACGATGGACCCTTTCCAGACCTGAGATGGGCCCTTTCCGGGCCTGAAAACGACACAGGCGTTTTCCTGACATGAACAGGCCCTTTCAAGACATGGCATTGGGCTCTTTCCATACCCGAGATGGGCCCCTGAACCGTGACGGGGGGTTGGGGGAGGGAGGAGGGGCGTTGTCGCCGTTTCACACACGCAGCTGGTCTCACATACGGTGGCCTCATTGTTTCAAATCGAGAGGCCTCCAGTCCACGTGTTTCCATGCTTCCGCTTTAAAGGCCAATGTCATGGTCTCTCTCTCTCTGTCTCTCTCTCTCTCCCTCACACACATACACGCTCTCACGCTCTCACGCTCGCACGCACGCACGCATGCACGCACGCACGCATGCACGCACGCACGCGGCGCCCGTCCGATCAATTCACATTTCAGTAAGATGGCATGCGATTCGACTTTTGGCAGCTTGACTTGTCCAATTACCATTCGGCCGACTAATAGGCGTCAAACTGGCATTCAACTAACTAATATTCGCCGAATTCACATCTGAATAACTGACATTCGCCAAATTCACTTTCGACTTATTTAAATTCGTCAAACTGACATTCGACTCATTGAAATCCGTCAGATTCGCAATCGGCTAACTGGTATTCGTCAAATCCACATTCGAACAAATGACAGTCGACAACATGAAATTCGTCAGATTCACATTCGACTAACTGACATTCGTCAGATTCACATTAAAAACCGACGTACGCCAAATTGACGTTTGACTAACTGACTTTAGTTAAATGACATTTGACTTATTGAAATCCGTCAGATTCGCATTCCACTAATTGGTGTTCGTCAAATCCACATTCGACCAAATGACAGTAGTCCACATGAAATTCGTCAGATTCACATTCGACTAACCGACATTCGTCAAATTCACATTAAAAAACTGACGTTCGCTTAATTCACATTTGACTAAATGACGTTAGTTAAATGGCATTCAATTTATTGACATTCGTCAAATTCGCATTCGACTAACTAATATTCGTCAAATTCACATTCAACTCACTGACATTCGTCAAATTCACACTCAGTAAACTGATATTCGCCAAAGCCACATTCGACTAACCGACGTGTCAAATTGACATTCGACTGAATGACATTCGTCGAATCCGCATTCGACTAATGGGCATTCGTCGAACTCCCGCGCGACTAATTAACATTCGTGAAACTTCCATTCGATTGACTGACTTTCGACAAAAGGCATGTCGGCAAAAAACATGTCAATTTGCCGTTCGACTTGCCGCCTATTCGCCTTTTTCACATGTCGCCAAAATAACATGTCGGCAAACAATCATTCGGCCTTTTCACATTCGACAAAACAGCATTCGACTAACGGCAGTTCGACTATTTGCCCTGTAACCCGTCCCGTGACGGAATGCTGGAAGTCACGGCTCGGTGCGCCGCACCGCAGGGGAGACCCGCCGCCGGAAGGTTGCGACACAAGCCGTGACGGCTGCGGCGGCGGCGGCGCGCCTGCCGCACGCTGCGGCAGTGGCGGTGCGCCTGGCACCGGGTCGCGTGACAGCGCGGCCCGCCGGCCTGGCGGCGGCGGCGGCGCGGGTCGCCGGTCTGTCCCCGGCCGAGGGCCGCCGTCCCAGGTACGGAGCAGGCCGGCCGCCGCTCCGACGCTGGAGCCGGTCACAGTCCCGGCCCACGCAGTGGCGCGCACAACGCCACAACAAAGCCGGCCACTTGAAAAAGAAGGACGCTTGTTTTCATCCATATAACGAACCTCTACCACTCATTTTCCTTGTCTTTGGTTATTTCTATTTATTTATGTGTTTTCTGTTTGTTTATTAGTCATAGCTGTTGATTGGAACTTGTCATGATAATCCGTTCCGTTAGAGTGGTATTGCAAAAGCAGAGACGAGGAAAGAGGCAGAAATTCGAGGACTTGCCTGGTTCATCACCTGTACTGCGCGCCACAAGTGTCTCCCACTGGCCGTTGATTCGAGACGGGCTCTTCAGGGCGGTGCCTTCCAAATTTCTTGAACTGCTACAGATAACTTGCTGCTGCAAAGGTGCCGCGGATCGCAAGCGAGTACGCCATTTTCAATGAACGCAAGCCAAATTTGTTCTATGATCGGCGAAAACGACGCATTTGCGTGAACACATCTGTCAGATCATTACCAGACGAGGAAAATAACCTTTTCTGGTGTGTTCATACTGTCTTGGCATGGGTGGTATGTGGCTGCTGTAAGCCCACCTTCCTCGTCCAAACTCATTCAACACACAGGATTTTGTGAGGGCCTTCACGCAACGCATGCCTGAGTTTACGCAAACGTAACGGGAGTCCCAAAAGGAAAAATACTCTCTCGGGATACATTTGGTCTTAGTTCTGACCGGTTTGGTAATTTGAGAACACGGAGCTTACCATAAAGTTTATTACCATGCCTTTCCAAAGCTTTATTGATGCGTAGACCTTTCAAACAACACCTACCACTTGAAATACTTAATAAGGGCGCTGATCGCTTCAGAGCATACCTGTTTTCGTCTCTGCGTCCAGAAGTAAGTAATTCGGCGTCATTTCGGAAGTTGTCGCCGTCAGAGAAAAATGCTCTAAGTTTGACCAGGTGCAAAGGAAGCTCGGGGATACCACCTATTTGAGACGCTTTTCCACGTACGTGTAGGAAATGTTTTAGTTTGTGGGGAATCCTGTGCGTCTCGCCTTCTTGTACCAACTCCTTCTGGAATTCTGACTCCACGCCTGAGTCCAACTTAGCGTAACCCGGCGTCTTCCCTTATAAATGTTATAGAAAATCCTCATGACTGAACATGCATACATTGTGCGAACGGACTGTTTTATTTGGACGATCAATGACACCACATTCGTAACGCAGACGTCGTCAAAGGAGGACGGAGGGGACGCGTCCTTAACTTTAGTGCAGAACTTGATATCCACTTAACAGCGTTGCATGAAAATAAATACCTTTGGAACCATGATGCTCCCCTTGACATTTGACTGAGGAGGGGCGTAGCCAGGATCCCGCCAAAGAAGGTGCCAGAACAAACATAATCCAGTCGAAAGTTAAAACTCCTCGCACTTCGCTTACCATTTTCATGTTTCCGTAAATCTGTGTTTATTTTGATTTTTGACGCCTAAAAAAACACTGCATTTTCAACCTCAAGGGGAGCCAGTGTTCCCTTGGCTGTCCCTTCGGGTATGCCTTGGAGTGAGGCAATGTTTTTGCCCACTGAGAAGCATTCAGGCTCATTCATTCTTCCTTTATTTCATTTCCGGGCACTCGTCTCGTTTTGACTCTTTCCGGTTCTTTTTTTGACCCGCACCGACCCAATGATTTTTACCTTCCTCTCCAGGGTCTTTTCATGGCGTTTCCCAAATCGTCTAAGGGTGTTTTGAACGTCTATTGGCCCCATTGTGAGGCAGGTTTCAATTTCATTGATATAAACCTGGCAAGACACTTTCTTATCTTTTCGTATCATGTCCCTGTTTACGAGTACTGTCCACGAGGAATAATGTGATGCGACCAAAAACAAAAGCTTAAAATACATAATCCCCCGGAACAAGGCTGACGGACAACGTCATGCCGGTGACACGTTTTACCCAGCGAAACTCGTAGACACGCAAAGGGAAAACCCGGGGGTTTCACGGGACGTTGGGTATGAACGGGTCTAGGAAATGACAGGAAAACTGGCTCTTGACACGACCTGTGGAGGCACCTCCCGCCCATTTACGGCTGTGCAGGCTCTCTATATAAGATCAGCGCTGTCTGCAGCCGTGCGCACTTGCCTCGTTAGTGACCGACAAGACCGCCATGCGAATACTGGTAAGTTTTCCGAGAATGTGCGCCTGCTACGTTGGCGAATGTCCCCAATGAACCCGCAAAATTATCGGCATGCCTTGTTTTTTTTTTAGCCTCTTTTGTAGCTTTAGCAATGCCTGAAAATAGATGTTTGGGTGCGTGATGGATCCAGAGAGGCTACTATCAACTTTTATTTTATTGTTTCTTCTGCTGTTTCGCTGTGGGTCATACGTACTCGTACCATTAAATATACCGAACATATTCGAATAGCCTTGTGGGCGCATTCCATTGAAATCGTCGGCGACTTATTCAGGAAACGTGGTATTTTTGTTGGCACTCCCATGTTGGTCCTGTAGCCGTCATAGCCATTTCATTTATTGATCACTTCCGACCATATAATTTGTGCCAGCGTCGTCATCTCATTTAATTTCAATTAATAAATTGTTGTCTGCAGACAAATTTCAAGACTCTGTTCCTGTCTAAACCTCGTTCTGCATTTGTTGCTCCTCTTTGACCCGCCATTCCAAAATATGACATTAACATCGTTGTTATGGTTTGCAAGTTTAAGCTGAAAAAGTTTCCAGTACAATGACTAACCTTAACGTAGCATGACATCACTCTTCTGATGTCGCCTGCATTTATGCTAGACAATTTCAAAGCATTGTTATACGGAGCATATGGCCAGGTTTTATACAAGCAATAACGACCGGTGCGGCTGTGATAATTGCAAATTTCCAGCACATGTCGTCCAGAACTCCCCCGGGGCCATGTAAGAGGTCAAAGTTGTTCGATAACTCGCAAGGTGAATGCATGCAAAAATACAGTATCTTGGCGCGACTGTGCAAACTACGTTACGACGTTTCCTTCGCCACGAAGAGATATGGGATGCCGAATCGGCCCATCGGCATGGAAATGACATCAGGTACTATGGTTGCTCAGGTCAATGAACTTTATAGCATGTCTTCCGGATCACTCAGTTTAGGATTGCAAATCATATTCGTTCGTAATTTGGTCAAATGACACGCTCGTTTCTTCGCAGATTCTCGCCCTCGTGTTGATCGCCCTCGCCCAGGCGAAACCGGTCATCAAAAATGTGGATTTCGACGGTCCCAACGAAATAGACAGTGACTTCGACGGTTCCCAAGATAATGAGATCGAAGATCCTAAAGACGCAGCTGATGTAGAAGATCCTGAAGATCCCGAGGACCCCGAAGACACAAATGATGTAGAAGATCCTGAAGATCCAGAGGATCCGGAAGACCCAGAGGATCCGGAAGACCCCGAGGATCCGGAAGATCCCGAGGATCCGGAGGATCCTAAGGATCCTGAGGATCCTGAGGATCCTGAAGATCCCGAGGATCCCGAGGATCCCGAGGATCCCGAAGATCCTGAAGACCCTGAAGATCCCGAAGATCCTGAGGATCCCGAAGAGCCTGAAGACCCCGAGGACCCTGAAGATCCCGAAGATCCTGAAGATCCCGAAGATCCCGAAGATCCTGAAGATCCCGAAGATCCTGAGGACCCTGAAGATCCCGAGGATCCAGAAGATCCAGAGGATCCTGAGGATCCGGAGGATCCCGAGGATCCGGAAGATCCCGAGGATCCTGAAGACCCCGAAGATCCTGAAGATCCCGAAGATCCCGAAGATCCTGAAGACCCAGAGGATCCAGAAGATCCCGAAGATCCTGAAGATCCAGAGGATCCTGAAGATCCCGAAGATCCTAAAGATCCCGAAGATCCTGAAGATCCCGAAGATCCTGAAGACCCCGAAGATCCCGAAGATCCTGAAGGTCCTGAAGATCCCGAAGATCCCGAGGATCCGGAAGATCCAGAGGATCCTGAGGATCCTGAGGACCCTGAAGATCCCGAGGATCCGGAAGATCCCGAGGATCCTGAAGACCCCGAAGATCCTGAAGATCCCGAAGATCCTGAAGATCCCGAAGATCCTGAAGACCCGGAGGATCCAGAAGATCCCGAAGATCCTGAAGATCCCGAGGATCCTAAAGATCCCGAAGATCCTGAAGATCCTGAAGATCCCGAAGATCCTGAAGATCCTGAAGATCCCGAAGATCCTGAGGACCCTGAAGATCCCGAGGATCCGGAAGATCCAGAGGATCCTGAGGATCCTGAGGACCCTGAAGATCCCGAGGATCCGGAAGATCCCGAGGATCCGGAAGATCCCGAGGATCCTGAAGATCCCGAAGACCCCGAAGACCCAAAAGATCCCAAGGGTCCTAAAGAGCCCGAGGACCCCGAGGACCCAGAGGATCCTGAGGATCCCTAGACTCTTAAAAATCTCTAAGATTTGGGGATCATAACAATTTCCTTGAGCCCTGTAAATCAACAAGATCTCAGGAATTCAGAATACTTCATGTCCTCCCAAAAGTTAAAAGTTCGGAAGATCCTGAGGGTTATCATTATATGACGGACCTGGTATGCCCAGGGGAAGAAGAAAACCCAGACCTTTCCAAAGACCGTCAAGATCCCAGAACTCTTGAAGACCCAGAAGAACTAGAATTGTTTAAAGTTCCTGAAAACATCAAGGACCTGAGAGCCAAGAAAAAAATCGAGTATGCGGAGCATGCTGTTTAGCAGCATCGAGGAAAGCGAAAAATCCAAAGAACCCAGAAAACAAAGAAATTGCTGATGAGCCAAACACATTAATGTTGCGCAAGACCCAGAGAACATAAATAGCCCTAAGGGACCTGGGGCCATGTTTAAATCGTTGAACAGCTCAACATACAACAACCCAACAGTGCGTACGAAAGCAAAGGGCCTTAAGATCTTGAATTATTAACCATTAGCGATGTTAAAGGGATTACTCATGACCGAGCAAAATTTAAATGTCTTGAAACGACAGAAACCTTACGAACTCATGACATTCTCAAAACTTCGGAGACTCAGAAAGCCTGAATGACATCAGTGTCGTATGGGTCCTGTGCCAAACGGAAGTTGAAACTTTAGATTCTGATGACGCAGAAAAGTTTTTCCAACGTTTTTCCTCATTCTTACACATCGAAACACCCCAGAAAGTGTGAAAACGAAGGACTCAAGACGGATCTGAAAAACTGCTCGTTTCCAAATATCAGAAGTTTCAGTCCCCCATATGCCTCCCATTACTTGAAGGTCAGCATAGTCCAGATATTGCACACATCTTTTGACGAAAGAAATCTTAGAAGGTAAACGATGAGTGACCTCATTTTATGTCATGTACTCCAAGAGCCTTAAAACCCACATGAAAACCATGTTAAGTGCAACATTTGGAAATGGGTGAATGCCCATTACATGCACTGCAACTTACATAGTCTGAGCACAAAACGACAGAGCGATTCCAAAGCCTGTTACCGAAACTGGTGGCTCCAAAAAGGACGGCAAGACCTACAATCCGGGGTCTGAGGCGTGCATCCTGCAGCCTCAGGGGAGTAAAGTCCGACTCGCTCGTGCTGTAACGCTGCCGAGGCCGGGAGACGCCGCCATTGGAATAGCTCGTGATTTCTCGAAGACGACTTGAGTTGTGGGACCTGGCGTTTGCGGTTGAAGAAAGCCGTCATCCCAGACCCCTACAAAACGATTTCTTGTCATCAGGGAACTGTCGTATTGCATAGCCATTATATTGGCCCAAATTTATTTAATGGCTGTTTTATTAAGGTAACCTGTCCGTAGCCTGCATGGCCTTCTTGCAATGGTTAAACATCTACTGTTTTGTCATTCTGTCATTGCATGTTGTGTTTGTCTTTATGTTTGCAACACTAGCTTATTTGTTGTACCCTAGGCTGTTGTGTTGTACCCCATTGTTGTTATTTCTGTAGCCCTGCTCATGGTGCACGGTTCGTGTCTTTCATATGTACCATCGTCTTTAGTTGTCTTTGTTGTTCCCTGAAATATATTACATGTGGAAATGAAACTAAGGGCACTTCGCAAAAAAGGTATGATGCACAATGGAGCAGATGAAGCTTATTATCATGAGTACCACATGAACATTTGAACATGAGTCAAATGAACATGTCTTATGAACACTTCTATGCGGACATCAAAATTACCTCCTTAACTTTGCATTGTTCACAGTTTCTGACAAGCTGGCTCAAAAGTAAATTGAAACTTGCACGATTTTCTTGCAAACTGACGATTATGGCGGGTTGCTCTTTAAGCATCCGCGAAAAATTAGTTGAAAAAAATAAATAATGCTGAACAGTTGTAGGACTGACATTTTTCTACCAATAACCATATTGGCGCTATATTGATATGCTTACTAGCTCAGTATGAAACCTACCAGATGTTTGGCGCCCAGAACGGCATAGAATGTAATCGACTTAACATAGATGAGAAGACTGAAGGTCGGAAGACAAAATCTCGCGTAGAAGGGAAACAAACCGACTCCAAACCGGGTTACCCTTTACTTCAAAATTACTCATCATCGTCACACATTGCATGAGCTGTCGTGTCTTATGCACAGACGTCATGTAAAATTTGGCCTGAGATTCCGTCAGCCACCGATGCGACTTCACCACATTGCACAGAGCTTTGAGAAGTGGCCAGGACACAAGGCAGCACCGCTTGGCAGTGCTTACTGCGCAGTCAGCTTATGAAAACCACCGGTCCACAGCGGCCCGAATATTCGCATGCGTGTGCAACGACACCCACAGACCTCCATCGGGATTTAAGATCTTTAATTCTTTATCCACTTTGCAACACGTCCCACGAGCTTTGCGACCAATATGATCCTCAGAGGTGTGTTATGAGGCACGCCTGTGATTACGGACGTGGAAAGAAATTTCCGAAAACTCGGAATAAACGAAGAGAAGGTACATCGCCAGTAACGCCTGTAAGAACATCGCCTCTGTCAGAACAAAGCGAATCATATAAGCTCGATCACGGTTACTGAGGATAAAAATTTAAACTGATCTGAAAACGCGTGACAACCTGTTAAACCTTCCAAACTTCTAAGCTTAGGTCTATCAAACGGTACTTCGAAACGCAGACGTTTTCGGCAAGTTCATAGCAATGGAAAGATTTTGAAAGCTACAAGGAAAAATCTCATTTAGTTTACCCTATGCACGTAGCCATTACGGCGAGACGCATTCCCGTATGGAGGATACATTTTCCCTCCCCCCCCGAGATCTCCAGAACTAAGCGTTCGATTTGATCGCAATAAATGGCATTCGATTTGTTGTGGTGTCAACTACATTTTCATAAAAGAAGTTCTCAAAATCTGTTAAGGGGCGGATACAGGATGAGAGGTAAAAAGACAGAAAAGGGATTTTTTTTTACTTGTAATAACTCCGACGCTTAGGAAGCGATTTTGATGCAATTGGCATGAATCAAGAGCTCATTGGCGGAATTTTGCTTTTTGACCCGTACGTTTTTTATTTGGAAACTTAATTGACATAAACGTTGACTATCCTGTTTTAGCTTTTGCTAGTCATTGTATAGGATAAACCGGGGCAAAACCGCCCCCTTTAGGTTTTTGGCATATTTTGGAGAATATGAGCAAAATGATATTTTGGAGAATATGCTATCGTCATGAAGCTATGTTCAACGTGTAATGCATTCATTGTGGCACAATACTGCGAAAAACCTGGGGTTTTAGACGAAATCGCCATTCGCAGCATTCATTCTAGCAGAACGCTACTTTTGTCGCGGTCAAAATTGGCACGGGGAGCACCGCAGGGGGGGGGAGGGGAGGGGTGAATGCTACCCGCTTCTCTAAGTGCCCAAATTGTTCTCCGTCATCTGTAGACATTCAACCCGCGCACGACCGTCGGTCCGTCTCGAACATCAGCGACTGGGGGGGGGGCAGTTGACTGCCCCCCTCTAACTCACGAACGGTTGGTCGCACGATAAAAATAAGCATACCGTTGGAAAGTTTGTGACGAGTAGAGCTCGAAACTGGTCTCATTTTTAGTTTTAGATAATATGTAAGCCAATTTACGCCCTATATATGTTTTCTCATAGCTGACTGCATGAGACCGAGAAATGGCCTGAATCTCAAGGGCTGTCACTAATAACGCATAGGTAAAGGCACCAGCGCACAAGCAAATGTCCGCGGATGCCGATACACGTCTAATTTCCCCAGATCTGTTCAATATATACGCCGACACGTTGAGTTTAAGACACCGTAATTCTCCCGCCAGCTGTCAGTGTGCGCCGCTGTCGTATGCGGTACCAAATTGACGGGAACTAATTTTGGCGTTCCTTTATTTTCGCGAGAAAAGACGATCTATGCCAATTTTTGATTAGTTACCAATCTACAAAGTTGGCGGAGCTTTATTCGCGAGAGCCTGTTTATTTCCAAAATATGCTACTTTTTCAAACTTTTTGAGGTTCCTGGTATTAATTACGTCTGTGCAAGCTAGCTGTGCCATTTTCTACCCATTCTGAGTAATTCATCGTCGATTTTAACGGTGGTACATTTTGGCCCACTACAGTTATTCGTGACCTGACCTCAGGTCAATGGCTGGAAGTCACTGATACTTTGCCCAATGACGGTAACTATATGTCTGCTTCACTCCACACTAAAAATGTTATGGAATATTCCGTCAGTTTCCGAAAAAACGACATGTCTTAAAAATGGGCTTGACCTTAGGTCAATGACCCGGAAATTTTAGAAAAATCTGAGATAGCAGATTTGTTGCGTCTATCACGATCACTAATTCCTGAAAGTATTATTGAGATATCTTGTTTTGCGAAAAAGTTAGAGGGCGCTAAACTTTTTTGGACATAGGTCTGTTTGACCTGACCTAGGTCAGGCACCTGACCTGACCTGAGGTCAAAATTTTGACACGAGATGTAAAATTGATAAAGCAAAAGGTGCAGGAAATTTCGTGACTCTATGTTTGTTCGTTCTCTCGCAATCCCAGAAAAACCTCGGGGGGCAGTCAATTGCTTCCCCCCAGTCGGGGACGGGTTAACATGACGGCAAATCTCTGAAGCCAATCCCATGTGGACTGGTAATTCCAAAGGCATCACATGGAAGATCAGCGTGGGAATCCAGAACATGTAACAGAGACTTGTATTTCTTGGCTTTCACCAAAAAATTCAAGTCTGTCGGCACACACAACCGAAAAAAAACGCTTCAAAGCATCTGTGAAACCTGTGATTAAGAATGTAGTTTTACCTGTTCGGTTACGAACAGTACGAAAGTTTACCACGAGCTTGAAACCACCACTGTTCTATTTAGCTGCAGTGGAGGTCACAGCGGAAGCCTCTGGACGATGAGCCATTACTACAAGCTTCGTGTGCCCATTGCCTGCATGATTCGCACTGCAGCCAGATCTCGTCTTTACCTTGCACGCCTTCATCGCAGAACATACAGATGTCTTCTGTATCATCTTTGCGACTGATTTTGACAATTTTCCCCTTCTTTCCATTGTTCTTTTTAACTTTTTTGCTCTTTATTTCTTGCTGTGCGGACTCCGTCCTCTTCCCGTCACGATCCTTCGCTGCCAACGTCCTTTTTGAACGGGGAGCTCGTGAGGATTGCCGACGTTCCTTTTCTTGAGCACTTTCTTCCTGGACCCTGAGGGCTCTTCATGACCAATGCAGGGGAGGGGAGGACTTGGTCAGTAACCGATTCGTCTGCGCTATCATCTGCAGACCGAACAATCAGCGGCGAACTCGCCGCGCATGCACACTGTGGTGCCGGCGAGCTCGGCGGCGCTACTGGTTTCTCTGAAGCGTTCAGTGACTTTGGTGCCACCGATGACGTTGCCGATGCTGTCAGGCCGGGTTCTGGCACAGTATCCTCTGGAGTTGCATGCACGAGAACCTGGTTGTGCCTGAACATTTCCTCGTTACGGAGGATCTTGTCTCTGAAGATCTGCGCAATGTGGAGGATCTTGTCCGGGTTGAATGGCGCGATGCCAGACGCGACGAAGCCGCTGATGACGCCTACTGGGTTCCTGGTGACAGTCTCGTACGCTGCAGCGAAGATTCCTAGGATATCTCCGTCAGTGACACGATTCCCCGGATGGCTGTCGTGAAAGAATTGTACCTGCCGAGCCCAGGCCTTCTTCGGGCCATCAGGGGCCCGTAGACGGAGATGTCGAGCGGCTGCAAGATGTGTGAGGAGTGTGATGGCAGAGTCACAATGTCAATACCGTTCTTCCTGGCGTTGGCGATGACGTCCATACTGATGTGGCTGGCAGATTATCCATGATCAGCATTACACGTCTGGTCTGGAATGGTCCAAATTGTTCGATAAAATAATCCATCCACTGATTGAACAGACTGGTGTTTACCCACCCATTATCACTCACTCCACCCACCGTACCAAAAGGCGCATCCCGAACGAGGTCTGGTGACATCCTCTTGCGCCCTCCGAATATCATCATCGGCGGGATCGCGACACAGGAAGCGCTGACGCATCCGATGATCGTCGTCGGTTTTGCTCGCTCAGCTGAGGTCACGCGGCCAACATGCTTGGATCCTTTTCTTGCGAGAACTTTCGGTGCGGGCATTACTGACATCAAACCCGTCTCGTCCACGTTGATTACCCTGTGTGGTGGATACGGGTCTCTGCAGTATTGCTGTAGAATTGCTTGAGACTGGCCTTGTTTATCGCCTCCAGCCTTGCCACGCTATGTCCTTCGGCTTTCCGTCGTGAGATCACAGGATGTCTCCGCAGAAAGTTCGTTACTTATCCAGGGCCAGCGGTTCGGTTCTTCTTATTGAAGTTGTGCGTAATCCGTTGGGCCTCGGCGAATTCGAATGCCACAGAAGCAAGTTTTGCCCGCGTTATCCCGTAGAACATATCGGAGAGATGAAGTATCCTTTGCACGAGCTCATCTTCGAAGTCTGGCGAGAAGACTGGACGTCGTCGTAGCCACGGTGGCGCATCGGCATCCAGGGAACAAGATTCCTTCAGGCGATCGCGGAGGGAAGATCTTGGGATGACGTACCGTTTACTGGCCATGTGTACGCTCACGCCGTTTTCTTTGACACTCCTGATCGCTCTGGCCATGTTCTCCGGACTCCATTTTTCTCGATTTAATTTTCTTTCAAAATTTCTCACCATGACTTTGCGCGAGGTAGGAATCTGAAATAAAAGCGAAGAGGAAGTCGTTAGGACAGGGATCACAAACGCCAAGGAGCTCGCAAGAGCGGGTAGTCGTGATAACCTTGAGGACGGATCTAAAGGTATGATGAGGGGGGAGCATGCTCCTCCCTCCTCCAGCGGTCCGTAAAAACGCGAAATCCTATGAGACACATGAAAATTGGACAAAAAGGTCAAACAAGGCCATTTAACCTCACCGGGAAGCCCGTTCCTGCATTCGACCCTGTCCATATATGACACCAGTTAAAATGATGTTAAACTTCGCCGTCTCGAAACATCTCCGAAACATAGTTAAGATCTCGAACAAAACTTTTCCTTTTAGGTACATAATGAAACTGTCATTCGAAAAATTGGGTTGATCTGCTCATTTTGATACGTCTACACCCCCCACCGACGATTCAGTGTTGATAGAAATATGCTAGTTTTGCTAAGGTCAAGTCTGAACTTATATTAAAAAGAAACCAATATTGGGAAATAGTGTGGCATATTTAAACCATATCACTATCAAATTACTTAATAGCATTTCCCGTACGGGAAGCACCGACCATCCATGAGGAGCACCGCCCACCTCCGGCGGTGCTCCCCATAATCCAGTTGTTTTCTGGGAGCCGTGTTTCGTAATGAAGTCAATCGCCCATCAAAAAACGGCGCGAGTTTTTTGAACATCAACATACTGAAGCTCCATTTTACGTTCAGGTAAGTAATTGTCGCAATCCAGGTTAGCTACCACAGGAGATCAAAGTTGAAAAAAGCTTGGAAAATCACCCAAAAATGTCAATAACCGCTAATAACTTGCGAAAAAACCTCTTAACCTTTCCTCGTCTGCTTGAGGGAGAAAGCGGACACGAAAAGACAGTCAGCTGATTATCTACGGCTTATAATGCGTCTGACATCGGCATGGGCGGTGCTCCCGGATGGGCGGTGCTGCCCCGTCTTATTCTACTTGCAAAGTACAAATCCTGTTGCACTGATTGTATAACGTTGGCAAAGGCGACGCCAGGGTCATGAAAAAGGGAAAACTAACATAGTCGCATGATCGTCAGGTCAGGTTTCGACCCTTGATTTCATATGACCTAAAATGACCTCATAATAAGCTGGAATAGCCTTGGATTCATTTCAGAGAGTTTTAGAACGATTTCAGCCATTCGACTGCATTGCTTTTCTAAAAGTTTTGTTTTTAATATTTTTAATATATTTATTTATTTATCATAGAAAGTGTGCGCTAGGGCGTTTTAGGTGATAGCTCCTTGACTCGCATTTATACCGACCTGAAACTTGAAACACAAGTAGAGGACATGTTGCGTCACACTGCGTCCGGATTTTTCGTTTTGAAAAAGTATGAAATATTCACTTAAAACCAACTCTTGAATCTTGACCTCGTCCTATATTAGTAAACTAACGCCAAGTCAATAAAAATATTTTTATTGCTCTCCAGTTTATCCATATGCAGAGCATTTATCCTTATGCCCACTTAAATGTTTAAGCTTTATCTCAATTACTCTATTTTTGGTCGCCATTTTTCTTTTACCTACAGCAGTGCAAAAATGACCTGAGGTGCCTCCTCCCAAAAATTTCGCCTGACTCCGCCCCTGGCCGAAATACATGTATAAAAATTGGAAATAATCTGTAGAATGAATATATCGAAAAATTTTCCATGTTTCATCAAGCTGCTTCAAAACAATCCTGGATATGGTGAATAAAAACTAAAGCAGGATAAGATTTCTGAAGCCTCCCCATACGAAAATAGATTTAAATAGAGTTTCACTTCAAATGTCGATTTTGAGCTGAATACAAACGTTCATGGAGAAAGCCTGTATGAATTTGGCGGTGAAAACGGGTTTCTTCTGCGTGCACCAAATGGTTCAAAATTTTCATTCAAAGACGCCATTTTTAGGCCAAATTTTCCGAATCACCCCTATCGGCATTGGGTAATGTCGAAAAAATTTAATTGTTATGTAGTTCTTTTGGATCACAATATCAGCAAGTTTTCGTGGCACAAATCCCAAATTTACTAGTTGGGAAAGTTACAAAGCTGTACTTGAACGTCAAATTAACACTACTTACGTCATGCGCACAATGAAAACAGACGAACGTTTTCTGAAGAAAGGGAGATTTGTCTTGGCAGTAGGTAATTTTTGTTTGCACTTCCTTAACGCTAGTCCAAAATCATAGCGATCTTTTCCGGTGTCTTGCGTTATTGTGTTCGTGGCTTGCAACCGCTGGCAGAAACAGAAGACTATCAGCCAATCACCTGGGACTTGATTATATTATCCAGTGTCAAATCATGCTTTTATTCTCGACCAAACATAAGCCATCATCAACTGACACTTGCATGACACTGGATGCTTTCTTCTTTCAGCTGTCATCTTCATGACTGAATGCTGTTTGTCGCGGTGTAATTACCTTGAACTTATACTGATGCGGTTCGATGGCAATTCAATCCATCGAAAGTTCTGATGGCTCCAAGGTTTTTATGCCCGTCAGACACAGATATTGTTGAAGGCAGGATTCATAAATTTTGTGAACATTGATATTAGGAAAAAAAACATTTGTTTAGGGCCATGCTGAACTGAACCAAATGAAGCCAGTCACACATAAGTTACTGAAGAAAACAGACTGAAATGACTGCATTGCAAACGGACGTAAACAAGAACTGAGGTCGGAGAGTCCAGGGGAAGTAAGGTAGCCAGCGACCGGCATTTTCCTCTAGTATATGCATTAAGGATTAAACATGCATGTTTCATTTTCACTTTAAATTGCCGTCAAGGCGTTATTTGTCTTTGGCTGAACGTTCAGCTGAGATTTCTCTTTCCGCATAAGAAGCTGAAAAAGGCGAAGAGCTATGCTACAGCCATTCTGATTTGGCTAAAGCTATGGGCTGGACATAATTCGAGATTAGGGAACGGCTTCTACGCCCCCTCCCCCTGCATGAAATGCATTTACGATAAATATAGTTAACGTCATAAAGACCTAAACCATATTGCGTCGTCTGAAGGCCGCGTCTCATTACAATTGGCGACTGTGCAACAGGGGTGTCGATTTGTATTCTTATGGGAGGGCCCTGGCCCATCCAATGTGAATTTGGGCCCCTCCTATGTTGGTTTGGACCCCTCTCCCAGTATTTTCTACCTGTTTTAAAGGGAAATGAGTAATAACAATGAAAAGAACGGCCTCGATAGATAAGAGATCGGCCTAAAGTAAAGGATAAAGTCCAAAATTATGAATCTGTCTACTTTTCTCTCTTCTCTCTATCTATTTATCTATATACACACATGTGTGTGTATATACGCACCTATTTGCATGGGGACAAATGCCTTTTTTTAACTGATAAATAGGAGCAAAAAACTTACGAATTTCCGCTGGTCAAAACAAAGTGGGCTAAATCCGTTTAGAAACCCAGATTTGGGGGAGGTTAGGTTGCCGGGCCCTCGGCTCGGCCCCCAATCATTTACGGACATCGACACCGCTGTTGTACAGGGGCGCTATGGGAGCTGTCGTAAACAGAACAAGATCTGATGTGTGCCGAGCGTGCTTTTTTGGAATACCGCCCGTGCGCTACTGCTTGGCGGCTTTATTGTTCGCGCTTCTGCACGAGTGCAGAATTACCCATGCGAGATAGCCGTTTGCGGCATGTGTAGAACGAAACCAAGGATACGGTTAGGCTGAAGCTTATGCTTCGTGTAACCAGAAAAAAAACAGCGTTTTGTTTGATATCATCGCCTCATGGCTCACCAGACCAGCTTGGCAAGGGTGGAAAGCGGATGGATACATGTTGAATGTTATGATAAGTCGCTGCACTGCCAGCTTATCAGGCACCTTACTTAACACAGGAAATTGAGGATCTCTGAAAACTACGCGTGATGGAAGAGGACGAACCACCCACGATCTGAAAAATCTTAATGGACCACACAAAGCTGGCACAGTAGGTAGGGACGACACCGTCGTCTACTGCATGTAAATTTTATGACGCATAGTTAACATCTACTACGTGAAGTGTGGTGAAGCATGTTAAAAATAGATCAGTTTCCCCTTGGTTCGGATTAAAAAAAATATTCATTTCATGAAACAAAGCGTACAATTAAACGCTGACGGTATGTCTGACTAGACTTCCAGTAAGAAGTCTCTATTTATATTAAACAATGAAGAAGCCTATACTTATTTATACCTCTTTTTGATCTCTGGGCACTCATGTGTTATTACATACCCATAATTTATTTCACTGTATGGCTTTACGGGCGCAGTGGAGAACCAAGCGCAGTGGAAGGCGACCACCGCCTACAATTTTCAAGGCTTTAACAACTAGATACACGACATTTGCAGGGTACGTAGACAGTATAATACTCTTAGTTTCTGTTTGCATGTTCACATATACCGGGCCTCTTTCTCTTAGGTCAAATAAGATCATGTGTTCCAAGCCGACCAATATTAAGTAACGCAATTTCAAGAACTCTTGAATACAGCGGATCTGCGATGAAAAAACAACTCAGGACATCTTTTAACATGTTGAGTGGTGGGCAGTTTGCACAGTGGCCCACAGCCCGTGCACACCAGTGATCCGTCCAGTACCCACAAGCAAAAGATGCATTTTTAAGGATGACAATATGCGAATGCCCCTTCCAGGCGCGCAAACATGTCAATTTCTTTCATTTTTCTGCGTTTTTTTTCAAGGCATTGTCTACCCTGTGTCTGTGTATTGTGTACCCTGTGCTTTGTGCGTACTTTTCTGTCCTCCCCAGTGCCTCTGTCCTATTTTGCCTGCCCTTTGCCTTGCTCTGCCCTCTGCCTTGCCGTTACCGTGCTTTGTTGTTTTCCTTGTCTTGTCCTCTCCTTCCTTTTGCCTTGTCCTGCCCTTTGCCTTGTCCTGCCCTTTGCCTTGACATTCCCTCTACCTTGCCCTGCCCTCTGCCTTGCTCTGACCTCTGCTTTGCCCTGCCCTCTGGATTGCTTTGCCCTCTGCTTTTCCATGCTCTCTGCTTTGTCATACCGTCCGCCTTGCCATGCCCTCTATCTTGCCCTATCTTTATTTTGCCCTGCCCAGTGACTTGCCTTTGATTTTGCCTTACCTTGTCCTTTATCTTGCCTTGCCTTCTGCCTTGCCCTACCCTCTGCATTGTCCTGCCCTCTGCCTTGTTCTGTCCTCCGCCTCAGTGCCTTGCATTGACATCTGCCTTGTCGTGCTCTGCCCTTCCCTGTCTTCTGCTGCACCCTCTGCGTCACTCAGAAGGGTGCCTAATAGGGGTGACGAAACGATTTCGGAGTTTGGGGTCCACATCGAAAATCAGTGGTTACCAAGGATGCATGCAGACGCTTGGCCCTTGAGCCCCTTTCTCTTTCCCTCTGTTCCTCTCTCTCTCTCTCTTCTCAAGGGGCTTTTGGCAATACCGTACCAGCAAATGCCGATGGTTGCGCAAAATTTCGCTCGATTTTTGTTTGAAGTTTTTATGAAAAAAATTATAAATTATGTCGTAATGTTTGAGATTTTGCCAGGTTAAGTTTTTGCCTGAGTTCCGTGCTTGCACTCTTTTAATTACAAAGAACGTTAACAGCTTCATCTATTTTCTCAGGTAGTTCATCCGACAGACAACGTATTCAAGGTGAAAAGTTCCAGCTTTAATAATGATAAAAGAAAATGCCAAACAAGGAAATGGTAACATTTCCATCGAAATATGAGTAACTCCGTTTAAAGACATTCCGCATGCTATGGAGTTTGAACAAAACGGACAACAGCAGTTTGTGGATACTCTGGCACATTGAGCTGGCAGCAATCTAAAGCAAAGGTATACAGGAAGCCAACGACGTCGAACGCAAGCCAACGACGTCGAACGCATTCTTAAAATATGAATCAAACTACCCAACAGACATGAAGACCTGTATTACAAAATGCCTTGCGAACAGGACTCATAACATCTGCCGGGACTTGAAAAATCTGGGAGAACTCGCGGATATCGAAAATATTCCCCTATCGAATGGCTATCCTGCAACACTTCATTCAAAGGGTAATGATACAAAGGACACCTACATTACTCCCAAGTACCATCTACACAAGAAAAACACCGGACGCAGCAACTCGAATGTACACCTCCACTCCGTACGTCAAAAGTGAATGAAGTGAATGAATGTGTGAATGAAGTGAATGAAGTGAATGAAGCTACATCTTGACTCCTCCGGCCTCGTGCCATACGGGTGGCACACCGCTCCTGCAGTTAGCACGGTAGGTTCATGTCTTGTCTCCAGGAGAAATAAAGGACGTTGTGTACAAGTTTTCGCGGCAGTGCGGCACCAGTTGCGTTTGCAAGCCTGGTCGGCCGACCAACGTCCACCTGAAATCAACGACCGCCTGAAAGACCACACTGCGGACTTGAAGTTTGGGCGCCTGGACGTCTCAGTCCAGCCGTTAATGGATTCCTTATTGTTTGGACTTTGTTGCAATGCGATGTGTAATGCTGCTCTATCAGGTGAGATCAGTATTTGGAAATGTTGGTAACACGTTTCACGTAACACGTAAATTTGTTAGCAAACATATGCACTTTCGTCATTCGCATTTCTGATATCTGAAAGGAAAATGATACACCAACAATTTTCCGGCTGAGAATATAAAAAGTCGAACGAAATTAACGCAGCCAACGACCACCCCAGAACAATGCCGGTAACCTGTACGAGCTCGGCACAAAAAATGTCATTGATTAGGTCAGAAACCAGCTACGAAACGGGTATGTGACGTATTGTTGGAATCACATTTTTCAGTGAGAGGAGCACCGGGTCGTACTAACGTACCCCTCTCAGTCCGTTTAATGCATCTGACAAGTGTCTGCCTGTCCGTTTCATGCTTTGAGCAGTCAATATACGTGATATTTTGAACGGACATTTTTGTTGCGCACACCTCACATCTGCGCTTATTATATGTGATAACTGCAGGATCGGTAGGTACTGTAGCGTATTAAATGCCGCTCATGACGTCAGCTTTATGTCGTGTATATCTTTTCTGGCGCTTATATGTATGTAAGTACCTACCATCAATCACGAACTTACTTTTGTAACTGCCGCTTTTTTATGCTCGTCAATCGCTGATCCCATTGGCGATGGCATATCAGGTTGCGCCTTCAGGCTTTAATACCACCAAACCCATTAGAATCGCGTCTCATCCAAAAAACTTGAGTGGTCCACGTTATGCCACCTGCAGCTAACGGCTGAACCTTTTCGCAGTCCCAGACTAAAAACGTCGAAATGTTTACCTTATTGTCTTATTGAGGTCTTTCCAGGTCTTTCTTTTATTCATTGAAGCCAACGGGTTCGGCTGATGACGTCTCATTTCTCGGTGAACGCCGTCGTCACGTGACAACCAGAACGAAACAGCTTTCCCTTGCCACTTCCGCATCGAATAGCCTACAGGCTGCGCTACCCGTTGTCCTAACAAAAGTTTCCTTCCTTCGCCCTCCCCTCGACCTCCAATACTGGTTTGTCCTCGTACTGTTTGTTGTTTATTTTGCATGAAAGACCTAGTTTTTTATTATTATTTTTACACTCATTAACTCCTACTATTCTGTAATATGACCAAATGGCAGACAAACACACTGCATATCCTGAGCGTTGAAGAAGTTGTGGGTCAGGGGTTGTACCCTCCAGTCTGCGAGATGGAGGGACTGATGACCCTGACCCCCTGTCTCCCGCGCCCCTGCACGACAGTGCGAATCATATGAGGGCCAGTGTATAGCTATGAGTGGCAGCACACAGAGAAAGGTGTCAGTGGATGCTGGCAATTAATTCTTTAAATATAAGCGCCTTCTACGTATAACGCGGCATTTTTACTACTTCGGACCGTGCAACTGTGAGTTGTCAGGGCCAAGAAGCATCAGGGTCGCATTTTTTCACAGCAAATCCTCCAAAAGGTAAACTCCACTGGCAGCCTTGGCCGGTGAACCGTGAGCCGTATCAATACTTTTTCCACATATATATTTATTATCTTTTTTTTATTTATTTATGACTCATTTGACATGCACCGCACGCGAACTATGCATAAACTGAAAAATGAATGTCGGGACTTTGAAATGGTTGTTACCTACTGGTTAAGGTAGATTCCAAATACGCACAAGCAGTAAATGCGCCCCTTCGCTCTCCGAAAGAGCCCATTCTTCATACCTATTTATACCCAGTAAAAATGTGCCCTTTAAGCCCTCAGAAACCCTTTTTATAATATTAAATGCCCTTTTCTTTTAGAGTCCATCAGTGAAAATTTCTTGAAAGATGCACTGAAACGACTAAAAGCACGTAAAAAACAGCAGTATAAAACTCGAAGCTTATCAGGGGTCATCTTTAATCATGGACAAAATGGTATAAGATTACGGAGAAAGATTACGATTATTGTGCACATCGGTTCAGCCGCAACATGTTGTTTGCGACCGGCCCAGAGGAATGGTCTCAGTTCAGAACTTCACTTAAGGTATTCTTAGGTTACCAAAGACAATTTATTGCCATTTTATATTAAGAGCAGTACCTGAGCCTATCAGCGATTGCCTGAAGATGTTTCTGCCTGAAGGTAACCTTAATGTACGACGTTTATTGTAACTGCAGCTGGAATATTTTAACGAATTAAAACACCAGCACTTTGTAGTAATGTCGTAAGAAGCGATAATGACCTTGGACATGCTTAAGTTACCCGATAATTACCTTGGACATGCTTAAGTTACCAGGTAGACTAATTGCTTTTTTGACAGCATACCACGTTTTTACAATAAATAAAAGAAGAAAAACACGCTTGACGTAAGGAAAGAAAACACACTGGTCCTCAGCGCATCAGGAAACGTTCTTAGGCTTGTCTCGTTTACTTCTTACTCAGCGTTATTAAAGATTTCTGGTCGCAGCTGAAAGTAGTAGAGGCTTATTCTCCACGCCTTTAGTTAAAGCTATTCCACGGGCCGAGTGAATAGCAGAACAAAAATCAAATTGAGACGTGGGTCTGCCACTGCCCAGGCATGACTCTTTTGCATTGGACAAACTAATACTTTATAACAACTAGCACCGAATCATGGAGTTTCCTCCAAAAGACATATCAGCGCTGTTAACAGTTTTGCCTTTGCTTTCATATTGCGGTAGCTTCGTAGCTTTTTGTCTACAAGTATTCCGGGAGTGATATTTTCGCTTTTAAGGACGGTTTTCCATTTCTTCCTCAGTGTTTTTGGATGGCTCAGTAATGACAGAGAATAATATTACACGCGCGCGTGACGTTTAAATCTGCGATCCCTCCAGTGCAAAATAATGAGATTTACAACACTTGTTTGCATTGCGAAGTGATCATGGGAAAAATACGCCAAACAAAACTTTTAACATATGCCTCCAGTTCTGGAGAGAACAACAGTAGACCTCGCTCTCCACGTACCCACAAAGCATCTTATTCGTTTGATTAAATGATGTGCCATTGAACGACTAAATATACATTGTTCTGGAACGCCCTTCGCGATCGTATCGTTCAATGTCCTGCGTCATTCGGTCTTGCCCACGTATGTTGTTTATTGTCGCGTGGATTATAAGCAGATACTAGCGGCACACCACGCTACATGCCTTCGGGCCTTAACGGCTACCAGCTACAACGGACTTCTGGCTTGCAAATTTGACCTTAGTTTTAGGTAGTCTGCAATTTGCCTTGTCAAAGTACGTAAAAAAACTGCAGGACCATTCAGTTTGCAAAAGCACATAACCGAGTCGATCTGGCTTGGAGTTGTGAGACCAGCACACAAACTTGGTAACATCCTATATCGGCTCCAAGGCTACCCGTCGCACATGCCTGAAAGAGCATGGCGCAGGACTCCTGATTGTCGATGGCATCTGCTTCTTTGCTGATGAACATGACACCAATTTCGGATGACTCATTTTTAGTATTGTTTATCATGGCAGATACGCTTCGTATGCACAGGTTATCTGATTTATTCCCCAATGCATATTGTTGTTTTCTCAAGATCTGGCGCCAAGTTAGCAAGTTCATACGATATCCCCAGCATCTTTGGGATTTCACCAAATGGCCCATTTCATTAATTTTGAATGGTAGGTGAGCAAAAGAAAATTTCAATTATTGTTTGAGAAATTTTTCTTACGACGGGCTGACCGAAGTTGACTCACGTGGCCGTGACGTCAAAAGTATTGTATATACAAAAAAAAAACAAATACCATTTATTTTTAGCTTTACATGATATTGCACACCAGAAACATGGTAAAGATCAAAGGTCATGGTGCAAAAAGTCCAGATTCATCCACACTCGCACACAGTAATCAGTTGGCCAAGGCTTTCAGACGCCATTGAAAAATCTGACCTCCATGCAGCAGGGCCGGGGACATGGTCCGACTGTGACAGGATGCCACGGTCTCGGCACTGGCGTGCAAACTGGCGCAGCGGGGTCCCACGCCTTAACAAAACGGAGCAGCATCGCGTAGTCGACCAACACGGTTTTGCCCGCCGATTGAAACGCGTTAACCCAAACATTTGTACTAATATGCGAACTTACCAGCAAATTGTGAAAGTTTTTTGGGGCCGGTTAATGTCGTCCAGCAGTCACGCCATTTCATTTGCCTTGCACGATGGCGACTCTTAACCACCGTGTAGATTAGCGATTCTGCAGGACATTACGAAGGGGCTGGTTTAGCCATAATTATCAGCAGCCGACATTCTGAAATGTTCATATATGATGATGATTGGGTTTCGAACAGCGCTTCGGCTACTGCGGCCATTTCGCGAAATGTTTAGCTGGAGTTGGGTTACACAATGTTCGATTTTTTGTTGAGACTCCCGAAAATTACTCTGGGCATTTGCAAAGAAGTTCAGGCCATTTTCTTTCACTCGTTGTCGCAGGCCCAATGTGAAAACTCCTGAAAAGAGGATTTAGACCCTCCCCGCCCCACGATCTCCACGATCCCCAGCCAAGGTTCAGTCGAATTTATGTCAAGGCGTGCCAATAGCCTGTACAGTCAATCACCTGACTACGAGTTGAAAGTATTTTTCTTTCCACTGAAGAACCATTTGAAGGACAAAAGGATCATACCAGTTTAACAAGGAAAGTGTATACAGGGCAATAAAGCTCAAAGCAGAGGAAAACGGTGAGGAAAAAGTTCATGTTTGTTGGACAAACGCCAAAGAGTAGGGTTATACAGTTTTTATCACAAAGGTTTTGTTTTCCATTAAGACGTGGGCCACTTTAAGTAGAGGCTCAGAACCAATGACAAGGATCTGGGAATGTGAGTCACTTTTGCACGAAGAAAAAATGAAAAGATGCTGATGTACCGGAAATTCTTGATTGCAATACATTTCACAGTTCATTCTGTGCATTAACCCTATTCCCGGAGGGCTAGACGGTATGGCCGATTCCCGGCGGGGGGGCGGATTCGGCCCCCCCCTGAGATCTCGAGAACTACTTATCCGATTTCATCGCAACAAACGGCAATCGATTTGCCGTGACGTGAGCTACATTTTTATGAAAAGAAATTTTCAACATTTTGAAATTTGTCGATACAGGGGGGCAAAAATGTCAAAATGGGGGGTACTTTTTGACTTCTTATAACTCCGTTGTTTATGGACCGATTTCGATGAAACTGGCATGAATCGAGAGATTATGGATAAGGCTTTTACCATGGGTATGCGAATTTGAAATTTTGAGAAAATTCATGGGCGTTCACAGGGTTTCAAAAATAGGGGGATTAGTTTTCTAATAACGGAATGAACAAAAGAGGCCAAAACACTTTTTTAGCTTTTGCTAGTCATGTTATGCTAAAGAAGTACAAATCACATCACAATGTTTGTATAATGTTAGCATAGGTGGTGCCAGGGACATGAAAAAGGGGGAACTGTCATGGTCACACGTTCTTCAGATCAACTTGTGACCTTTGACCTTAAATGACCTCCAGTGACCTTGGGGTCACTTGGAATGATGTCGTGTGCATTCAATATTATCTGTAAACGTTTTTAATCGATTAAATTCGCTCTATTCCAAAGAATTCATTTTTTGGCTTTTGCGATACAGGGTACGCGCACTGACATTTTAGGTCATAGCTCCGTGACCCAACCTAATATCAAGCTGAAACTTGGTACACAAGTAGAGGGCACTCTTCTACGTCATATATATTCCGGGTTTGGCATTTGAAAAAACGGCGCCGAAATTATTGCGAAAAAAACAAATTTTGACTTTTGACCTTGACCTGACCTTTTAGAGTGACCTCAGATAAACAAAATTACATATGCACATTACCCAACTATTTAGCTATACATTCATATAAAATTTTAAGTTCTATCTTAAAAACTCTGTTTTTGGCAGACATTTTCCTTGTACCCTCAACATGGCCAAAAATGGCCTGAGGTGCCTCCCAAAAACGTTGCCTGGCTCCGCCCCTGAGCAAAATAGAATTTCGAAATCTTGTCACGGCACGTAGAAGGAACAGCTAGGAAAAGTGACCAAGTTTCGTGAAGCTGCGTTAAAAAGCCTAGAATTGGCAAGCAAAAAACCCGTGGGGGGGGCGGATTCCGCCCCCCCCCTGCCGGGAATAGGGTTAAGACGCTTCAAACACCATGCATTTAAATGGAATCCTTGAGGTGCACTTTCGAGCTATAACTATGCATACCGCTGTTACATCCTTGGTTTGAGATTGCCTTTGCGCGATTACCTTTCACTTTATCACTGTCATAATTCTCTTAATTCCCTTATGAAACTATAAATGTTACATACTTCTTGCTTTTTGTTCTCTTTGGCATGTGATCAAAAGTGATGTTGCATTCCCTAAACAACTGGGCAGCATAGAAGCACACATGACTGATAGCGTTTCTGGACCGTTAATGATGCTTGCTGGTCAGGAATTTCCCACAACATTTCGAAATACGGCAGAGATAAGGCATAAGGCTCTGAATATACATACCGAACTTTATTTGGAGTTGCCATCCTAAGAGTGCATGTTAACGTCATGAAAATATATGAATCCTCCGTAAAATGTAAACAAAAACTTCCAGTTGGCTCCACTTTCCTTTCTGTACTCCATAATCTTTGAGATTACGGAACGTATCAGGGAGAATAATCAGTGACATATCCGGGGCAGTCACGGAACGTCGAAGGGGCGTGGATGCGATAACAGACAATACGCCGTTTCAGACCCCACGCAGGCTATTCGGCCTCCGTCTTTCAAATGGAAGGGGCTATGCACGAGAGAACCACTAGCGATTGCCGCAGCTCAGAGGATGTCAAGCCTGGGATCCCCTCACATCCGATAAGACATGGGCTCGACTTCCCCTCGCTCCAGTGAGACCAGGGTAAGGCAAACGAAAACTCTTTTGTTAACCCATATGCATTTATGATGACCTTTAGCAAGACAAGTTTTCCTTCTTTTAAGTAAACGATGACTCAATTGGCGACTTGGCTAGAGGCTAGTATACAGTTTCCCGCATTTGTTGCTGTTTTGATTGGTTATTTGAGTTGTAGTGAACCCCGATGGCATGGTCATAGGGCAATCAATATATTTTGTTTTCGTAACTGGAAAACATGCTTTCTTTAGAACTACTCCTGTGTAGGTCTAAGTTGTAAAAGCAGCTCAAGCAATCCTGACATCATCAGTCTTTAATGCTATTGATACACTTTAACCCCCTTTTTGTGATACGGGTTGGGTTTGTCCTGCCCTTCATGTTGGACCGGTCACCCCTGTACTGCAGACAACATCGCGCCCATGGCGTCTCTGTCAGAAGTGTTGCACTGCTACGATAATCTTAGCATTAGGCCTATCTCACTAGTGGGCATCTAGTAGGCATCATCACCGCAAACAGGCATCTCCTTTAAATATGCGGGACGAGCAGCGCCGGAAACTGTTACGCCCTGTCAGTGGCTGAAGGAACCGACCTCGACGAGTCGCCGCTTTCGCTTGCTGGCCATTGTATTTCCGTGCAGAGTACAGTACTGGAGCACCCGAGTACTTGTTCGACTGAACCCCCACCAGAAAAAGTCATTAGCATCCGTTTGTAACGCGGGCTCTGTTGACGTCCTGCTGGCTTGCCCGGCTTTGACGTCGTGTTGCTAGCGGTTTTGGGGCCGGCGCCAGCCACCCTGGTGGGCTAAGGTAAAAATAAAAAAATGTACGCCGGCGGCCGCTCCACCAGTAACTTTGAGGCCGACACCATTCTGAAAGTCCAACTGGCCCTGTTACGGGCCCATTGCCCTTCCTGAAAGCATCAAGGGCTCTTAAGGAGCCGTCCAGCGGCCAATGGGAAAGCTCACATACCCTTTTAACCCTATTCCCGGAGGGCTTGACGGTATGGCCGATTCCCGGCAGGGGGGGCGGATTCGGCCCCCCCCCCTGAGATCTCGAGAACTACTTGTCCGATTTCATCGCAACAAACGGCAATCGATTTGCCGTGACGTGAACTACACTTTTATAAAAAGAAATTTTCAACATTTTGAAATGTGTGGATACAGGGGGCAAAAATGTCAAAATGGGGGGTACTTTTGGACTTGTTATAACTCCGTTGTTTATGGACCCGTTTCGATGAAACTGGCATGAATCGGGAGATTATGGATAGGGCTTTTACCATGGGTATGCGAATCTGAAATTTTGAGAAAATTCATGGGCGTTCACAGGGTTTCAAAAATTAGAGGATTAGTTTTTTAACAACTGAATGAACAAAAGAGGCAAAAACACTTTTTTGGCTTCTGCTAGTCATGTTATGCTAAAGAAGTACAAATCGCATTACCATGTTTGTATAATGTTAGCATAGGCGGTGCCAGGGACATGAAAAAGGGGGAACTGTCATGGTCACACGCTCTTCAGATCAACTTGTGACCTTTGACCTTAAATGACCTCCAGTGACCTTGGGGTCACTTGGAATGATGTCGTGTGGATTCAATATTATCTTTAAACGTTTTTAATCGTTTGAATTCACTCTATTCCAAAAAACTCATTTTTTGGCTATTGCGATATAGGGTACGCGCACTGACATTTTAGGTCATAGCTCCGTGACCCGACCTGATATCAAGCTGAAATTTGGTACACAAGTAGAGGACACTCTTTTACGTCACATATATTCCGGATTTGGCATTTGAAAGAACGGCGCTGAAATTATTGCAAAAAAACAAATTTTGACTTTTGACCTTGACCTGACCTTGGAAAGTGATTTCAAATAAACGAAATTTTCTGTGTACCTTGCCCAACTATTTATCTATACATCTATATAAAGTTTTAAGTTCTATCTTAAAAACTCTGTTTTTGGCAGACATTTTCCTCTTACCCTCAACATGGCCAAAAATAGCCTGAGGTGCCTCCCAAAAACGTTGCCTGGCTCCGCCCCTGAGCAAAATAGAATTTTGAAATTTTGTCACGGCACGTAGAAGGAATAGCTAGGAAAAGTGACCAAGTTTCGTGAAGCTGCGTTAAAAAGCCTGGAATTGGCAAGCAAAAAACCCGAGGGGGGGCGGATTTCGCCCCCCCCCCCTGCCGGGAATAGGGTTAAAGGCTTAGGCTTGGACCATCTTCAAAGCTTGTTTGCCCTTTAAATAACCTTAGGCTCTTTTAGATATTTACCTGCAGGCAAATATCTAAAAGAGCTGAATCATGCTGAAAGCCCAGGGGCTCTTTTGAAATATTAGGAAGTCTGTTCTAGTAAGCTCTGGGCTCCTTCAGAAATCCAAGGTTTTTTGAGGCCGCGTAGCCTTCGTAAACTTCTGGCACCCTTATGAAACTTCAGAAGCCATGTAAAAAGCATTTGGTCTTGATGTAAATTCAGGCACGTTTTAAGGATTCGGGGCCTTCTAAGAACCAGGATCCTTCGAAATCCCGGAGCCTTTTTGACTTAAAGAGTACGTTCCATGGAGTGCGGCATCTTCTCTACATCTCTTCTCTGCCCACGTCAGAGCTGGGATCCTCGAGACTTATCAGAAATGTTCTTCTCTGGGCTGGGAACAAGGCTAGAATTGGTCCCTTGTAAGAATGAGAGCCCAGTCATTCCGTTGGACCCTGTTTATGACGAAAAACAGCTTTTCTACAAATTTTCCTTTCTTTATGTCAAAGTATTCTCTTGTTACTTTCACACTGTTTCAAGGGTCTTTCCAGCCAGAGGCTAAGGAAGGGACAACTGCGCCCTCTGTCCCTCTGCTCCCTTTGCCCTTATGACGATATGCACTCTATGATTAATGCCTTCTGATCACAGATAAAATAATGGTGCATCTCAGAAGGCGCACTGGCGTGACATGGCCCTAAAAAGTTGTTGATGAGCATCTTTGAGATGCAAAATTATATAAAAATACATATAAATATATTATATATATATATGTATATACACACAACCATAGGTCATTGACCTCTGTCAGGTCTGGTATTCCAAAAAATGCAAGTGGCTTAACCTTTTGTGAAATGTATCGATTGACATCAAACTTGCCATATTTGCGGAACATGACAAATGGATATCCCACATAAGTAAATCATCCCACGTAGGTAAATCAGGCCTGTTAACCCCTTTGGAGCCATGTACAGGGTTTGGTTATCAAAGATTTTAGCCAAAATGTCAACAGCATAATTTGGCCTAAGATGGACCCTGGTGACCTTGATATTGACCTTACTGAAAACAATCCAAATGTTTTTTTTTTATTTTTTTAAGGGCTTTCCAACGGTGTTTTCACTTTTTGATGGGAATTGACTTATAGTTCTCGAGATCTTGGGGTGTACCCATGACTCCCCCCCCCGGCCCGGCGAAGGAGGACCTGAAGGCCGGCCGGGTGAGGTTTTATTTGATCATTTTCTTCGATTGCGACGTATGAGAAAATTATTGCCACCCGATCAAGGAAATCATGTTAAATCGCCTTTTGTTTCTTTTTCACGAAGACCCTCGGTTCTTAGTGGAGAAAACCCTCGATGAATCGACGTTATTTCCCAGCCCCAGGCGGCAGTGTATAACGCCACACCACACTTCCATACTTGATATGTTAGTTGAGGCCTCCTCTGTATGAGGCAGACGTCGTAAGAGGCATTTAATACGCAACAGTATTTTCTGGTCCTGCAGTTAGTAGGCTGAGATATGATAACCGTGCAGCAAAAATATGCGTTAGGAATATCGTTCATGTTGGTGTTTTTCAAGGGATTAAACGGGCAGGAAGACGTCTTTTGGATGCTTGTAATGTACTGTGAACATAATGTCAGAAGGTCCCGGTGTCACAACCATTGAATATTGTAATTTCGGTAAAGCGAACCGTACCTGCTTCGTCGCTGATTTCTGCTTTGGCATAAACTGCGCTTTTTAAATTCGGCACCTACCGTTATCTACACTGTCTAGAAGTTGCCGTTTTTTTTGCGCTGATTTCATTTGGCATTTTTCATATTCTCGGCCAGAAAGTTATTGGTGAATCAGTTTTGTTCAAGTATTCCAAAAGTAACAGCGCCAAAGATCCAGGTGTAT
Source organism: Capitulum mitella (assembly GCA_030062745.1). NCBI lineage: Eukaryota > Metazoa > Arthropoda > Thecostraca > Pollicipedomorpha > Pollicipedidae > Capitulum > Capitulum mitella. The sequence continues at coordinate 3,152,916 of CP099848.1, forward strand.
TTGCTTTTTACTAACAAACCTCTGAGTTATAAACAATTTGTAGATGTTGATCTCACTCAAAAGCGCAACAGCGCATATCCTTTTGTAAAAGTGCAACAGTATATTTGTTACTGCAGCATAGCCGAAACAAAAAGGAATTTGCCTCCGTAAAATTTGGCACCAGTTTGACCGTTTCTCGCAGTTCTTCACAAGAAATCTCTGAAATCCAAGCAAGCAAACACGCGTTACGACATCCATAGTGCCGCCACCTGTATGACTGCGTTCAGTCGTTGGCTGCGCTGGCTCCCTCACTCCGTCTGAAATATTGTAAAGAATAGTTCTTGAACACTATATTTTAGCGCCTGAACCAGTACCTACGAGTGATTTCTTATTTAGGTTTTCAAAAACTGTTCAGTTTGCAAAATTGTGTTTGTCAACTGTCTTTGTCAATTCTCAAATTCTAAAAAAACACACAAAAACAAAAGTGCTTCGGTCCATAGTTTAAAAATCCTCGAAGAATGAACACTGTTTCCCAGACCTGGACGAAAATAAAACTACTAAGTTAACGGCAGGAATAATCTTTTACCACATCCCGAATATAGCAAGAACATGTGCCGTGTATTCTGCCTGTGTTAAGATTTTCGCTCCAATGCTTGCACATTCCTTCATCTATCTAGGTGAATGAGAAAATACCCGCTGTCAAACGTTAACCTGGAAATGTTGCACTGCATTGCAAAGCCCAAGAGAGTCCCATTATCTTCATTTCCTGGGACCCGAAGGACTTTTGGAATGGTTAATTCGGAGTTGTGTGCAGAGGCATTCGGAGAATGGTCTGCGATTTTAGCCCTGAAGCACACTTAATAGTGTTTATGGAAACATTATATTGCACATGCGTCATATTAGGCATGCTTTAACATGGAATTCACCTTTCAGTATCGTGTGATCTAGATGATGGTGTTCCTCATATATACGTGTATTGGCACCCTAAGCATGTCTTTTTGCGCATTTTCGTCTTAACCCGCCGTTCGCTGGAAGCTATTCCCCCCTCACCCTTCAGGTTTTTTAAAATTATTTCCAAGTCGTCCAGTCAAAACTTTGTCTACCCTTTAATAAGCTTTTAGCGCATGTTCTGACCAATTTTCGGGACAAGGTCATGCAAGGTTATGAAGCAAAGGCAGGTCAAAGTTGAGCAATTCCTGAACCGACCCGTTCAAATTTCGGCTGGACTGAAAGATTCGCTAGACACTTGATTATTGGGGTAAAAACGAATAAGGTATGAATGGGTCGACTGGAATTGCATGAATTGGAGGCAGTGATTTTCATAACGAAGTCTTCTTTATCCTCAAGCTGGTGCACAGAACAATTTTGCGTCATTTGAAACTATTTTTGTAAAAACTATGGATTACACCTTTAAGCTGATCTGGTTCTTGACATGTGATTTTGACACCAAATCCTTTCTCCGACCTTTTTCGGTAACACTTCTGTAAGGTTTCAGAATAGTTCAATGAGATAAATTCCGCTTCCGACATCTGGAATATCAACGGTGTCCTGAAGAGTGGAAACTTTTGTTTTTACAGTTTGACCTGACCTGTAACGTCATCTATGACATTAAGAACCAAAAACCATGCATTTTCTGAAATCTCTTGTTGGGGTCTATAGTTAGATGGGGTTCGCTGAAAACTGCAGCAGACTTAGCACTGATGGTGTTCTTTGATGTTTTTTATTGTTCGTATAAGACCTTTCGCTTCCAGTGAATGTTCATGAAGAATGCCGCCACTTTTCATTACGATATAGAGAACAAACAAAAAATCACATTTAAGTATCGATCTAACGTTTCGTCTACACATGAGCCATCTTCAGAGACAAGTATGGGTTAACGACATTTGTCTGGTGTAAATTTCAAACTAAAGCATAGGCTAGGAAACACATGGATCTTCTGGTTCCCACACATAACTAAACACGGACAGGCAGCGCTGAAACAATACACGGTGACCGCACATACGCGATCACGAGTGCTGGACCGGTCCAACTGACCTTTGATGTTTTGAAGAAATAGCTGGAGGAGAAGATAAAAGTTACAAAGGCTAGGGAAATAAAGAGGTAGGGATAAGCCCTAAAAAAGTCAAAGTCAGTCAGAAGTCAGGGCTGATAAGCATGATCAAGGAACAAGGAAAGACAAAAAAGGCTAAAGAAAGATAAAGCTCTGCCTCACTAGTCATTCCTCCTTCGACCACTTCACCAAAGAACCAGAAGTTAACAACGCCCGCCACAAGCTCACGAGGCCAAGTGACATTGATCTGAAAAGTCCAATTGGAGGTTAACTCAGGTCAAGGTCGTGGCAGGGTCAGACGGCCGCAGATCAAAATCACACTTCCGATTACGAGAAGAAACATTGGAAACCCAAATCAAACTTTAAATTAATCACTTTAATGATCATCTTATTCAATATTACGTCTTGAAACTAAAGATTCTAATTTTATTCTACCATTATGTTCCTCTAAATAGATCGACAAAAAAAAATACAAATGCGACGCACCTCCCCAACCCACTGCTAAATTACAGCCATTACAAATCTAGCTTCTTGGTTGTGTTTTTCTTCCTGATGATTCTGCGACTTCTTGTCTGTGTTTTTTTCCACACACGTCATATCAGGGCAGCACCTCTCCGCCTATTCACAATTTTGGCTCTAGTGGCGACCCTTCAAACAACCGCAAGGTTCCCACGATTGTTAACCTGGCGGTTAATTAGTAGGTCCATATCCCGAATGAATGTGGCCTCAAGAGCCGCTTAGCGCCGTCTATCTGTTGCCTTCACCAGGATCTTTATGTTTGAGGCGATGGGGCGACGAATGAAGTGTTCATGATGTTTTCAACGGTAACATCACATCATCCCTGACAAGACGCATAACCATGCACTTCCGACACGGAGGCCCGCTTGTTCACACAGAACGACGCCACCATGTGTTTGATAAAGAAATCTGAGGTCTTCTTGTTTTTGTAATAAATGATTAACTTGGCTCGTCGCACCGTCCACTCGAACGTAAAGATCCTGGTGAGGGCAGCAGATAAACGGCGCTTAACGGCTCTAAAGCCATACTTATTCGGGATATGGACTCACTAATTAACCGCCAGGCTAACACTCGTGAAACCCTGCGGTTTTTTGAAGGGCCGCCACCAGGGCCAAGACTGTGAAGAGGTGGAGAGGTTCTGTCCTGACCAGCCGTGTATTGCTTTATCGCTGCTTGTCGGTGATGAATTATGTTTGCGAACCGGAAGATCCATGTATTTACTAACCGTGTGCTTAAAAAGATCTCACCAGACAAATTTTACATGTCACATATACCATTAGTAGGGAAATAAATGGATAGACAGGCTTATCCGAATGTTGGGTTCTTAAAGGCTTACGCCCTGCTCCCAGTAGCTCTAAGGAGATACAAGAATTCATGTGTTTTTTGGGGGGCTAGCGAGTTTTCATGAATGTACACACTCTCCCATATTTCTAGATGTCTTACGTTATAGTAAGTACGTAAAATAATCGTACTGTGCGTCAGCTGTTCTCACGTTATGGTCTCGTCATGTTCTTACCTCATGCGTTGTGGCGCCGTCACGTAGGTGCATGATGAGTCTCCTTAAGAGCGTCGTTGTTGTAACACCGATGCAATGTACTAGGCGAAGTCTGCAGCCTTCGTATTCACAAGCAAATTGGTACATGACACTGGTGCTTTGAAGTGTCTGGTCGTGTATGGTTGTTTTGACAAGGAAATCTGAGGTCTTCCTTTCTTGCAACAAAGGATGAACTGCAGTTTCCGTCCTGTTCCGCGCCAGTTTTTCATCACTCTGAACATGAAATCCGTCCTGTTCCGCGCCAGTTTTTCATCACTCTGAACATGAAATCCGTCCTGTTCCGCGCCAGTTTTTCATCACTCTGAACATGAAATCCGTCCTGTTCCGCGCCAGTTTTTCATCACTCTGAACATGAAATCCGTCCTGTTCCGCGCCAGTTTTTCATCACTCTGAACATGAAATCCGTCCTGTTCCGCGCCAGTTTTTCATCACTCTGAACATGAAATCTGTCCTGTTCCGCGCCAGTTTTTCATCACTCTGAACATGAAATCCGTGCTGTTCCGCGCCAGTTTTTCATCACTCTGAACATGAAATCTGTCCTGTTCCGCGCCAGTTTTTCATCACTCTGAACATGAAATACGAGTGTCTCGAAATGTTAGTAAGCAAATAAGTGAATAATTTTGGGCATCTGATAAGTAGTCCAGACAAATCTGCGAAACGAAAGGTCCGGGAACGTGAGCGATGCGTCAAGAAACGAGCAAGTACAGAACATGCGGTCGTGGGACCACCTTGTCGTGGGGCGACCTTGTCGTGGGGCGACCTTGTCGTGGGACGACCTTGTCGTGGGACGACCTTGTCGTGGGGCGACCTTGTCGTGGGGCGACCTTGTCGTGGGACGACCTTGTCGTGGGGCGACCTTGTCGTGGGGCGACCTTGTCGTGGGGCGACCTTGTCGTGGGGCGACCTTGACGTGGGGCGACCTTGTCGTGGGGCGACCTTGTCGTGGGGCGACCTTGTCGTGGGGCGACCTTGTCGTGGGACGACCTTGTCGTGGGGCGACCTTGTCGTGGGGCGACCTTGTCGTGGGGCGACCTTGACGTGGTACGACCTTGTCGTGGGGCGACCTTGTCGTGGGGCGACCTTGTCGTGGGGCGACCTTGACGTGGGACGACCTTGACGTGGGGCGACCTTGTCGTGGGGCGACCTTGTCGTGGGGCGACCTTGTCGTGGGACGACCTTGTCGTGGGGCGACCTTGTCGTGGGACGACCTTGACGTGGGACGACCTTGTCGTGGGGCGACCTTGTCGTGGGGCGACCTCGGTCGCGGCGTTCTCGTAGGCAGGGAGTTTCATGACTGTTTCTTCAATATCAACTTCAGCATGCAATGAGTGGGTGAAGGGAGCTACGTGAGTAACGCTTTTCCCGTTTTGGGATTCGTGTGTGTTTGAAAATGCTGAAATGCCTGTACGCTGTGTTTGTTTTTAGTTGAATTGTATGAAAGCCTTCTAGCGGGGGGAATGGGACTTCCCACCTTCGGAAAAACAATAACGATGTCTGGGGAACGATGCCCGTCATGTGAAGATCCGCTGACCGAATTAATGATTTAAAGGGATTCATCAAGCCCCGAACACATTGGCAGTTAAATGGAGTCATGCTGTCTAGGCGTTTCGCATTGGATTTGTCACGTGACCTACTGCCTACAAACTGCAGTTTGCGGTCACCGTCCACAAACAAATCTGTTAATGGCTTTCGTCATAAGGCATGAATAAATGACGAACAGTCTTAAGTCATACACTGTATACACTGTATATACATACACACATACATACATACATGCATATATACACTGTGTCTGGTTTTCGTGACAAAGCGAGCCATGTTTTGACGTGAAATGCCGTTGTATCAGCCTACCCCTGCATCGCGCAGCCCTAGTCTCATCTCCATTCAACTCATAAACAAACTCCCCACTAAGTTTGATTGAGATCGGATGAATTGATGTGTAGGGAAAACAGAACATGTTTTGTGTTTATTATTCAATTTGGTTTGTCTTGATTAGCCTGAATCAGGCTGTCTATGTCTTAGAACATATATCTGACAGGCCAACCACCTTCCATGTTTGGTAGCTGGCTGACCGGCGGCGTTTGTTCCATACGCACCATGGTGCCCGTCCTACAGCCCGGCACGCGTGCGGCCGTTCACCGTCGACGATGAATAACCTGCATGGCCAGCCTCCAGATTTTTTCAGGGTGTAGCTGAAAAAAATGACGGGCCGTCGTTAACATTTCAAACGGGAAAATTGCGATAGGAGTACCGCAGAAGAGATACAGAATGTCATCGCCCTAGCGTTTTTATCGCGAAAGTTAAGTGCAAAAACATACGTTGTGGGCAGTTTTGCCTCCACATTAATGCACGTGTTGAACCGGTCACAAAACCTTCCGGGTTACATTTTACTTGTATGCACAGCTCGACCTTTTTCAAACGCTTTGGAAACGTTTATTTGAAAAGTTCATGGACGATTACATGAGTAGGTTCTGAACACCAATCATTGGTATGGATTTCATGTACCATTCCTTGACCTCATCTGTCCTCTCCAATTCCTCATTGTCTACAGAGAGAAAATATGCACGTACTTAACTGGCGCAATCTTTACGCCAGAAACTGGGGCGCTTCGTGCAGTATGAGGATTTGGTTGGCATATGTCCGGACCAAGCTTTCTTCTGCATGCATCCTCCTGACGGTCCCCGATGCCGTCACGGGCACTTTTCCACGCGACGTCGCAAAAAACTGCCATTCGCACGGCACGCCAAACAAGTCCTGGTCCTGGAGCGGCGGCGGTGCCAAGGTTCCGCAGCGGGCGAGGCATTGCCGCAGCACAACTCCGTCATAAGAAGGAAAATGGTCGACCACCCTTGACTCTGGCCAGTGCAGGGGGTTGGCGCAAGCTATGAAGTTTTTTGCAAGGTGATCCAGAACGACTGCTTCGATCGCTTTGAAAGTTTGTTTGGCTGTGTTTTGGGCTTTCTTGCATATTCTCGTGAGAGGTGAGACCGTTACTTTGACATGTGACTGAACCAGTACTTCTTCTCCGAGAAAATGTTATTGAGAAATCACGATGCGCCGACGGTCGTCATCGGATAGCAAACTTTTGAAGTGCTTACTTATTTATAGTCATATTCTTTCTTATGAATGACACCCATCGTTTCAGTGACCACACTTCAGTCCTTATTGCGGTCAAGGCCGTTTTAGGCCAGCATTACCTATGGAAGCCACCGACCATGTCTGATGTTTTATTGACCTCGGAGGTGCCACAGTGTAATCAGAAACACTAATTTGGATGGAAAAGCCAGCCTGAGTTCTTATTTATCTTCATAAACCATTTTGGGGCCTTCAAATTCGTCGTATATGTTGGTTCCCATAGGATTAAATCCGACGTAAACTATTTTGAGGTTGCCTGTGCGGTCACTGGGTGATTTGAGAGGATCAGACGGACTATTATTGTACAGCCAATTGAAAACGCTACACGTTCGCTTTGTTTTGTTTTGTTTATTTTGTAAAGTTTGAAATGACTGCGGGTCGTACTCCTCACTCGCCGTATACATACTATACTGTCGGAGGTCATCAGGTGACGAATACTAGCGAGGATTAACCTGTCACTGCCTCGGGGATGTCAAAAAAGTACCCCCCTGTTTTTATTGAATAACTTCTGAATTCTGGTCATTAGAATCAGCCCGACCAGATTTTCAGCTCCTGTTCATCATTTAATTCCATATAGTTTGACATCAGAACCATTTGCATGCCACGTCAGGTCATGGGGATATGACGTCATAAGTAAACTTTTGCATGCATGTTTTCGCCTCTTCGGGTGGTTGCGCAAACATGCTTCGTTTTTTTCGATAACGTTCGCGAAAATAATGCATGAATTATTTGACTTTACATAGGATCTGGTCCCCAAAATCATATGCAACCGTAACACGTCAACAATAGACGTCCTGTTAGGTCACATATATGCTGGCAATTGGCCTGATTTACATTGTGGGTGATAGAAGTGGTTGCCGCTGACCTTCCCCGTCGTTTAAGCCAGACAGACAAATCTATATCCGCCTCCTAGAAAGATTCACTAAATGGAACGTGAATTCATGTCAGGTCACGTCATAGGTAGATGCCAAAACAAAATGAAATACAACATGGTCTGCTGAAGATCGTTCAGTACCGGCCGAAAGCAATTATTATTCTAGTCACAAAAAAGAAAAATGGCTGTCTGTCCTGAGCTGGCTTGACCTTGACTCGATAAAGAGCAGACAGCGCAGATTTAATTATCACGTGAACGTGATATTAGTTTTGTATTTGATTCAGTTAAGAATCCCAGCGAATAATTATTGCTCGTTGTCTGGTGGAATAACGCAACCTTGTCTGACCTGACCTACACTGGCCTTGACTGGATGGAAGTCATGTAATGCAAAACTGATCATCAGAGGGCTTCACTTCGGTCCTTTTTGTCGCGTGGATTTAAGTGGCTGCGAGTAAATATCGATCTGTGGCATTTAAAGTACGACCGGTATTTCACCTGACCTAGGTTGACCTTGACCAGACATTTCTAAGATTTTGGCATGTTTCTGATATAGAAGATCGTAGCCTTTCGTTTGATACCCATTTCAAGGCTCTAAGACCAGGACTGCTGATGATATAATGTACAAACCGATGCCAGTTTTTCCGACATCGTGTTATGCGTTTATATGACCCATGACGTCATCAGTCGCGTGACCATGGCCGCGTTCAGCGCTCCTCCCCCTCTGCTCCCTGCTTCCAACCCGTGGCGTTGAGGAGCGGTTATGGACGCCGTTGAGCAAAACTGGTTCCTGTGCTGCGAACTTGGCGCAGTTTCGCGCCATGTCAAATCTTTTGCTGCATCGGAGTCCACACCACGTTACAACAGAACGCGTCGCTGGATCATTATTTCTGTTGCATAGACATCAGGTTTTGGATGAACAGAAATACTCTGCCGCACAGCTACATCGTAAGCCACACCGCAGCCAATGGGCGGCGCCGTAACAGTTGCTCCCTCGGCACCTGGTCGTCACCGGGAGCAGAGGGAACAAACAGGTGACGTCATGGCCTCCCCTCCCCTTCCCCCAAGTCGCCTCTCATTGGTTCGCGCAAGGTCCAGGAAGCAGAGGGAGCTGCGGGTACGCGCCCTTGAACAGGGCCCAGGCTGACGTCACATTTTCTTAATCACAAGACTCAGGGCTAACGATTGGTGACAGACCGGTTCAGATCCGATAGTTACATCCTGGGATAACGGGGAAGTACCGTTTTTGATACCCCCAGGCGGTCGCGGATACAGAAATACGCCAGGCGGTGCCGGGTTAAAGCTGCTGTCCGAATTCCGACCTCCTTAATCCGCGACCACCTAGATGCTTAAAATTATCATTTTTTCGGGACACAGTCGGCTTTTTGCCGATTGTGTCCGAGCCGTACACGATGAGACCACCAAACTTCTCGCAGCTGTCAGTTGATGAATATGACACATCGTGACATAAACGTTTTGTTTATCATTGCATTTTGCCGAAATTGTAAGCAAAATAGTACCATGATGTCTGGCGATTTGCCGCCGCGAACTGTGGCCGGCGCACGGTGAGCGTCTATTTGATGATGTAGCCATGCCTACAAGAAAAGCATGGAAAATGCCCATCAACTTCTTACAAACTGGAGAAGTAATTAAATGCTTTAGGCACCTTGTCATTCCTATGATCAAATTTAGCAGTGCAAGGCTGGGAAGTTGAAGGTCCATATATGTTACGACTTTCGAAACTTTTCTTGCAAATGACATCCAGCTAAGTCACAGACCATGACTGTTTTCCGAAGGAGACGCTATTGTTCCATTTGGAACATGGATATACCAAAGCCATGCCACTATGAAAAAACTCTAATGTCTATGACCGGTATACCTTAGACGGACCGACCCGCCGAACAACGTTGACAGGGTTAACTGCCGCTGGGCGTTGGCGGGCAGCGTTTGCCGAGCGCTGCTACTGTTCGCCGAACTATTAGCAAGACGAGATGATGATGATGATGGTGATGACACGGTGATGATCGTGTCGCGCGAGGCGCATGCGACCGTAGATGGTAACGGCACAAGAAGAAAGAGGGAAAGACGAATCTGAGAAGGAAAGAGGGGCAAGGAGCACAATAGCATTGATAGGGGTTGGCCATCACAGCCATAGCCATAACTTTAGAGATTAACGAGAGGCCAAATCTTTACAAAGAAAAGTTTCAAAGCTCTCCCAGGCTTCTTCAGGATAGCTTTTACTGTATGCGACGTCAAAGAAGATAAACCAAACTGTGGTCTTTCGTTTGGTACCAGTAATGAAGCTGTCACTCAAATGACACACTTGCTTGATCTTATTAAAAGCACGGCTTATTTTCGGGCACACATTGACATATTTGTGACTTGTGACGTCCCAGTTCGACGCTGGAGGTAAGGTTCTCGCTCTGTGATGAGAAACATACACCCCGTGGAATGCCATTGGAATAACGTAGATCAGATTAATGCCAATAATAATGTATGCTAGACAATGCCATCATGTCATTACGTCTGCGTGACATTAGTCACGACCTGTTCAAAATGTGATGTCTTAATGTGGGTCTCGGCCGAGATTTTTATTCGATTAGTTTTTCCAGCCAATTCATAACATGAACGTGAAAGTTTCTGAAACCAAAGTATCCCCGTTTTGTTGTCAAAGCTAAGTCATAGGAACGGGGCAAGGGAACCCACATTTATCTGTATTTTTTACGTAGGCCCTATGGTTTTGCGTGGATAGAACGCCCTCAACATCTTCTACTTCCCCATCTCTTTACGCGTTCCTAGTTCATGATCAAAGTACCGAGGCGCAGTGCCCCACCCTCCAAGCATTGAGTTCCATTTGTCATTGGGATCCAATGCCCAATGGCATTTGTGTGTGAAGAAAGAGATCCAGAGACATTACGTAGGGAGTCTCCCTCCCCCAAAAAATGTGACGACTGCAGACATGAAATCATCATCTGGTATGCCCCATTCCCATTTTATCCCATTTTGCCCTGCTGGTCACCGATAAAGACCGGTGCTGCTCGGTGCAGAAGCATAAAATTACTCACCTAGGCTGTCTTTAGCGTTCTCTTCCTTTAAAAATGTAAAGCATTGATTTCGCTCCAAACTTTGGTAAGAATAATTAATGCAGTGGTTCCCAGCCTTCGGGTAATAATTTGTGGTAATTTGGCTTTTCCGATGGGGTAACAAACTGGAGAGGAGCCCTTTCAGGTTCAATATCTCAAGTTTAAAAGCACACAACATAATGCCGTATTTACGACTTTTTTCTTGATCTCTTGAGTTTTGCCTTACGGGTAATAAACTGGACAGGTAATACGTGTTGTTTATCTGCGATGCAGGACGAGTGGAAGAAATATACGAGCGCAGATATACGAAATATACGAAAGCAGATCTGTTTGCTTCTTACATTTTTCGTTTGATTTCGCCATCTTGAAGGTAGATGTTAGGACTGATCTTTATTTCTGGGATATGGAGAATCTGCTGCAGTCTCCAAAATGTCACATTTAGTCAAAATTTGAGAGCAATGACGGCTAAAAGATAGGGTTATTTTTCAACGAATTCAGCCCGCGAAATCGCCGACTTTTAGTACCTTTCACCTTACCTTACGTGTACGTTAATGACACACGATCACAAAAGTTTTCGCACCAAAGCTGTCTATTGGGCTTCTTGAAAAACGATGTTCAAATCGGCCAACAATTTGCGAAGTTGGAGGGGTGACGGGGGTGAACCTGTCGCTCCGAATCAAAACATTTTTTGGCCCTCCTCCGTTGCGAGTGCTAAGTTGGTATGATCGTCAAAGTATCTGCTTGCATCTTGACTATTTATATATGTATGTACGTATGTATATGCATTTATTTCTGCGAGCAGGGAAAATGATGGTAAATTTAACAGAATTATTGGATTTTCCCAATAAGCTCGGCGGAGACGGGAGAGAGTGGCAATGAGTCACTCACCATTTATAGACCGTTCATCTCATTCCACGACATATTTCATGCATTACGTTTACATTACACTCGCTAGTAGATGTTCGCCAGTAGATGTCAAGTTGCCCTTAGGGAGTAATGGCCCCCTGTCACGGTCAAAAAGGGGTAATAATGCCGGAAACTTTGGAAAACACTGGAATAATGGCAGGAAATGGATAAAATTCGGCACTGCGGGTGAATCACTGTGGATATTATTAAGATTCTCAAATAAAACGCATTTTCTTTTGTCGCTCGTTTTCCCCGTATGCATATGTAATACGGAACGTCTGCAAGGCCGCCGAGGTGCCCATTGTCGGTGGTTTTCGCAGGTACTTCTCAATATCCCACCACGGAATGTGGCGTACGCCCCCACACATGTATAGGGCGTTTTATGTTTTGTTTTCGTCGACATCCGTCAAACAGTGGTTTTGGGGTGAGTCCATTTTGCAACCCATCTCTCCATATGTCGAGCCATTTCTAAACAAAATCTTTAAGAAACCTAACGTTTGCTTTTTCATTCGGACTCTTCGACCATCTTCCAAGCCACATGTTACGTCACCGTAGGATTTGCCCTGAGGCGGTTTTTCCGAGGCTGAATTTTCAGTTGAAATAATTAACAAAATGTAGAAGTTGACACGGGAAATAAAAATTCTGGATTTTGGGGACTGTGATCACATTTCCTTCCAAAAATTAGCGTTGGTCAAATTTACGCTAAAAAGTGATTATTCTTGTCCTAGTAGTGTGTTCCAAAGCTGGCCGGCAGATTTCCGCCAATTTGGGGGTTTTGACCTAAGTGTGATGTCATCATTCATCAGTGAAACTTGAGGCCATCAGTTAGTCCATATCTTCGGCCTCAGGGTAGGATAGGCCGCCATAGGATATCGGTTTTGGGTGATCGAGGTAGGCAGAGAAGTAAACAAATTTCCATCCCAGCCCCAGGAGCTGTAAGAGGGTGAGTTACCCCAATCAAAGATAGATTAAGCCACTTCATTAGGTTATTCCATGTTGTACCCTTACACCTGATCTCGGGTCTTTCCAGAAATAACTGATAAAACGATCATTGATGACATGTTCAACTGTAACGCAGAAACTTCAAAAACATTTAAAAGGTTTTTTACTTGCCTTTGAGTACCACAACCCAGTGAGGTTTTTAGCCCTCGCCGGACATAACGATTTTCGCCACAGGACGGGATGGTTGCCACCCCCTGCCCATTTCGCTCCTAACTGAAACAAAACGACGAAACAAAAACTAGCGTATGGCTCATTTCTTTCGGCTTCTAATGATGACCAAATCCTGCATCTCGCCTGTGAGCTTTCAGTCCACAAAGAATGAGAACATTACATTGTTTGTCGTCTCCATCGTCGTCATACTAACCACGAGTAAGGCTGAAGGCTGAGTGGGTCTTTCCTCAATTAACAGAAAAAAATCAGACTGAGCGGCCGGCCCGGCCCGGCCTGGCCATAATCCTGTCTAGAGGCTTATAACTTTGCAAGCACTGGGCGCCGAGTCACAAAGTTTTTATTTGGGATGAACCAGTTTTTATTTAACCCGCGCACGACCGTCGGTCCGTTTCGAACATCGGCGACTGGGGGGGGGGGCAGTTGACTGCCCCCCCTCTAACTCACGAACGGTTGGCCGCACGACAAAAAGAAGCACACCGTTGGAAAGATTGTGACGAGTAGAGCTCAAAACTGGTCTCATTTTTTTTAGTTTTAAATAATATGTAAGCAATTTACGCCCTATATATGTTTTCTCATAGCCGATTGCATGAGACCGAGAAACGGCCTGAATCTCAAGGGCTGTGACTAATAACGCCTAGGTAAAGCCACCAGCGCACAAGTAAATGTCCGCGGATGCCGATACACGTCTAATTTCCCCAGATTTCTTCAATATATACGCCGAAACGTTGAGCTAAAAACACGGTAATTCTCCCGCCAGCTGTCGGGGTGCGTCGCTGCCGTATGCGGTACCAAATTGACGGGAACTAATTTTAGCGTTTCTTTATTTTCGCGAAAAAAGACGATCTATGTATATTTTATTCATCTTTGTGTTTCTTGTGATGGTTTCTCATGCTTAAATTTTGGAAAAAATTCATTAGTTACCAATGTACAAAGTTGGCGGAGCTTTATTCGCAAGAGTCTGTTTATTTCCAAAATATTCTATTTTTTCAAACTTTTTGAGGCTCCTGGTATTACTTACGTCTGTGCAAGCTAGGTCTGCCATTTTCTAGTTGCCATTTTGCCATTTTCTAGTGCAATGCCATTACCTGCCATTCTGAGTAGCTCATCGCCGATTTTGACGTTGGTACATTTTGGCTCACTACAGTTATTCGTGACCTGACCTCAGGCCAATGGCTGGAAGTCATTGATACTTTGCCCAATGACGGTAACTAGATGTCTGCTTCACTCCACACTAAAAATGTTATGAAAAATTCTGCCAATCTCCGACCAAACGACATGCCTCAAAAATGGGCTTGGCCTTAGGTCAATGACCAGAAAAATTCCGAAAAATCTGAGATAGCAGATTTGTTTCGTCTATCACGATCACTAATCCCTGAAAGTATTATTAAGATATCATGTTTTGCGAAAAAGTTACAGGACGCTAAACTTTTTTTGTCATAGGTCTGTTTGACCTGAACTAGGTCAGGCACCTGACCTGACCTGACGTCAAAATTTTGACACGAGATGTAAAATTGATGAAGCAAAAGGTACGCGAAGTTTCGTGACTCTGTGTTTGTTCGTTCTCTCGCAATCCCAGAAAAACCTCAGGAGGGGAGCAGTCAGCTGCCCCCCCCCCAGTCGGGGACGGGTTAATGTGTTTTTCTTTCAAGTGGGTTGGTTTGCAGGCTCTGGTCTATAGACCAGAGACTCTATCTCTGAAGGATAGAGTCTAAGGATGGAAGACTTTATCCCTCTTAAACTATTGTTTGTTTTGTTGCCGAAGGCCATTTTCTTAAAGTGCCAGAATGATTTTGCCACGTGGATTCAAATGAGATCAATGACATTGCTACTTCTTATTACTGAAATAAATCGGTGTTCAGCATAAAAGTAAATTGTCCCACTATACATTTTAGTCTGATTGCACAAACAGTTGGAATTTGGGCGCTTAAAAAAATGGCGTTTCGAAAAAATAAAACGAACTATACTCCGAGAGTCCTGTTAGACCCATTCTTCCAAGGTGTTTTTGGACCACTCAGTAGTTGCAATCAAGACTATCACGGGCGCGCGTGATGCATCGAATGCAACATGCTGAAGCCAATCGATAAATATCCTTTTGTACTGCGAAATATCTAAAAGAAAGACACTCGTAATGATCAACGAAACATGCATCGTTCCTGTGCGCCCCACTAAGCGTTCGTGATTTCGTAGCAACACGGCCTGCAAGCCATGGTTTTGTAGCAACATGGTTTTAGAATAAATCAATCGTTATGGTCATTGATTGCTTTTTCTTTTGGGTCTACCTTTACCTAAAAGGTTAAGGGTCAAAGGTTATGATGCTTCATCAGCAGCCGACCCCGCCATCCAGATCTGATATGTACATTTTCTCCACCATTTAACGCAAGTGAGATCATCCAATGTTATTAGACCGTAAAGCCAACTAAAACAATCTTAGCCGTGCTCGGGGACCATCTGAAGGTCAACCGAGGCCAATGGACTTGATTTGCCCTGGACGAGCTATGATGACCATGGATTTAGTTTTTGGGGCGCCCATTCTGAATTTCACGTCCATTCACATAAATGCAATGTTGCGACACCTCTTTCCTGAAAAGTTGGAGCTGCTGTGGCAACTGGCAGGTGTGTACAAATGCACGGTTAGTGTTTTCCGACCTACGGATTCAAGGAATAGCGTTATCACTAAAAAGTAAACGCCCTCTAGGGGATATGGAAGAAATTTACGACGTATGGATAATTTGACGAGTGAAAAATATATGAGAAATTCGGAATCAGCGCCCTAAAAACTTAAAACCATGTCCGTGTCAATGACCTTGATTAACTTAAGACGAGCATTGATGGATATGGCTTTAAGTTTTTTCTTTAGGGCACTGATTCCGAATTTGGGGTCGCGACGACTCTTCTGCATTTTGGCGTGGAATGACCTATAGATAACATCAGCCTAAAACATTACAAAACAGTCCGGCGGGTACTCCATATTTTGAAGTAGATGCACATGGTATACCAACGACAATGCGCGGATTTCCACGTGAAATTCGGCGTGAAATCGGCTAATCGGCGGAGCAGTTCCCGCATATTCCGGGCAATAGGACGGCGCCCAGCAAGAACAGAGTTTTGGAAATATAAAGCAGGACAACCGCGAACATGACATATTCGAAAGAACAACCCAACGTTTCGGGAGAAGGAACAGCAAAAATAAACACGTCCGTATAAAAATTCCGATGGGTGATAGACGCTACTGATGCACTGCAGACGTGAAAGGTGAAGTTAAAGAACGCTTCCCTGCGCAACGAAAGTTTCGGGAATCTCACGTTGTATAGCCAAAGCGTAACGAAAGCATTCCAAAGCCAAGGATCGTGTCATGAGTCGCTTCTGAGTCGCTTGCACACCATGGGATGCTAGATGTCTTCAGCACAGGTGGTGCGACAATGCCTTTGGGCGACAAGTGGTGCGATGCAATTGTGAAGTTTTAGATTTCATAACAAGTTAGAGGCATGTCCAGAGCAGTTTGGGTTCTACAGGTTATTCAGAGTGGTCCGCAGCACAACCCCAGAGATATTCAACCGAGCTCCATCATCGGAAGTCTCGTTACCTTTCTCAAGACGATCTCAGTCACACTGCATCTACTCTGGGCAGCTGGCATCGAACGCGCGACTTGACACTGTAAAGTAAATCGCAGTAAGTAATCGTTTATGTGGCCTAGTGAAAACATTGTGATGCAGTATTTGTTTTTGCGGCGTTTTTCAGCTGTGCAATGTTTCTAGCGGCGTGCCTCTGGCTAACATCTATTGGCTGTAATTGCAGGGTATGATTATAAGTTTTAATGTGCAAGGGTGGGGCAAATGGTACTCTTGGTCGCATCCCGAAGGTTGCAATTGCAACACCAAAAACCTGAGATTTTGGTTACGCCTGTGTCATTACATTGGAATCATGGACCTGCTGACAACACTTGGGAATGGTAATATTCATGATGCCATGGCCTTTTTCAAATGAACAGTTCTGGTAACCGTTCAGTATCACAACTAGCGTAAAACTGTGTTGTTTTAGTTTGTTGTGAGTTGTAGTACAAAGAAAGGAATATTATAGCTAGTATATCTTTAGCCTGCTGTGCCCATTTGTGTGTTGACGTTGACGATGACTGGAATTCTTACAAATGGTCACAAATTGACCTATTAGCAAGCGACCATGAAATTTCCCCCTTTTTCATGTTCCTGGAGCAACCTGTCTCAACTTTATATGACCAATGCTGTGCGATTTGTGCTCATATAGCATAGAATGACTAATGGGAACTTTAGAAATATCTCAAATTTTTCCGTTATCTCAGTTCTGAAGCTATGTTCTTCTTTGTTTTCCAATTCCTGTTTCTGAACGGACATTGGGCAATTAATCTTCTCAAAATGCTCAGCGTATGAGCTAAAAGGTAAGTCCCATTGATAAGCTTGCAATTCACGCCAGGTGCATTAAAATCGGCCAGTAAACATCTGGCTTCTATCAACTTAAAAATGCCCTCTGTCTGTGTTTTGGCCGCGTTGTATCAATGCCTTAGAAGACTGTCGGAAATTCTTTTTTAATGCAGTTCACGTCATGACAAATCGATTGCCGTTTGTTGCGATCCAATCCGACGGGTTATGCCCGAGATCTAAAGGGGACAAATAAGCCCCCTCCCATACGGAATGAGATCTAGTGTTATGGGCACGGGAATAAGGTTTAAGGAGCAAACCACCGTGGATGAGATGAAAAGAAAAGTGAATCAACACAGCGAGCACATACAGAGCCGGACTTCATCGCACAACGCTTGCATTACTATGAAATTAAGCTAACAGTTCGAAATGTTATCCTCTTGTTCAACGAAAACTTTGTGACTTATGCGTGCGAGGTGAAGTTCATGGTGACCTGTGCAAATAAATGCATTTGCGAGACGGGTTAAATTGCACGGCCTGGTCACAGCTAAAAAGAAGTTATCCGCAAAATAACGGATAAGGACCGTTGTATCCGACACCAGCGTTTCCAGTGAAAACTGCAGACCTGGTCACGCGAGTGCCTGGAACCCTGCTAACGTGTCGTGTGACGCTCGCAAAAAAGCTTGCCTTTAATAGGCATGTCCGGTACGTTGGACATAAGAGATCTAGACAGTTCCCGGAACACGTTTAAAAAATGCGTAAGTAAATTGGATGTATCAAATGCCCCGTGTGAGCACTTTTCAGTTTCGTCTTTTTGATTTCCATTTTGCAGTTTTAACAGTGGCGCTTTAATTACAGAAGAATCCGGAACGATATACCCAGTCTGATGCATTCATGCGCCAATAACCAAGCAAATCCAAAAGAACGTACAGGGTTCCAGAGAAAACAAACAGATAATAGGGAATGTTCCACCGTAACGTGTGTTTTTAAGGGAGATAATTATGTAGTAGCCAGTGGCTGTAGAGGCCAATCTGCAATATGCATTATGACTCAAAACTCTACAATGACGGAGGTTCAGTACAATTTCCCACGGCTTTCTCGTGTGTCATTTTCGGTTCTGTCCTTTTCGGCCCTGTCCTATTTCCAGCTGTTGCGTGACGTCGCGTTGCAACAGGGTATGGACGCTGTCCAACGAAAGATTGCGTTCATTGGTCAGCGCAGGTCGTATTGTGTCATGCTGACGGATGCCTACAGATTATAGTCTTAAATTAATCACACCCTCCGAAGCTTCTAGACATTTTCCCAGAAAAATGCTTCTGAAAATGTTATCAGGGGCATACTTTAGACCATCCAAGCCTATTCATAAGAAAATCGATCGAGATCGAATGTTTCCTTTAAATACTTTTTGAAAGTGATTTGCTGAAGTCGGATGCTTAATCTGTGTACGATAAACTTCGGATTTCCCAAAGTTTTCGGAGCACTCTAATTGCAAAACACTTTTCTGCCAAATTTAGCCAGCTCATATTTTGCACACACAGTATGTTCAGGCACTGGAATTGTTTTTTCGGGTGAAAATGTTTCCATTGATGTTTTCAGATGCACCTGATCAGCTGCAAAAAAAAAACGGAACAGCTGCGGAGAGGTAAGAAGTGTTTTAACTCCCGCCGGGCCGGCCACCGGATCCACCAGCTACGACACGGGATTCATGAGATCCTCGCCCTCGCCTCCCCAAGATCTCGGAGTGTGGCAGAAAACGTGAAAGAACTACTCGAAAGACCTTGAATAGACAAGAAGAAACCACTTTGTAGTTTTACAGTCAGGTCAAAATTTAGGTCGTCGCAGGTCATCATGAGCCTACTTACAAGCAGACACTTTTTGCAGGGAAACTGCATAATAATATTTATGTGGCCGCAAAATGGGTAGCAGTGAGAGAAGACCTGATTTAGTTAAATGATCTAGAAAAGGGGCGTTTGTGGTGAGACCTGTACATCTCGGACGACGAGAAAATAAGGAAGAAATGTCGTCGTTCTGTACGACACCAGTTACGTCCTTCCGAATGCAGATACTTTCTTCTGAAACACGCTGCAAGTGTGTCTGGAATGTAAATCAAGTCTGTGATCATCACATTAACCCGCCCCCGACTGGGGGGCCAGTTGACCGTCCCCTGAGGTTTTTCTAGGGTTGCGAGAGAACAAATAAACACAGAGATGCGAAACTTCGTGTACATTTTACTTCATCATTTTTACACCTTGTGTCAAAGGTCTGGCCTCAGTTCAAGTCAGATGTCTGACCTAGGTCAGGTCAAACGGACCTATGTTCAAAAAAGTTTAGCGCCTTGTAACTTTTCGCAAAACAAGATGTCACAATAATACTTTCAGGGATTAGTCATTACGATAGATGCAACAAATCTATCTCAGATTTTTCGGAATTTTCCGGGTCATTGATGTAAGGTCAAGCCCATTTGTAACACATGTCGTCGTTGTTTCGGAAATTGGCGGAATTTTCATAACATTTTTAGTGAGGAGTGAAGCAGACATCTAGTTTCCGTCATTGGGCAAAGTATCAATGGCTTCCAGCCATTGACCTGAGGTCAGGTCACGAATAGCTGTTGCGAGCCAAAACGTACCACCATCAAAGCCAGCGATAAATTACTTAGAATGAGTAGAAAATGGCAGAACTGGCATGCACAGACGTAAATAATACCAAGAACCCCCAAAAAAATAAAAATTGCATATCTTCGAAATACACAGCCCATCGCGAATAAAGTTCCACCAATTGTGTAGGCTGATACCTAATGAATTTTTCCCAAATTTAAGCAGCCGAAACCATCACAAGAACCATAAAAATTAATAAAATTTGCATGGATGGGCTTATGTCGCAAAAATAAAAGAACGCCAAATTTATTTCCCGTTAATTTCTTACTGCGTACGGCTGCGGCGCCCGCCAACAGCCGGCGTGAAAATTGCCGTGTCTTTATGTCAACGTTTCGGCATATACATTGAACAAATCTGAGAAATTAGACGTGTATCGGCATCTGCGGACTTTTACATGTGCGCTGGTGCCTTTACCTATGCGTTATTAGTTACAGCCCTTGAGATTCAGGCCGTTTCTCGGTCTCATGCAGTTGGCTATGAGAAAACATATATAGGACATAAATTGCTTACATATCACCTAAAACTAAAAATGATACCAGTTTCGAGCTTTACTCGTCTCAAACTTTCCAATGATGTGCTTATTTGTATCGCACGACCAACCGCTCGTGAGTTAGAGGGAGCCGGCCACCCCCCCCCCCCAGTCGGGCGTGATCGTCGCCGACCGACGGTCGTGCGCGGGTTAAGGTTAGAGACAGGATCAACATGGATGAAGGTCGCGACGGCTATGATACCTACGTTTTTCTGGTGCCTTTCATATCGTTTGCTGCTCTCTATCATTGTCCAGACACAAAACAACACACAATTTTACAAAATCGATTGATGAGATGTTTCTCGTACTCAGGCGCGTCGATTTGTATCCCTTTGTGAGGGTCCTCTCCCTCCCCGCTGATGTTGATTTGGGCCCTGTAATATTGGTTTGGCCCCCCATTATTTCCTGCTGGTATTAAAGAGAAATTGACAATGATAAGGAAAAGAACGACCGCAAAGGATAAGAGACAGGCAGAAGGCATGAAGTAAAGCACAGAGTGATCTACCTGTCGTTCCATTCCCTGTGTATTTATATCCATGTACCTATTGTTTTTGTTCCCGCGATGTGTTATATCTTATATTTTATCGGTAGTTTTAACCCGCGCAGTGGAAGGGGGTTTTGTGCTAACGCACACTGGGAGGGGGGTCAAAAAGGGTCCCCCTTCCAATCCCGACGACGGAAAGAGCTGGAGACATGAAATCTTATGGACGGGGTTGGAGTATAACGATGTACATTGTGTGCAATTTTCACGACCCTAGATCAATATCTTCAACGTCAAATGGGGTGGAAAAGGTCAACTTTTGCACTTTATCGGCCCGTACAGGCCATTTCGTACAACTTTCCGAACAAAACGGGAAAAGGGTGTTTGTTTGGCCGTTAAAACGTGGAATACAATTTCGATTCATTTGGCGTCTTGACTGAGGAGGTTTCGAGCAACACGTGGCAGCTTGAGTGTAAATAAGGGCGCAACACGTATCTTTTGGCGTATTTTCAGTGAAGGCAGCCAACATCGATACATTTGGTCACTTCCAGCGTTTATATTTACGTGCGTATGTATATGTATATATGTATATACATATTAGTATCAGTGTACCAAACGTGTTTTAGAAGGGTCTTTAAATGCATATTTCATACAAATCGACATATTGAAAAGCAAATCTGGGTCATATTTGCTAGTTGGGCACAAAATAGTTGCCCTTGACATTTGATGACCTTGGCCTGAAATGACCCTGGAATACATGTAAGCGTATCCATTTGCGCAAACGTGTTTTTATTAGGGTCTTTGAATGCATATTTCATGCAAATCGACACGTCGCAAAACAAATCTGGGCCAGGTCGCAAGATATTTGACCTTGACCTTAAATGACATTGACCTTCACTGATTCCGGTATATGTAAGCGTATCAGTGTGCGCACACGTGTTTTTATTACGGTCTTTGAATGCATATTTCATACAAATCGACATGTTGCAAAGCAAATCTGGATCAGGTCACAAGCTGTTTGACCTTAACCTCTGATGACCTTGATTTTTATTGATATCTATGGCTTTGGTCTTAGTACATCAATCACTTGTGCCCAAATGGCGTCGCGTGGTTGTGTTCAAACCGTAATCTTAGGTAGAGCGCTGGTCCTTTCACAAAGTTCCCATTTGTCCCATAAATAGAAATCCCAAAAATCCTATAAATTTCTGTTGGTCAAAATGAAGTGGGCTAAATTCAACTAGAAACCAACATTTTGGGAAATGTTAGTTTGTCTGACCCTCGGCTCGCCCCCTCCCAATCAATTGCAAACATCGGCGCCCCTTCTCCTACTTCATGATCCAAAAGAATTTTTGAGCCAGCCACATGGGTACTTGACGATGGTGCCGCCGCGAAAAGAAGACGCGATGGAAACCTTTTTGCGGTGGGAAGGGTCGTTATTTTTGCGCTCACATAGAAGGGGCCTAAAACAGTGCAAACTGCACAGACATAAGGGTATGGATATAGTCCTTTTGGTAACATGGTGTGTTTGCATGGAACAAGAACAGAATATTTCGAAAGGATCAACCAGCCACTGGTGTAACTTTCTGGTTTTCAATGGAGCTGCACTTATGACATCCCTTTATAACTTAGCCTACCCCGTTTTTTCTCCTCGGATTTGGCCTATCTTATTCTTTACTGCAGCAGCAACCTAGGCCTTTGGTATTCATGTACTTCGCCCATCTTATTTCGCACCCCAGCAAAAACCTTGGCCTTCGACCTTTATGTATTGACAGCTTGTGCAGTGGCGGGAGAACATGCAATCAAGTTCAATGCATCCGCGCTGTCAGCTAACGCTTTGCATGTGCATTGTGCATGGATGAATGGAATGAATACATATGGACCACTCTGGCTGAGACCAGGACGGACCTGTGCATGAGCATGAGCCCTGAAAAACGATTAACGCTGATGCTGAAACTCAAGCTTTCGCTAGATCCTGTGCATATATACCTTCCTATCGGTCAAAAGTATCAGCCCTATTCCCGAAGGGCTAGGCGGTATCACCGATTGCCGGCGGGCGGGGGGGAGGGGCGGATTCGCCCCCTCCCCGAGATCTCGAGAACTACACATTCGATTTCATTCCAACAAACGGCAATCGATTTGCCATGACGTAAACTACATTTTTGTAAGAAGAAGTCTTCAAAATTTTGAAGGGGGTAGATACAGGGGTCAAAAAATTCAAAATGGGGATATTTTTGGACTTGTTATGACTCTGTTGTTTATAGACATATTTTGATGAAACTGGTATGAATCCAGAGATTATGAATAGGGCTTTTACCATTGGCCCATACATTTGAAATTTTCACAAAATTCATCAGTGTTTACAAGGTTTCAAAAATAGCAGGATTTTTTTCCAAAACTGAATTAAATGGGAAGTAAAGAGGCGTTTTTTTTTGCTTCTAATAGTCATGTTATGATGAACAAGTACAAATCGTATTACAAGGTTTTGTATAATGTTAGTATAGGTGGTGTTAGGAATGTCAAAAAGGAGGAACTGCCTAGATAGAATATTAATTTGAAAAACATGTTGCTCATAGAAGCTATCGATTGGTGCAAAAGTGAAACACTTAAATTGAAGCACCACTCGATGACATTGGTTATGGATTATATAACATCTACACTAAACTAAACATGGGCGTCGAATGACCTTGAAGTCGGTGCGCCCCTAAACCCCAATAACCAATCAACCAACACTAAACTAAACGTCACCGCACGCGGCAGGCCGACGCACCCGCCACAGACGAAACCTCGTGACCACACCCCGTCTACCGCCCCCGCTCAGTCGCTTAACCTCCCAGGTTTCAGGACGTATTTTTGAAACGTTCCGACTACCATCCGGCCCTCAGCGTCGGTTAGTCCGCTGCCGTAGATAAGAGTGTTCAGTGTTTTCGACGACGAAATAGCGAAGAAGCCAAAATTTAGGATGTAAGAAATCTCCACAAACCAATGCCGTCTTAAGGTGGAATTAAAGTGAGCAATGCAAAACGAAATGGCTCACAATTTCAGATGGGTGGCCGCAGAGACATTTCAGAGAGGCAGAAGGCTAGATGCGAAATGAAAGGGCGTTCAATTTTGACATGCCCACTGTCAGCTGGGTATGAATAACATTACCTAATTTTGAGCCACAGGAATATTAATTTGGGATGGGTAACCCAAGATGCTGAACCACTGCACGGTGCAATCGTCCACGAAAGGTGCAAGTGGGGACAGAGAGCGGTAGTGAATTTCAAGGCCTTGTTGTGGCCGGCACAAAGGATCTTCGGAAAGCAGTTGTGCGGTTATCGGGAAGGGTGCGGAAATAGGCATTTCGAAGATTGAGGCCCGTGTCAGATTCCCTTGCTGGGGAAAGAATGGATCTAATGTAAGCCGGAATGTGTGACTGTGGCTCAGGTCACTTGGAAAACAATGATATTTTGTGTTTGTCACGTCTAGTCTTGAGTGAGGCCCAGCCCAGTTCAAGTCTTAGTTTTTCGGTCGGTGTCCTCCACAGCGTTCCTGTCACAAGTCTCGCGCTCCTGTTTTGAAGCCTTTCGAGACGAAGGGCGTCGGTTACTGTTATGTTTCCGTCGAAAACAGCGTCACAGTAGTCGAAATAGGGTCTTGTGTATATCTTGTACACTGGATCGAGAATGGATCGAGGAATTAATGGGGCTATTAGGTATAAGAAAGTAAGTGACCTGTTTACTTTTTTATAAGGTCTTGTATATGGTGACAAAAATGCATTTTTTCCGAAAGCGTAATTCCAAGATGCTTGTGACTGTCGGATAAGGGGATCTGTTGATCGTCAAATGTCAGGTATGGAGCATGTAGCGTCTTTCGGTTGGTAAATGCTTTCTGAACAGTTTTAGAGGCATTAAATCAAATGAACCATTTTTGGCAATATCTGTCAATTTCATCTAAATCGTGCTGTAATGAGTCCTGGATTCCTTGAAGGCTGTCTGGCGTGTGATGAGCGTAGAGCGAAGTATCGTCGGCGAAGAAAAGAATGTCATTTGTATTTCTTTTTACCTAGTCCGTTGAAATACATAAGGGATCGAGAACAGATCCTTTCGGGCAGGCGGCGTTTAACGTGCGGGTTGAAGAAATGGAGTTGCGAACTTTTACCTGTTGTGTGCGGTCTTTAAGATACGATTTAAGCCAAGACAGAAGGGAACCATTTATGCCGAATTCGATTTCGCATTTTTTTTAATAGTCCTTTGTGCCATATTTTATCGAAGTATTTAGAAATGTCGAGATAAATGGCATTAAAATCGCGACCTGTGTCCAATGTCTTGAGAAGATTATGAAAGAGATACATTAATTGGAACTGAGTGCTATGATTTGGCCGGTACACACTGTTTGTTCTTTAATAACTGATTCGCACACAAATGCCTATAAATATGTCCATAAACAAGTTTTTCGAAAATTTTCGAAAGGGACAGTAACAACGATATGGACCGATAATTTGTGGGATCAGATGGTGAACCTTTGTTTTTAAAGGGAAGAATGGATTATTGCTTATTTCCAGGTGTTGGGAAAAATGCCTAAACGTAATGACCTGTTGGAAAGGTCGGTGAGAAGTTCGACGATTATAATCGCTTAAAGCTTGATAATTTTTGTAGGCAGTAGATCGGGACCGCTTCATTTGTTCGGATCTCGAGCAATTACGATTCTTAGAACTTGGCGCTGGAGAACAATAAGAGCCTGAGAGTGGGCACCGGCCTGATGTCGTGAATATGTGGTATACCGCCCTCAGGTCAGCTTATGACCTTTGACCAGACATGACCTCCAATGACTTTAGAGTCACTTGGAATGACCTTATGTGCATGTCATATTATCTGAAAATGTTTCCAATCATTTGAATTCACTCTATTTCTAAAATTACATTTCACGGCTGTTGTGATATAGGGTGTGCGCACTGACATTTTAGGTCATAGCTCTGTGACCCCACCTGATATCAAACTGAAACGTGGTATAAAAGTGAAGGGCATTCTTTTACGTCATACATATTCTGGGTTTGACATTTGAAAAAATAGCGCCAAAATTACTACTATAAAACCAAATTTTGACCTATGACCCTGAACTGACCTTGTGGAGTGACCCCAGACAAACAAAATTGTGTCTGTATGTTGTTCAACTATTTACCTACACATCCATATAAACTTTTAAGTTCTATCTTAAAAAAAAATATTTTTGGAAGACATTTTCCTTTCACCCTGAACAGGGCCAAAAATGGTCTGAAGTGCCTCCCAAAACCGTTGCCTGGCTCCGCCCCTGAGCAAAATAGAATAACGAAGTTTTGTTGCAATACGCACAAACAAAAGTTAGGAAAAGTCACCAAGTTTTGTGAAGCTGCGTCAAAAAGCCCAGAATTGGCAAGCAAAAACCCGAGGGGTGGATTCTTTACCCTCTACCGGGAATAGGGATAGGTTATATGCAGTTCCAGGCACCAGTGCGACATTTTCTGTGGTGGGGTTGCACTTGCACCCATTGGGTTGCACTTTGAAAGTCTGGAGTTGCACTTACAACCTCCTTTACACATAAAGTTACACCATTGCGACCAGCTGATTGTGATGCAAATGGGATTCGGTCATCCTTGACAAATCATGGTTATGTTCTTATCAAATAATAGTTCACCCAAAGCACATATTCTGAAAGACAAACGTTCCAGGACTGTAAACAAAACAGTTATGTTCGGTCGCTGGCCTAAGAATTTGATATAAAATGTGACGTGATCCACGATAACAGGTCAAAAGATACAATCACATAATCGCAGAGCACAAGAGCTATAAATGTGTTTATCTAAACCCCAAAACTTCTTTGCCGGACCCATAACCTTGATGACGAACGTGAAAAGGCGAAAATGACATAGGACAGGTTTTGCATATGTCGCGTTATGCTGATGTGGCAAGTCCCATCATAGTCAACATATTTCATAGAATGTCATGTCAGTTTTCTTTTTTGGGAACATAGTCCTCTCTGATCTGTCCTAGTCAACGACCTGGGGAGACCACGAGTTCAACAATTTGCGAAAGATGTAAAATGATGCATGAAAATGTTGCCGGAGTTTCCTGTTTTTGCGCCTTTCCGTTCTCGATTTGGCTTAAAAGAAAACAGAGGGGTTCTGATGAACCCCTGGGCCAGCAAGGGCTAATAGTCCAACACTCATGAAAGGAAAACAAGCTTTTATTCACACTTATGGTTATTATGTTTTACCCCTTTTTTGACGAATCACGTGGCCTTGATCTTTCCATGTTCAAGTGAGGCCGTTGACTTGATTAGCCTGAAAATAATAATCACTGAAATCGTCTTGGCGTAATGGGTCACACTGTTACAACAAGAATAGTAGTATGGCCATTGCTATGGGATCCTTTTTTTCTGTAATCTGAAGGGTTATTCCGTGACTTCAACGGATCAAGCTAAGTATTATTCCGTGGCAAGGAACCATGCTGCGCCCTTGTGTTTGCTTTACCATTCTGAGCTTGTTAAGGAAAAATAGGCCTGGCCACCATGTCTCGCAGCTGACACACGATAGAAATTATGAGACTGGTGAGGGTCGAGAAGTGGTTTTTTGCTTGTGACATGACAACTTTACGCCAAGGCTGGTTCAGGTATCTCAGAAATTGTTCAAGTGAGATGAAGAACAATCCTTGGCAACCAAGTTTCGGAAAATGTCTGATGGCATCCTAAGAACAAATCTAGGAGATAAGGCATCCAAAAAGAAAGAAACGTATTTTTGCCGAATGACTTTTTTAAGGCGATTAGGCGAATGTTACTTTGGCGAAAGTCATTTCATCGACCGCGCAAAATGTCGAATGCAAAAAGGCAAATGACAAAATGGAGACTGCGTCCTGTGCCGAAATGTCAAATCCCCCAACATAATTTAGCGAATCCCAATTTACTGATCATCTGCTAGTCGAATCCCAGTTGTCGAATCAACAAATAACCCGAATATTCTATTTCTCCTGAATACAGTTAGACATATGCTATTCTGGAGATCAGTTGAAGGCGAATGGATTCAGAGCCAAGACATCGACACGACTAACTGTGCGGAATGCCATGTGTCCAAAAACAGTTGTCGAACGTTAATCAGAACGACAGCAACTGACATCCTTATTGATCTCATCCTTACTTCTCTTATCGCGGCTCATTTAACTGAAACTGGCAGTCCCTGGGATACTCGGCCTCTCGGCACCTGTCGGGCGGGGTAGGATGGGGCGTCAGACGCCACCACTTCGGAACTCCGCAACTAACTGACTGATTCGGCTGATTCAAACGGCAATCGACTACCCCTCACGATGCAGTTCTGAACATGCCGCATTTTTGAACATTCAGACTATAGCTTAGGTCACAGGTCACGTCAGAGGTCAAATTTGACCGATTGCAGGCATGCTAGGGCCTGATACATTACAGACATACTAAGGCAAAAAAAAACGCAAAAATGCACGCATAGGATGCCAGCACAAGTTTTTATGGGAAAATTGAAACGCAGGTCAACCCAGTTTCACCTTAAGACTAATTCATCTTTCGCCGAATTCACATTTCCTCGATTCACATTTCGTTCACATTCGGTTGAACTGGCATTCGACAAACTGATGTTCGGCTAATCAGCACTCGGCAACTTGACGTGTCCGCAAAAAAACATGACGTCAATTCGCCATTGGACTTTTTGCCTATTCGCCTCTTTAATATGTCGGCAAAAAGACCTGCCGGCAAAAGAGCGCTGGATCCTTTCACATTCGACAGACAGCCTTTGGGTGAAAGCCTTTTGACTGTTCGTCCCACGGGAGAAGAAACGAGAAGGACGAGGGCATGACCTCCCACGTTTTGAACTTTTGAAATTAGTTCCATGGGGAAAACAGTCTTTGCCTCCTCCCCCACTATTTTTGATGTTCCTGCGCTCCTGAT
Source organism: Capitulum mitella (assembly GCA_030062745.1). NCBI lineage: Eukaryota > Metazoa > Arthropoda > Thecostraca > Pollicipedomorpha > Pollicipedidae > Capitulum > Capitulum mitella. Next base: position 3,181,664 of record CP099848.1, read on the forward strand.
TCGTCCTGCAGCCATCAGATGCTTGCGCCTCTGTTTTCCTGATTTAGTTATTAGTGTATTCAGAATCGCCTTGTAAAGTTTTTTTTTTTTAAAGCATGAAGTACTGAAATCTGCCGAAGAGCCTATGCATATTCAAATCCATTGAGGTAGGCGTATTTCCCGGTGCCAAACCTATATGGTTTTTGAAATATCATGTAGCTTGACACTACACAAATGTGCCTACCTAAGAATGTTCTCAAGAAAGCTAGAAAAAAACTATTTTCTCAACCCATTCTTGTATGGACGTCGGGCATGAAAATTAACTTTGGTTGAAAATGACGATACCAGGAGTTTCAGCACTTTCAGTTTCGGCACAAAGCACTGATTCGAATTTACAACATAGCACCAGTGATGAGTGTTTATTTAACTTCACCGCTCTGCTGCCAACATTGCGATTTTACTTTTTCGCTTAAAATGGGTTTTAGGAGATCACAATCGACTGATTTTACGCTCCGAAACGCAACCAACACTTCTCAGCCTGGATGCACAATGCCGCAACAACGTTGAAATCCAGTATATACGCATGTTGATTTGTGTTGGGTGGGGCGGATGATGAGGATATTTCTTTCAACACAGCACCATGCACTTCAGTCTTTAAACAGGAAATCTAGGCACTTTGCCTCCATTAGGTCTCTTCCCCATTAATTTCTATCTTCTTTTGATTCCATCAACAACCTTTCTCTGGTGTTACAAAGTCCACGGCTACATTTACGCTATAAGCTGCAGTCAGGACCCTTCATGTGTTGACCCGCTCAGTACTGTTCCAGTTATCCACGAAGATCTGTTAATTCGCATATTTGCTGGGTCTTGAGTGGAAAAACTAGATCGCAGATGGTTTGCAAAAAAGGCTTCGGTTCGTGCCGTACTGAGCAGCCATGCTGGCCTTGAAGGCCAGACTGGTTCTGCTATATAAACGCTGCGTGCACATGAAAGTCAGGCACTTCCCTCCGTGACAACCGACACAGCCGAAATGCGGACTTTGGTGAGTACCTCAGTAACGACTGTCAAATCTGCTTTCTGCCAAAAGTGCATTACATTAAGGTTGCTGTGTCTGTGCGTCGAAATAGTTGTTGGCAATCGTTTGATTTGCAGTATTTCATGAAAATTATTCATATTAAAGAAAACTGTTTATGTTAGCATCGTGATGCAAAATATTGGTACTATAACTAAGCAATATTCTATTGCTTTATTTGTCATACGATTCAGCCAAGAGCAAATTAAACAAATGTCAAACATTAGTGTCGCTTGCAGCCAACAATATAGCTTTCCTAGCGTGAGGGTGTGTGCAACACTGGCGGATAGCTATTGATCTATTCTCAGAGTAACACTGGTTCCATTGTCTCGTGCGATTATCCGTAGACACTGCTGCGTTCACAGGTAGTGACAAACTTTTCTTTTCACGCAGGTTCTAGCCTCCCTCCTTTTTTTGGTCGTTATGGCCATGGCTGCTCCACACGGCCATAAGAGCATATGCGGGGTGCATGACGACTCTTCAGGAAAAGCCGAAGCAGTAGTCAGTGATGACGGTGATGATGAAGGCAGTGTAGAAGAATCTGATTCCGATGGCCACGATAACAGTGATGGCGATGGTGACGATGATGATGATAATGGTGATGATGGCGATGACGACGACGACGATGGAGATGACGACCATGATGACCATGAAGATGACGACGACGATGATGGGGAAGATAATGGTGATGATGATGGTGATGATGACGGTGATGATGACGGCGACGATGACGGTGACGACGACGGCAAAGATGACGGTGATGACGATGGAGATGATGACGGTGATGATGGCGGCAAAGATGGCGGTGATGACGATGGAGATGATGATAAGGATGACGACGGCAAAGGAGATGGTGATGACGACGGAGATGATGGCGGCAAAGATGGCGGTGATGACGATGGAGATGATGACGGTGATGATGACGGCGACGATGACGGCGATGACGATGGAGATGACGATGGGGATGACGACGGCAAAGATGGCGGTGATGACGACGGAGATGATGACGGTGATGATGACGGTGACGATGACGGTGATGACGATGGAGATGATGATAAGGATGACGACGGCAAAGGAGATGGTGATGACGACGGAGATGATGATGATGATGATGACGGTGATGACGACGGCAAAGATGGCGGTGATGACGATGGAGATGATGACGGCGATGATGACGGCGACGATGACGGTGATGACGATGGAGATGATGATGGGGATGACGACGGCAAAGATGGCGGTGATGACAATGGAGATGATGGTAAGGATGACGACGGCAAAGGAGATGGTGATGACGACGGAGATGATGACGGTGATGATGACGGCGACGATGACGGTGATGACAATGGAGATGATGATGGGGATGACGACGGCAAAGATGGCGGTGATGACGATGGAGATGATGACGGTGATGATGACGGCGACGATGACGGCGATGACGATGGAGATGATGATGGGGATGACGACGGCAAAGATGGCGGTGATGACGATGGAGATGATGACGGTGATGATGACGGCGACGATGACGGTGATGACGACGGCAAAGATGGCGGTGATGACGACGGAGATGATGACGGTGATGATGGTGATGATGATGGAGATGATGGCCATGACGATGATGATGGAGATGATGATGGAAAGAACAATGGCGGCGTCAGTAAACATAGCGGCAAAAGCAATAAGAGTGGAGATGAAGAGAGCAACAAAAGCAGTGGCGATGGAAATGGAGGTGAGGAGGACGGCGATAGCGATGGAAATAGTGGCGAAGGGAAAAATAACAACGAGCATGGCCATGACGGGTGAAAAGGCCAGCTAGCGTGACCCGCCTCCTTAATATCGTATTCGTCTCACAGACAAACTCAAGTCATGTTACCTAGTATTTAATTCTGACCTACGTTTTTACAAGAAGAGAATGTCGAACACCCCTCGTTCTGTCTTTTCATTCTGTTTGCCTAGACGTGTTGGGTGCATGGAGGGAAGTGCCATGCATGTAACCGCAGGCTTAGAGGAAAACGATATGTTGCAACCGCTCTAGCGATGAGTGTAGCCTTTCCGTACCTGTTGCTGTGATCTGAGATGTGTCCCAAAACATTGTCATGTCAACTAGCACTTAGAAGTTGTTTGTTTTCCCCTTCATGCACCGTGTTGCGTCTTTTGTCTTCTGGTGTACTAGTGCTCAAAGTGTGCCATTTGTCTCCTCACCTCTTTGTTACGTCCGTGGTGTTTCCGTGCCTTTTTCAGTTTCATAAATTGAAGGTGTTTGAATAAAACAGTTCAAACGATACAGTTTTCTTTAACCTAGTGATCCCGTCATGCGCAAAGCTCGGAACAAATAGTCAAGTACGGGTAATGGCGCAGGCGAAATTGTGTCATCGTGTGACAGTCCCACGCAGACTGACCAGTGTCAAACTTAAGCAGGACGTCCGTTTGGACAAGACAAACGCCTGAGCCTCTCCATTATGCTCTGATCCGCATGCGTCATTACAGACGAAACCGACTGGCATCACCGCGTCAGAATCGACAGACTTTAGCGCGCACTATCTTCTGAGAACGAAACATGTTTGAGGTTATCTTCACCAGGCACACAGTCAACCACCATCGCAGCCAAAGGGGGCCCCGACCCCAACCCCCTTTTGGCCCGTATCTGCTGTGAAAAACATTCCACACCTACTTGTCAGCAGGCGGTTTTCGTGCAATATCAGTTCACAGTGAGCTCCCCCTTAAAGGAAAACCTGGCTGCGCCCCTGCAGTAAACTGCCGGTCAATGGACACGAAAAACTGCAATGCTAATTGACCAAAATACTCGAATCGATGTTTACCATGCACAACCCGCGTTTTATATCATGTCCTTATCCTTATCACACCCACGTCCACATTCTTCCATACCCGCCCTTATCAACCAGACATCATACTGTGAGGCCCTGTTACATCCACCGCAGGACAGCCATTGTAAAAGCTCAAAACCGAAGTTGCTAGAATAGACTTCCCCCAAATGTTGTTTGAATTGCCGCTTTTTTACATTTCTTTTCGATAACCCTGGAATTCTTATAGGTATGTCACCTTGAGGGCATAAAAATGTCGCCGTAGTGCATTAAGGTGTTTTAATCTACCGGGGGTGTGGCCGGCTCAATTCAGTACGCACAGTTATGAAGCATCTTGATGGAATGAAGCCGTTCTTCAGTTTACGAGGGCATTTCATCCGAACAAATGGTATTTCAGTATCTCCTGCATGACACCGCACTTTGCCGCAGACTATTTAGTAGCGGATGATTATATCATTGCATGAGTAATCAGGCTGCTGGGGCCGAATAAAAAACGGATTCCAATTATCGTGAACTGGGCCAAGACCAGTTTTTAAAAGGGGTTGTTGTCTCGATCTCAACCCTTTGATTCATTTCGTCTCCCAGGTCCGCTTCTGTGTTTTGTCATTCTGGAATTTAACTTCGGAAAAACACCGCTTCATAGCAAGTTCAAAACACGCGTCCCATGTCGATGGAGATGGAGGAGGAGCCCGAATGAAACAGGGCACGCTGTGCTTCCAAGTACGAATCGCATGGATGCGAGGATCGCCTTGCGCTGCGATACGGCACGATGGACTTCCATCGACAGCTCTCAAACCAGGTCAGCACATTGCAGTAAGCGTTGTAGACATTGTATTGGGTTAAGTTCTTGGATAAAGTGAACGATAAAACGGTGGGGTCGGTTAAAATCCGCAATCTGTGGTATTTTGCATAGCCCTACCTACATGTGGCGTCAAACTCTTGAAACGTAATAGTATGCGTTTTAATGCGTATGCAAGGTGGTATGGCTTAGTTGAACTGTACACAGTAAAACCTGAATGAAAATGTAAATGAATGAATTTTCTAATCAAAACCCCCAAAATCCTAGCATTGCTATCTCACGCAAATTTGAATGTCACGCCAGAAGGTCATAATAGATTGAAGTATTGATGGGTGGCACCTGTGATGCGGAAGAAAGACAGACCACGCTGGCCCAGACACGCCTGTCTATCGAAATCGTTGGCATTTTTCCGACATTTAACTTAATTATCTTGTGGTGCGTTGTGTTGTGGAAGATACGCGCGTACGCTGCGGAATGCATGCGCAACTTTGCCAAGTTCCGACGATGAAAAACTTGTCTGGCAAGCGCTTGTCAGTTATGCATTACATTTTACGAATGACTCCGCGGGTGTCGACGATGCTGGGGCAGCCACTCTTTCTGACGTGCACCAGGCTCCGATGGATTTCGCGGCGCCGCTGGGTGAGACTCTCGTTGATGTAGAGGCTTCCTTGCCGCCCCGCAGCCGCCATGATGCGGTCGTGGACGCTTCCAGGGCCAGAACGAACGGACTGTACAAACGGCCGCCCGGCCGCCGCCCCGGCCGCGGCGCGCAGGAGCTGCGCCAGCTGACCGCTGCGGCCCTCAGCCATAGCGTCGCCTCACAGGAGGAGGCACTGCAGGCGTGAATCGATTTCAGCGTTTTCCCTGCCGTCCCTGCCCATCTCCATTTCCTGCCCGGTGTCCTTTACTTTGTCAGCCTCTCTATCTTGTTCCTCCTCTTTATATGTTGTTCAACGTCCATTACTCTGCCGCCTAACGTGTCGAACTGCAAAGGGATGTTGTTGTCAAACTCGTGAATTGCTTCAGACAGCGACGCAGTCATTCCATTTTTTGTCTGTATTTACCTGGTCGTTGCCAGGTATTCCTTGAAGTATTGATATGTCTAGGAGGAGGACCTGACTCGCCACTCACTGCTTGCCGTCGGTTCGATGCCGGAGCTGCTGTTTCTCCAGGCTTCGATGTGTCGCTCTTCTCTCGCTTCTCACCGATACCATCGTCATGACCTCGACTAATGATGGCGCCGAAGACCTTACCAAGTCGCTGACCTCTGGCTGCTTGTCTGCGGTGTGCGAAGCGCCAGCTCGTCCCCTCCACCCTTCGCGTTAGAGGGCATTTTGTATGTGGTCTGGATCTGTGATGCAGCCGACCGCAGGCGCCGTCAGGCCCAAGATTCCTCTTCCCGTCCGAGCCAGGCCAGGACTGTCACGGCTCGTGCGCGTCCGGGTTCAAACTCTCCCTCAACACTCAGCCCGCACGACAGGCAGGTGCGCCTGCGCCACGACGCCGAACGCGACCGACCGGCTCGCCTCGCCGATCAAGGCTGCGAACGTCAGATCAGGACGCTGCGCATTTGCCCAGGCTGGCCGGACATCGCGGTGGAAGATCCTAATCTGGAGTCGAATCGACGGCTGCGGATACCGTTCCGGGCCGTCATGTTGATGGCTTTGTTAACAGGTCAGGGGCGTGGTTTGTGTAAATGGCTGGGGAGGGACGAGGAAGCGCCTGACAACCTAACCTAGCCTCAAGTGTGGCTTTCTGCAGGACTTTGGTCCACTTTGTGCTGACGGGCAGCACTTTTTCCAATACGTCATTGCCTTTTTACACACATTTGGGATTTTTTGCCGGAGAAGAAATTTATAGAAAACGACACCCCTGATCACTGTGCCTGTCTGACCACCAAATCCGTCGCTCTTTATTTTCTAAACGTCTCAGTTCATTTGATATCGTCAGTTCATTTGATTTGATATTTCTGCCTGTCTGTTACCTACTGCGGCCATTACGGTTGCCATTTTTGGCTATTTCCGTTCTTAACACTGTCAGGAAACATTGGGAGGCCAAAACCATCTCTCATTGGGCCAAAATCCACTTTGGGTAGGTCATAACCCCTCAAAAAATACAAATCGACACCCTATATCAGGTTTGTATCGCACTCGTGTTTCGTAATGTTTCCGGATGTGGGCATACATTGGTCATGAATCGTACATCACGACTCAGATGTAAGAGAGACAGAGGCCACCGCTAACTGGGCTCATCTGTAAGGAGGATTGCTGGCTTCAAATGCATCTGCTTACATCAAAAACCGTGCGTAGCTTGCGCTTTTCTGCGACGGATCAGCTGAGCGGACCACGCAATACAGCCCGGTCACCAATGATCGCCAGTTTAAATAGGTAAAGCGCCGGAGACAGGTGCCAACAGAAAGAGCAGGAACGGCCTTTACAGACTCGATTAACTTGGAAGACTCTTAAAAACTCTGACACAAATCGGAAATGGCCTGGTCCCGATGGACGGAACGCGATACCAGCCTAAATGAAGATAACGCGGCTTATCTTGCTGATGCAAGTTAAAGCTAATGTTCTGAACAGACTATCGCCTTCACAGTACGCATTCCGTACTTTCGTTTCAGAAGGCAGACGAAAGAACACTAATGAGCAGGTGAAGGTGGAATGTACTTGGTTGACTATCCAAATATGATGGCGCCGCCACAATGTCGGTTAGTTTAGAAATCACATAGTTAAACCTGCATAATGTACCTAGATGAGGGGCCCATGCCATCTTACCATAGCCATCATGGGAAGGGGTAGAGCCCAAAACCGTGTGGTGTGGATGTCATCTAAGTGAAGATTGCTGCATCTTTTGCAAAATTTTACCTCTCCCCCTCTCTCTCTCCCTATCGCGACTTTTTCAGATTTTCGAGAAGGCTACTTGTTTGCCTCTGATATAGAAGTCAGTGAGCAGTGCATCCATATACCTGAAAATGGGTTCTAATGAGTTTGTACCACAGCTCCTCATTTCATCCCGAATAGCTGGATTCCACTTGACATAACATCACTGGAGTTCGTAATGCCGGAGCGCCAGTGTCATAGTTTTCGAGGCGTTTTTTAATCAGTCAGGGAAAGTGCCATCTTGACACAGTTTCTTTGCATGTAGTGCCAAGTGGGTTAGGGCCGCTACACCCGTTGCAGCGCGTCCATCTTCTCACAATTTACAGATCAGGAATGGTTTACCCGGATTAGATCTAATACCGATTATCATTTTCCCGAAACAAAATGGCATGGGAAGGGCAAATGCGTTTTAGCTTATCACTCACCACCTGTTGGTTCACAATGCCATTTGTGAGGGTATTATTATGGAACAAGGCATTGTTCTTCCCGAAAAAATTAACATCATTTCGTTCGCCGCAACACCAATAGTATATACAGTAAAGCAGTAAAACAGGGCACACATACGCAAACACGAGTGCACAAGATGTTTAAAGACTGCACTATCGCTTGTGTGTCTTTGCACATGCAAGCCAAGAATACAAAAATTTACGAAGCTTGGAATTTCAAAGTTCTGGTGCATAATATGTGCACTAGGAGTTTTTGCAGAGACAATGAAGGCAGCTGCTTGACTTGCGTTTTTCTCGTATTATTACTTAAGCTATTACTTCCATCGCGCATTAAAAATTGAGGGATTTGGTTTACGGTTGTTTGTGGTAATGAGTGTTCAACGAAAGTTTCGCCACACGTCAAAATCTGGTAAGACATCAACGATTTCAAGGCATCTCTTTCCATGAAATGCCCAAATGCTTAGAACGGAATCCTACGAAAGATGGAGGTGCGCGTCACAGTTTCTTTCATGAAGAAACTATGGTTTCTGTGGAGGTTGCATGTTAGGAAATTAACGGTATCCGTCCTTGAGGAAGTGAGCATGAGTGCATGGAACGATGTGCATAGCAATGACATGTCACCATGCCGCTCTCCAGCGAATCAGAAGATGAATTTTACATCGAGAGTGGAAACTGCATGCACCAGTGCCGGCAGCCCACATCCGAGGGCCTCCTCTGGCGCCCCAGCCAGCGCGGTGAAGAAACAGGTTTGGCGAGAGAGGAGGAGGAAACATCCGGTCTCGATCTGCGTAATCGTCCTCGTCCTTGCTGTTTCGGGCAGTTCTGACCGGCCTTGGTCCCTGCCGCGGCTCGGCTATATAAACAGCGGCGTGGGCCTCATCCAGAAGCACTTCCCTCCAGCGGAGACAACACAGTCGCCATGCGCGCTCTGGTGGGTACATGCAGAGGTGTCAGTGCTTCTGGGCATTTCGCTGTCGTTCGTTTGTCCAGACTGCGGCCTGCTGTGTTTGACTGGCTCAATTGCGCTCTGACATCGAAGGCGCTCTTATCGCACAATGACTGCTTAAACGGAAGGACTATCGGCCATGTCCACTTAGCCAAACAGCGGCGAGTGTGGCGCCTCCTGTGCTGACAATCCGACCGCGGACTGAGTTGCACGTGTTCCGCAGGTCCTCATCTCGGCGGCGCTGACGCTCGCCCGGGCGATGCCGAATCCTGTGCACCACCACGGGATGCTCTGCGTGCCAGAGCCTGCTCACGCGGCGGCGGCCGGGCCGGCTCCTCCGGCCGCCGCCGCCGCTGCTGTCGACACGACCGCTGCCGAGGCCGCCGCCGCCACCACCCCTGGGCCCGACCCTGCCGCCGCTGCTGGAGTCGCCCCTGCCGCTGCTCCTGAGGCTGCCGTCGCTGCTGGCGACGCCGAGGCCGGAGAAGTGGTTGAGGCTGCCAATGCTGGAAAGGCTGCTGGAGCTGCTGAAACTGCTGAAGCTGGCGAGGCGGCTGAGGCTGGAGAGGCTGCTGAAGCTGCTGAAGCTGGTGAGGCGGCTGAGGCCGGAGAGGCTGCTGGAGCTGCTGAAACTGCTGAAGCTGGCGAGGCGGATGAGGCCGGAGAGGCGGCTGAGGCTGCTGAGGCTGGTGAGGCAGCTGAGGCTGGAGAGGCCGCTGAAGCTGCTGAAGCTGGCGAGGCGGCTGAGGCCGGAGAGGCGGCTGAGGCTGCTGAAACTTCTGAAGCTGGCGAGGCGGCTGAGGCCGGAGAGGCGGCTGAGGCTGCTGAGGCTGGTGAGGCAGCTGAGGCTGGAGAGGCCGCTGAAGCTGCTGAAGCTGGTGAGGCGGCTGAGGCCGGAGAGGCTGCCGAAGCTGGTGAGGGTGCCGAGGGTGCTGAAGCCGGTGAAGCAGGAGAAGGTGGTGAAGGCGGTGAGGCTAGCGAAGGCGATGCTGGCATGAGGCGCTGAATATCTCAATTGCCATAATTGTTGTCAGCTAGCATAATTTCGGTCATTTGACCGGAATTGGTCCCTGCTGGCTTATCATTGTCACTCGATGTCATTGATCGGTCATCGGCAGTCGCGTCATCTTCCGTGTGGCGCCATCCTCAGTCAACGTTGTTTTCGTGGAGTGGAAGTGCTCTGTGTATTATTGTCCGCTGGCCGTGTGGAATTGGTCCCACTATGTGGGAAGCATTCCAGAAGAGTACGGGCAACGTGGCTCCATTTCCTTGTCTTTAAATGTCTTTTTCTTCTGCGCATGTCATTTATTAACCGTCTTCGACACTGCGGATTTCCTTTTCTGTCATGTCCATTGTCAAATGCATGTATCAAAAGTTGTACATATCCCCAAGAAATGAGTATACGCAATACAGCGTAAACCACGGAAAGGTTTTGAAAATATGGAATACGCCAGGAATGAAACATTCAAGAATGAGACCTTGCACCGGCATACGGTTTCCACTGAAATCGCGTTTTTTCGTCATAGGAATAGACCGTAAATTGTCTCCAAACCTTACGCAACGTGCTGACGAGAAAAGGAATGCCAGAGAAAGCTATAGGCTGCACGAGGTTCAAAGCATAAACAAATGTTTTTAGTGGGCTCGTCATTCCTTAGCCAACGTCATGTTTCAGCATGACACCCTCTGATTTGCGCACTTTCTCCCCCGGCATGAAAAGCCAATGTCTCAGAACATCTTGAGCATATCAGGACGATATTAGTCAGACCTCACCAACAAAAACTCATGGTTTGGGGCTTATGCGGGGGACATAAATCAGGCCTGAAAGCACCGGGCTGCGAAGTGTTAGCATTCGAGTTTCTGTACAAGGACATGTTTGCTATCTTCTGCATTTTTCAGCGTAACTGCCAAACTGCAAACGTCGGCGGCCCCACTTTTCAGTGAAACCCATTTCGTGTCAAAACGATAAAAAAATAAAAACGTAAGATAAAATAAAAAACAAAAAATGATTGGCATGATAACCACATCATGTCCTACAACGCCACAAGCTGAGTCGATGATGCGGTTCCTGTTCATATGAAAGGCCATGTGAAAGTACATGTCAAAGGTCATAGATCAGGCCATAGCCTAGTTTGAATTCGTGATCTTAATCGAATTCGCGTGACTATTGCGAAAAAAACAAATATCTGTGACAACACAAATTTGTTTAACGCTGTATCTTGACAGGACGTACAAAATCTTGCCAAATTCGACCATTCTTGCTTTGAATGTGCTTTTGGAGCACAGAGCGCCGTCAAATGTAGCGTTTTGACCCTACCTGTGGCGTCGTTGGTTAACTGGAGGTCAACCGATGAGGAATATCTGGTGACACAGGGTGACAGGCTATCGATTGTCGCTTGAATCATCAAAATCGGACAATTAGTCCTCGAGATAGGCGGGGGAGGGACTAAAAATTGGACCTCATACCCCGAAGCCACCGAAATACCTCAGTCAGTGCCATGTGTTATGGTCAAGCCGACTCAGGCCTGGATGGGCCGGCCACACAATTGGGTTTTTCTTCGGTCACTTGGTGTGTAGACTATTCTACTGTGGACTGTACAAAGACTACAGTAGAATGTACTCTACTGTAGACTCTGCAACCGAGCATTTGTTGTCCCAGGACTCTGCGTTGTCCTGGGACAACTAGGCAGGTGAGTTTTGTGTTCTGTTGCCTAAACCAGCCGAGAAATGCGAAGATAGGTAGGATGTGTTTTCACTGCATCCCAAATGAGCTCAAGCCAAACATAAATCAGTTAGGTAACTGTGAGGCATTATCCAATCAAATGCCCTCGGAGGCGCATAGGCAGTATCTTTTTCATACAAGAATCCAGATATGAATAAAATATGTTATCACGCTTGTTTCAAAGCCCAAAGATACGCTATTATGACCTCGTTTGACAAACTGAGGTCATGGCGTTGGACTGAACCAAAGTCAAAGGACCAACATAGAGAGAAAGCCCGTTTATCGTTTAACATGGTGCCGGATGCAAAGGCTTTGGCCCAAAACATTGGGACTTGGCGATAAGATCCAGATGTAGTGCCATCAAACTGATGACTGTCAAAACCAGCAGTGATGAGGCGATAGTTCCATCGACCTTCCTCGACATCCTGAAAACTCGTCCTCAGCTTCGGTCGCCGAGCGGCAAACGTCCAAAGCGCACGTTATACATCAGCCAGGAGGTGGCAGTGCACTCCACTATGTTGACACGTTGAGAATGTGCCAGACACGCTTTGCAAATCAAAAACATAAAACCCAGCGTACATCAATCGGGAAAGTGATCTCCTTCACCCGACGTTTTTATGGGGATTTTGTGTCGCATGCCTTCTATTTCACGATAAATTTCTGGTATAGGAATCAATTGATCAGATCGGCCGTGTCCGTGCCGTTTCAGGCCGTATAGGCAAAGGGACGCTGTGTCTTCCCATCTCTCTTGAACATTACAGCTAAGCACTAGCCCGACAGCATTTATTATAAAAATCACCGAGATGGCGTGCGTCCTTTGGATTTTTGGACAAATTCATTAGGTACCAGTCTACATAACTGGCGGAGCTTTATTCGCGAGAGCCTGTTTATTTCCAAAATATGCTACTTTTTCAAACTTTTTGAGGTTCCTAGTATTACTTACGTCTGTGCAAGCTAGTTCTGCCATTTTCTACCCATTCTGAGTAATTCATTGCTGATTCTGACGGTGATACATTTTGGCTCACTACAGTTATTCGTGACCTGACCTCAGGTCAATGGCTGTAAGTCATTGATGCTTTGCCCAATGACGGTAACTAGATGTCTGCCTTACTCCACACTAAAAATGCTATGAAATATTATGTCAATTTCCGAAAAAACGACGACATGTGTTAAAAATGGGCTTGACCTAAGGTCAGTGACCCGGAAAATTCCGAAAAATCTGAGATAGCAGATTTATTGCATCTATCACGATCACTAATCCCTGAAAGTATTATTGAGATATCTTGTTTTCCGAAAAAAGTTGCCGGGCACTAAACATTCTTGGACGTAGGTCTGTTTGACCTGACCTAGGTCGAGTACCTGACCTGACCTGGGGTTAAAATTTTGGCACAAGATGTAAAATTGATGAAGCAAAAGGTACACAAAGTTTCGTGGCTCTGTGTTTGTTCGTTCTCTCGCAATCCCAGAAAACATCACGGGGGGCGGTCAACTGCCCCCAGTCGGGGTCGGGTTAATAAATAACGCAAACATCAGCCCCACCTTATAGTTTCGTGGCCAAGCCTACTCAGGTGATTCAGGCTTTTTATTCTGGCAATGCCGCTTCCCATTGCTTATTCAGGGTGTCTACTCAGACATCGTGGGTGAAAGGCCAATGTTTAATTTGGTCAATGTTTTCTTTTTTAGAACAATAGTGGAAAACGATTGAAACGATTGTCACAGTGTGCAGTTTGTGATTTGTTTACAGCCTGTCAGTTTGTCGCTGTCGTTCTAACGTTAAATTAAGTCTTGCGTCTGGGCGCTTCGCTACTGGATTTGTCACGCGACGTACAAACCACGAATATAGTTTCGTGATCAAGCGCTACAAAATTCACAGTTTGTGGCCAAAACGAAGCAGAGGCCACAGTCTGTGAACTTTGTAGCGCGAGATCACAAAACGACCTAATGTATGACTGTAGCACGCAACAAATAAAAAATCAATATTAGTAATTGAAAACACAGTCTATCGCAGTTAAGTAAAACAGCTGTACAATTAATTAACTATTCAGACAATTCAGGCTTTCTTTTCCGCCACTGCCGTTTTCCCATTGCCTATTCAGGATATTTATTCAGAAATCATGAACGAGCCGGCATTTCTTAACTTGGTGGGCGTTCGTTTTTTTAGAGCATAACAGTGGAAAAACGGTAGAAACAACTAAGAAGTAAAAACCTCTATCTGAACAACTATATTACGTGACCTACTGACCACAAACTGCTGTTTGTGATAACCGTCCACAATAAAAACAGACCTGTTAGTGACTTTTTCATCATGAAAAAGTTATGAGTACAAAAGTAACACGTAAAACAATGGCAAACGATCCTTAGTCATACACTAGGGACGATTGTTTTAAAACTATAGAATCCTTGCATTTTGACACATTTCCCATTCTGCTGATTCGCCACCATTGTTCTCGATTATTTATCTCGTTGGTCGATGCGTTTGCCTGTGTACATGCGTTTTCCATGTGTTGTTTGCTATTGTTTTCTAAAGAAACCTAATAAAGCAGTTCTTCAGACAAAAACATCCCGTCATGGTGGAATAATGAGGGTAAATACTTGGGTATGTAAAGAGTGGTGGATCTATTTGTGATTTTTTTTTGCTCTGTATTGGTGGTAAAATAATTAAGCAAACCCGTTCTGTATTAAACCAGTCACTATTTTAACGTGCTCAGTATCTGGAGCATGGGCAATGGGTACAACGCTACTTTTCAAAACAATCAAAACATTTGTGCAGCGTTCTTTTCCCAGAGGCGTCAAACTCCTGATACACCCAGTGAGTTAGGCAAAACAAAAAAAAAATTAATCTGAATACGCCGAAATGGTTGTTGTTTAATGTTTATTTCGATCCAGGCCATAGACCTAATCGGTAGTGCCTCAACTAACGGACAAAAATGCAGCTGAGCGGCCCGGCCCGGTCCGGCCCAGCCGAGCCGCTTCAGGCAGATTAAAGCAAGACCGTAAACAGGTTAAAGTCTGCGAAGAGGAATTTTCAAGCAGAATCGCAAGATTGGAGAATCATGGAGTTTCCATCAGGAGATAGCTCAATCCTTTTTTATTTCCATTCACAATACGTTATTTTATCATTTTTTCTTCACATAACTACTACCAAAATGACGTTTCTGTATTTTTCTGCAGTTGTTTTTGTCCTACTCAGTAATAACAGCGAACAATATAGTGGTTAATACTAATTTCCTCCGCTGAAAAACCACTGAATTAGAGCGCTAGATATCCCTTTCTATCGAAATATGCATCAGGACAAAAGAACACGCATTGTAAAAAAGAAGCAGTAACAATGTGAAAATGCCAATTTCTTCAAGTCCCCAGTCTACCTAATATACTGGCATTTTGTTGTAACTGGCATGTAATGTTAAGTCTTTCATGTCCTGGCGCGTTTTTTTGTTATTGTTTCAAAAACCGATCATTTGCCGGCTACAGTAGTTGGCTAAATCCACATCAGTTTAACCTAATTCTCGTATTCATAGCCTTGAGGTGCATTCCCGTATGGGAGGGGCTCATTCCCCCCCTCCCCGAGATCTCGAGAAATACCGGTCCGATGTCATCGCAGATAACGAAAATCTATTTCCGCATGACGTAAGCTAAAAACTAATAAAAAAAAATGTTTTGGAAATCTCGAAAGGCGTGGACACGGGGGCAAAAAGTCCGAAATAAGGGCTATTTTTGGACTTGTTATAACATCGTTGTTTATGGACCGATGTTGATGCAATTAACATGAATCGAGAGCTTATCGATGTGACGTTTTCTCTTGACCCGTACATTTGGGATTTTGGTGAAATTCATAGGTGTTCACAGCGTTTCATATTATATATGTGAACGCTAGGAATATGTATTATATATTCATAGCGTTCACAGGGCCTGGAATAAGAGACATTTTTTCGGAAGACCGAATCAACATAAAAACCAAAAATATTTCTTTAGCTTTCATAGCCCATGTTTTACTTGAAAAGTCCATATCGCATTACATTATTTGCAAAATGTTGGTATACGCGTCGCCAGGGACACGAAAAAAACTGTCATGGTCGCATGCTTGTCAGTTCATGCTTCCGTCATATAGAATAGCCTTGGGTTTATTTCATAATGTTTAGAAACGTTTTCAACCATTTAAATTGGCTCTATTTCTAAAACTCCCATTTATGGCCACCGTGTCAAATGGTACACTCAAGGACATTTTAGGTCATAGCTTCGTGGCCCGAACTGATATCGACTTGAAACTTAAAACGCAAGTAGAGGAAAGTGCTGAATTATGTAGTCCCGATTTAGCATTTTAAAGATAACATTTACATGAAACGATTTACATAAAACTAAATTCCACCTTCTGACCTTGGTCTGACCTTGGGAAGTTACCTCAGATCTGCAAAAGATATTTTTTGTATCTTTGCCCAATTATATACCTATGCAATTATGTAAAGTTGTAAGTTCTGTACTAGAACCTCTATTTTTGCCAGGCATTTTTGTCTATTTCCTATTTTCTTTCTCTCTATATAGATACTAGTCTATTTCTGACATTTTTCTTCTGTCCTCAGCAATGCCAAAAATGTCCCGAAATGGCTTTCAAAATTTGGCCCTGCTCCACCCTCCAGGAAAATAAAATTGCAACAATGCGGCGTAATACGTAGTACAAATAGGAAGAGGGAAAGTCACTAAGTTTTATGAAGGTGCTTTGAAAACCCTGTGCATGGCGAGCAAAAAAAAAACGGAGGAGGCTTTTACCCTCTCACCCAATACGGCAATAAGGTTGAACAACCTCTTAACCCTATTCCCGGAGAGCTAGACGGCATGGTCGATTCCCGTAAATCCGTCCCCCCCCCGAGATCTCGAGAACTACACATCCCATTTCAGCGCAGCAAACGGCAATCGATTTGCCATGACGTAAACCACATTTTTATGAAAAGAAGTTTTCAAGATTTTGAAAGGAGTATTTTTGGATTTGTTATAACTCAGTTCCTTACGGGCCGATTTTGATGAAATTGGCATGAATCGAAAGATTATAGATGGGACCTTCACCACTAGTCCAAACATCTGAAATTTTGAGAGAATTCATAGGTCTCCACAGGGTTACGAAGATAGGAGGATTAGTTTTTTTAACTGAATTAACGGAAAAGTTAGAAACGTTTCTTTTGCTTCTACTGGTCATGTTATGCTGAAGAAGTACAAATCATATCACAATTTTTGTACAATGTTAGCATAGGCGGTGCCAGGGACATGAAAAAGGGGAACTGTCATGGTAACATGTTCTTCAGACCAACTTACGACCTTTGACCTTAGATGGCCCCAGTGACCTTAGGATCACTTAGAATGATCTTGTGTGCATTTCATATTATTTGGAAACGTTTCCAGTCATTTGAATTCACTCTATTCCTAAGACTGCACCTTACGGTTGTTGAGATATAGGGTGCGCGTACTGACATTTTAGGTCATAGCTTCGTGACCCGACCTGATATCACGCTAAAACTTAGTACACAAGTACAGGATACCCTTTACGTCATATACATTTTGTTTGGCATTTGAGAAAATGGCGCCAAGATCATTACTACGAAACCAAATTTTGACTTTTGACCTTGACCTGACCTTGTGAAGTGACCTCAGATGAACAAAACCGAATTTATATGTTGCCCAGCTATTTACGTATATATATCCAAGTAAACTTTTAAGTTTTACCTTAGAAACGTCATTTTTGGCAGCCATTTTCCTTTTTCCTTCAACAGGGCCAAAAATGGCCTGAGGTGCCTTCCAAAAACGTCGCCTGGCTCCGCCCCTGAAGAAAATAGAATTACGAATTTTTGTTACAGCACGTAGAAAAAGTAGCTGCGAAAAGTCGCAAGTTTTTGTAAAGTTGCATAAAAAGCCCTGGAATAAGCAAACAAAAAACCCGAGGGGGAGATTTAGCCCCCCTGCCGGGAAGAGGGTTACGGTGATAAATCAAACAATAGACGTCATTTTATTTCTTGTGCTTTTTGCTCCGAATCCAGACTCCGGATACACTGCTGGCCCTCCCGACCACGGAGCTGTGTAACACAACGGTGCGGCCGGAGAGGCTTTGTGATCCAGTGCTCAGCGCACGTCGCGCCGCCGTCTCTCCCACGACACCGCGCGCCCGGACGCGGTCACCACGCATTAGCCCTGCTCTCACCTCGCTGACCAGCGTCCCCTGCGCCACACAGGGCTTACGCTGGCCGACGACTTCTTCACTGGTCAGGGCCGCCACGGACAGGGCCGCCAGGGATTTGCGGCCGCCCTGCCGCAAATCCCTTATCAGGGTTCATGCATTGGTGTGTCGTGTAAAGCGTTTACCCTTCACGACAGAAGTTGTATTTTCAAACATTTATTCCTTTTTCAGTTTCCCTATTGCAAAATCGTACACAAAGTGAACCGAATTTACCTGGAACCACATGATACCGTCAGACAGTCTAAAAGTGCGGTATGTAGGCAAGGATTAATATCTGTGTTATTTTCTCAACTTTGATTGTTGTGATCATGCGTTCTCGAGAAATGTAGACGTGTCACACTTTCTGAAGGATATCACGGCTGCTGCTACAAATATGGAATGATCACAGTTAGCTGGAAATGTGCATCAGTGCATTTTCATTTTCGAGTCTCCGGCTGTGGCGGTGTCCGGCATGTGGGCGTCGCCCGACAAGTACAGCATTCGTCATTGAAAATGGGAATGGCCTGTGACGTATAAAGTCTTTCGGGTCGTTGCCCCGAAAAGCGCGTGAGATTTTTTCTCTCAGTGCCACATCGGGCTTTCGCGTTAGTCCGGTACACGCATCGTGCATACGACGCTCACGCGGCGCAGACATCGGTATCTCGAGTGCTCGTAATTCGACGTGCGGCTTCTGCTCAGAACGTTTAACTCCGCCGGTCGCTCGGCGACAAGATGCGTTAAACAAAGGCCATTTTGGTGAAGTGAAACCAGATTTTGGGTTTATTCTGCGTAGGTTACGACTCATTTTTTATTCGGGTACGTTTTAACCGGTTACTATTCAAATAATGAAACAAAGCGCCCGGCGCTCTTGGCTTACAAAAGAACATAGGCGCTTCGCATGATTTTTGGACATTCTGTGGCCAGTTTGCTTAACTGCTCATTAGCGACGAGGATGAGCTGCTCAGCGGCGTTGTTATCTTGCTTCCTGCGCTTACTACTGATGCTATGGCGTTGCACTGTCTTCCCTGTATTGCCAATAGATAAATGTGCGTCCTAGCTGCAATGCTACTTCAGACCTTACCTGCTGATGGCAATTGTTACACAGGATGCCCACAGTTTATCCGGAGCGTCTGCTGACAATGCGTGTGCATATATATATATACACACACGCACACACACACACACACACACACACTATATATATATTTTATATATATATATACAATGACATAACCAATGGAGCTGGCTGTTGGAGGGCTCATTCAAAATTAGTTGGGTGTACTCGTGGAATCCAGCATGACTGCATGTCCATGACTAAGCAAACCTCCACCCGTTGATGCTAATGCTGTGTTTCCGGGACGGGGTAGGGGGCAGTCATAAATTGGGTTGGGCCTAAATTACCCCCTTCCTCTTTTTTCTTTTTAAAAAAAAATCTTTTCTTTTTTTTTTTTTTTTTTTTTTTTTTTTTTTTTTTTTAAGGAGGTGTTGTGTTTTTTTTTTTTTTTTTTTTTTTTTTTAAAATTTGCGCTGAGCTGAAGGGGCCGAGTTGCCTGATCTTGGGTGATGGCTACAAAAAATGCATATGTACATTGCAGCGTAACAAGGACAGATTTCAGTATCTGACTTTGCATTGGCCTGACCTTGCCTCCAAGAGGGAAACAGTGACTGACTACCCATTGACCAATTCTGAAATTATATCGTCACAGAAGCAAGGTTCACATGCCGAAATGTTCTAAAACTCATACGATGACAGCGTAAACGGAAAACAATGAGGTACTCTTCGTCCCCCGAGTCGCGAGAAATCAGTACGTGATCTGACGAGATCATATTAGCCAGTCAGGTATCCTTCGAGATAAAAATGAACGTGCTGCACGCCCGTTTTTGTTTTGTCGCTTTATCTTGACTAGGGGAGAAATGGAATGCGGATGTACAGCAATGTTCAGTTGAGCAGTAATGTACACGGTCCGCAGAGAGAAATTATGCTGTTTCTTAGGGCGAATCTTGAGGACTCGTTTTCATAAACGACGTAAACTCAGGACGTAGACTTTATTAAAAGGAACAACCTCAAAACAAAATATCCCAGCTGTAATGACTCCAAGATTGCATTCAATTGACTGGTTTGTTTACAAAATCCTGAAAGGGCTACCAGCTACCTTAAAAACTAGTACCTCAGGAACATCTAGAAAAAGTGGGGAGGGGGCAAAGACGTTTTTCCCATAGGCTGATGTTGAATTCCCCAAAAAGTGGGTGTCATGACCTCCCTGCTGCCCCTCCGTTCCTTATGCCCATGTTAAAAATTATCTATCCGTTACAGCCAATGAATATCCATTTACAGAGGTGAAAAAATCAATGTTCTCAATCCATATCAAATAGCATCACCCAACACAAGATGTTACGGTAACCTCATATGTCATCGTTCAGTTAGCTTCGATTTCACGATATCCTGTCTAAAACATTCGTCACTTCTGCGAAGTAGGTCACAAAGGTGACAGTCACATTCCTACCCTTCTCATACTGACTCACTGTCATCTTAGAAGAGACTGGAATTTAGCAGATTCACTTTCATTTGCAACAGAAGCTTCCTTGGTGCAGACTCACACAGCATTTGTACCCTGATCAGCACGACACAACCGCGCCAGTGCCAGCTAGCGCAGAACCAACCGTAGCCAATAGTTCTCGCTCCCCGCACTTTTTTCGCCATCGACGTTATTTTCTTTTTCCGGATCCTCAGCATTGCCTGACTTCTTGGGATCCTCGGCCGTTGTATGCTGCTCCCCAATTTCTGACTGACCTCCAGCTAGCGACTCCTCACCACCGAACGCTTTCTCCTCAGTCTCTAGCGCATCTTGCCACCTTGAGATTCTTCCTCGGTCTCCTGCTCCTCGTCAGTCACGACTGCACCGCCGCCTTCCACTTCTTCAGCTAATGTGGTCTGCGAACTCCCAGCAAGCCCTTCAGTAGTTTTAGTATCCGATATCTTCAGAGTCGTTGAGTGTCTCGCTTTGGGCACCATCAGATATCAGGGTGTCATCTTTATCTTCGTCGATATCTTCATCTTCATCTTCGTCTTCATCTTCATTTTTGTCAACATCGTCTAATAACTCGTCAGCCTCTTCTTCCGGGTCAGATTCGTTAAGTGTTTTGCTGCGGGCATCGTCAGATACCAGCGCGTCATCTTTATCTTCATTGGTATCTTCATCCTCATCTTTATCTTCATCGGTATCTTCATCCTCATCTTTATCTTCACCGGTATCTTTCATCCTCATCTTCATCTTCATTTTCTTCATCGTCGTCTAATGACTCGTCAGCCTCTTCTTCTCCGTCAGATTCGACCCCGGACGTTGAAACATCTGTACGTTCTTGATCATTCAGATTTTCATCAACATCATCCGTGTCACCTGCCTCATTTACCCCGTCATCTGGATTGTCTGTAAGGGCCTTATTTTGCGTGGTGACTATGGCTTCAGCAATAATGCCCTCATTTTCATTTTCTTTATCGGACGTTAAAGCATCTGAGTCCTCTTCATCGTCTATAACCGCATCAACAGCCGATTCCTCTTCGTCACCAAGCCCGTCATCATAATTATCTGCAAGTGTATCACTCGGTCTTGCGACTTCGGATTTCAGCAACAACGTCCCCATTTTCATCTTTTGCCTCCTCTGCGGCTTCGACAACCTCTTCATTATCTTCGTTTTCTTGAAGAGCACTGCCAGCCTCGGGCTCTGTTCCCCTTGTCTCTCTTTCAGGAATCAGATGTTTCCGTAGTGTCCGCGTCTTGTGGGATACCAGCGCTGATTTTGTGTTCTTCTGGAATCGGCTTCATCTGCTTCATCAGCTTGGTCTTCAATGCCTTCGTCGTTGGTGTCAAGTTTGATAAGAACGTCAGTGCCCTTTCCGTCCGCGGCCCCATTTTCATCTTTATGATCTGCCGCGTTTTTGCCATCATCAGTTTCATCAGCTTCAACAAGCACCTTACTAAGTATCTCCTCGACATCATAATCTTCGGAATCTCCAAAAATATTTTTAACGATTTCCCGAATGCTAGCCAGTGCGCCCACTACGTTTAGATAGTCATCTCTTGCGTCCTCTTCGTCTTCAGCCTGTACATTTGCGCTGTCCTGAGCTGCCTGAGACTCAGTAATGGCGCGACCAGTTTTTTCGGAGTCAGCGCAAATCATATTCTTGCCGGCAGGAAGCGCAACCGAAGCGATGACGGATAGCGATAGCAAAATCTGCAAACAGAGACAATTTGATGACAAAAAAACACACGTGTTCTAATCATCGATGCTGATGATGATGCAAGCAAATATGCTGCTTCATGCTTTCTTACGTTTGAAAGAAAATATAGATAATCCAGTATGGTAGAACTGGTGTTTAACCCTATTCCCGGAGGGCTAGACGGTATGGCCGATTCCCGGCAGGGGGGGCGGATTCGGCCCCCCCCCTGAGATCTCGAGAACTACTTATCCGATTTCATCGCAACAAACGGCAATCGATTTGCCGTGACGTGAACTACATTTTTATAAAAAGAAATTTCCAAAATTTTGAAATTTGTGGATAAAGGGGGGCAAAAATGTCAAAATGGGGGGTACTTTTTGACTTCTTATAACTCCGTTGTTTATGGACCGATTTCGATGAAACTGGCATCAATCGAGAGATTATGGATAGGGCTTTTACCACGGATATACAAATTTGAAATTTTGAGAAAATTCATGGGCGTTCACAGGGTTTCAAAAATAGGAGGATTAGTTTTCCAATAACGGAATGAACAAAAGAGGCCAAAACACTTTTTTAGCTTCTGCTAGTCATGTTATGCTAAAGAAGTACAAATCGCATTACAATGTTTGTATAATGTTAGCATAGGCGGTGCCAGGGACACAAAAAAGGGGGAACTGTCATGGTCACACGTTTCTCAGATCAACTTGTGACCTTTGACCTTAAATGACCTCCAGTGACCTTGGGGTCACCTGGAATGATGTCGTGTGCATTCAATATTATCTGTAAACGTTTTTAATCGATTAAATTCACTCTATTCCAAAAAATTCATTTTTTGGCTTTTGCGATATAGGGTACGTGCACTGACATTTTAGGTCATAGCTCCGTGACCTGACCTGATATCAAGCTGAAACTTGGTACACAAGTAGAGGGCATCTTTCTACGTCATATATATTCCGGTTTTGGCATTTGAAAAAACGGCGCCGAAATTATTGCGAAAAAACAAATGTTGACGTTTGACCTTGACCTGACCTTGTAAAGTGACCTCAGATAAACAAAATTACATATGCACATTGCCCAATTATTTAGCTATATATTCATATAAAGTTTTAAGTTCTATCTTAAAAACTCTGTTTTTGGCAGACATTTTCCTTTTACCCTCAACATGGCCAAAAATGACCTGAGGTGCCCCCCAAAAACGTTGCCTGGCTCCGCCCCTGAGCAAAATAGAATTTCGAAATTTTGTCACGGCGCGTAGAAGGAATAGCTAGGAAAAGTCACCAAGTTTCGTAAAGCTGCGTCAAAAAGCCTGGAATTGGCAAGCAAAAAACCCGAGGGGGGGGCGGATTCCGCCCCCCCCCCTGCCGGGAATAGGGTTAAAAGAGCAAGAAAAGGATCATCTAGGGCTACTTTAACTCGATCTCAGATCTTAGGTGTGTGCCTTAGAGCGCAAAACATGAGACGCATTATTTTGACAAGGTCAGCATTTCGTTGTTTACAGCATGTCATTTGTTCTTTATGTTTTTTAATCTCACTATACTTCGAATGAGCGTTTTTAACAGGACATTTCGAATGAGCGTCACGTCGCTCCAAGCTCAATGCAAATTCATGCCCGCAAACGTCACCACTGCAGCACCCGTTTCAGGTAACCTCCTGCGTGGCGCACCGCAAACTCTTCTCGACTGTGACGAGACCGGGCCATCGAATTGCGTTCCAGATTTATTTTTTTCAGATCGGAATTTCTGGGGTGATTACTTGTTAACTTCACTTTCGAGTCCCCACATGAAGGACCCTTGTAATGCACCTTGGGTCCCTGAAAGGCGTTGTTCGTGTACATGAAGACCTGGCGAACCCTCCTAGGGCTTCACAGGTCATTTAAGATATACAGTCGAGGGTAGCACTTTAGCACCCTCGTACCGAAATTCCCATATGCCTTAGGCCGCATGTGCTTTACACTCAAAAGCACTGTGTGCGTCGATGTACCGAAATTTTGGGGCGCCCTAGATCTCTTCTTCGACACCGTTCAATGTGTCGCTGATAGTAATCAGTCTTTCGTCCAATACCAATTTTTTAATTTCGTGTATGCTTTAATTTTTATTTTTTTAATTTCGTGCTGTCTTCTACTGAACCGCAACATTAACAGAAAACAAAGCGATTTAAAAGACCGACTACCGTCACAGAATGTAAAGGACATTTAGACGTCCAGGGAGGCCCGAAAAAATTCGTGGATCCTCTAAAGCAGTACCTGGGAGCTGGGAGCACACGTGATCGGCAGCACGCGGGGGAGGGGGGCAGGACAGCGTCACGCCATTCATCTCGACACCAGTGGCTCGGGAGGCGTGTCTGGAGGACAGCCTGGTCTTTAAGCAGACAGACATCGGTGCCTGGGGTACTCCGGGCTTCTTAAGGGAGCTTTACGGCAAGGTCCAGGAGGCTAATAACCCAGCAATCTTGGTGGGTTCCAGAAAGGGTTCCAAAGAATGAGTGGGTTGACCAGTGTTGGAGCACGAGCTCACTTCTCGGGGATACACAGAGGTGTTTAACACTACCATGCAAAAAAACAATGAACAAACAAAACATCTGGAGCAAGTATGGCAATGCCGTTCAAAAGCACGAATAGGTCATAGTTTCTGGTGTCCCACGTTGTTACGCAATAATTTAAGCCGCTCGCTACCAGAAGATGAGCTTTTCATCTGAACACATCAGACTAATCAAATAGGTTTTATCGTACACTGCTCTTGTTTTGTTTTGAAAACGCAAGTTTTTACGGTAGGTTCAAGCTCTTACCAGAATTCGCATGACGAGACCAGGTGTTCCCTGCAGTGGAATGGTCCGTCAGTGTCACACCGAGCCTTTATATAGTGAATGTGGGTGTTGCCTGAGGGCTTCTGTAGTGTGCTGCGTACAATAGCTATCTTCAGTCCGTCTATAATACTTGCATGTCAGATCTGCCGCCAGTCTTTCCAACTGTGGTATCTTTAGCATCTTTCCCATATGGCTTTTCGCAACATTTCTGAATAGCACAGTGAATACCGGTTCGCGTAGTCTGCTTTATGTCATTCTTTCCGAGCCCAATGGGAGGGCTCACCCACTTTTCCTTGATAATTTTCAAAACATTTTGCATGCCACCGATAACACTTAGAACACTTTCCGCCCTCTCTCTCTCTCTCTCTCTCTCTCTCTCTCTCTCTTTCTCCCTCTCTCTGATATAACAGTAATAATATGACAATGCCAATAATGGCAATAACAAATCACAGCTGGTCGTAGAATAAACTAGTTAAGAGTCCACGCCTCCAGTGGGTCAAAATTACCGGACTGTCGAAGTTATCAGGGTTTTCCGTTTCAAAATAGCTTCGGAATAGCATAAGATATGACCTCAACTCCTCTGTATTAAACAACCATAAGCACATATGTTATTCGTTTTAAAATATCAACAAGCCTGGAGTTGTAATCAGTTGAGGAAACCGTTAACCAGCACCTTTTCGGGAAAAAAACTTCCTGACATGTGATAGCCAAGGACAAATTAAAATTTCCCTTACTTTCCCCAGAGCACTCGTGCCAGTAGTTCAAGCGTTTTTTCGAAGGTAATGGAATGACAGACATATGTGTACAAAGCATCTTTAAGTGTTAAATTGCAATCGCTTACAGTTTCAAAGGGCTGGTAGAATGTAAACATCAGGTTTCAAAAGTTTTGCCATGAACACAAGCTCGGCTAAGCCGTCAAAATGGCTTAGGATGGGACTTCGAAATTAGCTATTTGTATATCTTCTAGTTGATAATGATCGGACTGACATTGCTCCCCGCGGCATACGGCTTCCAGAGCCAGATGGGAAAGACCACTATACGCTTCCTTCTTTCCTCACTTCCCGAGAATGGGCTTGTCCACCGCCACCTCCACCTGTGCTCCATTATCTACTCAGACGACTGACTGACGCCCGACGAGACACACGACTTGACACAAGACTTTGCACGCCTGAGCCCATTAGGCTGTGTGTCCTAACCCACAAACAAACAAACAGTCATTATCCTCCACATATGACTTCCAGAATATTTACCTCGCGTAAACCGAAACGCCGGACTTTCCCACTCGTCCAGTGGAACCCGGCCTGGAGAGCTCCGGCACGGCGGACCGGCCGGCGGCGTGGCCGCCTCCCTCCCTCCGCCGGTGCCGCGGCGCGCCCACCAGCGCCCGCCGGCCCTGCCTTCTCTGCCACCGAACGACGAACAGGTTTCGGCGGCCGAGGCGGCGGCAGAGCGACGGTGGCGGCGCTCCCGGCTCTGCCGGGAGAGGAGAGAGAGCGAGAGGAGAGAGCGCACGGAGCGGAGCGGCGGCCGGCGCCAGTCGGCGGCGGCGCGCCCCAGCATCCGTGCACGGTGTGAGGCGGCGGCTCTGCCGGGACCGAGGTGGCCGCGAGACGCGAGGAGCGCCGCCACGGTGAGTCGGCGCCGCAGGAGGGCGCGCTCTCTGCGCAGACAGGGACCCGGCACCCGGCGTACCCCATCGCCGGTAAACCGATCCCACACTTTACTTCCCGGTCTTCAGGAACACTGAGCAGCTTCACAGGCAGATCGCCGGCCAGGCAGCCGAAGATCGCAAAGTCCAGTATTCGTAGCTGCTGTGGGATGCTACACATGACACAAATTGTCACAAAAGAGCATAACTTTCTGTCTTGGAAGGCCACCAAGGCACATTAACAGTGTGCCTTAGTTCCAGGGCACTTTTCTTGTTTGGGTCAATGCTTTCTAGTCACCGCCCTTAGGGTCAATGTTAAATTTCATAAAAGTTGGGAGGGGACTGAAGTCCTCCTGGCCCATGGCTCCCGCGCCTATGTTTGCCTCTGTTGGGTAACAGGGCCGCTGTCTTACATAGTGCGTCCCCGTTGCTCACACTGCAGCTGCATTTCTCTTTAGATCTTCTAATCCCGCGGGGCGCTTTCAGCTCCAGACTTAGAAAGCAAGGTAATGCCACTTCCGTGCATCACGTGACTGGCCGTCTCTTGAGCAGCGGCAGTGCATGCCGCACCATAAGAGGATCAGACTGTTTACATAAGAGGGTTTGACAGAGCGGCATAAAACAAGGAATATTTCATTAACAGAAAATTGAAAAAAAACGTATGGGAACGGAATTTGAATAAACCTCCCACATCCGGGTTTATAAACTGCTTCACGAACGCGGAACATGGCAGAGCGATATGACGCAATTGTTGTTTAAGTTATTTGCGTCATGCGTCGTAGACGCCGAACACTTGAAAAAGTTATTACGGCTTTGGCAGCATTTGCAGAGGTGCATTCCGTCACCATGACTGCTTAAATACCTACTCCCAGACATTAGATTCGAATTTCCAACGTGACGCAAGGTCTGTAGCTAGACCGCAGTATCGTCTAGCAATCCTGGGTGTGTACAGACTGTAATTCCTCCTACTTTTCATCAAACCCACAAATTGTTCATTTTACGACACGTTCCCCTTCATTGCAGCTTTCATGCATGCACGCACAGCAGATTTCTTGATGTTCTAGAGCTCTCTTGTAATCGAATACATTATATCATTTATGCAAAGAAACGACTATGAAACTCTGCGTCCTACAATGTTGGAATTCGGCTCCCTTACTGAACATTGCCGCTAAGTGGCAAGCAAGAGTTCTGCCATGCGCCTGTATAATTCGCTAGTCTCTTGATTTTACAAAATCCTAATGATACTTCAATACCTGAGAGCGCCAAGTGACAACGTTAAATGAGCACCAGTGCTTAAGCCATTTCATTTTTTTGCATTGATGTGGCATGTACAATTGAACATGCTGATACCAGCCAGATCAATGCAATGCCTAGACGCGATTCATGAAATCATTTTAGACCATGGCGCCAATCTGGCGGAACGCTCTCGTCAGTTCTACTGCAGGACGCAGCTCCTAATAGCACATGGCGGGATACAACAGGAACATTAGGAGCCAGATCATCTCGTTAATCCGGTCGTGTTAGCAATCCTGAGCGAATGCAAGTGAAGTTCCTGGTACCACAAAACGTGCCAAGCATCCGCACGGTGCAACATCAGCGATTCCAGCCTACTGCTTTACTACTCTCTCGGCCCCTGGCATTTCATGCGACCGGCACGGATAAGACACTTAACAAACTACAGTTTCTGTTGCTAAAGTAGGTAGATCATTGAAAGTAGGCCATCTTGATCTTTATATCGAAAACTGGAAGAATTTCTTTTGTTTTAGACCAAATAAACGTGACGTGTAAAGACGCGGGACAAAACATTTGTAAAGGGCTGTTGACCATAAAGCGCTTGGAATGGAGCTAAGTTGGGGATTTTATATTCTAGCAAACCATGGCAGAACCCTTCTAGGCACCGTGACGTCTCTGCAGCAAAATACTGGACGAGTCTAGGTACCCTGCACGGTTTGGAGGCCCTGCCAAAAACCTTAGAACTTTATATTTTTCCCAAGGGACGAAAGTAAGCAAGCAAGCCAAAGAGAACAGGAGAGTTGAAGGTACCGTGCCCAGAAACAGTTGCGTTGCGTCATTTAAGGGGATTGAGATAATGTTTATAAAATGCCATTGAGGGGCTGTTCGTTGTTGTCCGACGAACAGGGAATGAACCGAGACGCTGCGTGCCATCGCATCACCGCGCTGACTCTGGTGCTTTCAGCGGCTGTGGAGCCGCGCTGAGTGCTTGCACTGGCATTGGAATGACCCAGACATTTGTGGTGCCGCTAAAGGCCGCTGTGTGGTTCCAGGGTGCCTGCGGCGACTGCATGTAGAAGGATGCGGTGGCCGGGATGTGCCCTGGGGGGACTGCGGTAACTTTGCGGCGCTCCGGGCGTCTGCGGCGGCTGTGGGATGACCTGCCCACCTCCTATAGCCGTTCAGCTTCCCATCGCGCTCGCGGTGAATTTGAAGGCGGCTGTGTGGTCCTGGAGAGCCTGAGGCACCTCTGGAGGAGCCTCGGGCACCCGCGGCAGCTGTGAACGTGCTCCGGGCACCCGCGGTAGCGGCGAGGAGGGGACGGCGAGGCAACGCCGCCTCGTCTGCGTCCCCGAGGCGGCTCGGGCGCGTTTTGGCGCCCCAGACGGCCGTGTCAGCTGTATATTACTGCACCATGGTGGATGGCATTCAGTTCTCATGCCCGCAAATAATTATAGACGTTGTGAATAAGCCCTGCTCTGCAGCGGCCAAGAGGCTGCACGGCGCTTATGTTGCATATAATAGCGCCGCATTAACGACCGCTTGGCTTGACTTTGCGCCCGCCGCCGTACAGAGTGCCGAGCCAAAGTGCCTCTAATTGGACCGGGCTCCGGCTATAAACGTCTTCCATTCCTCCTATTCCCGAATTTATGGGATTCGGCCGGAGCTGGATTCTGCCCGCGGGCGCGCGCCGCCGGCGCGACCGCCTCCGATAGACAAGGCCATCAATGATTGCACGCGGCCGCGGCGCCCGCGCGTCCATTCATTATTCACGGCAGCGGGGACGGAGCGGCCGCCGGCGGGCCTTCCGACGGCCGCCTCCTGGGGCGGCGGCCCGACGGAGGCTGCGCTGCACCACTGCACGGTAGCCCCGCGCAGAGGAGCCGAACGAGGCGCAGCACACCAGCCCCGGGGCTGGAGACTGCGCTGCAGCTGTGGACAGTAGCGCCGAGCAGGGGAGCTGAACGAGGCCGCAGCACACCAGCCCTCGGGGCTGGAGACTGCGCTGCACCACTGCACGGTAGCCCCGCGCGGAGGAGCCGAACGAGGCGCAGCACACCAGCCCTCGGGACTGGAGACTGCGCTGCACCACTGCACGGTAGCCCTGCGCAGAGCAGCCGAACGAGGCGCAGCACACCAGCCCTCGGGACTGGAGACTGCGCTACAGCAGTGAACAGTAGCCCCGCGCAGAGAAGCCGCAGCACACCAGCCCCGGGACTGGAGACTGCGCTGCATCAGTGAACAGTAGCATCGAACAGGGGAGCCGAACGAGGCCCAGCACACCAGCCCCCGGAGCTGGAGACTGCGCTGCAGCAGTGGACAGTAGCCCTCGCAGAGGAGCCGAACGCGGCACAGCAGTCAGCACACCGGCTCCCAACGAGGAACGTGGATCTTCCTCTCTTCTCGGGGACAGTCTCCGGCGGAGGCTTCATCGGAAACTGCGGGCGGCAGTGAGCAGTAGCACTGCGTGGACAGAACCCAGTACAGTGCACCACCTGAAGACTGGAGACTGAGCTAGCGCTGGAGCAAAAAACGATCGCAGTGCACGGAAAGCTCGACGCAGCACAGAACACTAGCCTTTGAAGACTACCGCTGTAGTGCACGGCAGCACTGCGGACAACAGTCGAACGGGACCCAGCGCGCCACCTTGCCCTGGAGTCTGCGTTGCGGCACAGGAAGGTAGCACGGCTGAGGTGATGTGTGCTCGATGCAGCACGCAGCACCCCGGCGGAAATAGCATGACTCATGCTATTCATCACGCTGCTGGAGAACGTGACGAAGGGAGAGGGATGTGGCTGGCAGAGAACCGCACGGTACCAGTGGGCGGCGACTCAACGAAAGGTGATCTTGGAGCGTAGATCAACCCGAGACAGCGTGCACGGAATCTGCGACTGAGGAAAGCGGTACGCCTCTCTACAGCATGTCAGTGGGTGGAAAATAAACGACACATAGGGCACTGGGACGTGGAGAGAAGCTGCAACGTTTAGCGAGGACCCACAAGAGATAAGCTGGATTGGATCGTAGCTTTCTCAGGATCTACATGGTAACATTGCATTCTGATGGAAATTAAATATCGTTACGATACGAATACTTTATCTATAACGCGATAGTGCAGATGGATTGACAATGACATGAACTCAGTTTCTGACGCCCTTTTTCGCGGTGAAAACCAACATAACATTTAGACGCAAAGCCCACGAAAAGTAGCGTCTCCTACATGGTGCACCGCTTGGTCGGCGAATGTTGGAGGAAATAAATTTTGGACGTGGACATTGCCAGGTTAAAAAAAAATGTTTTAATACAGTGCAAACCAAACTGGGGGACCAAATTGCCTTTATGATTTAGCGCGTCGCCAATCCATGATAAACTTCTGCCGACTCTCTTCCCACCGTTTTTTTCTTCCGCCTCTTTCTTTCATTTTCCCACCTTCTCTCCTCCTCTCTCTCTTTCCTCTTTCCCTGTCCGATGGGCCCCTGGGGAAGACCATTTAGCTGGCCTCCATTTCACCCCTTGTCTGTAATACTCATGACTACTACCTCATTAACTTTCTCCCCAAGATGAGGAGAATGTGTCATCAGCAAATGGAAGTAAAAGCCAAAAATTATCTCACGATGATTTTTATAAACAGTGACCCAAATTGAATCCCAGACAGTTTCCAGGCAGGGCACTGCCTGGGATTGGTATACATAAAACCTGATTTCGGCTTCTGTTTTCTGCGTGTTTCGTAAGTCAGAAAACGCAACGCGAAGCAAACTAACCTCAAGCGCCACCCCACGCATGACCACATGGCAGAAATGCCTGAGGGCAGTTAACAGCCGAGTCGGGCCGGCCGCCGGGCTGTAAACTGTCGACTGTAGGGCCGGGCCGGCCGCAGATCGGAGGCCGTTCTCCCACGCTGCCTGCCACTCGTTACTGGGCCGCGGCCGCCTTAAAAGCCGCCTTCCAACCAATCAGGTCCGGCCGGCGGTATGCTAAGCGGCCACGATGGGCCGGATCCAATTGCGCAGCCCCGGTGCGCCGTAATTACCGACGCGGCGCCTCGCGTAAAACGGCCGCCGGCCCCGCCCGCGGGCCGCTACTACATCGGCAGCAGCGTCACGCACGATCTGGCGCCACCCTGCGCGGCCCCAGCTCCGGCTTCCGTTCAGGGGGAGGGGGCACGGAGAGGTCAGGGGGCGCCGCTCCGGGCGGCTGTCTTAAGCCTGAATTTGGCCTCATCAGAACTCGTTTGCTCGGTCCGCTCACCTCATACCCGCGGCGTCCCAATCATGTTCTAATCATGACCCTGCATGGGGTTGCGGTTAGTTAAGTCAAGGTCCTTGCGTATTCATGCGGTTGTGACATGCCCCGGATCTCTCGCTGGCACTGTCGTTATACAGTTTGACGTTCGAATCCTGTAAAGAATATCTGAGTGCTGACGTGCCTGGGTTGAGACAACACTGCGTCGACGGGGAAATCACTCAGCCTAACGGATGTTATGATGGTATGCTTTTTCACCCTGTCCTGCTTTTCTTTTTCTCTCCGTCTTTCTTCCCTTCAGTGCGCCTGTCTCTATTTTCTTTGCGTTTTTCTTTAGACGTGTTTCTTTCTATTCCTGTGTTATGTACGTTATGTACGTTTGCACGTTACGTTTGTACATTTCGTGCGCCAGTTGTGTGTCGAAAAAACATCGCTGTCTGAAAACGTATCTAAGACGAAAATGATCAAATCTATCACGTTTTTCTACAGGAAGCTGCCGTTACTACTTCCGCCAAGTCGTATGAAGTAACCTGCCGCGGAGCTGGAGGGAACGGCGAAACAGCATCCACGCTTGC
This sequence comes from Capitulum mitella, assembly GCA_030062745.1. Classification (NCBI taxonomy): domain Eukaryota; kingdom Metazoa; phylum Arthropoda; class Thecostraca; order Pollicipedomorpha; family Pollicipedidae; genus Capitulum; species Capitulum mitella. Next base: position 3,214,241 of record CP099848.1, read on the forward strand.
TGTGCAGTGCGGTCTCGCAAAAAAGAAACAAAGTGAGCTCAGCTAACTGAGAACGTGGTCGAGTGCTCTTCGTCAAAAATCGAAGACCGAAAACACTTTAGATCGGAGGCGCCAACAGTGCAGCCGAGAAGCGAGCGTGAAGAGCCGCGGCCTCCTGCCGGTCATGGTGGCGCTGGCCGTGAACACCGTCGCCCGGTCGCCAGTGTTCGGTGTGACGCGTCCGCGCCGTAAAATGGGAGCTGCTCACGGCCGCCCGCTCACCGACCCCGAGGGTGAGTCCACTTTCGTCTTTCCTCGTATTTGTTTCTGGTAGCGCGGTCAGACTGCGTCGGAATGCGGTCGGACGGGCGCGAAACCAATCCAGCACGGCCGAGTCCAGTGTGAGCCGGTTTGGGCGCTGCTTCTTCGGACGGAAATTAAATTGGAAGGTCAGACGGCGCCCCGAGGGCACCATTCTTTGTCAGCATGCCCGAAACGCCGGCAGCCACAGTGTTTAAACACTGATTCACGGTAATCGTAGATGCTACTGTGAGAATCTGACAGCGGCGTCTCGGGCTGCCTGGCCTTGCATTGCAACGACTTAAGGTGAAATGTTGTGCTGTTTGGCACAACAAAATGAAGCCTATCGCGATCCTTCCTGGAAATGGAACAAAGCACGCTCCATTTGATGATGGCCGCCCGCCTTATTGTCCGCTCGTCACTGTCCTGGTGCCTAACACAAAAATATATTCGACGAATGTGTCCCTCACGTAAAACGTCGTAACAGGCAAGACAGCTGCACGGCCCGTAAATAAGGGTATCTTGGCACGGACCTGCCTCGAAGCCGTTGCCACGGCTCAGACAGTTCGCCAGCCTTCGCAGTCTTGGCCACTGGACATCTGCTGAGGCTGTAATTCGCCGCCGCCCTCCTCTTCCTCTTGCTCTGCCCCAGTTCTTCCTCTTCCTCCCCCTCCTCCTCTCATTTCTTCTCGCCGCCCTCGTCCTCCTCGTCCTCTTCCTTCTCTCCCTCCTCCTTGCCCCGTCCGGCGCCAGCTCCCGTCGTCCTCTGACAGGCCGACTCCAGAGGCGCCGCGCGCCCAAACAAATTACAGCCTAGATAATTATATCGGCGCTTGGAGGACGCTCCGCGCGGCGCCGGCTAATACTCGGTCAATATATATGCTGATTGGTGAAAGTGACGGAGCGCCGGCGCTCGCCGGAATCGGCGGCGGCCGGCGATCGGCTCGCCGGGAGATCTCGGGCCGGGCCGGTGTGATGGTGGGGAGGAGAGGCGGCCGAGCGGACCGCTCTCCAGGCGGGGGGAGGATGCTAACGAGGCCGCCCAGACGGATGGGATGTTAGGAAACTGGGTGCGGCGATGATCAGATCAAATGTACGCGGGAGCAGATTGCCCGCGCCTGTGGCTGTTGCACAGCGCCCCAACAAGGTCACCGAGTTTTGCTCAGCTGTCTTTGCTGAAACTGCTGGCTGCGGCCTGCCAGTCACGTGAGATTCTGTCAGATATGTTCTTCATTGATGTCTGTACCATTCATCAAGAGTTTTTCCAGGTTGGCCAATGAGTCATCGATAAAATAGACAAAGACAAGGTAAAGGAAGAGTTTGCAAAAGAAAGCACATTTAAGTAGTTGGGATGAAACCTTAGAGTCGTCAGCAAACTGTATTGCAAAATTGCCGAATTAGTAGAATGCACATGTCTGTGCTCCGGTATGTTTGAATGCTTATTGATAGTATGCTATGTTGGTATGCTATGATGGTATGTTTGTATGTTTTGTGATCGCAGATAAGGAATATGACTCATAAGCGTTTAGTTTTTTCTAGTGTCAACGGTACAATAGTTTTCTACAAACACGAGGCTAACAAGACGAGGCTTACAACGATGTTTAGCTACTCGCTATGGCTTTTGTCGCGGTTTTTGCGAGACGGCTCAACTCAGCTCAGCAGCTGAAGTCGGCAGCTTTGATGTGACGAGCAGTGCTAAACTGGCGTCTTTTTAATATCGGACGGTTTCGGTAACGACCAGATCGTGCGCGAGACTTTCAACCAGAAACCGCGCCCCTTTGGCCGACCAAGGACGCCAAAACGTGAGCGCCAAGCTGCGACGGTCGAGCTACATTGCAAGCGTCGTGTCGCCCTCCGTGTTACATGTCAAAACGGATGCGCTTGCAACAACGATGAAAATTCCGTTGATTCTGACTCACGCTTCTCGGCGCCAGCGATGTCTGACGAAATCGTTCTTGCGAGGAGGACCACAAAGCACGATCATCAAATTCCGCACGAAGCTTCCGGGCCTGTTCGCGTCATCCTCTGAACTCAAGTCAAATACACAGCCACATTACAGCTATTTCCTAGAGATGCGTATTGCCAAGCCTTGCACAGTAAGCCAGAGCACGGTCACTACGCGGACGTCTGAGGCTGGCGCAACACGTGGCCCATGCCCCCCGCGACGCTGACCCCCCCGACTCAGGCACGTAGTCAGGACTTTCCTCAGGGGAGGGGGAAACGTCAAATGTTGTCATATGTCGCAGGCATATGTCGTAATTTGTAGGAAAAGGAACAATTTTATGACCGTTTACCTCAGATTTAACGCACAGGAAAACATTCCGTTTGCTTTTGCAGCACATAAATGATCACTATTCCATATCCCTGCGAAGTCGCTATGTATCTAGTGTAGACCGCTTGGCTCTGGGATGCCATCGCCTCCATGGCCCCCTCCTCGGCTACGTCCCGGCCCTGATTCCCCCCCCGTCGACAGGTCCCACGGCCGCCAGCCTCACGCAGGACTCGGGAATTGGCCTGGGAGCACTCAGCGGAGCAGACGCCACCGACGCGTCGGCCTCGCCGCAGAGGGAGCGGCGCGGCGCCGAGTCGCCGCCGGCACCGCGCCGGCCGCCGCGCGACCTCTCCGTCCACTTCCATGAAGGTGAGTCGACCTCCGCACCGCCGCAGGCGACGGCGGCGGAAGGCAGGAAGCCGCAGCTGAGCGGGGTTTCGGGGCGCCCAGGGTGTCGCTGGTGCGCCGAACACGGACTCGGCCGTGTTTTGACTTGCTGGCCTGCTTGTTTGCGCTTGCCTGTCGGGTTTGAGGCGGCATTGTTTGATGAAGCGATTGTGAGGATCAGCTTGTGCCGCCATCTAGGTTTCCTAGGACGAAATGCTGTTACGCCTTCTATCGGACAGAGCGAGCAGTAGTACGACGAGGCAGGCACTTAGTGTAGTGGCGTAGCTCTGCGGTGGAGTGGAACGATGCTATTGTGCACTGAGAGCATGGATAGGTTATGTGAAGAAGGTAGTTGCAACGAGCAGGAACTCCGGCTCATGAGACGAAATGGTTAACCCACTGTTACCGCCTGGAAAGAAACGATAGAAAAATAATCATTTTGCTTCCACAAACCTTTTAACTGAAAATGCATCCAATATTATGCTGTATTCATTTCACGCAAAAATATAGCATGCCCTGTAAAGATGTCTTGGCGCATTGCTTACTACGCTTATTATATAGTGCATGCAGCATACGCAGTTAAATTTGCTTTCGAATGCTGTCGCCCCTTTTGGACATGTAAAGTCACCGTCGTGCGCCACATTAACATATGCCTAGCTTATCTGAGATTTCCCCGACATAACTGCCTGATCGAATGCGTTTCCGAGCGCAAAAATAGTCGTTGACAAGCTTAGACAACCGTGCAGACAAAATGGCTCCTTTCCCTTTAGGTCAACGGATGTAACGGATATCCGACATCAGGCATTCAGGCGTTAATACGCCCAAATATCCCATTATTTCCATCCGGGACTCAAATTTCATGGACGTTGTACGTTTCCTGTTCCTAGATCAGCATGCAGTACGACACAACGACTTTCAAAGACTTACCGCCTAGATTCTATGGGAAAATAAGGAGGGTGTGGGATGCCTGTTAATGCGACAGGCCTACACGTGTATTTCGTAACAGGTTACAAGTGTTTAACACGCAGCACCTGTTTCCCTCAGAAGTGCTGTAATGTAATACCCGAGCGAAACATCCCTGTTGCTTCACCCGTCCGCTGCAACGGATATCCAGTGGTGGAGGGCGCGGTTCCCACGGCTTTGTAGCGGTTGCGCGCAATATTTTGCCAAGGATATCGATGGGTTCATGATAAGCAGTGCGTTGGCACGTATCCAGATAGGGTCGCGGTGAGATTTTGCCCAAATTCTAGTGCAGCCACCAGTCAGCAGAGGGATGAATGGTGTGGTGGATACCAAATCCCTCGTTTCCGAAACCGGATTTACGCCTGATGCCCTGATCCGACACACGTTATGATAGACGCAGGCGGTGAAAATACTGGCGCAGTATATTTACTTTTCATGGTTTGGTCTTCGGAGACGATTGAAATCACAAATGTAAGGTTAACTGACAAATCAATACGGCAGTGCCTAAAAGTACGGAAGTTTATTGACGTTTCCATATATAATCAATTAACTGGAATCCATTCCTGCCATTACTGCAAATTACATGGCGGTCATGTAATTTGCAGTGCAATGCAGCCACCCAGCCGTTTAGGATGTCACGCGACAGAGCGAGGGTTCAAATAAGCTAGCAAAATAAGCTTCAACTTTCAGCTATACGTCTTGCTAGTTAATCGTGTCGCATCGTCGAACCGCAATACTGGTTGTGTATTCCCGGTCTGGACCTCTCCCTCAGACCATGACCATCTGTCGAAGCAAAAAAGAAAGAAACGGAAATAGCAAGCGGGGACGAATCGCTTTCGCGAGTGCAAAATGTCTAGATCATACCGAGATGATAGACTCGAATGATTCACGGCAAAAGACAAGCAGCCGTTAAGTGACATGTAAATGGACAAAGATGGGCAATGCAACCAAGCAGTAGTTTCACTAACCAATCGACGACACTGTAGATAACGCTAAACTAAAAACTGGCAAAAAAACTAAAGCCAGCAGTTGCTGCTGTTGGTCAAGGGCGCGAGAACTCCTCCCCAGTTGGGCGAGGAGCAAAGAAGTATTTTGGGCCAATTCTTTCCAGTCAGCACCCACAGGGTCGATGCCAAATGCCAAAAACGTTTGGGCCACTGCACCTGTCTCCACCCTCCTTCTCCCCCCCCCCCCTACCCGTGCCTCTGCTGTTGTTTGACGTTTGTAACAGGATGGAGGACAGCAGACTAGCAGCCGCGTCCATAGCTTCGAGGCTAATAAAATGTTTTCATTTTGTTCGTCACAATGCGTGCACAGTCTTTCTTACATTATCTCAACACAAGGGCGTCCCTGTTTCGATGTTTCATGGCGGCAGATAATAAGCTAACCGGTGATGGGTCGACAGGCAGCCATAACCACGCCCTTCCTTTTATCAAATACTGGATGGGAATCTGTCTTTGAAGTAGATTTCCAAATAAGTAGAACTAAGCACATGATGGCCAATGCATTTTTCAGTCGGACTGGTGGACTCAGGGCGTCGGCTTGAAACGAGGTGTATGAATGAGAGTTTGTCCAATGTTTTGCAATCATCAACCTGTTAGCCTGCATTCTACTCAAGGCTCAATGGAACTAGGTAAGTGAACTGAAACTAGGGTAAGGTTCTCTCCAATATCGCAAAAGTTACTCTCTCCTTGTTGTTGGGAATCATCTGATAGCCCTTCAGCTTCATGGTCGTGTGGACGTTTGTTAAGAGATCATGAACATATTATGTTGGGTAAAAAGGCATAAAGACATTTCGAAGTCCTGATACCACTTCATTAACACCATTACTTGACAATAAACTGTTTGTTAAATGTTTCCTTTTTGCGCAAAATTGCGTACTAGGCCCTTTGTGAAGTCTCGACCAAACAAAACGTCTGCCGGACAAACCAAACCAAATATCTGCCGGACAAAAGCCGATAGATGCTATTTTGCTATGCTATTCCGTTTTTATGCTGGAGTCTCTTGCTCTTCACTGGTACTAAATGCAGTGATTGGCAGCAGCTAATATATTGCATGCAAACGATGACCAGAAAAGTTCCAAGAAAAATGAGAACGCTGTTCGTATTCCACCTTTGTCGGTAATCAGCTGCTGAGGAGCATATAAATGAGAGTTACAAACGTCTAGCAGACTAAGGGCGTTTTCACCCAAGGTGAAAAATAAAACGGAAGAAAGGATGAATTTACTGTTGGGAAATCCGAGCCGAGTTAGACTGACTTGGGATCTCGTTCACCAGCACCGAAATTACTGTTCAGGTAATTTCTACACACGGAGCATGGGGCGCGAGTAGTCCACGTGGGAAATGGTAATTTACCAAGGAACAGAAGATGGTACAGACATGGAACTTCTAGGATCGTGACTGGTCTGCAGCAATCCTCGCTGACGCTTGAAATCAATTGTCGAATAAGTCCGGGACATTTCTGATGCTTGATATCATGGGTGAAGGAATTTCTGAAACAAGGGAGTGGTTCCCTGACAAATCTGGGGCCATTTCCTCAATGCAGTCACAGGTCTAGTGTTAAATTTGGCGACAAGTAGGACACCATGGTTTCACTGCTCCATGTGTGGTTCCTACGTCTTTGTGTTATTTCCGAACGGTTCACAGGGGCCACAGGACGCAATTTATTTACGGAACCGCAAAGCCTACCCTTCCATTTAACCCCTACCTCTTCTGGAAGCGGTGGATCTCGATGTCAGACGAGTCCGAGAATCATCACTCTGCCCGCAGTCCCCACATACCACCCTTCCCCTCCCTCTCGAGGGTTGAGCAAAACACCGGGCCGCCACCCCGGGCAAGGGCCGCACGCCAGACCAAAGTCACCAGACAGCTCCCGGTGCGTGTTCGCGCCCGTCGAAAGCCGTGATGCCTTGAACAAGCGACTGTTCGTCGAGGATCGGCGCCCGCCAAGTTAAAAACCCGCCAAGCCGCGAGGTCAAAGGAGCCCGTGAACACATGGAGATTATAACTGGCTGGTCGGGGGCGCGGTTTTATTTAGAATTAGTTGACGGAGCCGGCGCCGGAGACTCGGTCGCAGAGCAGTGCGCGCGGGTCGCCTCGCATCCCGCGCCGGACCACTCTTTGTGCGGCAGAGCTGTCGCCTGCGCCGCCGGCACTGCTGACACGTGCTGCCGCTGGCGGTCGGACATGCAGGTACGCCCGGCGCCTGCTGCGAGGCCAGGCAAAGGCCGGGGATGTGTGCCGGTGGTAAATACCTCAGTTTTATGGCTCTGAATCGCACTTGGAGGTGCATTAGTCGGGTGCCTCGGCGCCTTTTTAGGAATGGGTGGCAAACTGGTGTTGAACTAGGCCTTTCAGATGAACCTAAGGCTTCAGCCGCCGTTCGCGCAGTGTATCTCCCAGTCACATGCCATTGAGCCGTGTCAGTCCAGTGCTGTGTTCGAGTGGCCTTTATTGTGCGCGTTCAGCATTGACCATAGACGACGGTCTCATCATCCTTTAATGACAGACGTCTCACAATCAGATGTTTTCCTCTGTTTACGAGGTTGTCGGCTCCGTGAGTGCTTCATTCGCCGCAGTCGTTATCTCCTCGACTGAATCGACCGGTTCGAGAGCGCTGCCGAACACAGTTTCTCAATTTCGATCCCACAACTTTTCCCTTCGGATGGCTAGTTCGATCAGACGAGATGGTGTTTACGTGATCTCTGTTTTCCAGTAGGAAAACACCATCGAGCTCCTTATACGCATGATTTAACACAGAGTGTAAACAAAGGGCAGCTAACTGGTGTTTGAAAGGTACGGCAAGTAGTAAACTTATTTGCCTCTTAAAGGAATATTAATGTTTTTTATGAGTGTGACAGATTGTAGCGATGGCAGACGTCTAAATTTATGAAACAAAAATCTAAATCAGTACGCCTTAAAACTGGCATCATTAGATTTTTTACAACTGAGCATCAGTGGATGTGTTTCTTGCATTGATACTCATATTTTAGAGAAAAAACGTTGTGCAATCTGGCAAGAAAAATGGCACAACGGAAACGGGAACCTGGGGAACCTGGAATATACGTTACGTCATATTGTACTATATGGTTGTTTCTAGGGATATTTCGGATGGCTTTGGAACCATAGTAAAAAAACTACTGGAACACCAGTATGCGGAATCTTAATATATTTGCAGATCCAGTAATTAATTTATGAAATGGGGCTTTCGGAGGAGTATTTACATGCCTCGGGTCCGGGTTGAGGGTTAAGAATGGCGTGAAGGCTTTTTCTTCTGTGAATGTCCGGTTCTGGTTTCCATTCCTGCGGTCCAGGTTAACATTCTTTCGACATTTCCTTTTTTAGTCAGCAAACAGCCCATTTTGTTTCTTAGTTTGCGGACACGTGTTAGGATGCTCACATCAAAGAGCACTTACATATATTGCCCTCAGACTGTCAGGAGTATGGAAAACCTTATTCGCTGCCAAAAAAATTGCTGCAATATGCCTATATCGAGATGTTTTTCTCCGTTTCATTTCTCCAGACGTCATATGAAAATAGGTACATTTTGACGGATTTTATTCAGTATTTTAATTTCCCAAGTCGTTGTAATTATGGAAGTTTCCAAGTCGTACCTCCCAAAGTCGGTTCTATCGACTTCCTTTTTAAGATCTCCTGTTCTTATTTAGTAGTCGCAAGACTTTGCAGCCTATGGGATATATCTTAAGGTAAGAAATAAACTGAACTTATGGATCATCCCCGCGTCGGAAAAAACGACTGCCACTCGTTTTATACCAATTTTATCGTCGAAACCTCGATAAATGCAGGGCGCGGATATATTTTACACGCACCCTGGCGTACTGTATTCCATTTTTTGTGCCTTGAAAAGCACATTGCTATATTCTATGTAGGACTTTGTTTCACCGGAGCCCCTCGATCATCCTCCGTTCCTTTTTAAGTTGCGGCGTTTGATGCGTTCAGTTACATTCTAGCATGCACATATGGAGATAAATATCTCTGTCGAAAGAGCTAGGAGACTCTTTTTACTACTTTCCAGCCCATTTCGCTGCTAGTTGTTCAGAACACCGAATGCTGTTCGCTACAGCAGGTTTTTCGACATGGGAAAATTCAGGTTTCCGTCGGCCTCTGCAAGCAGTCAAAGGATGTCGCGCTAAGCCGATCAGCGTTTTTGGTTGCGACGCGATGTCTGTCCTTTGATCAGACAGCCGCGCTCATCCTCGATCCCTGATTACAAGCGAAATAACCGGCCTTACAACTGGGCTCGGCTCTTGGACAAATGTCCTTTGTAAGTTACATCCAGCATCTGCTCAGATTCAATCTCCGGGTAGCCCAGTAGCTGTACTTTGGTTTGCTGTGTTTCGCTGGTGCTGTATGTGACAGAATGTTGCACTCAGATGCGTAAGGTTTCTTTTAAATATGAAAAAATGAAAGCAGTGAATATCTCTCGATATATAAGACGTAGACGCTAAAAGCAAACGAATATGGCATCTTCCAAATATTTCAGAGTATCCAAACATCTGAGCGGCACCAGAATGGAAACACGCGCTATGCGCCAGACGCATAAAAATGCTCATTTTACTGAAAACTAGAAACCTCGTTTTAAGCTTACTGTTTCTATAGATTACAACGTAGTAAACCCATTACAAGTGCAGGTAACATATTTTGTAAGAAAGGAGCACGTAATGTTCGTCAAAAATCCCCCGCAACAACACGAGCTTATCTAATTTTCACCCTCCCTTTCTCTCTGTCGCTCTTCTTGCCCTCCAACATTGCCACTCATCTCCCTCGGTATCACAGATAATTAACGACAGAGCTCAAGGCGAGGCCCGAGGCATTTCGCACAGCGTTACAGTTAGTAAGAGAGAGTTCGAGCCCAGGCCTGAGTTCTTGTTCTCGGCGCTGCGGACTGACTCGTCTGAGTCGTTTTTCTCGGCGTCGACGTCGAGCTCCGAGTCATTTCCCTGGGCGTTACAGATCGAGCCGGCCAGGGCTCGAGTCGAGGCCCGGCCTGAGGCGGGCCGGCGCAGCCCCGCTATCAGCCGCTGATCTTAATCACGCCGTTCCAACTCTCTTTCATGTGCAAATGGGATTAGCCCTGTCTCTGACTGCTCGGCCATTAGGGATTATCTATTGGCCGCGCCGGCAGTAAAGCCTGCTTACCTTGAGACAGTTACGGTCCGGGATGGAGACATTGCTTGGCCACCGCGGCTGTTTTTCAATGGTGCGCCGGTTTCTCTCCGTTTGGAGGGCGGGTGGGATCAGCGTGATCAGCCGCCGCCGCCGCCGCCGCCGCCGCCGCCGATTAGCCCAACAAATCCCCGCCCGGCGCGGCGCGGTGTTAGCGCCCGCCTCTGAAATGCAGTCACTGGCCGCATTAGTCGCGCCGCTTTGCAGTCTCCCGGTAGCTCGGAGCGGGCCGCGGGCCGCGGCGACCAGGATGTCCGGCTTGCAGGGCATCGGCCGTGATTAGTGTCCTCCAGACGGGTTTGTGTCGACAATGGGGACGAAAGCCGGCGGAATGATTTGCTGCCACTGAGGCGTGGCCGTGGACAACGCAAGTCGTTATCATTCTTTCGGTTCACAGTTAACTTGTGATTGTTTCTAGAGCGAGCGATTTCTCCGATTGAGATTGAACGCATCTGAACAATGATTGGTCCTAACGGGCTATGAAACGGTGATTCAAATAGATTCTTGAGCCATTGTTTTCCGTAATGTAAGTAAATTATCTTAATGAAGTAAAAAAGAAAAAGTGGAGGCAGAGACGTCGACACGAAACAAGTGCTGAACTGTGGCTTGACGTTCGGCATGCCCAAAGGCCGCAAAAACGTTACACTTTTTGCTGCGCTTCTTAGTGATCAGTTGGGTGGGTGGCAGCCGTGCAGTGGAGTCCGGGCCGCCGAACCTCCGAGCTTTGGCAGCTCTGGCGGGGTCAGCCGGACTGGCGGCAGCGATTTCGGCGGCCATTCCCGGCCAGGGGCTGCTCCGGTCTCCCGACTAATCCCCGCCATCGGCCTCGATCCAGTCAGTACGCTCCATCAGAGCCGCCAGAGGGCGGCGCGTCCGCCTCCGCGGCCAGCCGCCGGAGCGGCGGCGGCTGAGAGGCTGTCCAGCTGCCGACTCTGGCCGATTCTGTGTCCGTACTGCCGCCGACTCTGGCCGACTCTGATCGACTCTGTGGTGGTCCTGCCACCGACTCTGGCCGACTCTGTCGCCGTCCTGCCGCCGACTCTGGCCGACTCTGTCGCCGTCCTGCCGCCGACTGGGGCCGACTCTGTCGCCGCCCTGCCTCTGACTCTGGCCGACCGTGGCCGGCTCTGCGGCCGACCCCGGACCACCCGTCCGGCGGCCGCGGCCCGGCCGGACTCTCCCACGCCTCCGCCGCGGTCCGGCAGCCGCGGCCGGCGCGCACCCGGCCGCGCGCACTTAGCGTGTAATAGATTGATTTAATTAGGACAATGACCGGCCGGCCGGCGGGCGGCCGGCAGCGCCCGTGCGCTGACTGGCGGCGGTGGCGGCGGCGGCGGAGGCGGAGGCGGAGGTGGACAGAGCCTTCCGAGCCGGCCGCCCGCCGGGCGGCGCACCCGGGCGGGGGTGGCGCGCCGGGACGCCCGATTGTAGCCGCGGCGGGTCGGCTGCCGCGCGGCAGCGTGCTTTATCAGCGCCGACTGGAACAAAGGCTCCCGCCGCGACGGCCGTCCGGTAATTCTCGGCCGGACGTGCCCCGGCCGACGCGGCGCCTGATGAATGGCCGGCGCGGCCGACTGGCCTACCGGCGGGCCTGCCGAGCGGCCGGCCTTCAGACCGGCGGACCGGCGGACCGGCAGACCGGCGGTCCGGCGGGTCGACGGACCGGCAGACCGACAGACCGGCGGTCCGGCAGACCGGCGGGCCGACGGACCGGCAGACCGACAGACCGGCGGACCGGCCGACCGGCAGACCGGAGGTCCGGCAGACCGGCAGACCGGCAGACCGGCGGACCTGCGGACATACTTTTGCGACTTTGCGGCCAGGGAGTGCGCGCGACTGATTGGACTGCCTCAGATGTCAGGAGGCTGGGCGAAGAGGCGGCGGACCCATTCCGAGCAGAGGCGCCGATCATCTGCTGTGGTCGCACTGCGTGGCAGTTTTTCACCACCATGGTCGCGAGTTGGCGAAATCGGCCCGGTCGGCAGCTGATGCTGAATTTGGTCAAATACTCAGAGGTCTTTGGAAAGAAGCTGGGAACGATGTGAAAGATGCTGTCTTGAAAAACATTAACACTTTGATAGGACTGAACGCTATTTCATACAGTTAACTGGAAACATTCGAGCTGTGAAGCTAGATTGGCAAGGTCAGTTGATTTAATCAGTGCAGTCATTTGAATAAATACTTCAGTAAGAATTTCATCTTTCAGATGCATTAATTTACTTATCAAGAGACAGGCCATTTTGTCAAATGTTTTCTTTCTGCTGACTGTCATCCTAAAGCGACGCCCTAACCCTCTCCTAGATTCGTATCTATGCATATTGGCCGCCGTAATGTGCATTTTTGTCATTCCGAGTCACCCCAGAGGTTCAGGTGTGAACAGAGGGGCGCTGGCTGGCTGCGACTCCGGAGGAAAACAAGGACCCCGAGAAAATGGGGGGTAGCGTAATCGCCACCCCTGACGGGCTCGGGACCTACCAGGTATTGAAGGCTAGAGTCAGGGCTGCGGTCGGCTTCCACGATAATGTATGGAATTAAATCGGTTTAACATTCAGAAAGAAAATCGTTTCATGAACTGCCGAGCACATGGCTGCTTCGGAATTCGCGCAATGCCACGGCTCTGTGGTTCTGAGAGTAACTGCGTTGTCCATGAATGTAATGGCATACCATTTGGCGAGATTGGTTGTTTGGGTCCTGAATGGTGATTTTAAATACCATGGCGCTAAAGTGTTGCCACGTTTTTCGAAGTTCCACGCGGCCGGCCTTAACCCTATTCCCGGCAGGGGGGGGGGCGGAATCCGCCCCCCCTCGCGTTTTTTGCTTGCCAATTCCAGGCTTTTTAACACAGCTTCACGAAACTTGGTCACTTTTCCTAGCTATTCGTTCTACGCGCCGTGACAAAATTTCGAAATTCTGTTTTGCTCAGGGGCGGAGCCAGGCAACGTTTTTGGGAGGCACCTCAGGTCATTTTTGGCCATGTTGAGGGTAAAAGGAAAATGTCTGCCAAAAACAGAGTTTTTAAGATAGAACTTAAAACTTTATATGAATGTATAGCTAAATAGTTGGGCAATGTGCATATGTAATTTTGGTTTTCTGAGGTCACTTTACAAGGTCAGGTCAAGGTCAAAAGTCAAAATTTGTTTTTTCGCAATAATTTCGGCGTCGTTTTTTCAAATACCAAACCCGGAATATATATGACGTAGAAAGATGTCCTCTACTTGTGTACCAAGTTTCAGCTTGATATCAGGTCGGGTCACGGAGCTATGACCTAAAATGTCAGTGCACGTACCCTATATCGCAAAAGCCAAAAAATGAATTTTTTGGAATAGAGTGAATTTAATCGATTAAAAACGTTTACAGATAATATTGAATGCACACGACATTATTCCAGGTGACCCCAAGGTCACTGGAGGTCATTTAAGGTCAAAGGTCACATGTTGATCTGAAGAACGTGTGACCATGACAGTTCCCCCTTTTTCATGTCCCTGGCACCGCCTATGCTAACATTATACAAACATTGTAATGCGATTTGTACTTCTTTAGCATAACATGACTAGCAGAAGCTAAAAAAGTGTTTTGGCCTCTTTTGTTCATTCCGTTATTAGAAAACTAATCCCCCTATTTTTGAAACCCTGTGAACGCCCATGAATTTTCTCAAAATTTCAAATTTGCATACCCATGGTAAAAGCCCTATTCATAATCTCTCGATTGATGCCAATTTCATCGAAATCGGTCCATAAACAACGGAGTTATAAGAAGTCAAAAAGTACCCCCCCATTTTGACATTTTTGCCCCCCTGTATCCACAAATTTCAAAATTTTGAAAATTTCTTTTTATAAAAATGTAGTTCACGTGACGGCAAATCGATTGCCGTTTGTTGCGATGAAATCGGATAAGTAGTTCTCGAGATCTCAGGGGGGGGGCCGAATCCGCCCCCCCCCTGCCGGGAATCGGCCATACCGTCTAGCCCTCCGGGAATAGGGTTAACTCTGAATTGGAATGGGCAAAACCAGAAAAGTTCTCATTAGGAAACGAGCATCTTGGACAAACATCGCCCCAAGCGCAAGAGAAAATAAAACAAAGTGAAGCTGGCTTTCGACAAAGATAAATCGCGTTGTCTTTTCACATTTTGAACGTGTAGTTTAGGACCTTTGGCACCTTATAGGTAATGTGTAGTGTGTATCAGTAAACTCCATCTACCTCACTGCTTTTTCATGTGTAGGTGAAATTTTAGTCTTGGGTGCTTTAATACAGGCACGTAACCAGGATTTTCCTGGGGGGGGGCAAATGTCAGTTTTACCATATGCCACTGGCATATGACAACATTTATAGGAAAAAGCAGCAATTTTATGTAATGGACCTCATATTTAACGCACAGGAAAAACATATAATGTGTTTTTTTGCATCATATGTACGGTCACTATTCCGTACCCCTGCGAAATCGTTAAATATCAGGTGCAGACCGCTTGGCTCGGTGGAGGGGCATGGCCCCGTGCTTCCCTTGGCTACGTGCCTGCTTTAATATATACTTGGTCTTGGATTATGGGCTTAGTTTCTACTCTCATAAGCTGTTCACTTTTAGGCAAGCTCTGCTCAGACGTGCTTATGATTGATCTGGAAGGAGACGTGCAACTGAAGTGGAGCCTTTTGATGCAGATGATTTTGTTATCTGACTCCGAGCTTGTACGTTCGTTTGCCCTAGTTTGCTTGACTGCTTATTTTATATATGTATATATATTTATATTGCTATCCCCGAAAAAAGGAGGTCAGCGAAACATTTTGGACCCAGCAGAAAAAGGAGCACACCGAGGGATTTCGAGCCCCGAGAAAAAAAGGAGGGCGCTCATAGAATTTGGGATTATTCTTTCAGTATGACGGCATAGTCCCGAATGGAAAAAGGACTTAAAATGGAAAAAGGATATATCCCTGACCACTGTCGTTCCTACGCCGGTGGTGTGTTGCTGGTCGGTGCCAGCTGACTTCAAATGCTGACCATGTTTTAAAACACTTCGTGCTCTCGTTGCACAAACCTGCGTCTTCTCGGCCGAGCTACTGTGATATGGCATGCCATGCCGTTGTGTTAAAACCAGTTTTTAAGGCTGTCTGGGACAAAAAATGCTCAAAACCAGCTCAACAGTTATGGAGCGTGCAGGAACATCGGTAGCAAGAGTTTCTGTCCGAATTGAACATGAAAAAAGTATTGGTCGTATCAATTCGAAAAAAACAACTCACTGGTGTTCATGCCAAATGACGCGGTATCACTAACCATAAATATATTTTATAAGTCAGGGAGCTTTGGCCTAGCCTTGGTATCTCACGCAACAAACACCTGAAAACGGCTAAGGAATCGAGCCTAATCCATAGGAATGAGAAAACATAACTATCTTCGGCTTTTCTCACTAAGTCTCGTCGCGGACCTGGTGGCCGCCGAAACAGGACACGGTCGTTAATGTGAAGCTCCCTCGTAATACCTTCTTAGCCAACACAACAATGAGCACCCTAGCGAATTCATTGCGTCGTCCATGACTGTAACCGAGTGGGTGAAGAAGAAGATCGTAAAATATGCACCTTGTTTATTGTGACCATATCAAGTTCCCAGTGTCCACCCCAGAGAATGGCCCATAAATACGCCCAGGGAATATCACGTTGGCATGCGGCCACATTCATATTCGTCACGGGATGAGCAGCGTCTTTTGTCGAGCCATTCAACCACAAAGCCAGCCGGACAAATCCCATGTGACGCTAGTAAACCCGCAAATCTCCTTTATGGGCGCCGCATAGTGGGGCCGCCTTTGGCACCGTGCCGGAGACCCCCTGAATGCGGCTTCTCGGCCACCAACGCTCGACAGAGGAAAAAAAGATCAAGAACGTCGTCCTCTATAGACAATGTGTTCAGCGACTGCGCGGCGTCTACAGGGAGAGAATAAACAGAGAGAATGTGGCATGCGAGAGAGTGAAAAGACAGGGTAGAGGAGGAGAGGGCCGAGAGTTCTGGACCTGCTTAGCACGGCCGTGTCGGGTGCTACAAGCTGCAGTGCTTTCTTCTCCAGCCGGCCAGCCAATCAAACGACCAGTGAGCTGGTGTGTGCATACTTCCACTGAAGTCATGAATAAGCCATGGCTGACGGAGCGTTGATACCACTGCAGCGTTCAGCAGCAGCACCGCTTCGAGAGCGGACGGTCCGCCGGCCCCTCCCTCCGACAGCCAAACTATCCGAATGGCTCACACGGTGATGGGGGCGGCCAGGAATTCGGCCCCGCCAATATCATCGCTCCGCCGCGTGATGGTCGATCGCTGGGGGCGTGCCGGGGGGGGGGGAAGCAGGCGCGTCGCGCCAAAGTCACGCGCTCCTTATCATCACCCAGCGGCCCGGCCAATTACCATCCGCCGGCCGGCGGACGGCCACAAAAATCCACCCGTGCCGCGCCGCCTCCGACCTTTCCGGCCGGCCGGCCGTTTGTGTATGCTGGAATTCGGTGTGCCGTACCGGCGGGCGGCCGCTGCGGGCGGCCGGCCGGCCGGCCGGAATGTGCAGTATGTGCAGCGGGCTGGGCCGGCCGAGCCGGCGCCGGCCCGGCCGCCGCTCTCGGGGACCGGTCGCGGCAGCCGTCCGACCGGCGACGGTCGCCGGCGGAGGCCGGCCCCGGTCGCCGGGAGAGGCCGCACACGGGACGCCGTGGTCGTCTGCGCTCGTGTCTGCCCGGGCCTTGGCAGTCTCGTCTTCTCTGATGGGCGGTCTGATGTCGCGTTCAGTCAGACGTGTTAGTTGTTTGACCTTGGTTCTGTGTTTAAATAGACACGTGCTGCCTGCTTTACCGCATAAGGAAGGATTCAGTCGTCCACCAGTATTAATTATCGGAGATTCTGATGACTTCTTCGGATTCCATAATTGGTAGAAATGATTGTAATGTATAGCGGGTACCACATTCATGAAGGGATAGCCCTATATTTTGTGTGCTAAAAGCCTTTAAAGCATTGCTTGCCTTCTCTTCGGAATTATTCCAGTTGGCTGTACAAGGCGAGAATATTTTTAATCTTACTGTATTTAGATGGACAGGATCGTGATCTTTTTCGCGTTTCGCAGGCATTCATTTTGAATTCGCCTCTTGGTTCGCGGATCGTCTTGCTGATGTAAGTCATAATTTTTACAACAAAATGCATTCCATTACTTTGGGATTTTTAAATGTCGTGCATAAATATAAATAATGTGTTGGCTTCTTGCAATTCTTCTTTGGCCTCTATCATTACGGCATATTTGCTCTGGGACTGAGTTCAGCTTTCAAAGACTCTTTATCCTCGCGTCCGCCTGAGGCTATATCATGAGCGCAGGCCATACCGGGTGTCGCGTGCCAACAGCGCCGTGCCCCGCTGTCGGCCCCTCACAAGGCCAGCTGCAGCCGGCGTCGGACCTCGGGCGCAGACCCGTGCCCGGCCGGCCATCTGCATACGCCGTCCGCCCGCAGCGGCGGCCGCCGGCCGGAGGAGGTATTCCGAGCCCGCAGCGGCGGCCGCGGCCGGCCCCGTGGCGTACCGGCGCTGCAGTCCGCCCGGGCCGCTCATCTGCATGGCGGCCGGGCACGGGCCGCAGCGTGCCGTGCCGACGGGGCGGTGGAGCCGGGTGGGGCGGCGGGTTCGAGGCGGTGCGGCGGGTGTGGCGGGCAGCGCGTTTCGACGTGATGAGGGTGAGGGGAGAGTGATCTGGGTAGACAAGGCGGGACTGGTTGGAGGGAAAGCGTGTTCTGGACTGATGGGGTGAAGTGGGAAGCAAAATGCTGTGAGCAGACGGGGCGGGGTCAGATTTAAGTGAGCGCATATGGGGAGAGGATGGGCCGTGAAGGATTCTGAGTAGACGGGAGGCGGTGCACCACGCTGACGTCCACACGGCCCAGAGGAAGCCCTGGTCTACGGAAACCGAGACGGCACGAACCGGCTGGGGGTCGCATGGACCGGCCGGGGCTCAACATGAACGGGCTTAGCTTCAGACAGTGACCTCTCCGGTGATGATATCTAGGCCCTGCCTGGCAAAAAGTGCCGGTCCCCAGTGAGGTAAAAATTCAAGACCGCTGTAACCTACCACTGAACCTGGAAGGATGTGTTTCTCCTACAAGCGTTCTTCCGTTTCACATATATCAAACATCGAATGTATCGCATTGTCGCTATATCATATCGCTTACAAAAGTCGGCAAAACCAAAGGGCAGAGAAACGAGAAAATAGAGACAGACATTTCTTTATCTCTGCCAAACATCTCTCGATTCTGAGATACCGTGCGACCATGGCGACAGAACCGTATCAGATCCCGTGCCTCCGAGGGCATGTGAACGCCGTCGCCGGCGTCTCACCTGGCCAGCCGCGGTCACGACTCGCTGCTCCAGTCTTATCGCGCCGCTGTCGGGGACATGTCGCTCGCCGGCGACGGCGGGACCGCGCGACGAAGCGGGCGCCGGCCGCTCCGCCCGGTTTGATTTGTCGCCGCTCGTGATTCAGGCCTTACGGGCTAAACGACTGTTGAGCAAGGCCTTAAATAACGCGAGTGACGTCTGCAGCCTTGCAAGAGGACGCGTTGCCGGCCGCTGCCGGGCCGGCGGCGACGGGCGCCGTGTCCGCCGTGCCGGCGCCTCTCAACAGGAAACTTCCGCCGCAGTCCGGCGCCGTCCCGGCGTGTTCCGGACCCCGACCGTCGACACGGGCGAAAACGACCTGCATAATCCGTTTACTTGCCAGTGGTTTCTAGAATGGCATGCGTGGTTGAAAGAATGGGATCGTGCCCGAAAAGTAACGACGAAACGTGGACGTGAAACGTGAATTCAAACTGATAGACGGAGAGGTATTAAGCAATGGACAACAGCAGCCTAAGCTTCAGTTTCGCGTGAGGGGTTGAGTCCGACTCCCGTGTTAGGAGCGCCTTGTCCTGCATGCAGCAGGCAAGGGCAGGTGACGACTAAAGTGGGCGGCAGTGACACAGATAACGCCTTTGGTCGATATCCTCGATCTCCCACAATGCCGCAAATACCTCCTTCCCGCTTCTGCTCCTGACAACTTTTGTGTCGTCTCTTTCACTTTTTCTTCGTTTCAACTTCCGGGGCAATCAAGGATCTGAATATGTTAAACAGCACCATAGGATCACTACGAGAGAACTGAACCACAGATCAAGCACCAAAGAATAGACGCTAGCTCGGACTAAGTGTTGTTCTACGTCTTTTCATTATTTTGACTGGTGCTTAGCAATGAAACAGGAAATGACGCATGTTATTTGACACGCTTATTAAACACAATACTTCTGAAATTAGCATCCCAAAATGAATTCAGTGGAGCTAAATGAAGTGAAGCTGAGTGAAGCAAACGGAACGAATCTCCTCATGTCTCCGCAAAACACATTCATTTACTTCAAAGAAGACGGACCGTCGCATCAGATGACTGGAATGCCACCTTTCCCCGTTTCCGGCAAACAAAGACGGGTGACTTCCAAAAAAGGCGTCGTTTCCGGCCGGCCCTCGCCGTTTCGCCGCTGAATAGAGCCTTTATCGCGGTCCGGCGGGCAGGGACGGCGCCTCACACCTGAGCCGGCGGCCAGGTAGCGCCGGCCCGGGCCGGGCCCGCCCCCGCCCTGTCGGCGGCAGCTGGCCGCTGTTTGCCGGCCCGCCCCGGCTCCACCCCTGCCCGGCCAGCGCGGGGCAAACACAGTGCCGCCATTGTGCCGGCGCTGTCACCGGCGGCGGCGGCCGGGCCGCGGCCCAAATATGCGGCCCAAGAATGCGGCCGGCCGGCCGGGCGGCGGCCGCCGCGGCGCCGGACCGCCAGTCGCCGTCCGGAGCCGCCGAGCGCCGCGCGTGCCGCCGCGAGCTCCGCCGCGCCGCCCGCGCTCGAGTCCGACCGTCGCGAGGGGAGGCGCAGCATGGGCGACTGCGAGCCGGACGCCAGCGGGCGCCTGGCCTTCCTGCAGGAGCAGCTGATGAGCCGCAGGAGCTTCTGCTGCGACAGCGGCTACGCCTCCGCCAACCACTCCCGCCAAACGTCTTTCGGTGAGGGCTCGCGGGGAGGTGGGCTCGCGGCGGCGGCAGTTCTGAGGGCCCGTGTCGATGCGGGTTTCCGAGACTTGTCTGGATTTCAACGGCGCTCTTGCAGAAGAGTTCAGACGCTCTTGCGGCTGCGTTCTAAGAATGCGTGATGCCGGACAATGTTGAACAAAGGTTTTCGAGGCAAAGGCGTCTCCTTTTCTGCTGTTTGCTTGGGCGGTGTTCAGGTCGGACTCATTTTGATTTGTCCGGGTTTATGGGCCAGTCGAGGTCAGCTTCGACTGAAGAATTTGTCATCAGTTTGTGTGTGCTTGGCTGAGACATCTGATGATGTAGTGGTGATGAAAACGCTGGTGGCGTGATCCGCTGACGGTCTCAGCGCTGTGATCCGCTGACGGCCTCAGCGCTTCTACCCGGGACGAGGGTTTGCGTCTAGAAGACTTTATCGAACAGTCTGACACTCAGAGTTTTTTTTACTTGCTTTGGAGCTGTATTTGAACGTGTGCATTGTATTACATTTGAGTTGAATTAAACCCGCCGTCTTTTCTTCACTTGTTTTACAGCCAGTCCTACGGGTGTGCCGACCATGGCATAACAGGTAATCCTAGTGGCATTCCAGCAGGCACAGTGACTCAAGGATCCGGTATATATCCTCTCGCTGACGTGATCGCATGAATCCATTCCCCTCGGTATCCAGTCTTTCTGCGAAATCGAATCGCTCGCACCGTTAGCCGATGTACAGGGCAGGGAACTGCCACGGTGGCGAGTGAAGCGGCGGAAGAGGCCGAGCCGGCTGGCACGCTCGAGCTCAGACGCTCGCCCGTTTTTCCCCGTTCCGGCAGCCCGGCGGCCTGTTTTTGTCCGCGCGGCGGCCTGGCCCCCGGCGAGGGTCAACATTCCTCGGACCACCTGCTGAACGCCGGCCGACGCTCTTCTCTCTCTCTCTCTCTCTCTCTCTCGCCCTGTTTCTTTCTTTCTTTCTTTCTTTCTTTCTCTCTTTCTTCTTTTCTCTCTCTCTCTCTCTCTCTCTCTCTCTCTCTCTCTCTCTCTCTCTCTCTCTCTCTCTCTCTCTCTCTCTCTCTCTCTCTCTCTCTCTCTCTCTCTCTCTCTCTCTCTCTCTCTCTCTCTCTCTCCACATCTGTTACACTGGCAGAACCAGGAGACCACTGGGGCTATGCCACCTTTCTTCTGGAAAGAGGAGGCCGAGAGACATATTTCTTTTGTCCCCTCCCCTCTTCCGGCGGGGAAGTGTATTTTTCGAAACATTTTTAGAGCCACCTGCGAATTTTCGAATATGGTGAAACCAAGAGCCCGAAATCCGGGAAGAAATCGACATTTTGGGATGGGTTATATACGGATGGATATTCCCCCCTTAGTACGTAGTATGGTTCCGTTGTTGTGTAATTCTCTTCCCTTTCCCATGCTTTTTCCTTATTTCTCGCTCTGTATTTTTGTCACTCTCCTTTTCTCTTTTTGTTTCGTTTTCTTTCTCATCGTTTCCTTATACCGTATTTCAGTATTCCCTTCCATGCTACATACTTCCACTACCATTTCATGTTAAATTCGTTGCTAGCAGCACCGTCACTCTTCATTCCTCACTCTAACTTATCCATGATCATTCAACTGAATCACGAACATACAACACCTTTTTCCGTTACCCAAATCTCAGCTAGTTTCCCGAACACCATGGGAAAGGCGAGTTCTGAGGTGCCGCCGTCTCGTGGGAACGACACCTCCAGATACGACACGGAGATAAGCCATTTTTACAGACCGCCGGCACGGCGTCCTTTAGATGACTGTCGTCAGGTCACGGGGAGGAGGGTGCCTGGAATGGAACCGGCCCACAGGCATCTGTCCCGCACTGAAGCGAGCTTTGAGCTGGTTTTGAGCTGGTGCTGGTGGCCCCTCAGATGGTGGCAGTCCCAGTGGATTCACAGAGGACAGGAAAGGCTCAGCGTAAACCTCAGCTTTCCCCTCTGATCGAATTTTCGCCCGCGCTGGCCCCCACCATACCCGCCTTCCTGTCCAGACGAGGGCGACCGCCTTCCTCCCGGACGCGGCAGCTGCGCAGTGGCCTTCCGTCCTGTCAGATTCAGCGGCAGCCATGTCGCGCCGTATATGTCGCGGCCTCTGTCGGCGCCGACTGTGGCCCGGCCGCCGTCGCGTCGTGTCGGCGCCGGCCCGGCAGCATCAGATACCGCCGGCGCCGGCCGACCGGTGACGTCAGCGCGGCGCGCGCCACGTCCCGCCGGCTGCCGATGACGGAGCTCGATAGCGGGCCGCGGGGCCCAGCCGCAGGAGAAGGAAGTGGCGCGATGGACGCCGCGTGGTGACGCGCTCGGCGCGCTCTCTGGGAGGAGATGAGGAGAGCTGGGTTTTCGCCACCATAGCGGCGGCGGACGGCGTTAGACCACCGCCAGCTGGAGCGACTGTATGCTGCAGACTGTCATCAGAACGCATTTGATACCCACGTAGCCCTACGACAACTGTGAGAGTGACGCGGTCCCGCTCTGTTCCTCCGATCAGAACAGGGCCTCAGGCCCCGCTCTGCGTTCGGAGCGTGATCCCCGTCGCCACCGTCAGCACATGTCTGACAGCGCCCCGTCCCTCCGGCAGACACGAGCGCGGCCATAGGCGCCGAGCCGACCCCCGCGCTGCAGATGGACCCGCTGTCGGTGCCGGCGCCGCTGCCGCCGTTCGACCTGAGCTCGGTGGCGGTCGCGCTGCCCGGCCACCCGGGCCTGGTGCGCGCCCGCGCCGACCCAACGGCCGGCCCTGGCGGCCGCATGTCCCCCTCCGTCTACAACCACAAGGTGAGCCCGCGCCGGCTGTGTGGAATGTCGGGACGGGGTCAGGTTGTCAGTAGGATTACTGCCGTGACGAGGCTTAAGACGTCAGCTACGCGATTGATTCGATTTCCACTTGTGACATTGTTTCGTAGAAAGTTTTCATGAAGTTTTCGGCTTATGCTTTGTGCAAAGCCAAGGAAAATTTGCTCGCTTATCCATTGGTACCGATTGTATGGAGCTATTTTTTTGCTTTCACGAACCAACACGAACAGTGATTTCTTGACGCTAACGGAAAACTGGACGATCAGACGCGACGAAAGCGGTAAACGGATAACCATCACGCCGTTCAAAGGCGTTCGCCTGTCAGCCAAGCGCTTCTGAACAGCTTTCCCACACTGCGATCCGTCGTGTACAATGTGCCCTCCGTGTTTCGGCAGCTGCTCTCGGCGGTGCACGGCCGCGCCTCGCCCGCCTACGACCTGGGCTACCACACGCTGGTGGCGCGGCCGGCGGCGCCGTCCCCGCGCCAGTCTCCCTCGCCATGGACCGAGCTGGCCGGCGGCGCGGCGCCAGCGCGGTGCGCGCGCGCCTCCCCGCGGCCCGAGCCGCCGGAGCCGCCCTCCAGCACCGAGCTCATCCTCTCCCGGTTCAAGGGCAAGCGGCCGCACAAGGCGGCGCCGTTCGACCGGCTGTCGGACGAGCTGATGCTGCGCATCTTCGCCTACCTGTCGACCAACGAGCTGTGCTTCTGCGCGCGCGTCTGCCGGCGCTGGTACTTCCTGGTGTGGGAGCCGCAGCTGTGGACCAGCATCACGCTGACGGGCGAGACGACCGGCGCCGACCGGGCGCTGCGCCAGATCGTCAAGCTGCTCTGCCGCGACAACCCGGGCACCCAGTGCCACACCGTGGAGCGGGTGCAGCTGAACGGCTGCGCGCGCCTGACCGACCGCGGCCTCTCGCTGCTGGCGCGCCGCTGCCCCGAGCTGCGCCACCTGGAGCTGCGCGGCTGCGCCGGCGTCAGCAACCAGGCGCTGATGGACGTGGTCAGCCACTGCCCGGGCCTGCAGCACCTTGACGTGACCGGTGAGCGGCGGCGGGGGCTGGGGACGGCCGAGATCTGACGGGGAGGCGGGCCGGGCACTGGCCGAGGAGTTGTCAGGCCGCATCACTGTGTCAGACGAGGTGTGAATTTTAGGCGTGCCGTACGCCAAATGAGCTTTCAGGTTGCCGAATGTTTTGTAACGTCGGAGACGTTTTTGACCATTTTCACAGTCTTGTGAAAATCTTGCTTATGTCACCGTCCGGTCTGATCATACATCCTGTTTGTGAAAGGATTATTCCGTATGGTTTACCAAAAGCCCCAATGATGGCGCTTACTTCTTTTGGTTTTTTCGATTCGATGATTCTCTTGATTCTGGTCGCAACAAAGCCCTAAACTTGATATTGGCACCTAGCCGGACTTAAACGTTGTTCTTAACGGGAATGTTCCAAAGCAAATTAAACTTCATCCCAACATGCAACACCAGACCACCGTGCCAATCCATTGCGTCCTTTCAACAGCTTTTTTGTGGGTTTTCTTCCTGTAGACCCCGACACACAAGTCTTTCTACGCTGGAATGTCCTGGAGGTCACGCCATTAACGGACGGCGTATTGTTTCGCAGGATGCCACCAGGTGACGTGCATAGACTACAGCCAAGTGCTGGAGACGGCGGACCGCCAGCTGAGTCTGCAGTACCTGGACCTCACCGACTGCCACAACCTGACCGACGCCGGCCTCAAGGTCATCGTGCGCAACTGTCCGCAGCTGCAGCACCTCTACATGCGTCGTTGCGAGCAGCTCACCGGTGAGTGTCCGCTTCTGGTCTCAGCCGCCGCGGCTCCGCTTCTGAGGGGGGGGGGGGGGTGGAAGGGGCTGCAGATGTCTCCGATTGGATGAGGCGATTGGCCGTAAGGGAACTGCACCCAAATGGCGTGACCGGCTCACGATTTTCGACCGCAGCTGGATTGCTAGCTTATTCAACGGATTCATTCTTTCGTGCTAACCCGTAGGCAGTCTGACGTTTTGGAACAAATGAAAACAGTCAGACTGGAAGTGAATTCGCCAGCAGCTCGATACCGTTTCGCTGCTGTCATTCACCACTGCCGAGGAGGTCACCGAGCTCGCTAACTCAGCCTCACCTCCGGCAGATGTGGGCATCAAGCAGGTGCCGAGCTACTGCCCCAGCCTGCGCGAGTTCAGCATCTCCGACTGCTGCCGCGTCACCGACTTCAGCCTGCACGAGCTGGCGCGGCTCGGGCCGACCCTGCGCTACCTGAGCGTGGCCAAGTGCGACCGCGTCTCGGACGCCGGCGTCAAACAGGTGGCGCGCAGCTGCTACAAGCTGCGCTACCTGAACGTGCGCGGCTGCGAGGCGGTCAGCGACGCCTCGCTCGAGCTGGTGGCCCGCTGCTGCCAGCGGCTGCGCGCGCTCGACATCGGCAAGTGCGACGTCACCGACCACGGGCTCAAGGTGCTGGCGCAGAGCTGCCCCAACCTGAAGAAGCTCAGCGTCAAGAGCTGCGAGATGATCAGCGACGCGGGCGTGCGGTTCGTGGCCTACTACTGCCGCGGCCTGCAGCAGCTCAACATCCAGGACGCGCCGGTCACGCTCGAGGGCTACCGCACCGTCAAGAAGTACTGCAAGCGCTGCATCATCGAGCACACCAACCCGGGCTTCTACTGAGCCCCCGGCCGGGCGGCGCCTTCAGTCATGTGATATTATTTATTTGTTGATCGGGGACCGCGGCGCTGTCTGCCGCGCGGCGGAGCGCACCCGCCATTGTTTGTTGTGTTCGCTCGCCGCGCTTGCGTCATGTCCAACGTATACATACGGTGGCTCACCACATAGGTCGTTACGGCTTTGCGCACATGAATCGCTCATTGGAAATATACTTGAAGTTGTAGGTTTTGTTTTCAGCGCTGCATGCGAGTCGAGTGTGAAATCGGACGCCTCGTCACTCAACCGGGGCTTAGACTTTGCGATCCTGTCCCATTGACCACACTCAGAGCAGCAATATGGTGGCTATGAACGAGCCAGGACTGAATTGACATGAAGAGTACGACATAGTAGGCTACAAAGAGCCGAAAGCTGGATAGAAGCTGATGCTGCTGATGATGTCCATTTTCCACCACGCTTGACACCTTCAGTCACGATGAAAAAAATGCTTCCAGCGAAAGGAGAAGCAAGTCTAAGCCTGCGTCAACTCGAGGTCTATGAATGGACGAGGAAGACCTAGAACTCGACACAAACGGTCAAACGAAGACTTAGGTGATCACTGAGCATGTGATATTCAGCAATTTGTGTTGCGCTGGTGCAGTGAAGACAAAAAAAAACATAAAGACGAGGTAATTTATTCGAAAACTATGGCACAGAGACAGGAAAGGTAAGACGATTAAGCATACACGGCCCCGACTCGACGGCACACACATCCGGTGATAAAACTCAGCATCAGCAGCCAGTCACATCCAGCACGGCACCATCAGGCAGTCTCCATACCGTCTGCCACACCTACTCCCCGCGACACATCCCGTTCGTGCCTCGCTCCACTGCAACTCTAACTCAGCGATACCACTCCATACCAGTCCCCCCCCCCTTCTGAGTAACACAGCAGGGGTGAGACCAACCGTCACCCCTCACCCCGGCCTCACGTCCAAGTAACCCCAGCCCTGATGAGACCTCTCCTCACTCCGCCCTCATGCCCAGGGCGGACAGCACGCCGCTGATGGCCGCCAGAGGACCGGCGAACTGCCGCAGCTGGGCGCGGCCCAGGTGGAGCGTCGCGGCGGGGGCGGGGGCGGCGGCGGCGGCGGCGGCGGCGGCAGGCGCCCGGCGGCCGGTCCGCTGCTGCAGCTGCTGCTGCTGACGGTCGCGGCGAGCCGTGAGCGCGTGCAGCGAGCGCAGCTGCTCCACGTTCCTCCGGTCGGCCAGCACCGTCTGCCGGGCACGCGCAGCACCGTCTCACGGTCCGGTCAATCCCCGCACGAAGCCGATTCGCGACGCTCCCCATGAACGGAGTCCGCTGCCGTGCAACAGCACTGAACCACGCGTAACGACGCTCCACGACGCCAGCAATCACGCGCGCGCGCCGCGCACCAGGAAGCCGCCGCGTACCGACACGCCAAGGCCGGAAAAACGCCACGTTCGCCGCGCGCGCGCCGACCCGGTCTGTCGCCTGGCACTCACCTGCACCATAAACGGGTCGCGGAGAATGGCCGCCAGCAGCGTGGCGGCCTTGGTGAAAATGTGCACTCCTTTCTCCCGGAAAATGGACATCTTGTCGAGCAGCACCCCCAGCCAGCCGTCCGCCTGTTGGCGGCGCGTCAGGGTGTCAGAACAGTGGGGGCCAACACCGACGACGACCTCTACCGGCAACCAGGAGGGAGCGAAGCCTCGTGTCCCACAACGGCATGAACGTGAGAGGGAAGGGAGATGCGCGAGACAATGATAAACGCAGAAAGCCCAGGAAGAGGCGACAGAAGAATAGGAGAGAAATTCGTGCCACTGGCAATGTTAATAAAGAATGGAAGTGACTGCAAATTTAATAGCATGAAGGCGTGAGTGAGAGTGGGTGCGCGAAAGAACGCATGAGTGCATGCATGTCGCACCAGAGGGAGCACAGCGGGCGGCAAAATGCGAGCGTGACGGCAGACCAGTGGAGCGCAAGCGACAGCCAGATCCTGCCGACTCGGCATCTGAGCCGGCTCCCACCTGACACACAGTGTGTGAGCCCGCCCCCACCTGACACACGGCGTCTGAGCCCGCTCCCACCTGACACACGGTGTCTGAGCCCGCTCCCACCTGACACACCTGACAAACGGCTTGTGAGCCCGCTCCCACCTGACACACGGCGTCTGAGCCCGCTCCCACCTGACACACGGTGTTTGAGCCGGCTCCCACCTGACACACGGCGTGTGAGCCGGCTCCCACCTGCTCCCACCTGACACACGGCGTGTGAGCCTGCTCCCACCTGACACACGGCGTCTGAGCCGGACCCCACCTGATACACGTCGTCTGCGGTGTCCGGGTGACCGGCCAGGTTGAGCAGCACGGTCAGGCTGTACGCGATGACGTCCATGTGCGGCACGGAGCGGTTGCAGCTGGCCATGAGCCGGTAGAGCACGGGCACGGCGCCCTCGGCCACCACCAGCCGGCAGCAGACGTCCGACAGCCGCGTCACCGTCTCCAGGTGCAGCAGCGCCTGCTTCATGTGGCCCAGGTCGCGGCAGCGCAGCATGAAGTCCAGCGACTGCGTGGTCCTGCTGCCCAGCGTCATCTCGCTGGTGGCGCGCCGGTTTGCCGAGGCGATGTTGAGCCGGGCGCGCGCCACCGGCCGGCTGGTGCGGCGGCGGACCAGCTGGGCCCGCCAGGCGGCCTGTCGGCGCGGTGCGGGGGCGTCAGAAGGGTGGGGCCGGGACTCCAGCGCGGGGGGGGTTCGGGGGCGCATCAGCCACTGAGGCTAAGGGACGGCCGCGGAGTGAAGTTCAGGAGACACCGGCCGTGGTTAAAACGTGTCTGGCAAAAAAGAAAAGAACTGGAGCAAACAGTTGCAGTAGCGTGTATCACGTCAAGTGTATGAAAAGCCACCGGTAAAACGACCAAATTTAAGTTAAATGTAAACATTGCTGATGGACACGTTCTCGAGTAGACCAGCTGCTAAATATCATCAATCTCACAGCGAGTTACGGATGCCACTCTTCTCTGCTTGTAAGTTCCACAATAATGAATTTTTGTCATGGTTTCTTTAGACCTGTCTGTCTTCATCTGGGTCTCGAAGACATTCATCCACACAAGCTAAACGTCGTCGGCGTCTCGACGCCGCCCGACCACGGTGCCGGCGACCGCCAGCGGCACTGACCTGCAGGGTGACGATGGCTCTGATACGGCGGCGGGCCGCGCGGGCAGCCAGCACCCTGCGCACGTGGGCCTGCAGCAGGAGGGCGGCCGCCTGCCGCCGCTGCAGCTGCCGCCGGCGCAGGAAACGACGCACCGCCCGCTGCAGGAGGGAGCAGGCCCAGTCAGGCTGGCGCCGGGACGCAACGGCAGACTCGAGACAATTAGTGCGGAATTCTAAGCCGCAGTCAAGAAAATGTCACAGCCGTAGAAGCGCGCCAAATTGCTCTGGCTACGCGCTACACATGAACAAATGAGAACGAGAAGCAAAAACAAAATATCGATCGATCCGACAAAATATCAGTTGAGTCGAAACAGGCGAACACCCATGTTTCAACGTAGCCAATTAAAGGCGTTCGCGCCCATTCAGAGCCCAATCCGGAAACAGCTCTCGGCCGGCGGTCATAAGCCTCGTGGTTACATCACCACGGTAACCCCCGCCAGACGAGCCAAACAGGACCGGTACCTGAATCACGACGACCGCCGTCTCGTGGCCGCGCGCTGCCGCCAGCAGCCGGCGGCGGCGCCACCAGCGCTGCAGGGTGGCGGCCGCCCTCTGGCGGCGAGCCTCGGCCGTCCGCTCCAGCGCCCAGGCCTGCTCCTCGCTCGTCTCCTGCACGGCGGCCAGCTGGCGGCGCGACCGCGAGCGGATCGTGATGGTGGCCCGCCGGTCCGTCGGGCGGTCGCCGGCGGCGAGCCCGGCGCCCGGCAGGCCGTCCGGTCGGGGCTCCAGCGTGATGGTGGCGCGACGCTCGGATAGGAATTCCTCGCGGGCCCTCCTCGCGGCAAGAAGGGAGCGGTACCAGGTCTGGATCGTCACAGCGGCCCACCTCTTCGCCAGGAAGTCCTCGCGGGCATTTCTCGCAGCGCGGAAAGAACGGAACCAGGCCTGGATCAGCGCAGAGGCCTGCCCTCTCATCAGGAAGTCATCACGGGCCGTCCTCGTTGCCGAAGCGGAGGAGCACCTTGTCTGCAAAGTTGCCACAGCCTGCTTTTGCTTCACGTATTCTTCGCGGTACCTTCTCATGGTGACGACAGAACGATACCAGGTCTGAATGGTGATGGCAGCCCTTCTCTGACCCAGGTACTCTTCACAATCTCTTCTCATCGCCAGAAGGGACCGGTACCAGGTCTGAACGGTGATTATGGCTCGCCTCTGACTACGGTAGACTTCACGATCCTTCCTCATCTTGACCAGAGACCGATACCAGCTCTGAGCTGCCAGAGCCGCGCGTCTCTGTCTCACATACTCCTCACGTTGTCTCACCATAGCCTGATGTCCCCTCCAGGTCCTCTGAATACAGATGACGGCACGCTTCTGTGCGACAAAACGGCGTCGAACCAGAAAGCCCCGAACACGTGCCTGCACGATCGTCACTTTGACAACCGTCTTTTTCAACTCCCAGCGTAGATGAAATACGGTCCTGCTTTCACGATACCACGCCTGGAGGACGATAGCAGCTTTCCTCTGGCTCTGGTATTCTTCACGATCTCTTCTCATGGCGACGAGGGAACGGTACCAGATCTGAAGGGCGATGATAGCTCTCCTCTGGCTCTGGTAGTCTTCACGATCTCTTCTCATGGCGACGAGGGAACGGTACCAGGTCTGAAGGGTGATGGCAGCTCTCCTCTGGCTCTGATAGTCTTCACGATCTCTTCTCATGATCAGGAGAGAGCGGTACCAGGTCTGAAGGGTGATGGCAGCTCTCTTCTGGCTCTCATAGTTTTCACGATCTCTTCTCATGGCCAACAGGGAGCGGTACCAAGTCTGAAGGGTGATGGTAGCTCTCCTCTGGCTCTGGTAGTCTCCACGATCTCTTCTCATGATCAGGAGAGAGCGGTACCAGGTCTGAAGGGCGATGGTAGCTCTCCTCTGGCTCTGGTAGTCTTCACGATCTCTTCTCATGGCGACGAGGGAACGGTACCAAGTCTGAAGGGTGATGGTAGCTCTCCTCTGGCTCTGATAGTCTTCACGATCTCTTCTCATGATCAGGAGAGAGCGGTACCAGGTCTGAAGGGCGATGGTAGCTCTCCTCTGGCTCTGATAGTCTTCACGATCTCTTCTCATGGCGACGAGGGAACGATACCAAGACTGAAGGGTGATGGCAGCTCTCCTCTGGCTCTGGTAGTCTTCACGATCTCTTCTCATGATCAGGAAAGAGCGGTACCAGGTCTGAAGGATGATGGCAGCTCTCCTCTGGCTCTGGTAGTCTTCACGATCTCTTCTCATGGCGACGAGGGAATGGTACCAAGTCTGAAGGGCGATGGTGGCTCTCCTCTGGTTCTGGTAGTCTTCACGATCTCTTCTCATGATCAGGAGAGAGCGGTACCAAGTCTGAAGGGTGATGGTAGCTCTCCTCTGGCTCTGATAGTCTTCACGATCTCTTCTCATGGCCAAGAGGCAGCGGTACCAGGTCTGAAGGGTGATGGTAGCTCTCCTCTGGCTCTGGTAGTCTTTACGATCACTTCTCATGCTGCGAAGGGAGCGGTACCACATCTGAAGGGAGATTGCACCTTGCCTCTGACTCAGGTACTCTTCACGGTTCTTCCTTCATCTTGACAAGAGACCGATACCAGCTCTGAACTGCCAGTGCCGCGCGTCTCTGCCTCACATACTCCTCACGTTGTCTCACCATAGCCTGCCGGCCTCTCCACGTCTTCTGAATACAGAGGGCGGCACGCTTCTGTGCGACAAAACGGCGTCGAACAAGGAAGCTCCGAACACATGCCTGCACGATCGTCACTTTAATGATGGTCCTCTTGAGTTCTGATCGCAGCTGAGAAGTTGTCTGACATCCTCGATACCACGTCTGAAGAGTTATGGCAGCTCTCCTCTGGCTCTGGTAGTCTTCACGGTCTCTTCTCATGGCGACGAGGGAACGGTACCAAGTTTGAAGGGTGATGGCAGCTCTCCTCTGGCTCTGATAGTCTTCACGATCTCTTCTCATGGCCAGCAGGGAGCGGTACCAGGTCTGAAGGGCGATGGTAGCTCTCCTCTGGCTCTGATAGTCTTCACGATCTCTTCTCATGGCGACGAGGGAACGGTACCAAGTCTGAAGGGTGATGGTAGCTCTCCTCTGGCTCTGATAGTCTCCACGATCTCTTCTCATGATCAGGAAAGAGCGGTACCAGGTCTGAAGGGCGATGGTAGCTCTCCTCTGGCTCTGATAGTCTTCACGATCTCTTCTCATGGCGACGAGGGAACGGTACCAAGTCTGAAGGGTGATGGTAGCTCTCCTCTGGCTCTGACAGTCTCCACGATCTCTTCTCATGATCAGGAAAGAGCGGTACCAGGTCTGAAGGGCGATGGTAGCTCTCCTCTGGCTCTGATAGTCTTCACGATCTCTTCTCATGGCGACGAGGGAACGGTACCAGGTCTGAAGGGTGATGGCAGCTCTCCTCTGGCTCTGGTAGTCTCCACGATCTCTTCTCATGGCGACGAGGGAACGGTACCAGGTCTGAAGGGTGATGGTGGCTCTCCTCTGGTTCTGGAAGTCTTCACGATCTCTTCTCATGGCCAAGAGGCAGCGGTACCAGGTCTGAAGGGTGATGGTGGCTCTCCTTTGGCTCTGATAGTCTTCACGATCTCTTCTCATGATCAGGAGAGAGCGATACCAGGTCTGAAGGGTGATGGCAGCTCTCCTCTGGCTCTGGTAGTCTTCACGATCTCTTCTCATGGCGACGAGGGAACGGTACCAAGTCTGAAGGGTGATGGTGGCTCTCCTCTGGTTCTGGAAGTCTTCACGATCTCTTCTCATGGCCAGCAGGGAGCGGTACCAGGTCTGAAGGGTGATGGCAGCTCTCCTCTGGCTCTGGTAGTCTCCACGATCTCTTCTCATGGCGACGAGGGAACGGTACGAAGTCTGAAGGGTGATGGTGGCTCTCCTTTGGCTCTGATAGTCTTCACGATCTCTTCTCATGATCAGGAGAGAGCGATACCAGGTCTGAAGGGTGATGGCAGCTCTCCTCTGGCTCTGGTAGTCTCCACGATCTCTTCTCATAGCGACGAGGGAACGGTACCAGGTCTGAAAGGTGATGGTGGCTCTCCTCTGGTTCTGGAAGTCTTCACGATCTCTTCTCATGGCCAGCAGGGAGCGGTACCAGGTCTGAAGGGTGATGGCAGCTCTCCTTTGGCTTTGGTAGTCTCCACGATCTCTTCTCATGGCCAGCAGGGAGCGGTACCAGGTCTGAATAGTGTTGACGGCTCTCCTCTGGTTCTGGTAATTTTCACGATCTCTTCTCATGACGACGAGGGAACGGTACCAGGTCTGAAGGGTGATGGTGGCTCTCCTCTGTCTCTGGTAGTCATCGCGATCTCTTCTCATGGCCAGCAGGGAGCGGTACCAGGTCTGAAGGGTGATGACAGCCCTCCTCTGTCTCTGGTAGTCATCGCGATCTCTTCTCATGGCCAAGAGGCAGCGGTACCAGGTCTGAAGGGTGACTGCGGCTTGCCTCTGACTCAGATAGTCTTCACGTTCCTTCCTCATCGCGAGGAGAGACCGATACCAAGTCTGCATCTGAATGACAGCTCTTTTCTGCGCCAAGAAGACATCGCGGTCGCGACGCAATCGAGTGACCGATCGGTACCACGTCTGCACGGTCACCGCGCTCCGCCTCAGCTCCAAGTACCGCTCTCGGTCGCTCCTCCGGGCGCGTAGACCGCGGTACCATCTCTGCACGGCCACCGCAGCGCGCCTGTCGTTCAGGAACCGCTCCCGCGCCGTCCGACCGAGCCTCGCGGCGCGGTACCGCGCCTGGATGGCAGCCGCCGCCCGCTGCCGGCGCGTGCTGAGACGAGCGCGGCGGGCGAGCGTGGCCCGCAGCCAGCACTGGACGGTGACGGCGGCCCGCCGCCGGCGCAGGAACTCAGTCCTCTGGCGGCGGCCGGCCCGCACGGTGCGGAACCACTGCTGGATCCGCTCGGCCGCCAGAGCGCGCCGCGCCAGCGCCGCCAGGTGGCAGCAGCGGCGGCGCAGCAGGCGGAGCCGCCACTGGCGCTGCAGCAGGACGGCGGCGGCGCGCCGGCGCAGGAGGCGGGCCCGCTCGCGGCGCGCGGCCGCCCGCGCGCGGTAGTGGCGCGCCAGCACGGTGGCGGCGGCCGCTCGACGCGCCAGCTGACGGCGCGCCAGCCAGCCGCGCGCCGCCGCCTGCACGAGCAGCACGCGCCGCCACCGCCGCGCCGCCTGCCGGCCGGCCAGCCAGCGCCGCACGTGGCTCTGTAGCACCAGAGCGGCACGTTCCTCCTCCTGCCGACAGAGGGCCAATGGTCAGGGAAACATCAGCGTGCATGAATACCAGCTCTGATGGTAGTTCAGGAGGGACTGAAACGGAATCATCCCGAGTTACGAATGTGGTCCAGTGAACTAAACGTGCAGACAACTTAACTGGGAAAAGACAACGGAAACGGATGTCCAATGTGTCGATTTAGCTGTGATTTTTGCACTCCATCCATCCGGTCTTTGCATTCGTTAACTTCGTTGAAGTTCCAGTTCAATGATCTTTAACGAAAACCAAGTTGCGTTAAAATGTTTTATTGCTAGCACCATCACATAAGCTGGTATAAGGAACCATGGAATAAACATGATTAAAATTTCTCTCGCGGAAAGCAGCCCATGAGATAAATGAGATTATAATGGTATTATGCACTTCCTAAAATAAAAAGATTACAAAAAAGATTATATGTATAAGGTTCAGAAAGCTTACCAGTAAAACATACATAAACAGAACATAACCAGGGTGGCCAAATGCTTCACAAATGAAAAATCAGTGTCCACTTCCTAAGTAAGCCCCGCGATCGGCAATTTTCCCAGGAGACCGCGCGGCTGCCCCGCTCAAAAACCTCCCGGCGCCTGCTCTACGGGCGGCGAGGCCGGACCGGCCGCGCAGGCCCGGCGGCGGTCATCGCCGTCGTCGTCGTCGTCGTCGTCGTCGGTGGGGGATACCTGCTGGCGACGGAGGCGGGCGGCCAGCAGGCAGCGGCGCCACCACAGCTGCAGGGTGCGCGCGGCGGCCACCTCGGCGCCGAGCTCGAGCAGGCGGCCGCACAGGTGCGCCAGCGTGACGGCCACCAGCCGGCGGTCGGGCAGCGTGCCCGAGTAGTCGGTCCAGCCGCTCAGCACCGGCACGCCGCCCAGCTCCGCCATCTGGCCGGCCAGACACGGCGGGCGTCAGGCGGAGGCGGCGCCCGCAGGGCAGGCCGGTCGGAAGGCGGCTGGGGAAACTCAGCAGCAGAGGACCCCGCCCAGAGCGGAGGGGCAGGTGGGACCCACAGTGGAGAACTCGCAGCTGATGACGGAGGAGTCAGAGAACTGGGGCAGAGGAGAAGCGGAAGATCCAAGGCAGGGGAGTCAGAGCTCCAATGAAGCGGAATCGGATGATCAATCATCCACCATCGAAGCGAGGCACCGTAAGCGACCTAACCACTGCCAGCGTAACGCATGACTTCTACATTGTAACACCTTTCCTTCTAACGTCTTTTTTTACCAAATTCGTAATTCCTCACTAACGAGGTAACGGCATTTACATTAGCATTACCATACATTACTTCTTCAATTTATGGACTGGTGCCCGACTCCGCGACAACATCCCGCATGACAGTCTAACACCGGACAATGACAGCGCAGCGCACCGCACGCCCCGCCCGGGAGCCTCACCGCGTCGAAGGCGGCGTTCAGGTTGTGCTTCTCGTTTGCGGCGCAGCTCCTCCAGCTGGGAGGCGTCCTCGGCGTCGATCTTGGAGTAGCTGAACGTCAGGCTGTCGTCCAGGTTGTCCTCGGAGGCGGAGCCCTGTCGGCAGGTCAGGGCGAGGTCAACACGCCCGAAAAGACCGCAAGCCGGCGGACGCCGACGGCCAGCAGCGGCGCTGCCCGCTAGCTCAGGACAGCGCCGTTGCGCCAGCCGTGCCCGGCCGCGGCTGGTGCAGTCCCGCCGGACACGGGCTGCCGGCCGCAGTTACTCAACCCGGCCAATCACCGCGTTCATGACAGTGTAAGCCCCAAGGCCACGGCAGGTCTAACCCCAGATCACCACAGGCCCGTGGAGCCGAGCCGCGGCCAGACAGTCCGAAACTGCGGCTGGCCTTCAGCGGCACACCGAAGCACGTCACCGGGCGACCGAGACCCGCTGCCGGCCGCCGACACCCTCCGGACGCACCGTCCTGGCGGTGACGGACGTCTGATCACGGACGCGGCCGCGCGGCAGCAGCGCCGGCTGGTAGTGGTGCAGCAGGAGGCAGAAGGCGCGCCCGTCGCAGAACGAGCCGCTCAGGTTGTGCAGCGCCAGGCCGTAGTGGGCGCAGACGAGGCGTGCCCAGCGCGTCAGCAGGCGCAGGCTCTCGCAGGCCGGCAGCGCGCCGTCGTCGCCGGAGCCGTCCGCGTCGGCCCGCGCGTCCTCGGCGGGCAGCGTGCGCAGCAGCTGCTCGCCTGGCCGGGCAGCGGCGACGTCAGACGTCAGAGGGAAGTGACGCAACTCCGGACCGGCGCCGGACCAGGCAGCAGCGGCGTCAGACTCAGGAGAACGTGACGCGGCTCAGGGCCGGGGTCAAACGGTTACGCAAAACGTCACGGGAACAATCGGGCCGAACGCTTTTCCAAACGACAGAAGGCCTTGACGGGCAGTCGGAAAACACTGTTCCCACGTAATATTGCTACATTATTACTGTAACATCGCTTGGCTTACCTTCCTGTGCCTCGGCGATCCCGATAAAGCAGCTGTTCTGAAGGCTCTTGTCCAGTCGCGCGACCTCCTTTCTCAGTTTCTCCAGGTCAACGCAGGCGCTGATCTGAAAACGAGATACCCGGAACCTTTAGTAAAGGGCAATTACTGACACCAGCAAACCTAAATTCTTCTGACTACGACGGGTTTGCAATGGCGAGTTATGAATGCACAAGCAATACGCACATGTTCTATTATGCGTACAGAGTTGTACATGGTTAAAAGCGTTTTAAGCCAATGGCTAGAAGCAGGCGACAAGAAAAGCAACATCGAACTACATCACCAGTCTGCAAAACCGCATAATTCGATACCAATCACACTGCTGGGAGAGCTTGCTTCTGGCAGCGTCTCGCTTGATACATGACGACCAGCAGCGAGACTAACCTCTGCCGGCAGGCAAACCTGGGAGGGGTTGTCGGTTTCCGGACGCATCTCACCTGGTACCTGAAGACCAGCTGCCAGAGGAAGTGGAGCGTGCGCTCCCTGTGTCCGTCCACCAGGTTCCTGGCCCAGGCGTCCACCTCGAGGCCGAGCTCGGCGGCGCGCACCGCCAGCTTGGTGTTGTGGATCTTCTGCTGGCGGTCCACGGCCGGCACGCGCAGCTGGCCGGACAGGGTGAACTCCTGGCACAGCAGCTCCACCACGCGACTGTCGACAGCGGGCCGGCCCTCCGTCAGCCGGGAGGTCTGGACAACACCGAGAGGCGAGGCCGACACGGCGTGTCGTCAGCGAACTTCCGATGTCTGGGCAGCCTTTGTACATCACCGATGTTAGGCTCATCAATGCGAGCACAGCATCGCCACGGGATTCGGGTAACAAAGCACACACATTCAACCGAAATACTTGCTACATCAAGCACATTTTATACGACAGGAAGGTAAACGAAGCAAGTCTGCTGTTCTCTACGACCTTCGGTTTAACACGGCTACTACACTAGGTCCTTTTACATGCCGAGCAACCAACAGCATCGATTCACTGGACAAGTGGACACTACCAGACATATCAACAAGCCTATGCGCCGTCCGTCGCCAAAACTAAGCCCGGGAGCAGACCGCACCCGCGGCCGCCGGCAAATCTCACGTCAGCCGGATGCCGCAGCGCAGGTCGGTGGCGATGTTGGTGACGGCGTAGTTGAACTCCTCCAGCGGCGTCTGCTTGTGCGACACGTGGTAGCCGTGGAAGGCCAGGTGCTTGGTGATGTCGCCCTCGCCCGCCAGCATCTCCCGCGAGAACGCCACCAGCAGGTCCCGGCTCGCCTGCGGAACGACCGGCCCGGTCAGAGGAGTACCGACTCGACGCTCAGACGGAGCTCACGCTCTCGGCGGCGGCCGGGGACGAGCGCGGGCCGACGGCGCCCCATGGAGATGAGGGTCGCGCGGGGTCGAACTGGCCAGTCCCGGCGCGGTACTCTGACGGACCTCGGACACTGGCAGCGGCCGGGGACGAACGCAAGCCCGCGGTGTCCGGTACAGAGGAAGACCGCGCGGAGCCGGACCAATCGGTCCTCCCGACACGCCGCCATACGGAGACGAGAACGAAGGGGCGAGGGGGGAACCGGCCACTGATTCCACTGGCCCCGGCACATAGCAGCACTCCCGTGCTGACTCGTCGTGTAGAGCACGTCGGTGACTGGCGGAGCCATTGTGTCGGCATAGTATGACAGTGGTTTGGATATGATGGCAAGAAAGAAAACACGAAGACAGAAGATGCAGTTGAGAAGAAGATGCAAGAAGAAGATGCAGCTGAAGACAAGAAGGGAAACACAAAGAAGACAGAAGATGCAGCTGACAACAAGAAAGAAGACAGTATAAATCGCTGCCTGATTGTCTAAACTGCTGTCATAGTATGCTGACAAATCGATGAAGCTGCGGCCCAGGCAGCCGTTGTTCCCAGGGCAAGGGAAAGCCGAAACACCTGGCTAACCACCAGACATGTGCCTGGATCCCGACAGAATGCAGGTTACTCCGTACTGTTTGCAACCCCTCCTCGAGGTGGACGGGTCATTGCGTCATCTCGGAAGGGTCGTGTCCCTCTGGAGCAAAGCGGTGCCGAGATGACGCACACTTACCAATGGTCGGCTTAGAATCCAAGGCAAAACTAGCATAACCCGCGTTCCATCGCGATCCCGGCACATATCTACCTACCCCTGATGCTCCGCTAACGGTCCGAGGCAGCTCACAAGGACAATGCAAACATCACTCTGAACCCTGAACGCCCGTCCTGATGTGAAACGGAGCCATCCAAGAAGCGGCGGCAGCAGGGCTGGAAATGTGTTTTTCTGTTCTCGTTGTCGCAAAATAATTGTTTATTTTGGACCACAGAATTTGCCAGTGGATAATGCTGGGTAAATCTGGCATTCTTGGTGTAAGTCATTCATGACATCATATTTGCTTCCTACTGAATGGAGACAGAATCATTTACTTGCAGAAAAAGAAATCCGTCGACATGGTTACAACATAGCTCTTTGATGGGGGCAAAAGGCCAATCTTTTGGGGGCATAAAATGTTTTTGGAGCACGATTTTTTTATGTTCTTCAACACCAACAAACACCTTTTCCAACCCTGGGCGGCAGTGCCACGAGGAGCATTCAGCCCACCTTAATGCGAGCCCGCTTATTGAAGAGGCACGGGTCGTGCATGATCAGTCGGCGGCGCTTGGCCGTGTCCAGCAGCAGCACCGAGCAGCAGGAACTTCTTCAGCGTGAACCGCTTCAGTTCGGGCTCGAACTGGGCCCCGTACAGGTGAGGCACGCTCGGGTGCCGGTATCGGGAGGCCAGGTCCGGGCTCCACAGCAGCCTGCGAGCGACAGTCAGCGGTCAGCACGAGCCCGCAGCAGTCAAGTTCACAAAGTGAACGGGCAGCTACAGCCTAATGCATGACAACTTCGCCGACAGGGGTAGAAAAATAAGTGTGTGATTGTCAAGGCGTCAGAGGAATCGTTAGTGATGGTAAGACACCACTCTTCAACAAGGGAGGCGTCAATATGCATGAAATCTCTCAATGTTTCGAGTCTCTCACTGTGCCACTGACTCAACAGTCGCCTTCAGAGAGAGAGAGAGAGAGAGAGAGAGAGAGAGAGAGAGAGAGAGAGAGAGAGAGAGAGAGAGAGAGAGAGAGAGAGAGAGAGAGAGAGAGAGAGAGAGAGAGAGAGAGAGAGAGAGAGAGAGAGAGAGGGAGAGGGAGAGGGAGAGGGAGAGGGAGAGGGAGAGGGAGAGAGAGAGAGAGAGAGAGAGAGAGAGAGAGAGAGAGAGAGAGAGAGAGAGAGAGAGAGAGAGAGAGAGAGAGAGGCAGCGATTCGTTGGAGGCCGTTAAAATCAGGTGTGGCGGTTGGTGTCGCGCGGCAGAGCAGAGCTCGGCGGCCGTCCGCCGACTGACCGCGTGGTGATGAAGTGCGCCAGCGTCGCCAGGTCGTCCGGCCCGTGCAGATGGATGATCTCTCCGTAGACGGTCTCCAGGCCGAGCCGCAGCCACAGCGGGTGGTAGCCGAGCAGCCACTCGACCACGAGCTGCTTCAGACCTGCGGCCGGACGGCGCGGTAAGGCCGACTCACGCTCTCCCCGGCCGGCCGCCGTGCCCCGCCCCTCGCACAGCAGACGGACGGCGAGCCCAGCCCTGGCCCGGGGCCCCGCCGCCGCGTCTCTGAAGCGCTCACGCCCATCGCGGCCACTTCAAACTCCGACCCGGGACGTCCCGCATCCTAGACACCAGTCCTCTAGACTCTAGACTCCCGACTAGACGTTCTCGGCGCCGCCCGGCTCCCCAGACCCGGGCGTGAAGTCCGGGCTCAGTCGGAGCGGCCGCAGCGCAGCCCGCCGCCGACGTCGGCCTCGGCAGCACCCACCCATGTCGGCGTGGAGGGCGCGGTCCCGGCGCACGCGCAGGCCGCCCTTCTCGATCTCCACCTCCAGGTTGCGGATCACGCGGATCATCTCCGGCTCCTCGAACAGCCTGCCGACAGAGCACGGCGGCGGTCAGGGCAGTCAGGTCCGAGCGGTGTCAGGTCAAGGAAGTATCAGATCAGCGCTGTGTCAGATCGGGGCAGTGTCAGGTCAGGCCAGGCGGTGTCAGCGACAGTGCTGTTAATGTTAGGCCAGGGCAGCATTGGGTCAGAGTAGCATCACGAGACAATGGTGTCAGCTGAAGGTTATCGTATGTAAGGGTGGCACCATATATCACGACAGTGCCTGCCTTGGTCAAGATGAGGAGTCGTCCAGGACTAGGTGCTAGGTCAACCAAAGCGTCCATCACGGAGCAATATCGAAAATCAAAGAGCACCAACACCAGACTGCAACGCTCATTTCCAGATTAACTACGCTTGTGCGTCTCAAGCGGAAGTATCGGAAGTACGGCTATAACAAAGTTAAACAAACCGAAGAAGATATTCACTTCACACCAATTGTCGGGATTTCTCTGTTCCATTTATATTTCAGGGTAGCAACAGCCTTTTACAGTTTAGATTACATTCATACATATAATGGTAACAAACAGCAGCAAAGACGATGGTGACTATGGAACCGTCTGGGCTTCCGCGGCTTCTTCGGACAATGAGGTACGGACCTGATTAAGACAACCGAGGATCTCAGAACGGTCTCAGCAATACGTCCTGAGAGTTCGACCGCCCGTAGCTCAGAAAACACCAGATCACAGGCGCCCGTCCCCCCCCCCCTCCGGCCGGGCCGAGCCACCGACCTGCAGGCGTCCATCCGGAGCCGGTTCAGCCGGCGCTGGGCCGTGTATTCGCGCAGCGAGAGCGCCTCGCGGGTGGGCGCCAGCGGCACGCGCCGCCGCTGCACCTCCAGCATGATCTTGGCCGCGTCCACTGCCGGCCGGGAGACGCCGGTCAGACCATAGGCCGAGAGCGGTCGGTTAGTTGCTACTGGGTTGCTTATCGACGCTCTCGACTGCCAGGATCATTCCGCGTCGCAAACTCCCAAAAAATCCAAAAAAATGCAAACACCACCAACTACAAAACGTTCAACGTACCGAATAGAGCAAGTGACCACATGGGTACAAAACAACTATCTCTGTGATAATGAAGAAAGAACGTCAGGCCACGAAGACCACCACCTTTGTTTTCGGCGACGTTGCAGTTGTAGTCGCTGGGCGTGAGGACGAAGTTCAGCCAGGCGGTGAACCCGCGCTCCTGTTTCTCCACCCAGTCCTTGTCGTAGTACATGTTCCTGTCGACGAAACCGGCACGTGACTTCGACGACCGTGGAGCGTTCAATGTTCGCATGTGTTTACAAATGCTGAACGGCAAAACCAGCGTTCCCACATACTTCACGCTTGAAGTTAAGAATCGACAACGAATAAGCACGCCGGAGGGCCCCAATAGACACCAGACGATTCGCCAAACAGCCCCCACGCCACGGCCGGCACTACACCGTACAGCCGACCGGACATCGGTGCTATACGGAGCACCCATCTCCCTGGCCGCGGCCGCTACGATCGGTGGTTCCCTCACCGAGAGGCGAACGGGTTGGGCTGCGTGGCCACCTGGCGGGCGGGCCGGCTGAGCACCAGCTGGCGCTGCCGGAGCCCGCTGGGCGCCGACCGTCTGGCGGCGGCCCGGCCGGCGGCTGCCGCTGCAGGTCACATGGAGGAGGCGAGTCATGTATTCCGGGGACACTCAGACAATATCGGAGCCAGCCCGATCTCGGCAGCGGCAGGGATCCGAGCGGCCACTGGTGCCGCACGGTAAGAGCCCAGGCCAAGTGGGAAGCGATGGGACGTTCGCCAGTCACTTGAAGTGAACGGATGCGCTGACGGCCACACGCCACAGCCAACACAAGACAAAGTGTACAAGTTATCAACGGAAGCAAACCGCACTCATTAATGTCGCAGCACATATCGATTCCGGCACGACAATACTGCGTCGTTATGCAACGCGCTGAAGACCAAGCGTAGAGCCGTCCGTCAGCCTTCGCCCCGGCGCCCCGCTCACCTCTAGCGTTGGTCGGCGACGTCCTGGTGCGGCCGGCCCGGGCCTTGCCGGGCGTGACCGTGAGCGAGGGCCGGCGCGGGCGCGGTCTGGCGGCCGGCCGGCGGGCCGCGCGCGGCGGCGACACCGGGCGAGCGCGGCGGCCCGGCTCGCGCTCACGCTTATCGCGCGGCACCGGCGGCGACAGCGGGATGAAGAGGAGGCCGCTGGCTCGGCGTGGCTCCTCGGCCGGCGGCTCGGACGGACGTTCGGCGGCGGTCGCCGGACGCCCGGCGGGCTCGGCACGCGACAGCGATGCCGAGGTGGCGTCCATGGTGGCCCACGAGCCGTCAGAGCCGGCTCCGAGCGTCAGCGACGCCGGCGGAGCGGCGCCGCGCGCCGGAGACGGGCCGTCCGAGACGGGCGACTCCTCCCAGGGCCCCGGCGGCGCGTCCTGCCGCTCCTCCGGCTCCGGCGACGCCTCCCCCGCCGGCCGCTCCCTCAGCAGGGAGAGCTCCCCGCGAAGCACCGACGCCTCCTCCTCCAGCGAGTAGGTCAGGTTGCGGCCGGACGCCGCCGTCACGTTCTCGCTCTCCTCCTGAATCCGGCTGAGCTGGACCGTCGGGCTGGCGGCCGGCGGGGGACCCCGCGGCGGCGGCGACAGCACGAGCGGCACCGCCAGGCCGGCCGGCGGCGGCGACTTGACGTACGTCTCCGACGACAGGTTGTCGCTGCCGTCCAGCGAGGCGTCGGCGGCGTCGGGCGGCGGCGCCGGGCCGCCGCCGAACAGCACCTTGGCCGCGGCCGGCCGCTCGGCCGCCGCCGCCGCGTCGGCGCCGGCCGGTCGCTTCACGGCCTGTGGAGCAGCGCCGGCCGCCGGCCGGCCCCAGCGCCAGCTCGGCCAGCTCGGCCGCCCGCAGCGGCTCCGGCTCGACGGCCGGCGAACCGAGCGTCGCCGCCAGCGCTGGCCGGCCGCGCACCGGCGAAACGTAGCAGCGCGTCTCCTCTGAACGGGTGCGGCGCGCGCTGCGCACCAGGCGCGGCGAGTCGGCGCCGGCGCCGCCGCCGCC
The DNA here is from genome assembly GCA_030062745.1 of Capitulum mitella. Taxonomy (NCBI): domain Eukaryota; kingdom Metazoa; phylum Arthropoda; class Thecostraca; order Pollicipedomorpha; family Pollicipedidae; genus Capitulum; species Capitulum mitella. The sequence goes on from CP099848.1 coordinate 3,257,762, forward strand.
CGCCGCCGGCGAGGCGTCGCGGCCGCCGCGCGCGAACACGTGCCGAATCAGCGTCTCCTCCTCCAGGATCTCCTCGTGCACGCAGGTGGTGCGCTCCTCCCTCCAGCGCGTGGTGAGCTCGTCGATGCGCCAGGCGTGCTGCGCGGCAGGACGGCTCCTCTGGTCGCTGTGCCGGGCTCAGACCCTCGGCGAGCGCCGGAACGCTGGCCGGCCAGCGGCAGGCCTGGCGGTCGGACGAGCCGCCGTCCGCTCCCGGCGGCCGCACCTCCGGCGCCTCGGCCGAGTCGGGCCGCTCCGGCGCCGGCCCGACCCGCCACGTCTTGGCGAACAGGCACGGCGTCCGCAGTACGTCGTCCTGCCGGTCAGGACTGTTTTCGGGGAGAGCATCGTCCGGTGAGAAGCCAGCCTGCGTCGTTTCCGTCTCCGTCTCCGTGACAGCCTGCGCCGTCTCCGTCTCTGTCTCCGTAGCAGCCCGCGTTCGTGGCATCTCCACGGCGGCAGAAGACGCCGGCTCCTGCTTAACGATCCTGAACAGCTGAGGCGTCTCGAACGGCGCGAACTGCTCTGGATTCTTCTCGTCAAACAGGCGCGGCACGTCCGGTGGGACCTCCGACGCCTGCTTCTTCTTCTTCTTCTTCTGAAACAGCTGCGGCGTCTCGAACGCGACAGCCTTCTGCATCAGGTCCTGAAACAGCTGAGGCGTCTTGAACGCCGCAGTCGACTTCGGCCTCCTGTTGCGGAACAGCTGCGGCGTCTCAAGCACGATGCGCTCCTCCTCGTCTCTCCCGACGGCCGCCGGAGGCGGCGTCGCCTCACGCTCGGCGTCCCCCTCGTCGACCGCGTCGAGCGCGACGCGGCCATCGCCGCCGGCGACGGCCAGCGTCGGCCCCTCGGGCCGAACGAACGTCTGCCGCCGCAGCGGCGACTCGGGCACCGTGCAGGGCGGCAGCGAGCCAGTCGCCAGCCGGAACGTCAGGCCCATGGCGGCCGGCTCCGCGGCGCTCGCCTGGCGGCGCGGCGTGGCCGGCGCGGCGGGCCGCGCCGCGCGGGCGTCGCGCCGCCGCGCCGGCGTCGCCTCGTCGCAGCCGATGACGCTGACCGAGAGGTCGGGCGGCGTGCGCAGTACGTCCAGCAGCGTGGCGCAGTCGGCCGACGTCTCCAGCCGGTGGGTGGAGTTGAGCGGCGCCGGCGGCGGCCGCAGCAGGCCGGCCGTCTCGGCCAGTTGGCGGCCGGCGCTGGCCAGCGCCACGGCCACCGGCGCCGGCGGCGGCGGCCGGTTCTCGCGCTCGGCGCGCGCGCCGCCCGCCTTGGCCGGCGCCGGCCGCGACGCGGAAGCGTTCAGCGCGCGCAGCGGCTGCGGCCGACGCAACCGCGAGCCCGCCGACGACAGCACGCCCTTCTTCTTCTGAAAAGGACGCCGGTCGTGATAAAGGTCCAGCTGGTTTGGGGGCGGCACGCGCTCTCTCGGGCATATTCGCACACGGGCACTCACTGAGTGGTAGGATCTCCACAGGACAAGCCTTTGAATACGCCTGAAAAACGAGTTTCATCCGACTGTTGTTGACCCTTACAATTATCACAAGATTTTAACCGTCAATGATGCTTCGACCGGGCGCGACAGAAGAACGCAATGACAAGGCAGTAACGACGAGTGTCATTCCCGTATAATGGAAACTTGTAATGGCTTTTGAAATTATGGTCTGTTTACGGTCTTTGCTTTCACTGCAAAATTTACACCTCAGTTGTCCTGCATGAACGAAACATACATAATTCAACGCATCAAGATAATTCACATTCATGCCTGCATCTCTGAAACCCACAGAACTCCGGGGATTCCTAAAGACACCCCCCATTTTTGTGGCGTAATTCAAAAACTCGTAGGGGGTATGAAACAGGAACGTGTCGGAACCTGTTCTTTCGTCATGTTTACACCTTTCACATATCAAAACCAAGTCATGCCAGATCACTGACCTACTCTGCATTTTAGCACAGCATGTGACCAAAACTGCACCAGGTGTCATCAACGCACAAAGTTAGCAAACCAAAAGCTTTAGGCGAATCAGCGAATCGTTTTTCATTTGATTCTTTTTCTTATTTTCTCGGACCTCCGAACCAGGGAATCCGGATCCAAGGGATAATGGTCTTTCACGCTTGCTGAAGGATAAAACACGCTTTTCGTTGACAGAGGGCCGAGGTCCACTTGGCTAAACGGCCCAATGTAAGGCAATATCAAAATGCACTTAGTTCTCGAGGCCCCTTCCCGTCCTCCGAACGGGAGTGTGTGTGCAGGCTAAAATAAGTGATCAGTGTGCGGACTACAATAAAGGAGACGTCAAGCTCGGCGAGAATGGAAAAGAAAACCCTTGTCTGCTCAGATAGCGAGGATCTTGTTTGCACTAAACCCAGACTGTTAAGGCAAGCGAAAAAGTATAGTCCTGATTTCAACTGGGCCAATTTCTCAGTTCAGAAGCCTGCCATCACCATTTCCTGTTACTCCGCAAGAAGATATCCAAAATTCCGTTGCATGATAACGGTCGGCTGAATTTCCTCTGTTGGATTTCAAAGTTCAGGAAATTGTGTCGCCAATGGGAAGTATCTATATAACACTTTAAAAATTTGGGAGACAAATCACCACTTTTGGAAAATTACGTGGGACATGCCCACTTCAGCCCCCGCAGAGGACACCCATGGGCAAAGGCACCAGAATAGCAGAATGCCACTACAGCGCCCTGGCTGAACTAGAATGTATGACTTGATAAGCATTCTACACGAGTACTAAGCTATGTCTCTTGAAGTAAATTGTCCTTTAATACATTTGTTTCAAAGGATTTGAGAAATATAGATGTCTACACCACAAAATGGGCTGCTGGGAACATACTGGCTGTTGTTTCACAGTTTCACAGAGCTCGAGTCCCACTCTTGCAAAAATATGTCTCAACCGTCCAAAACTAAGAGGGAAAAGTGGTGTTCCAGACTGACCGTGAAACTGCCAGTTACATCGACAGTCTTATATAACAAGGCACATTCCTCCTGAAACGGTTCTGTAGGCAGACATAAGAACGTCTTGATCATACACCGGGAGGCTAAATATCCAGCAATATTTGGCCGGAGCAAACAAACATCCGGCCGGATACTGGATGCCGAGTAATCTCTACCGAATACCGGGTAATCCGGCCGGACCGGATATACGGTGCATCCCTGGTAGGAAACTCCCTAGTCTCCATCTGGCCTCTATCTGAGATATCGTCAGGGGACGAAAAACAAGCGATAGCCGTGTGGCCAAGGAACCCATCACCAACCCGTTCGACCCCGTCAGGTCAACCGTTTTGTTCGTTTGACCTGACCTCCCAGGTCAGGCCAAACTTTATGCTTGGGAACTATACGTCATATATTCCAGAGTTAAAAACGACAAATATGGGGCCATATAGGTCTGAAATAGTCTCCTTTCAATTTCCAATGCCTAGGTCAATGACCTCGTTTGACCTTGAAAAGGTCATCTGATTTCATGCGCGTCGGTTGCCGTTAATGCACACGTATTGCCCTAAACAGTAAGAAAATCTACATTTAGCACAAAAATCGTTCCGCAAGCCATCAGTAATGAAGTCATGGCTCAGTAACCCCAGATGACCAGGGTTCACTTTTTCAAAACATGCGGAATGAACTTATCGTCAGCTATAGTAAATTTCCCGGCGCTATCGAGCGCCGTACTGCCGTGGTCCCGGAAAACACTGCTTGAGGGTGGTATCCACCTTCCCTCGTCCGGCGAAGGTTAACCATACGCATACCATCAGTCCCGAACGCAATTATCACATCGTCAACTGACCATTACGTTATTATTTATATGTATATATTATATATACATTACATATATTATATATTACATATTAAATATATGATAGATTTATATCATATATATTGTGATATATTATATAATATATGTTATATACTTACATATTACGTTACGCAATCAACAGCGAACCCTAAACAAAAAAAAACAGTGCCAAGGTGTTTACCCAGAAATATACTGGCATTTGCGTGTTTTGATAAAGTTACTCAAAGAGACAGCGTCCAAGCCAGAACGAGCCCTAAGTAGAGCAGTTTTGTGGGATTCCCGGCCCCACCTTTTTCGTCTCCGGCGCCTTGCCGGTGCCGAGCACGATGGCCTGCGTCTTGACGCCGGTCGACGTGCGGAAGCCGATGACGCCGCGCACATTGCCGCCCTCGGCCGGCGTCCAGTGGATGGCCAGCGAGGCGTCCATCAGCGGCTCCAGGCTCAGCTCCAGCAGGTCCACGCGGAACCCCAGCGACTCGGGCACCTTCTCCACCGTCAGCTGTCGACAAACCAGGCCGGTCGGCACGGTGAAGTGGAGGCGTCCCAGATGACGCACAACAGGGGCGCGCGCCAGCGAAAGCATCAGGCGTTTGGTTACGAACATCATAACAGTTATATTTTAGTGGCAAACTCAAAGGAATGTGCTGACAAACCAAATCGAATTGAGTTTTACTCGAGACGTTTTGTCTGACGCTGACTGTTCAGTGTGTGCCAAAATGTTTCGTCGCAAGGGACAGATATCGACTACAATAAAGTCAACATTGACGGAATAATGGGCAACGACCAAAACCGTAACCACGAGAAGTTCGTGCGTTCATCTCAGAGGCCAGGTAATGAACCGAATCTATTAATGATCTCGCAAGGGACAGATATCGACTACAATAAAGTCAACATTGACGGGAATAATGGGCAACGACCAAAACCGTAACCACGAGAAGTTCGTGCGTTGATCTCAGAGGCCAGGTAATGAACCGAATCTATTAATGATCTCATCACCAATTGCCTAGTTCCAGACTGCCGATAAGTCAGTTCCTGACGACCATCACCAAACACGCCTCATAGCACTTTCGGACCACTTCCCGACCGAAACCGTTACAGAACACCAAAACGCGTGGCCGTCACTCACGTCGAGAGCTTGCTCGGTCGGATTCTGCACGACGAGGCCGACAGTCTTAGTGACGCCCACCTTCACCGTGCCAAACGACACCTTGGGAGTGGAGGCGAACCTGCGCAGGGCCAGCACTGGCACCGGCTCTGGGCTGGCAGCCGGTGCCCTCTGGTTTGGAGGCGTGCGCTTCACCTGTGGAGGAACAATGGTCCCATTGAGCATCTTGCCAGGTAAAGAAATCTGCATGCAACAGCTGCATATTTGTGCTAAGAATGACAAAATGAATGGGTAGTATATGTGCATTGTTCTCAAATCACCAAATGGTCACCACTGATTTGGCAGTCACCTTTACTTCAATGTGACTGGTAATGCTGAGTACTGTTACTCAGCCTCTTCAAAATGCACAAAGCCACATTAAATGATGACTTTACTTATATTCATTATATTCATATTTGTGTTGCTTATGTTCCAGGACAGGAAACTGAATCTTGGCTTTATACATTTATTCCAATAAAATGGTGAAAGTGGCTGAGCTTTTAAAGCTATGGTCCTGGTGATACTTCCATATGCTTAAAACATACTCATGTGGCTTAAAAATCCAGTTTTAAACCAAAGGTATCAGACCATGCTTCATATTTCTGAATTACTCACTTCAAAACAAATGCATTTCATTGTTCCCCCTGACTAACTTACCTCAAAGGAAACTGCTCTTGTTGCCATGGTCTGAAATAAAGCATCACATTTTTAGTGCTGTAAGCACAATGTAGGGACTCAGCCAGCAAAAAATATGTAAAAAACATTTGGCAATGATCAGCAAAGCTGAAAAACAAATATGGACATGTTCTACTGGTAAAAGGGCTAAAAATTGCTGTCACAAGATGTAAGTTATATGACAACAGTAAGTCATTTCCATTTGCTTGTTTGCTGCATTCACTGGCACATTGTTAGATTACTCATATTCTCTATATTCAATGAAAGTAATTTCAATAGTAAGTACTTCAATGCGAATCATGATTATGAAAGGGCAATACTGATGGCATAAGGATGGGTATTTGTCGAGTTACATATCTACACATTCAAATGTAGTCCAAAAGAACCCACCTTTTCCGCTCAGGCGCTGACAAAGTTCAACGGTAAATGTTTCTTTACCGAAGCTTCTCAATGGCTCACGCAATCACCCACGTTCGACAATGAGCAGCTGGGGCATGATCGGCACGGAAAGATGCAGAGACCATAAGCAGTGGTCAATGAATCGGTTGACAAAGAGTCAGAAACTTCGGCGCACCACCCCTCGACCCACGAAGACAACAAACTGCCTCAGTAACCGTGCACGCGATCGACCTTTTAAATTCAAATGGAGCGGTCAACGCCAAGGTTTGGCTGATGTCATTTGTTCGTTAAAACACAGCTAAAATCAAAATGCGTTAAAGCAAAGACTTTTACTTCAAGTTACAGTCGAACTTTATTTTTGCATAACTATAAGAGCATTGGTTCAAATTTCACGTTAAACTCACAAAAAATGCCGAAAATTACCAAAATTATTCCTTTAATTTAATATGAAGTGACAATGAGAAAACGAAAAAAGCTGCTCACTAATAGACTGGTAGTCAGCTTTTTCCATGAAGCATCTTCAACCTGATGCAAAAAATTTTTTTAGTAGTTTGCTCCCCCGGTCTGATATCTGTTCCTAAAGATTAGACATGGGATTAACAGTCTATCTAATAGTAAATCTATTTGTTGCAGTCCAGCATTGGTCGTAAAAAGAATAACTTGAGGCATACTAAAAAGATACGTTTCTTGTATTACAAGCATGGGCAAAAAATGGGAACATTTTTCGTATACCGTAATTTTAAGTATCTGAGTCGAATTTCCTACCATAATCATTATGTTCTCTTAGATGTGTTATTTCTTTGCCTTTCTATGTGACGACGAAATGAAAAAAAACGCGCAGTTTGAATTCCAAAGCTATTTTCATATGTTCCCTCTATAGTCTTTATATCAATGGTTTTTCTATCGAATTTGATAAGGTTTTGAGGAAGTTTCACATAATTCTTTCTTTCATAACAAATTTTGGTGGATGTATTATAACCTAATTGTTATTACAGCGCATTTGAGACAAAAATAAAATCACGCCAGGCAAGCGCGCAATCTTTCCAACGATTGTGTCAAAGGCGTATAAGATAGCTAAGTCCGCCTAGAACGGTGCATGAGATTTCCGAGGGCCTTTCATAATGTCCAGATTTCCCTACGGTCATTCTGCTGGTCTGTGCTGACAAAAGGAAAACATTTATTGGATGAAAGGGTAAACTTTACATTATCTGGAAGGCTGAATTCAGTACATCATGGACTATTGTAAATAGGGGAATACATAATGGAAATGGAAGGTAAGGATGTATTGCATTTGTTGCAAAATTTTGTTCAGTTATCCTGATTTCAAAAATGCAGCAAGTTTTGCTATTGTGACCTGCTCAAGAGTTTTCCAAGGGAGCAGTTTGGCCCCAAGGGGCTTATCCCAAATACCTATCATGCCATTTATAATGTTGGCTCCTTGCAGTATTACATTTTCATTCAAGAAGAGCTTGATCCCAGAAACATTCCTGTGTACCAGTGTGTTGTAGTAGGATTGTAATTTAAGATGGAGAACATGGAGTTGTGCATGAAAACTTAAATATTGTGCAAATGTCCTGGTGATGTGCAAAGGTTTTCTGGTCTCTGTTCTCATAAGTAGCATTGTTTATTGAGCTAGCTGACACTGCTACATTCCTAAAGTTTATGTCTATACACCCCAGCCTAGACTACAGGCTTTGGCAGATAATGATAACATTTTATTGACACATTGTGGATTGTAATTACAGGTTGTTGCTCACAATGTCTGGAAAGATCATGTGTAAGGGGAATACATTGGTTAGCCAGAAGAACACAAAGTATTAGCTCATGATCTAGAGGTCCTTGCTTATCTCTGTGCACATTTTGCTCTTTGGTACTCAATCCCATGTTGCAGCCACATTTAGTGGGGTTCAAAAATGACTAACCATTGTTAAAAATGGTAGAGGCTTTTCATTGCTCTGTATCAGTCCCTGAAGTTAGTAAATCCCTTGTATTTCCTCATTGTTACTAATTTTGGTTTGGAGCATTGTTCTACAGTTAATGCTTTTAGTTTTGCTTCCTCCTTGTCCATGTTGAGACATAACATAGCCATTCATTTTTGTTTCTCTGCATGAAAGGTACAGGTATTCAGGAATATATCTGTCATGCCATGTGCAGTACATGTAATACTTGAGGGATCAAACTCATAGCAAAGATTATACTTTGACTGTATTTAAAGGAAAGTGAGGAACTGTGGTCAGTGATTGAGTAGATGCAGTGAATAGAATAGTGATATAAATATAATATATATATAATATAAATATAAATAGAACAGTGAAAGGCAGTTGATCGCATCAGCAATGGAAAGTGTCCCAGTCACACACATTATGTAGTCCACCACCAGAGCTGGCATACCATGTTTCAAGGCAAGTCTGCAATATGTTTCAGCATCGCCACCACCAGAGCCGTGCCCGCCGGAGCCATGCCTGTTCCAGCTGGTCCAGGTGGCATACCTCTCGGCGGCAGATGGCCCGGCACCGGCGGAGCAGGAGGCCGCAGTCAGCCAGGTGGAGGCTGCCTGTGCTGCTGAGCCCGGCCGGCTCGAGTTCGTGCAGGCGGCCGTGACGCACCTGCTGCGCCGCCAGCTGCTGGTGCGGCACGCACCGGCCTTCTGGCGCCGCCTGCTGGCCGGCGAGGTGGCCGCCGCTGTGGACGAGCTGTACGAGCTCGTCAGCCGGCGCGCAGCCGCGCTGGCCCGGCTGCAAGCGCTGTGCGAGCGGCTGGGCGCGCCGCTGCTCTGCCGCGGCCAGGGCGTGGCCGATCTGGCCGCGCTGCAGCTGCGCCTCCTGGAGAGTGCGCTGTTCGCTCGGCTGGCGCCCGGCTTCGACGCGGCCGTGCGCCGCTTCTACGAGCGCGCCGCGGCCGCGTGCGGGCCGGCCGACGGCGGCGAGGCGGCGGCGTGCGACGTCTGCGGCGCGGCGCCGTGCGACTGCGCGCCGGAGGAGGCGCGCCGCGTCAGCCGGCGGCTGGCCGAGCTGCGTCTGCTCGGCCCGCTGGCCGGCGGCGTCATCGCCGACCTAGTCTGCCGCCAGATGGCCGAGCGCGTGGACGCCGTGTGCCGGGCGGGCTTCGCGCAGAGCGCCGCCTGCCGGCTGGAGGGCTGGTGCGACGAGCAGCTGCGCGACTGGCGCCGGCTGGTCGGCGAGGAGGCCGGACTGGAGGCGGTCCGGCAGCGCGCCGTCGCCTACATGTACGAGGCGTACGCGCGCCGCCGCATCGACCAGCTGTTCGACATGATCGTCGACTTCCCCGACTCGCAGCCGGCGCTGGAGGACCTGCGCGCGTGCCTGCAGCGGACGGCGCTGCGCTCCGAGCTAGTCAGCTCACTGCGCCGCGCCGTGGCCACGCGGCTGCTGCACCCGGCCGCCAACACGGAGGACATCCTGTCGGCGTACGTGTCGGCGGTGCGCGCGCTCCGCCTGCTCGAGCCGGCCGGCGTGCTGGTGGACCTGGTCGGCGAGCCGATCCGGCAGTACCTGCGCGGCCGCGAGGACACGGTGCGCTGCATCGTCGCCTCGCTGACCGAGGACGGCGGCGGCCCGCTGGCCGAGGAGCTGGTGCGCGGCGAGCCGACGGTGGCGCCGCCCGACGGCGACATGCACGACTGGCAGAACTGGACGCCGTACCCGCGCGACGCGCCGCCGGCGCGCGACGCCGCCGTCTCGCCGCAGGCCGACATCATCTCCATGCTGGTCAACATCTACGGCAGCAAGAACACGTTCGTCAAGGAGTACCGCAAGCTGCTGGCCGACCGCATCCTGCGGCAGACCACCTACGACCTGGACCGGGAGCTGAAGTACCTGGAGCTGCTGAAGCGGCGCTTCGGCGACTCGGAGCTGCACGAGTGCGACGTCATGCTCAAGGACCTCTTCAACTCGCACCGCATCAACTGGCACGTGCATTCGGAGGAGAGCCGGCGGCTGCGGCGGCCGGCGGAGGCGGCCGCCGCGTCACCCGGCCCGGCCACCCCCGCCGCGGTCGCCGCCGCCGGCGACGCGTTCCCTGTGCACGCGCTGATCCTGTCGGCGCAGTTCTGGCCCGACTTCAAGGAGGAGACGCTGGCGCTGCCGGCCGAGTACGAACGTTGCCTGGACGAGTACACGCGCGAGTACCAGGCGCTCAAGGGCAACCGCACCCTCTGCTGGAAGCGGCACCTGGGCACGGTGGAGCTGAGCGTGGAGCTGTCCGGGCGCACGCTCGAGCTGAGCGTGACGCCCGTGCACGCCGTCATCCTGCACCACTTCCAGGCGCGGCCCTGCTGGACGGCCGCCGAGCTCAGTCACGCCATGCGCGTGCCCGTGTCGGCGCTGCGCCGCAAGGTGGCCTTCTGGCTGTCGCAGGGCGTGCTGCTCGAGCCGTCGGCCGACGTGTACCGGCTGAATGAAGGCGGCGAGGCGGCGGCGGCTGGCGGCGGCGAAGCGGCGCTGCTCGAGGACGACACCGACTCGCCGATGACGTCCACCGAGGACCAGAAGGAGCGCGACCTCGAGGTCTTCTGGAACTACATCGTCGGCATGCTGACTAACCTGGCGTCGCTGCCGCTGGACCGCATCCAGGCGATGCTGCGGCTGTTCGCCATGGACGGCGCCGAGGAGTGCTCGACGCACGAGCTGCGCGCCTTCCTCGACAAGAAGGTTAAGCAGCACAAGCTGCTCTTCAGCGGCGGACTGTACCGGCTTCCCAAAACCTGACCGGCGAGAACTCTTGGATGGATGTGCGCCCCCTGCGCAGACGCGGTCGGCCCGGCAAGGCTGGCGCGTGCGGTCATTGGCGAACGCTGGTTCGTTACTTTAACCATTGTTCGCCTGGCGTTAGCGATTTGTTACTGCCGCTCGGGATTTGCTGTTTAGGACTGGCTGTTATGGACCCGTTTCCCATTGTTCTCCGCTCGATATCCGAGCAATGAGGATGGACGACTGTGCGCGGTGCCTGGCGATGCGCTGCGTATTTTTGCACCGCGGTCGGGGTCGTTGGTCGCCACTGCCGCGTGACGTCGGAAATCCATCGTTTATTTCAGTCTGGCCGCGGTATGCGCTCCAGTCATTTCTTTCATTACGACTCGAACGTAATCGGTTTTCTCTTTATTGGCGCCAGCTTGTAGGAAGCTGTCAAAAATAAGAGTACATGCTCTCGCAAGTCTTTTCCGACCCGTCTTATGGATATGGCATCACAGATATTGGTCATTGTCGAGTGCGAATTGTTTTTACCCGCATTCACGTTGCGCCAGTTGCATCAACGAATAGCCATTAAGTTACGATGTTCGGAGCATCCAGGTCATGTCGATGGTCATGACTCCATCCTTCACACGTTGCCCCTTGCCAGAGCCCCGAACGTTCCACGAATCTCATGCTGTACATCAGTTGGCTTCTGCTCTGTTTTATCTCCAGGCTGGAACGCATGCGGGTTTTTCTGATGGAGGCTCAGAGGTGGAAGACTGATGAAATGTGTAACAGGCCGGCTCTCCTCCGGCCATACTTTCTCCCTGGTTATCTGTTGGCTGTCTTCCGTAGGAGAGGGACCGGGCTCGTTCCCCACGTTGGATGCACCTTTGTCACGTGTTTTTTTCAGTATCATTCCCTGTTGCCGTCAACGTACCACTTAATGGGTTGACGACCTTCCCCCCCCTCCTGCCTCAGCCTATGTCGGAAACAAGAATCCCGGCTTGGCCATACAATACATGCAAAAGATGTGGGAGGGGCAGCGACCTTTTTCGCATAAAGTACAATATAAAAAGGAGATGGCCTTGAGGCCCCGATACTTCCCCCCCCCCTTCTTACGCTTATGCCGTGAAGCTGAAATGCACTCTGGCAGTCCATTAAACCTGAGATTAGATCAGACATTTTCCGGGTCATTTTCTGAAAATCCATTTACAAAATCATTGTCATCCATCGCGCATGATTTCAAGCTTCCGTAACATCATTTTTAATGATTAAACGCCATCTGGTGGAGCATTGAAACTTCCGTAGATGGCAGCCGGTATTTCGGCCTCGGGCTTGCTTGATGTTCTGATTTTCTTTTCATAACTCTAACTTAGTTTTTTCACCCCCATTTTTCTCGTTCCCAGCATCCCGTTTCGCGAAGCAATGAACAGAAATCCTTCCTGAACAGAAAATCATTTTGAGTTTCCACGTCTGTGTACGACCTAGTAGGGGAACTTCTAGAAAGAAGAAGAGAAGTACGTACTGCGCATGAAGGGTGATGACATTCAACAGCTGAACGCCTTCGCTACTAAGCGTACGTGTCAACCATCAACAAACAGTCGCGTTCAGTTCCGTTGGTGTTCTGGAAATCGTTCGACACGAAGAGAGGTGCCTGTGACGCATCGTCTCCTGAGCTACTTTGCCTAGATCTGTGCTGCATAGCTGATCGCCAGTGCATCTTGGGAAGAAGGCAACAACAGTCGAAGAAAATGAATCCCGATCGGTTTATCCGAGGGTTGTCTGGGCATCTGTAAGTGCGGCATTTTACTTTTGCCTATTGGCTTTTTCGTGGGCATCGCCATTTCTGTATTGGATGTATGTGTTAGGAATGTCTGCCATCATCACAAGATTATTTTATTTGGGCGTGTGGTTAAAGCCTCACAACACAAAATGTTGGCAGCAGGAGAGTTGTAACTGGTTGCAGTAACCATTGTGATGCACCGAATATCCAGACTGCAGAGCTTGGTATGTGCTCACCTAAAGTAAGCTGTAGTAGTCAGGAATGCGTGCCTGGTGTGTGCCTGGACCAGTTTATTACATGTCAGGCAGACAGGCTACTAGAGCATTTTGCTCCCACAAAAATCTGGTTGTTTCTCTTCAGTTGTGGACATTAGACTCAACATTAAAATCTGCCCCAGGGAATCTTTATAAGTTGGAAAGTTCACTTCTGTGCCAAAAGAAATCTTAAGATTACTTAAGCAGCATCAACTTCAGTAAATGTGTAAGTTGATATCACGTTTCCGCATTATTTGCTTGGCAATGTGATTGTTTTTTCTCCTCCAGTGACTGCAGTTTCATTTTTTCCAAGCAGTCTTTAGCAGTGGCACCAGCCACATGTACCTGAACATGGGGGTGCATGCCAAAACCACTCAGTGCACACCCAAAGAGAAGTGCCTGAGCTGGCATGAAGTGTCTGTTGCACATCAGTGAGATCTTGTCAAAATGTGCCACAGTTTGTAGTCTGGCTGTATATCCCTGCACTTATTGTGACATGTAGTCTTGTGGCATCTTAGCACCTGCACATTTTGAAACATGAAGGTGAATGTAAAACAACAGATTTTATTGTGTTATTCCATAATGGCTACATATGTTATTGCCTCTTGATGGACCATCTACATTTTGGAATGGTATTATGCATCATTGTATATAAGTATTTGCTTAAACATTTTATAAAAACTGTGATTAGTTTGCTGGAAAATAGGTATTTGGTAAAAGCAGGTAAATAGAATTGCAGACAGAAGAAAAATATATGTTGTTGGTGTCAAACAACAGGTGGTCTAGTTTTCAAAAGAAGAGCTTTCACTCTTTTTGCATGTATGAAATACATTCAATCATCTGCTGATGGAGAAGTGGTGCCAATTTAGGCATTTTTGCCATTGCATGCATGCAGTTTCTAAATGATTGTTTTATACATGTCTGGAAATGCATCCATGAAATACTGGAGAATTTTGCCTAATTAATGAACAGTTGATATTAATCATCTGAAAAAGTGACTGATTAGAGTACAAACCATTTTTGTCAAACCTACACCAATGCGTCATCCCTTGTGATCTTGAAATGACTGCATCATAAACAGTTCTGCTCTGTTTGTGTTTATCATGCCATTTGTGGACTTGTATAAGTCAAAACTGTAGTTTAGGCCAGAGATGCCAAAATGTGTATCAGTGCATGAGGGGTCAACAATGGGCAATGGACAAACAAGATTTCTTTGGAACCAGTCATGGTGTGTGATGTAGGTTGTGGTGAAAATATCCCTCCTTCCAGTGCTATGCAATGTTCTGTGAAAATGTGAAAAGTGATTGAAATTGATTGGAAGTGTAGCTAAGAGATGCTGGACCTGCAGTGGATGCCACCAGCATGCTCATTCACTCTGAGTTTTAAACTTGAAAGGGTTACATTGTTGCATGGGATTGGTAATCAGCCATTGTAAGGCATAGTTGTGTGCAAAACTCTTTGAAAGTGTCTTTTTTGGAATTGTTATGTTAAATGGCCCAGGAAACATGCATAACATGCACCTAGTGCAGACTTCAAATTTGACTTTGTCAGTGACCTTGCTTTTGATGACCCCATGCTGAGTAACATGTTGAATATGATGCCAAGCTATCTGAGACATATTATGGAGAAATCAGTTTTGGTTTGTTTTTTGTTGTGACTGGGGAACTCTAGGGAGGATCTTCACTTTGTGATTAGACCTGACCTGAGGCATTATGGGTGGCACCAAAGTAAAAAAATAAATATTTGTATCTGGGCTGCATTGCCTTGTAGTACCATTTTCATTGGGAAAATCAGGCAGATTGTTCTAGAAACAGATTGGGCCATTATCATTACTCACCATCCAACTGAAATTATGGTTTCACTGGATGTTGGAAGTCCTTTTCACCTACATTCCAGAAGACAGCAGTAAACTTCAGAGAGTAGCAGAACTACACCAGTACTCATATCTCCCACATTTGAACCACAACTGGGTGATTCTGGAAAAACTCCTGCAGACCTGCATGGCAGATGCACTGTGTGGACAACCAGAGAAAAAGCTTTTGTGCTGCAGGACAGACATTGCTTGTACTTTGCTGATGTCTGGAACAAAGTCCTGTGGGAAGCTGAGTTGCAATGTAGCATCTGCTGCAGTTACATCCACGACGTCTTTGACGACGTCCTGCACCTTAACCATCGTTAGAGACTGAGATCGGCGATCCAGCAGCGTTCGGCCTTGTGGAAGAAGCATGTAGTGGTGGAAAGTGGTACCCAGAGCAACACGTGAACATCACAGTCTGCTGCAAGTCCTCATACACCGGACAATGCACGAAGACTTTCAGTGAGCGTCGGGAGTTGTATATGACCATAGTGGTATGGGCCTTCATCAAACATGCAGTCTGAATACTGCCCTATTTGGGAAAGTGTGCATGCAAAGTTCCTCGTGGTTAAGCAAGTGCACAACAACTGATATCAAACAAATCAGACAGTGAGATGAAGCTTTGCCCGGACCACTCACCGAGATATCTGCATCCGATAACAAGAGCAGCATCACTGTTTTAACCATTGGTTAAAGAGCTCACCTTATGAGATTGATAACGAGTTCTGCTGGTGGTCATGAATGACATATCGCCCGCGCGGGCCAAAACAGCCAACTGGGACATGTCTACCACAAGAATAAGAAATTGGTAAACATCATACAAAAAAGTCCGAGCACCGACGAGCATCACATAAAGCATGTTAGTGTCATGTATTGTTTTTCTTGTACTCGGGAGGATTGTAGACTATTGGGAGAGCTACATTGATATAACAACCTCAATATTTTAAGAAAGTTGAATTTGCACACTTGAAGATTGGTGCGCCGAAAGATCATATGCGTGAATGTCACAGAGAACTGACACAGGATAATCTTAATCAAAGCACAGTCATCATATCTAACACTGATAGAAACGGGCTTGTCATACTGGCAGCATTTGACGACGTGAGAACATCGTTCACTGAACAGATGAAATTTTGTATTGGATGGGAAATGTGGAAGTATGTTATATACGAAGGCTGTGGGGCGAAGATCTAAATCATTGTTGATACATGATTGTGCGCTCGCTCTGCTGGGTTTCTTTCGACGGTGCCTATCATCATTTCCGGCACTGTTACCTGTTTCAGTACTCATGTTGTCATCTTTGTTTCTGAGCAAAGAAAAAGTACTCCAGAGTGTGAAACGTAGCGAAAAGACATGCCCAGTTCCTGTAATTCAGTACATAAGTGAGTTGCCAAAGCTTAGAAACTGGTCCGAAATATTTCGCAAAATGGAATAAAATTCGCAAAGGCAATATATACTGTTGTCTGCAACAGTATATATTGCCTGTTACACTGTTGTCTGCAACGAAGAAGTTTGAAAGAAAACATCGTGCCAGCCATAAGCCTGTCACATTTAAACAGTCGTAGAAATCTGCGGGGATTCAGACATGCCATGTTTAAGAGGACCCTTGACTTGCTGAACTGGACTGCTGGTTAATTTAAAACACTTGTTTGTTGATTATCCATGAGTTATTAATCACGACATTTCTGTGAAGTTGGCTACGCATGCCTGTATTTCCCTGTCGAAATGGAATGGTAGCTATTCCAGATTTTGTGTAAGCAAGGCATTCGATGTAGCGGCCGATGGTCCCGGTCGCCCTCGTCGTGTCGTCGTCCCCGGCACCCGCTCCCCGCGTGACCGGCCGCCGCCGCCCGCAGCGAGCCCTCGGTGCGGACCCACCTGAAGAACGTCTACTCGGCGGTGACGATATCGACGCTGCTGGCCGGCACTGGCAGCGCGGTCCACCTGTTCACCGGCCTGCTGTCCGGCGGCCTGCTGTCGGCGTTGGCCGCCATGGGCTTTATGGCCACGCTGCTCTTCACGCCCGACGACGGCAAGAACACGCTGAAGCGGCTCGGCCTGCTGGCCGGCTTCTCCTTCTGCACAGGTGAGGTCACGGCGGCGGACGGAGGACGAGGACCAGGGTGCGTTTTGGTGTTGCGCTTGTTGGAAGTGGTCAGATGCTGGCCGTGTCTGGTCCACTGGGCTTGCTGCTCGTGCTTAACTGGTGGTGGAACATTGCCAGGGTCATTCAAACTATTTATGTTAAGTCTATACGTCCCGCGTTGCGTTTTCATTATTGCATTGTTGTATTGCATCTAGTTATGCCATTTTGTTGAAATTGCATCATATCCACATTTGCATACTGCATAAATGTGCCATTGCACTGTGTACCCGCTTATAAGGCGTGGGCACGTACTTCATTGGAACTCCATTGCTATGGCATCAGAATGCCTATGTGGCATTAGTGGATGCCACTGGCATCCACTAGTGCCATAGTTGCCGAGCCCTAGAATACCAATGGTAACTCGCGTATCGGTCCGCGAGCGGTGGTCAGTGGCGATGTCCGGGCTGCCCTTACGGCGTTCACAGCGAGAATCAGTGTAAGCGCCAGCATTACCTGACGCCGGATGCCGGCCTGAGCCTGGCGACGTGGGCTGCCGACGTGGGGTATTTGTCACGCCGGTCGTTGTCGGTCCGCTGACGGCGTCTGCTCCGGTCGCCGGGCTCTGCCCCGGTAACCCCCGCGAGAGTCCCGCCGAACTGACGCAACGGCGGCGGGAGGGGGGGGGGGGGTCCGCCGATAGGGACTGGACTGAACTCGGACCGTGAGGCTGTGGCTTAGCTAATTCGAACTGCATTTCCAGTCCGAGTTGGTCGTGACGTTTTGAGGATTACGGCACCGAACGGTTGTTTTTGATACGGCCTGGGGATCCGGGACATTATGAGCGGATGCGTCCGTTCTTAGCCTGGGCATGGGAGCCCGGAGGAAGGAGAAAGGACACTAGCAGATTGTAGCCCAAAGGATGCATGCTTTACCGTATGCCTGCTATCCTGATATTGAAACTCAGCAAAGTGTAAGGGGCGTGGGATGACGGCCCGAGGATACCAGGTTTCAGAATTTCGATTACTATCGGTCTGGTCTTTAGAATAATGCTTGGTCAAACGAAGTCTTAAAATTTGTGTAAATGGCAATACTGTGTTGTGGCTCTGGCTAGGTTTTCGGAGGTAAAATTTCTCTTCATTAAAATCAACATAGTGTGTAGAGAATGGGACCTTGGAAGCCTATAAAGGTCAAGTCATGCGAAGGTATTAAGTCTGTTACTTCCCTGCAACGTGATAAGGTTGATGTTGGACTCCCTGGTTCCCAAACAAGTGGCTCTGCCGTTTTCTCGTTTAGTGTATGGCAGTGTAGAAAGGTGTTTCTCTGATGCCAGTTGCAGAATTGTCATGGTCGTTGTGTATTCCGTTTACATCTGCCGTGGCGGCGTGGCTGTGTGTGGCGTTTGCCAAGTCGTCTGTGATACCACCCTGCGCTCCTCTCGTTTATCCACTGGCGGGGTGACCGAAACCGCCGGCCGGTGATCAGAGCCCACGTGTCCCGCAGTCGGCCCCCGTCTGAGCCCCGCGGCCGCCCCGCTGACGCCACGCTCGTGCCGCGCAGGTCTGGGTCTCGGCCCGCTGCTGGAGCTGTCGATCTACATCAACGCCTCGCTCATCCCGACGGCGTTCATGATGACCAGCGCCGTGTTCATCAGCTTCACGCTGGCGGCGCTGTACACGCGCCGCGCCCAGTTCCTCTTCCTGGGCGGCATCCTCGGCTCCGGACTGTCGCTCATGCTCATGCTCTCGCTGGCCAACCTCTTCTTCAGATCGCGCATGGTCTTCCAGGTGAGAGGCGCGCCGGGGTGTGATCCGAATGTCGGGCGCTGACGAACGCGCTGCCAACGAGGGTCGTGAACTTTGTCTGAGCCCACCAGTTGACCGGATTTTTATTTTTTATACATTTTTTATTTTTGTTTTTGTCGTTTTTTGCTGATTTTGCGTTTTTATTTCGTTTCTTTTATTTATTTCTTCTTGTTCTTTTTTATATTTTTATTTCTTTTTTTATTTGCGCTACTTGTTTCTTCTCGTGAGAACGGATGACTGCTTGTGAGTAATGGAGACATGTTGGTAAATGCGACAGTGGTAGCGTTATCGTGCATGACTCGCCGCCTGACGTTTCCCGTGTCTGACGTCATCCACATCTGACGTCACCAATGTAACGTCACCGTGCGTCGACAGCTGGAGCTGTACGGAGGCCTGCTGCTGTTCTGCGGCTTCATCCTGTACGACACTCAGCTGATCATCGAACGCCGCCGCAACGGCGACAAGGACTACGTCTGGCACGCGCTGATGCTGTTCGTCGACCTGGTCGACGTGTTCCGCCACATCCTCGTCATCCTGATGCAGAAGGAGGTGAGCGCGCTTTGATACTCGTGGAATCATGTTCGGCGAACCTGTTGTAATGGCAACTGCGTATACGCGTTAGTATGTGTATATATATATATATAGAGAGAGAGAGAGAGAGAGACGTATATGTATAGATATATATATATATATATATATATATATATATATATATATATATATATATATACGTACATACACGTAAGTGTAGACTGCTGTACTTTTTTCTGTTATAACTGTTATATAATATTCTATATGTATATATATTTTATATATATATTTTTATATATAATAAATATTATAATATTTAATGTTATTCTGTTATATAATATATAACGACTCGATAACTGTCGACGAAACGGCATGCAGTGAAAGCAAATAGATCATCGCGTCATTTGCATGCTGTTGACAGCGTACTTAGAAGCGCTCCGAAGGGGCTTAGCGCGAGCAGCTGTGTTGACGCGATTTGTTGGCCGCAGGAGCGGAACAAGAAGAAGAACTGAGCGCCGTCGGCCGGCCGGCCAGCGTCCGCTGCCCGGCGCGTGCTCCCCCAGGCGGGGTGCAGGCCAGGCATGCTGCAGAAGATAACGCCTCGAGCTTCTCCGCCATTGTCATATCGTCCGGACTTTGGGCCGTGACCGCGTCACTCGTAACAATATTTCTGCGATTTGTGTTGTGGATCACTGTCCGTAAGAACGCGGCCGATGAGTCGTGTAATACACCACACAGTTATTCCAGCCGAGAGGGGTGATTCTGGTTGTTAGCGAGCATTGCAAGATCATTAAAACGAAGGAATCTGATAAGCGATACCGGGAAGTCTGAAGTCACGGGAAGTCTCGATAGTGTGGCAACCTGTTCCGAAACGAGGTATATACAAAAAGTGTGTAGTTAGTT
Organism: Capitulum mitella; assembly: GCA_030062745.1. Taxonomy (NCBI): domain Eukaryota; kingdom Metazoa; phylum Arthropoda; class Thecostraca; order Pollicipedomorpha; family Pollicipedidae; genus Capitulum; species Capitulum mitella. The sequence goes on from CP099848.1 coordinate 3,277,720, forward strand.
TCCCGTTGTCTATCGCCCTGGAATAATTAGACTGTGTGATTATTACTAACCCAACGTTTAATAAGCTAACATGGAATTCGTTGCCAAATGGGCCCCTGTGACTGTAAATTTCAAAGCAGTTTGTGCTTTCCGCCTGGTTTTTGCCTGTTTTATGGAAAACGATGCTCGGCCGAAGGCTTTTGTCAGCACTGATCGACCCTCTATCCAATTGCTCACAACCTCAACCTGCAATGATTGTCACTGAATGTTGTAATCTCTGCATGTTTGAAACAAGGGAAATCAGTCGTGGAATAATCTTCGATCTTGGCGGCCAGCTTTTTCACCCCGTGACGTGTAGTTCCAGACGCCGATATCAGCAAAACTCTGGTGATTCTATTTCTCTCATTGGTAATGATTTGGGAAGACTGTGATTCAATGGAAATAAATTTCGGTTTGCTGTATGTGTGTTGGGTTACGTTCTGTTCGAAATGCCTTGTGTCTGAAGTAGACAATCTATTTTTGCATCGTCGCGTTCGGTTCTTGCAGTCGGCCTCTTGTTTAAAATGACCCATGTTCTTAAAGAACTTCTGGGTCCGAAATTTCAGTTATGCGTTAGAGGCCTTGCGTTATTGACACCAGTGCAAATTGCCGCAGGTGTTATACAGACATGTACTTGCTAAGACGTGTTTTAGCATATCTCCGAGAAAACTACCTATGAAAACTACCCATACTATAAAAGCAATACCCCAGTCATTCGTTCGCAATAAAGTAGTGTACGAGTAGTGAATTAAAACCCAAACACAATGCTTCGGTAAAGACAGACTGTTGGCCACGAAAAACCAGACTGTTGGTCAAGAAAAATCGTTTGTAAGTTGCCTTGTTACGTCTTAGCGTCTGAAGCATTTTTTGTCCGCCTCTTCCACCCCAATGTACATATCAAACTCAGTCACGCTAGCATTGTCTCTGGGTGGCGTCCTGGATTCCACTGAAATTAATATATAAGATAAATAATTCAAATTATTTTATTTTAATTTATGTTGATCTGATTTAAGATTAATTTACGACATTTATTTAAAATGAAATGTAGTAAATTATTCGTATGAAAAATTAGATTAAATCAGACACATCGGATTAAAACTGATAACCTCCAGTGGCGCTTCGCTTCTTGCGTGGCTCATTCCACGACTACAAAGGGACGGAGCCGACATCCCCTTTGACCAAGGTACTAGACAAACCTTTTGGCCACTGCTGTTCATTCGGCCCGCGAGCCCAGCACTCGCAGTGTAAAGAACTTGTGTCCCACGTGAGCTGTATTTCATGTACACCGCTGACACCTGGCTCACCAGCATTTAACAAGAAACAGTGGGCGGCGGCGGCAGGCGCGGCAGCGCCACCGTCGCCGCCGGGCGCGGGGCGCCACCGTCGCCGCCGGCGCTCACTCGGGCACGCAGCGCGGCACCTTGGTCGAGCTCGGCACGTAGATGTCGGTGAGCGTGGCCGGGTCGATGTTGCGACAGACCTGGCCGCGCGGGCAGTCCAGCAGGCAGTCGACGCAGATCGCGCGGTCCACGAACACCTTGCAGACTTGGTCGGCCGGGCAGTTGGCCGACTCGCAGGACGGCACGCAGGACGGCGTGCCCGAGAGCACGGCGCACTTCTGGCCGGCCAGGCACTTCACGCCCGTGCAGGTGGCGGTCTTGACGCAGATGCTCATGCCGGCCACCTTCTCGCAGGCGAGGCCCTCGGCGCAGTCGACGTCGCGGCGGCACTTGGCTCCCGTCACGGACTTGCAGCGCGCTATGTTGTCGCGCACCTCGCACTGCTGGTCGTAGCGGCACTTGGTGTCGGCGCACGTGGTGGCCGTGATGCACTTGGCCGACCCGTAGTACTCTCGGCAGACGCGCGACTTGCTGCAGCGGATCTCCTTGCAGGTGGGCTTGGGCACGCACACGTGCTCGCCGCCGACGATGCGGCACTCCTCCTTGGCCGGGCAGCGCCGGTCGTAGCAGATGGGCACCACCATGCACGTGGGCACGGACTGCAGCACCACGCAGCGCTCGTTGGAGCTGCACGTGAGGTCGGAGCACTGAGGCGTGTCGACGCAGCGCGGCAGCCGGCCGATCAGCTGGCACACCTTGCCGGTTTCGCACTGCACGCCTTCGCACGAGCGGCGAATGGCGCAGCGCGGCCGGCCGTTGCGCACCAGGCACTCCTGGTCGTAGCGGCAGCGCAGGTCCGAGCACGAGGTCATGGTGACGCAGCGCGGCCGGCCGGCGATCAGCTCGCACCCCTTGCCGGGCGGGCAGGTGAGCGCGTCGCACGGCGAGGCCGGCGGCGCGGCGGCGGGCGGCGCCGGCACGCAGCGAGGCTTGCCCTCCATCAGCTTGCACTGCTCGTCGGCGGCGCACGTGAGGTCGGCGCAGGTCAGCATCACGCACATGGGGCCCTGCGTCTCCAGCATGCAGCGGTGCTCGGCGGGACACGTGACGTCATCGCAGGAGCGCGCCTTCTCGCAGCGCGCCCCCTGGCTGCCGTCGCGGCAGTACATGCTCTCGTCGCAGGTCATCTCGTCGCACGTCTTGGAGGGCTTGGCCTGGGCCTTGACCGGCTTGACGCACTCGGGCACGTCGTCCTTCAGCTGGCACTGGAGGCCGACCGCGCACTTGACCCCCTGGCAGCTGGTCTTCTTCACGCACTGGGGCTTGCCGGCCGACATGCGGCACGCCTCGTTGTAGGCGCAGGTCGTATCCTTGCAGGACGGCCTGGCCACGCACTGCGCCTTGCCCGCCGTCACCTTGCAGACGGTGTCCTTGCCGCAGGTCACGCCAGCGCAGGATGTCTTGGGCACGCACTTGGCGCTGCCGTCGTACGGTTTGCAGTCCTCGAGAGGGCCACAGGTCAGCAGCTCGCAGGGAGGCACCGGCTCGCAGGTGGCAGCACCGTCGACGATGGCACAGCGCTCCCGCTGGCCGCAGGTGACACCCTGGCAGCTGGTCTTGGCCTGGCAGACCGGCCGTCCGGACACCAACCGGCAGTCCTGCAGACCGCTGCACTGGATGTCCTCGCAGGTCTTGCTCTGGCACACGGGAACTGAGTCCACAATCTGGCACTTCTCGCTCTCCTGGCACTGAAGATCCGCGCAAGTCTTGCTTTGGCAAGTAGGAATCGATCCTACCATTACGCACTTTTGATTCTTCGCGCATTTTGTGTCTGCACAAGTTCTGGCCATGCATGTGGGTACTTCTCCCACCATTTCACATTTCTGATTCGCTCTGCACTCGATGTCTTCGCAGGTTTTACTTCGACAGGTTGGAGCTGATTCTACCATTTGGCATTTTTGATTCTTCCCGCATGCAATATCTTCGCAGGTTTTACTCTGACAAGTAGGAACGCCATCCACCATCTCACACTTCTGTTTCTCTCCGCACTTGACATCCTGGCAAGTTTTGCTTTGACAAACGGGGGTCCCTCCCACCATCTCGCACTTCTCGTTCTGCGCACACTCCACATCCTGGCACGTGTGGGGCCGGCAGCTGGGGGCGCCGTCCACCATCTGGCACTTCTGCCCAGCCTCGCAGTCCACCCCTGCGCAGGAGGACCTCACCTCGCAGACGGCCGCGCCGCCGACGATCAGACACTCTTGGTTATAGGCGCAGATGACGGTCTCGCACGAGGCGGGCACGGTGCTGGCGCGCGGCTCAGTCGTCTGCTCTGCGCTGACCTGGGACAGGGTCAAGCCGGCGCCGACGGCAGGCTCGCCAGCGGCCGGCAGGGAGCTGGTCCGTCCGGATGTGCCGGCAGCAGCGGACACCGGCGGCTCCTCCGCTCCGACAGCCTGCTTCTCGACCTCACCTGACGGCTTCGCTGGCTGAGCAGCAGACTGTTCAGGCTGAGCAGCGGGCTTTTCAGGCTGGACGACGGGCTTTTCGGGCAGGGCGACGGGCTTTTCTTGCCGAGCCGAAGGCTTTTGCGGCTGGGCAGCAAGCTTGTCAGGTTTACGGGCAGGCTTTCTGAGCTGAGAAGCTGGCTTCTGGGGCTGAGTGGCCGGCTTTTCAGGTTGGGCAGCTGGCTTCTCAGGCTGAGAGGACTGCTTCTCAGGCTGCATGGGTGGCTCCTCGGGCTGAGCAGCTGATCTGTCGGGCTGTAGAGACAGCTTTTCGGTTTTTGAAGGCTGCCCCTCAGTTTTGGCCGTCTGCTCTTGGACCTGAGTCACCTGTTCCACAAGCGAAACATCTGGTGGCTCGTACAGTGCTGAGAGACTCTCGGGCTGAGGCGACTGCTTGTCAGGCTGCGAAGACTGTTCCTCAGGCTGGGGCGGTTTCTCAGGCAGGACTGCCGGCGTTTCAGGCTGAACACCCACCTCCTCCGCCTGTTTTTCGGGCTGGGCTTTCTGTTTCTCCGTCTGAGTTGCCTGTGTTCCAGGCTGTTTTTCCGGCCGGGCGTCTGGTTTCTCAGGCTGAGCAACCGGCGTTTCAGGCTGAACAGCCGGCTCCTCAGGTCCGGCGATCTCGCTCCCCGGCTGGCCCGCCGGCTCGGGCTGCGCCTGCTCCCCAGGCTGGGCGCCGTCCGCGCCGGGCGCCGCCTGGCAGACGAACAGCGTGCGGCAGGGCGGCAGGTAACCGTCCAGCGAGTGCTTGCACTGCTGCACGGCGGCGCACGCCTGCGGCGGCGGGCAGCTCAGCTCCGCGCAGGACTTGGTGCGCACGCAGGCCGGCTTCTGCAGGGGCGGGCTGTACTGGGTGGCCTCGGCGGAGGCGTCCGGCTCCAGGCGGCAGTGGTGGCCCAGCTGGCAGGCGTGCCCGGCACAGGACGGCGGTCGAAGGCAGACGGCGCGGCCGACGCACGGCGGCAGGTACCCCTTCAGCGGCGCTTCCGTGCACGTGGTCTTGACTCGGCACTCCTCGCCGGCGGCGCACTGCAGCGCGTCGCAGCCTGCGGCGACGGCGGGCGTCAGACGGGGGTTCCGCGGAAGAGGGGGCGGGCACGTGGCGGAACACGCCACACGGATCAGACGGGGGTTCCGCGGAAGAGGGGGCGGGCACGTGGCGGAACACGCCACACGGATCAGACGGGGGTTCCGCGGAAGAGGGGGCGGGCACGTGGCGGAACGCGCCACACGGATCAGACGGGGGTTCCGCGGAAGAGGGGGCGGGCACGTGGCGGAACACGCCACACGGAGCTGGGAGAGCCTGCCACGCTGGCGGAGCGGCCACGGGTCGGATTCCTCAATCGTCCACCCGTCACCTAATATGACCTCGCCGAGAGCGGTTACTGCAAAGGGCTTATTAAAAATGTTCCAGACAACGCGGGCAAACATTCTTGGATTTTCTCTGCAAATGGTCAGGAAAGGCTCAGGGAGGTATGAGCAGTATTTACATAATTGTGAGGTGGTTTAATAAGATGCATTATCCCAAATGCAATATGTTCTCCCGAAAACCATCACGACCGTAGGGATTTGCAAGTCGCAATCTGGTCAGCGATGCAATCTATCTTAGGATCTTTTCGTTAACCCGTTTTTTCGCAACATTCATGAGTTTTAAGCCTAAGTATAAGAGTACAGGAGCCTGAGTAGATTCGCGGTTGCCCGGAGATCTGCTTAACGACCCCAAATATCTGCCAAGTAGCGCGGACACTTGACGGGCGCTTCGTGATCCTGGACTAGTCCGCAACAGTCCCCTAAAGGAAAGATACCTCGACAGACAGATGCCGTCTCCACCGGTGCAACGGCTCATCTTCAGGGGATTAAGCGTGTCTTTTGGATTTCAATAAACCCAAGCCCAAATTGAAAAGAACTTGAGTTGTTCATGAAAGAGCATGAGTTATTCATGAAAACAAGCCGGATGCGATCACCGAGTGACGACGCACATGGTACCGTTAAAGTAACCCGATCTTGGAAGAAAAAACATTTAACGTTTTTGTTGATTCTCCGGTTCCAGCTGACAAAACGCTTCGGTGCACGCCTGAGAAGCAAGAAAACACGGAGCAAGAAACCCGCAGTGTAAGGTCAGGAGGTCGCAGGTATGGCCTGAAAATTTGATGAATCACACTCTGCGCCATTGCCTGACATGCTTACTCCCCAGCCTGCGTCGAATAACCAACAGTTGTCGGGAGGATAATCCATGTCTTTGTTCCCTCTTCCTACGCCAAAAAGAACAACCCAAGTTCATATTCTTTAAACGTTTATGTGTAACTATGCATAGCAATAAGAACTGAATTGCGTTTTTTTCGTGAGCAGGGGCGTACCTTTACGCCTCCCTGCTGATGCACATGCCCCACAAACTAGATCTGTGCATCCACAAGCAAGGCCTGTGCACCCACAATCCAAAAAGCCACCAATGATACTAAAGGCAAGATTTGAACTCAGCACGGGAAAACTCATATAAATACATAGATGGCAGGTGCATATGTATGTGGGCGCCCACTGCATGACGAAAAAAATTAAAAAATATAAAAAGACGCAGCACAGAAATACACCCATAGGCGCTAAAGGGGCGCCATTCGCTCTTATGTCGTCATATTTTGAGTTTTTTAACCCCATAAAGGCAAAGTCCGGAATTTTTGGCATTTCAAAATAAAGTAGCCGAAATCCGAGTAGTTTTTGGTTTCCGGCTGGGGTAGGGCTCCTTCTGTACAACAACCAGCTGGCGCCTGAATGCACCTAAAAAGGATTTTGGAAAATTACGCCCTTAACCGTGAGAATGTGCGATCATCGTCCTCAGGGTACAATATTCCGTTGCGTAATTAACATAAGTGACTTAGGCTCTGATTTCTATGAATGTGAAACCGATCCATGAGCCTTGTCTCTGCGAGACAGTCTAGTTGTCTTTTCTTTTTGTTTATTTTCATATTCTTCATTTATGTTTTCCTTATTCCTATGTTTTCTTTCTTCGTGGCAATCTCGTAAGAGCTGTCGGCCATTTTTAATCCGTCCGTCGCATCTCTGCGCGAAGCTCCATTCAGTTAACCCCTCGATTTCCTTTGCTATTTGTTCCGATGCCTTCGGCGCCCCCACCATCTACGACTTGCCCCTGACAGGCCTCTTGCAGCAGGGTCAGTGTCATGTAATGGGTGGCCTGGCTCCCGGAGGCTCATCCAGGGGGCTCGCGTCTCTACAGAGGTAACTTTCTCCCGCCGCAGTTCGCGGCCGCTCCACACCTGTCGAGGCCGACGCGCAGTCGCCCAGACGGAGTACTGGACTGATCAGTGACCGGCGACACCCGCAGTCGTGACTCTCAGATCACGCTGCCGCCTGTACCGGTCGACCGACTTCTCCAGTTACGTGGCGACGCCGGCAACCGCCACGCCGGAACTCGTCAGCACGTGTTTACGTATCCTTACATAACCCCATTTAGAAGGATATTTTAAAAGAATAATTAGTGGCCTTGATGTCTGATATTGATATGATTTCCGTGGCGGTCTTTTGAAGTATCCCCATTTTTGGGAGGGAAGGGGAGGGGGCATAAAGCAGCCGTAACTTCCCCTATGGTCCATAGACCAATAGCGTCCCTTCACACAATTTCTCATGGGATCTTCAGATTTCCCTGAATTTCTTGACGGACTTCAGAGGTACGAGTTCGGGGATTCATGCTTTAATAATGGCACAAGACCTCGGCTTCTGAACGCGCCGAATCTTCCTGGGCACAGTCCATAGAAAATCGTGCACCGATAGTCATATTTCAGTCACCAATTTCACCTCATCGCATGCTTTTTTTAATCAGACGCTGGCGGAATGTTCCCAAAGTTAAGAGTGCATAAACAGAGTAGAAACGCTTTTAGAAATTCAACAGCACATCATCGATATTTGGCCGTTCCACATGTGAGCCAGATTTAAGAGTTTGTGTTATTCATGAACCAAATCAGACACAGTAGTCCGACATGCAAAGCGGATGCATTTTACCAAACAACAGAAATGCACGAGGATGATATCCCGTTCGACGGCTGCTTTGACTTGTTTGAATTTTCGAATGCTGCCGTCAAAACTCAAATTTTGTGGCTGAAAATTGCGACTGTCGCAGGATTCCAAATCATGTCCTTCACCACAGCCAAAAATTCGAGAACAAATTCCATGGTCCAGAGAAGAGCATGTGGTCAGCGTGACTATGTCACCTGATGGAACGTTCATAGGAGCTTGTGTTTAAGTACGGAGCAATGCAACATTCCACAAAAACTGTTGCAGCATTATTGAAAAGGCGGCTTTGAGAAATATTTGCCCTCGGCAGGAATGATCAAATGAACATTTATATATGCAACAGTCGGAGTTTGTTTCCTCTTTCCAACGTCCATTGTTTGCCGACTCGATAATACTCATCCTGTCACAGACGCGCAAACTGGAGACTTTCTGAACATAATGCGCACTTGTTGGGCATATTTTACCTGCCTCTCCCTATCTCCTGATTTATTCAGCTGACCGCGAAAAATTTTTCCAGGAAATACGTCTGTGGAGCACTTACATGTCCCTAAGCACACACAATTTTAGCCAGGCCAAATGAGGTCGCCGGAGGCCAAATGTTGTATATGAAACACTAGTCGTTTTCATTCTCATGAAGTTACAAATGGGATTTCTGATTTATCTGACCTGATTTGCCTGCGTTTTGCAGCATATGTGTCCATTATGCCGCTGAGATCCCCATCATGCATCCTTATTTCCCTCGTCCATATCCTGCACTTTCAGGGTGCACTGGACATTGGCTTACTTCAAGTGCATCTTGACATCACTTACCTTTACGTCACAAATGTTTTGGATGACGTAAATTAATTGTACAGGCTAATTGCCCATTACGTTTCATTGAGATAGGCGTAGTATATAACAGGAGAAAATGACCCTCAAAAATTTAAACAAGAGAACAAGAACAAGACAAAATTGCAAGAGAGTTGTGTCGTTAATTAACCGTCCTCCATTAGCCAGCCGGCAGCGACCGTTCCGCGTGCCATAAAGTGCTCTCTGGCGGCCTGATATAGTGCCTTCTGGCGGGCTGATATAGTGCCCTCCAGCAGGCGGCTATAGTACCTTCCGATGGGCTGATATAGTGCCCTCCGACGGGCTGATATGGTGCCTTCCGACAGGCTGATATGGTGCCCTCCGACGGGCTGACATGGTGCCCTCCGACAGGCTGATATAGTGCCCTCCGACGGGCTGATATGGTGCCTTCCGACAGGCTGATATAGTGCCCTCCGACGGGCTGATATGGTGCCTTCCGACAGGCTGATATGGTGCCCTCCGACGGGCTGATATGGTGCCTTCCGACAGGCTGATATGGTGCCCTCCGACGGGCTGGCATGGTGCCCTCCGACGGGCTTATATAGTGCAAACCACGGGCTGACACCTGCGGCCGTGCGTCACCAACCGCGGCACGCGCGACCGACCTCGAGACCTTGTGAGATCGCAGCGGACAAAACTGTCAAGCGATCTTAGAAATTTAAGCCTGAAATACTTGTTTGGAGTAAGGCAGGAGATTGCCGCAAAAAAGTTGCTCTATCTTAATTACCTCCTAAGGTATTTACAAAATAGCAGTAGCAACGGGCAGTTTTTACAACCCAACAAAGACCATTGTTGACTGCAATATGCTTTTGTGTTATTGCGGTCTCTCACTGCTGCAGATAGAGCGTTTTTATGATGACATTGTTTGATCCGGTAGCTTCGCGGAATATTCCATCATGCCAGATTACCGTTCGTCTCAGACTGACTGCTCAAACCACAGCCCGACTCGTGTATCATGCTTTGTTTAACAGATGATTGCTTGTAGTGTATTGAAAACTAAACCACACATCGGACGCGACAGACTCAGGAACGGATCGAGTATTTTGCCGGGGGAGGGGGGATTTCTATGGTCGCGAAAATAATGTTCTGAAGACGCCAAAATCGAAGCAAAAGGGCGCCAAAATTGCGCTGATGCGACGGGGGGAGGGCGCCAAAACGACTCAGGAGGGCGTTTGGATTCATGCGCTCTTGAAAGCGGAATGCTTATGTTATATATGGGCATGGCATATTACCAAAGTCAGACAAGGAACTGTCGCTCCTCGAGCAGACTGAGAGTAACGGATCGCTCACACAAGCAGCCACATTCCCGGCAAGCGTGAACCAGTTTTTGAAATACTGAACGAGAAGACCAATGGGCCTGCGCGTTTCAGGCACATAAAACAGATCTGTTCTCGAAGCGCGGGGTTTAAGTCAAGGATGTCAAGGTCTCTGCTGCAAGTGGTGGCTCCCAGTGCTGAGTTGTCTACTGTATATCCTTTTCGAGTGGAACGGTTTAAGTTCGGGTGGAGTTTAAGGGTGCCAGTGAAGAATTTGCATTTAAATAGATTCCGTTACAGTTGCCAGCCTGGATAAAAATGTCAAAAGTCAAATATCCTAGGTCGGGTTTAAGTAGCAGAGAGTCGTCTAAAACCTTTAGCTTACGAGAAATAAGGTATGTGAAAAGCAGGCAGTTTGATTGTATCTTCAGGGAAGTTCATTCACAAAGCCTCACACGACTCTCCGCTACTAGATTTAGGAAAAAAGAATAGCGGGGAATGTTGTGGCCCGAAGTGATTCTTGAAGTAGTGGAGAGACCATGGTATTTAACGTAATTGTGCCATACTGGCATGGAAGGGCACTCCTGCCAACCCATTAACGAGTAAGGGATTGCAAATAAAAAAGAGATTGACTCTACCAATCTGTAGCTAACGCAAAAACGCCAAACCAGAGAACGCTGAAGGCCTTCTATCGTCCCGTGTTCCACAGTGCAGCGCACGCTCGTCTGGTGACTTGCTGCCCATCTCCCTCCGTCCCCGCTCTCGCCTGTCGACCCCGCCACTCACCTGGGGGTGAGGGTGGTGAAGGCGCCAACGCCGGCCCGGCCACAGCCAGCACCAGCGCCAGTGTCACCAGCGTCACCGGCCGAGTCACCATGGTGGCCGTCGGTGCCACGGCAATTGCAGGCGAGCTGGCCGGAGGCGCCAGCTTTATAACGTGGCCCCCCGGCGCCGCCCGTTAGCGCGCGTTTTTACCGGGCCCATGGAATCACGTGACATGTCGGCCGCGGTCCGGCTGGCGTCACGTGACCCCAGGGATGAGTCCTGGACCGGATCTGCGGTCGTAGGAATTTGTAACAGTAATGTCACACAGTGACAAGGGAGAGAGGTCTCTCGGGCTCGGATATGGGCCTGAGGCTTATGTTTCCAGTGTTTCCGATTTTAACGCTGCGGCGTACCTGATATTCCTGGAAGGGGGACCAGGCCTTCCGCCGAGGATGGGTGCTTCCGTGTTCGGCAGCGTGAATCGCGTTTGTTTTGCAAGCAGCGGCGAACCCAAGATTTTCCTAAGTGGAAGGGAAGTTAGGTTTTTGGCTGGAGCTTTGGTTGCAGTGGGTCTCCGCTTGCGGCGGCCTGATTTGTCTTTACTGCGTAACAGCGAGCTCCGAGGTGAGATTGGGACGCATGAGATTTAAAGCGGTAAGAGTTTGTTCAGAGAGATGAACGGACCATTGAGGGACCAGCTTGGTGAGACTCTCTGTAGGGCAACCTCTGCACGTCTGCAGGGATACTCTGCAGGTCGACAGTCTTTCGCAGGCCAGTAGAGGACCCCGTTATAGGCCGGCAGGTTGTCCTCTATAGGCCAGCGGGCCGTCCCGTTGGCCTGTAGAGCCAGCAACAGCGGGCCCCTGTGAAAACCAGAAGGAGACATCTTAAGTCTTGTATGCGGACCCTTTACAGGCTAGCACTGCCCTTTTATAGACTAACAAGACGCCCTTTCCGGGCTTGCAGGTGTCTTTAACAGAGCAGAGGGACCCACCTGCAGGTCTGTGTACGAGCTCTTCACGGGCCGGAACCCTTTAGGATCGTTCGATACGCCCGTAGGGGGCATTTGCAGGGCGACACAAGATCCCTTTAGAGGGTGGCAGAGGTCCGTTAACAGGTCGGGAAGGGGCCTCCTTCACATGCCAGTAGGACCCCTTAACTAATTAAGACGCCTTAGCTGGTCGCTACCTCCTTAACCCTATTCCCGGAGGGCTAGACGGTAGGGCCGATTCCCGGCAGGGGGGACTTGCCCCCCTCCCGAAATCTCGAGAACTACTCGTCCGATTTCATCGCAACAAACGGCAATCAATTTTCCATGACGTGCATTTTTATGGAAAGAAGTTTCCAAAAGTTTGAAAGGGGTAGAGAGGGGGAGGGGCAAAAAGGTCAAAATGGGGGCATTTCCGGACTTTTCATAACTCCGTTGCTGATAGACCGATTTTGATGAAACGGGCATGAATCGAGAGATTATGGATTGGGCTTTTGCCATTGGTCCATACATTTGAAATTTTTGGAAAATTTATAGGCGTTCACAGGGATTTAAAAATAGGAGGACTAGTTTCCGAAAATTGAATTAACAAAAAAGTTAAAAGCACTTTTTTGGCTTCTTCTAGTCATGCTATGCTGCATAAATGCAAATCGTATCACAGTATTTGCATAATGTTAACATAGGCGGTGTCAGGAACATGAAAAAGGGGGACTGTCATGGTCACATGTTCTTCAGATCAACTGACGACCTTTAACCTTAAATGACCTCCAGTGGTCTTACAGTCACTTCTCTATCTCGTGTGCATTCAATACTATCTGAAGAGGTTCCAATCATTTGAATTCACTCCATTTCTGAAATTCCATTTTACGTCTGTTGTAATATAGGGCGCACACTGACATTTTAGGTCATAACTACGTGACCCGACCTGATATCAAGCTTGAACTTGGTACACAAGTAGAGAGCACCCTTTTACGTGACATATATTCCGAGTTTGGCATTAAAAAATAGACAAATTTTTACTTTTGACCTTGGCCTGATTTAGTAAAGTGACCTCAGATGAACAAAACTGTGCACGTTGCCCAACTATTTAGTTACACATCCATATAAAGTTTTAAGTTCTATCTCAAAAAACGTTATTTTTGACAGTCATTTTCCTTTTACCCTCAACAGGACCAAAAATGGCCTGATGTACCTCCCGCAAACGTTGCCTGGCTCCGCCGCTGAGCAAAATAGTGTTACGAAATTTGGTAAAGTACGTAGAAAGAACAGCTAGGAAAAGTCACCAAGTTTCATGAAACTGCGTCAAAACGCCTAGAATTGACAAACAAAAAACCCAAGTGGGCGGATTCATCCCCCGTGCCGGAAATAGGGTTAATAAAAGATGTCCCTAATAATAGTGCCCATTGCCCCAGAGGTCCCAGTGAAGAGAAGTCATGACACTCGTCCGCGCGTAGCGTAGACGGGCGTCTTCCAGCCTGAAATACGTTGCTGCTGCCCTGCTCGTGGAGGGATCTCCCCTTTTTAAGCGAGGCTTGTTAAGGTTGCCCCTTAAGCCTGGGCACGCCTCTTACGCAACGCACTAAACGGCTCACAGATGCTAAGCAGGACATGTGCACGACCTTTCTCACTAAGCCTCAGGCGATTCAAAGACGCATAGCAACACAAATAAATGTCACTGGCACACCTGGCATGGAACTTTCTCGTAATCTCAGCACTTTGTGAAATAGGTTGCCACGCAATTCGGAAATGGAAGTCCCCGCTTCTTTTCTTAGCGGCGTGGCCAATGCAGGAGCAAAACGTAACGAAAGTAGTGAGACATATCACGTTAATCTGCTATTCTGGCGCTCAGCAAACTCTGCACGGATCACCCGCCTGGAAACATTCTTGACGAAACGGTGTCTAATTAATCTACCGAGCCACATGGCTCTTGACGACAACAGGCGAGGGAATTTACGTGGAACACCTATCCTGCAGGGTTCCATTTGAGTTCACGGTAGAACATGGCGACTACGGGGCATTGCATCGGGCACGTTGCATGCTGTTTAATCCGACAGGACTTGTGTCGGCTCAGTTCCTTTGATCCTTCGTCCTGGACTACCCCCGCCTTTGTTGCGCTTTTTCCGGGTGCCGGCTTGATCCTCATCATGTAATGGAATCACAGAGGGCTTTGTGAACATGCTCCATGAATCCCTGATGATTTTGTTTCGCTTTGTGCTTGCGTGAAACGCCGGATCGAAATGAATTAAACCAACGGAGGACTGAACCATTTTGCTTCTTGCGACCCTCGATTCTTCTTAGGCCAATCCAAAACGGCTGAATTGCCGTGCATACCTGAGTCAAAGGCGACAATCTGACCCCTTGCCACCTGCAGAAAAAGATCGATACATCATGCTTGTTACTAATAACTATGTACCATAGCACATGTTTTGATGTAGGGTATGTTGCTATTTCATTCGAAACAGCATTTTCCCGACTGCTTTGAGACCGGTAGACAATCGAATGAGGAAAGTGACTAGGATGATTGATAACTGTCATATTGTCTCTTATCGTCTTTCTCATTCCCCCCTCTCTCTCTCACACACACTTCCACTCTCACTCCCACTCTCTCTCTCTGTTTCTCTCTCCTTCCCTTCCCTCTTTCCGTCTTTTTTGGCCATTCCATCGTCTTGGAGACTCATTTCTTTATCAAACGCAAGCCTTTATTACTTTATGTACCATTCAAGGCGAACTATCAGCGCATAGGTATTCGTGATGCAAGATCAGGAAGCACGGTATGCTTCCTTTCAGCTGAAGGTCGCGAAGATGGCACGATGCCTAAGCGTTTCCGCACTCGGTGAAGGGCGCTGATATTTGTCGCGTAATTTCACCCCTTTCCAATAGTGGTGTCTCTCGTGGCCATCGCGCGGTCCATGTTGGTGCAACAAGGTTGTCTCCGGTGTCCGGTCAAAAGACCAGTCGGACGGCTGGTTGGCGCGCGCGCACTTCACGCCGCCAGCGCGTGCGTGCTGTTTTTGTTGTTTCGCTGCTGCTCATGTCTGGACTTCGCCTCACAAACATGGTGCAATTGGTGGATAAACAGATCTGCGTTCGTTTGCGAAGAGGCGGTCGTTTTCGCATGCTTCCTGACGGCCTGACCTGTCGCTGAAATAGCGTGCCGGGTGACTCCTTTGATTAGGATTAACATTGCCCTTGAACTCTGTGGTTTCAACTGTCGCGACCTGTAAATAGCAGGTTCCTATCCGGTGTCCGGATTTCTTGTTAGTGCATCGCTGCGGCTTCCAAGAACAGCATGCTTGCGGGCCTCTTTTTCGGCATAATCCAAATCAAACAAGGCATGTTTCTGAATGAATTGCACCGATTTACAGCATCAGCCAACGGAAAATGGACAGAGCCCGTGGTTCCTATGCCGGGCAAGTTACGGACTGCTCCAGCGGCCACAACTGCTGCGATCGATATTACCAGTTCTCCTGTGTTTATCAATGCACGTTTAAAGCCGACGGACGTGGCTCAACGTCCTCTGCCGAATGGTATCGCTCTACGTGGCGTTCCACTTCAACACGGCAAAAAGAAGATCAGAAACTCGTCCTTTCTTCCACTACCCAATGGCGACCTTACAAGGCAATTCATGGTCAAACGTCAAGGCTAAATCACGTTTGACACACATCCACCTCGTCTTATTTCAATAAGTCAATAAACAGGAAAACCGTTTTAGTGCCACATTTTCATATTTAATTCCAGTACCGAATTGTAATGGAACTGGGGGAAGCAGGGGGGGGGGCAGATGCCCCCTCAAACTTTGGGCAACATTAAATATTAACCCTACAGGGACGAAGCCAAGGAGGGGGCATTGGGCCATGGCCCCCTGGGCCAAGCAGTCTACACTAGATATATAGCGATTTCTCGCGAACATGGAATAGTGGTCATATATACGTTGCAAAAAGAAACATAAGTATTCCTGTGGGCTAAATATGAGGTCAATCACATAAAATTGCTGCTTTTTCGTGTAACTTTCGTCATATGCCAGTGGCAGATGACCAAATTTGACATTTGCCCCCCCCCCCGAGGGTAATCCTGGCTACGTGCCTGTAACCCTATGGCGCTGCATGGGAAAAGGCGAGGTAAAAACCACGTTTGCCCCCTCCCATTTCCACCGAGGTTTCACAGCTCCTGCGCCCAGCTGTTGTATTGCCGCGTCTTTCGCCAGGCGTCCGATTTAGGGCGTCATGCTTTTTTAGCCTGAGCTCGACATCGCGCCAGATTGGTGTAGACGCGTGACGTCAGATCCAGCCGCCCAATCAGCGACGTGCGAATGCCGGTCCGATGTTTAACCCGCGCAGTTGAAGGGGGTTTCGCGCTAACGTGCACTGGAAGGGGAAGGCAAAAATGCCCGCCTCCGATTTCGGAAACAGAAAGAACTAGAGACATAGAATTTTATGGACAGGTTGGGGTCACAAGGATTTACATTGTGTGCAATTTTCGTAACCCTAAGTTAATATCTTCGGATGGTCAAATAGGGTCGAAAAGGTCAACTTGGGACACTTCCTCGGCCCGCACAGGCCATTCCGTACTACTTTTCGAAGGAAACGGGAAAAGAGTGTTTGTTTGGACGTTAAACCGTGGAATACGACAATTCCCATTCATTTGACGTCTTCACTGAGGTTTTCGGGCCGAGGTCAAGCCAGGTCATTGACCTATGCCGTCATTTTTTCATCTTTTGCAGACCAGATTTCGAGCAACACGGGATAGCTTGAGTGTAAATAAGCGCGCTACACGCATCTTTTGGCATGTTTTCAGTGAAGGTAGCCATCATCGGTGCATTTGGTCACTTCCAGGTTTATATTTATGTATGTACGTATATGTACGTATGTATATACATGTGAGTATCAATGTGCCAAACGTGTTTTTATTACGATCTTTGAATGCATATTTCATACAACCCGACATGTTGCAAGGCAAATCTGGACCACGTCACATAAGCTGCTTGACCTTGGCCTTTGATGACCTTGATCCGTATTGACCCTAGCTTTGGTCTTGGTACATCCATCACTTATGCCCGAATGACGTCGCGTGATTGTGTTCAAATGGTGGTCTTAAGTAGAACGCTAGTTCTTTCACAAAGTTCCCATTTGTAAGCGACAGCAGTCGTTTTCGTCATGTTTGCCTGACTCCTTCAAAAATTTCCGGCCGACTTCCGATTTTTTCCGGCTCATTCGACGAGTTATTCAATTGCCATAAATGTCACAAAGTAGCAGCAACCAGCTCCGATCCGTCCTCGAGATATTCAAGAAAAACACATGGGGGGCACAAAAAGACCCCCCTTTCAGTGCGCGTGTTAATGTCGGTTGACGTCTCTCAGTAGCCGTGTTTGGGAGTATGTCGAATGGTGCTGGTAGCTATCCACATACCTCCGGATGTCAGATCTGGCATTATCTGGGTGGGTCAACCGCACGGCTTCCAAAACAATCTTTTGTCCCAGAAGCCGCTGACATTTTACTTAAAATGTGGGCGGCTGGGACAGTCTGGACAGTGTAGACTACGTGGTAAAAGCACGGCGGGGGTATTTCTGCGACTGGGTCATGCGGCGGTTGACGGAATACGTATATATATATATATATATATATATATATATATATATATACATATATATATATATATCTTCAGGGGCGTCGATTTTTATAAATAATTGGGGGAGGGGGGGGCCAAGCCCAGGACCCGCCAACCTAACCCCTCCCCAAATGTGGGTTTCTCAACGGATTTAGCCCACTTCATTTTGACCAACAGAAATTTATGAGTTCCTTTGTTACTATTTATCAAATAAAAATTGCACTTATCCCCATGTATATAGGTGTATATATATATATATATATATATATATATATATATATATATATCAGAAAATAGAGAGCTACATCACTTTAGACTCTATTCTTTACTTTAGGCCTATTTCTTATCTATTGCGGCCGTTTTTCCGCTACTATTACTCATTTCCCTTTAAAACCGGCAGAAAATATTGGGTGGGCTCAGACTAACATTGGGTGGGCCAGGGCCCTCTCAAAAAATACAGAGCTACACCCTTGTATATCTATATATATATATATATATATATATATATATATATATATATATACATAACTGGTATAAAGAAGACCTGCTCTGACTTGTGTGCGAATTTGACTTGAAGTGCGAATCGCATTTTCAGGAGAATCTTTGGCAATGACGATTAAATTACACGAAGCAAATGGTGTTTTGCCACGATCGGGGAGGAACACAGACCAGTTTTACACAAAAATGCGACCTTTTCGCATTTTTCCATCGAGCAATGACCCTACATATAAAATCACAGTCATTGGCTATGATCATGTAGTTTAAGTCATTTGCAGAAGGGATTTCCCAAAAACGCAAAATGTTTCTCCCATTTTACTGCAAAGTCGACGCTTTAACCTGGCCCAAATCTAAGCCACAGTACGACAGGAAAGACTTATCTGCATCACGAGGCATAAGATCGGCGTTTAAGTCAATAATCTTTCACTGTGAAACGCTGTGGAAGTGTTCCGATCGTGATGTGACCTGAGTTTTGACATAAATGATGGGCCTCCGTGAAAATGCCACCAGATGATGAAGAATGCCTTTATCGTGCGATGAAGACCCGCATCTTCCAAGTGTTGAACTGACGTGAATAGACGTGAGGATGGAGAGAAAGATGCGCAGCAGATGGCGAGATGGATGTCTTTTGTCACAGTTGTCGGTCGCCGTAGGAATGCGCCAAGCGCAATCTGACCTTGACACTCGATATTTGTGTGCAAGTTACAGAGAATGTTCCGCCTGTAAAACGTGCTTTGGACTAATATAGCCAGGTTGTAGTTTATAGTATTAACTAATACCTTATAGTACATATTATGGTTAAATAGATTATGCTTCTGTGCTTGGGTTCACAACGATTATTTACAGTTTTATACAGTGTCCACTTCAGCCGTGTCCTATTTACGGCTGGCTGCTAACGTTACGAGTGCGAGCAGGTCAGAACACGTGTGCGGAAAACGTGCGTACATTGGTCTGCAATTCCTCCTATCGGGACGAATGTACGTTATACACTGCATAGACCATAGTTTTGAATTAATTCCATTCTTGAAGCATATGGAGATTTAAAAAAAATGGGTGCGGAAAATGTGATCAGAGGCTGTTTTCAGGGCGACAAGTCAGAGCAACAAAATATAGCCGTCTTGGTCTACTTCCCATGCAACGAACTGGGAAGTAGACCAAGACGGAGATTCAGGCTTTCAGTTTCAGGTTTTTCCTTCCAGGCAACAATTTGGTAAAGCAAAGGCACATCTTTTCCTATTAGCGTGGTCTCTATTTCGTCAACGCTTTGGAAGTGATATGACATGGTAGTGCGCCAAATGTGATTTGACCTTCATGCTGGACCTTGGTATCAAAATAAGATCATCATTCTGAAAGGGAAATTAGAATTTATCGATTGACTCTAGACCACCTTCCATCTCTTTCACTGTGTTGGGTGAAATAATAGCGTGGAAATGCACCAAAATAACATTTGACCCTGACCACCGTGGTATGACACTTAAGATCACTATTCAGAAGAGGGGAGATGAGCGTTTTGTGATGTTAGTGTGGCTTGTCCGTCTATGGCAGCAATGAAATGAGATGATGTGGGAATACACCAAAACCATGTGGTCTGGATGTCTTATATGAACCTAACATTTAAGGTATACCTAGAAGCGTGGTGTAGCGTCTTTTTACACTATTTTCCCTTTGCAGTCATATTCAAATGGAGCGGCTGCACTGGCAGATCCAGGGGGCCATCTCGGCCATGGTCCCCCAACCGCGATCGGTGGGGGAGGGGGGCAAATAGCCCATACTAAGCCGTTAAAGTACACTCCGAACCCACGGCCAGTGTCTTCCACCCCTCCTTACCTTCGCGGTCAAGGACCCCGCTGACCAATCATCTAGGTCCAGGAAACTGATTTGCCCCCACACCAAACGGAGCCGCTGGATCTGCCCCTGAGTGGCTAGCCAGGGTTTTGTCTAGGAGCGGGCCAGGGTAAACTCAACTTCTCTCGAATCTTAGAATTCCTTGGATAACCCATTTTATTTTTCAAGTTCCGGATTTTTTATTTTCATATTTGGAGTGTTAATAAAGGTTAGATTTTCAGATCCAAGGAGTTGAACTCCCTGTCCTCTCCGTTGTGGCTATGCTTCCGCTTGGAACTAACCTCTCAGCTTATTATTGTGGAAATGAAAAAAGGCTCGCCTTTTGATCCCAAATAAGGTTCTCTTTCTTTGCTATGTAAAGTAAAACGCTGTGGAGGTGCACCAAACATACTTCGGCTTGAAATGTTAAACTGGATCCAAACCACGTAATCTTTTTGTCTGAGACTTTTTGTTTGACGTAATCGATTGACGCAGCAAAACCGTAGACATCTGCCGTCTGAGCTGTGCAGCTGGAGCGGCTGATTGTGGTCGCTGGAGTGGCTGATTGTGGTCGCTGGAGTAACTGCTTGTGGTCGCTGGAGTAGCTGCATGTGGTCGATGGAGACTGCTAATTTACGGGCTGCCAATAGGCGATGTGAGGTATCACTGTCAAGGGAAGTCTCAGGGAAAGTCAACAGGCAAATGTAAAACATCACGCCGATGGTTGTTCGCGTACTGCCGATCATGTACATTACATATCATTGGCCTTCCTCTCCACAAGGATCAGAATAATGGCGCCTTCGGCGCTGGAAAGCCTTGCCTCTGCGTAATTTAAATGGGGACTGAAGGGGATTTGCCGCATGCGATCTATCAAGCCCCATCTCCTGACGTCAGAAGAAAGAGCATGAATCGACGAGCTAAAACCACCATCGACCACTATCGATTACTTCATCGGCTAAACTCTCAGTCACTTCTTCTTTGTCATGGACAGCTTAGCCGCGCTTCGCTCAAGTCCCCTAACAAGAACACGAATATCCTTATATCTGTACATACGGCTTTCTCGTGCTAATCACTTGGCCGTTCGGTCCTCCACGGCCGCGGGCCACATCCTGTTACGCCTCCCTCCGCGTAGGTGTTGAGACTGGTCTCGGGTGACACGGACGGCCCGTAATGCGGATCTGGCTCATTTGCGATCTCAACTGCTGTTCAAGGACGCCCTGCGCTGGACGGACGAGCGGGCGATTAGAAGACCGGCCAGTGCCCCACTCGGTCGACTTTAATGCTCCCGCCCACACGGTCGGCGGCGCGCGGCAGTCTTTGCCTGCTCTCTGTCCTGATCACGGCTTAGCCAGGGTTAGAGACGTTCCGTTGCGGGCCAGGCCGGCATCGTGGCAGCGAGAGCCGAGAGTCCAGTCTACCGAGGGGCGGCCAACGTCCCCTGACAGCGCCCGCGCCCAGGTGACGGCAGCAGTTCATCGAACGCCGTGTTGAACTCACTTGAAAGAGTTGCTGTCGCGAGGTCAGAATCGGGCAGTGACGCGATACGAAGGCTGCAGATCGCATCACTGCCTGGTTCTGGTCCGAATGGTTCAGAGCGGTTGGCGATCACTGTATCACCTTATCTTTGTACCATTGTAACACCTCAGACGACATCATGACTGCGCTACCTTATACATACGACGTCTGAGCTGTCAGCTCGGTATTGTGATGAACTAGGACCAAAGATGCATGACTGCCTGAAAAAATGCACTGTCAAAATACATGTCGTTGTTCTGCAGTGTTATTTTCCCGTTGTGAAGAAATGGTAGCCATCTCAGCCTTATCAACTCGCGCCCGACTGTCGGTCGGCGCCAAGCGCGCCCGACTGGGGGGAGGCGGTTGACCGCCTCCCTCTAACTCACGAATGGCTGATCGCACGATAAAGATAAGCACACCGTTGGAAAGCTCGTGACGAGTAGAGCTCAAAACTGAGCTCATTTTTAGTTTTGAATAATATATGAGTCATTTACGCCCTATATATGTTTTCTCATAGCCGCCTGCATGAGACCGAGAAACGGCCTGGATCTCAAGGGCTGTGACTAATAAGGTCTAGATGAAGGCACCAGCGGATAGATAAAAGTCCGCAGATGCCGATGCATGTCTAATTTCTCTGATTTGTTTAATATATACGCGGAAACGTTGAGTTAAAGATAGGGCGATTTTCGCTACGCTGCACGACGAGCGCCACCGACGAGAGCGGTATGAAATTAACGGGAACTAATTTTGGCGCTCCTTTATTTTCGCGAAATATGGGTTTTCAAATGTTGCTTCTTTGTCCTCGTGGTCCTTATGATGGTTTCTCGTGCTTAAATGTTGAAAAGATTCATTAGTTATCAATCTAAAGAGATGGTGCAGCTTTATTCGCGAAACCCTGTTTATTTTAAAAATTTGCAACTTTTCGAACCTTTTTTAACATTTTGGTATTACATGCAACTTTGCGAGCCAGTTCTGCCGTTTTCTATCCGATCTGAGTCATTCATCGCCGATTTTGATGGCAGTGCATTTTGACTCATAACAGTTATTCGCGACCTGACCTCAGGTCAGTGGTCGGAGGTCATTGAGACTTTGGCCATTGACGACAAATGGATATCCGGATCTCCCGACTTTCAAATTGTTATAAAAAACGTCAATTTTCGAAAAAACGACATGTGTTGAAAACGACCTTGACCTTAGGTCAATAACCCGGATACTTTCGAAAAATCCGAGAAAGCATGATTGTTGCATTTGTCGAAATTTTTAACATTTAAAAATTTTACGATGATGTGTTCGTGAGAAAGCTACAGGGCGCTAAACTTCTTTGGACATAGATCCACTTGACCTGTCCTAGGTCAGACACCTTGTTCGACCTGAGGTCAAAAATTTGGTACAAGGTGCAAAAATGATCAAGCAAAATGTACGCAAAGTTTCGTGGCGCTGCATCTATTCATTCTCTCGCAATCTCGGAAAAACCACGGAAGGGGGGTCAACCGCTCCTCAGTCGGGGGCGATATGCCTTAATAGCACACGGCATACAGTGTCTACTGGACCAGTGACGTAAAGTTAACTTTGTCACCGTTATTGACGGTCGTTAACAGCGCTAAACAGTCTGTGCCAGTCTACACTTTCTGTGCTTTCAAGGCTGTCTTGTCACACGGATGTCCGGTTGGCTTTCTTAATGCCCCTCGGCATAAAGTAGTTTTTTTTTATTGCGGGAAATATAACGATGCACTGGTGATCTGTGTAATTGTTTTTTATTCTGATACAAGTGGCTCGTTGGCAATGGCGACTTATATTAGTAAGCTCTTGCGCTCAGAATAGGTCACTGCAGAGCACATGGTATTTAGTTGTGCGAGAAAGAAACAGAATGAAATTGCAATGGCCGTCAAAAGAGACGAGTGACAGAACTTTTCCTTTCGAGACCTGTTTGGAAGTTGCCAGCGTTCGAATATCATTCTTCTTATAGGATTAATGACATTACAGTCTAGGAGCGTACAAACATTCCACGATAATGACATCACCATGACAACCGTCCAGTCCCAAAACGGGCTGACCATGTCATGGAACTTCCACATGACTTCACCGCTATCGAATTTTTTTCTTACCTGATTGAACAAACCGAATGCCTAATGGATTTGGAAGATGATTGCTGTTGTCAGGCGTCATGGGCTTTGTTGTCCTGCGCCATGTCGACATCACAGCCCCTCCGGCAGCGGCGCGGTTTGAGTTTTTACACACTAAGCGATCAGCGCATTTCGCCTGGACTGCCGGACGTGGTATATCGGTATCTCTGGTGTCGGGAGATCGGCGCCTGCGACCTGCGAGGAATGGCCGGTTTCGAGAGCAGCCGACTCATAGGCAGCGTTATTCCCGCCTCATCCAAGGCACCGGCATCACTTCTACAGGCGTAGTGATGTCAAAAGATGGAAGACAACGCGAAAGGATTCAGTCGTCCCCCAGGGCTGTCGTGCCGAGATGTGGTCAAGGACAGGGTGGAAATCGGGAAGGTAGAGTGTGCCGCAATACTGCAGTGATATCGTCAGACCGCATACAGATCGCGTACAGCCAGCCCTTGTGTCAGGGACGTAGCCGGGGGGGGGGGCATGGGGGCCATGTCCCTTGATCCAAGCGATCTACGCTAGATATATAGCGATTTCGCACGAATACGGAATAGCGATCATATATACGTCGCAAGAGCAAACATATGTATTTCTGTTGGGTTAAATATGAGGTCAGTTACCTAAAATTGCTGTATTTTCCTATAAACCTTGCCATATGCCAGTGGCACATGACAAAATTTGACATTTCCCCCCGACGAAAATCTTTGCTATGTGCCTGCCTTGCGTCGACCTATCGGTCCAGAGTAGCGGTTGCAAGGGTTGCAGGTGCATTAATAAACCTTTTTGGAGACGTGTGTACGTGGGCGTGTGTAAATGAGGACCTCAAGTATCTCAGACAGGCCTGGGTTTGACCTCGAGTTGACGTGGATTCGAGTTCGGACTAGCAAACTTTATTGTCTTGGACTCATTTCTTCCTGCTTATGAAACATAAGTACCATAATATGCGTTGTTACTGGCACAATTATATCATAGCAGGCGTTTGGTAAAGACAAAAGCTATCCTTATTGTTCTTTACTTAACCGCTCAGGCCTACCTTTAGGCAGGCTGAGTAATACAGACCGGATGCCACTGTAATTCTTAAGCAGAAATTGACAAACCATGACCGGCTGACCTGAAAATGGCTGGAGATCTACGAAAATTATTTGAGGGAAGAAGAGGGGGAGGTGGCTCTGGCTAGGGCTTCAGACCAATCCATTCCAGCCTTTGACATAGACCTAATGTCGAAATATATAAAAATGGACGGTCTCTTGAACGCCACTTTTCAAAGAGATACCGGAGGGGAGGAGAGGACCTAAACTTCAATAGTGTTAGGTCCTCCGGTGTCTCCAGCCATGGACTACAAGAAAAAACATTAATGTACTGCAATGCTTGCTACCATTGCCTTCATTGAGGGATGCTCGGACTCGGACTCAGTGCTGTGAAACCGGAGCAAATTCGAGTCGGACTTAGACCAAGACTTAAGATATTAGCACTCCGACTTGCATTCCGGGTGGACTCAGGCCTTCTCATCGCGGACTCGGATTCGGAATCATTGTTTTTCGTGGCATGTCCCTGATTCGGAATCGGACTCGGGCCTTTTTGTCAAGAACCAAAACTAGCAATAAACTGTTTTTTTTTTTTTGACATTGCTCGGACTCGGACCCAGCGCTGTAAAACCGGAGCAAATTCGAGTCGGACTTAAGACCAAGACTTAAGATATCCGCACTCCGACTTGCATTCCGACTGACTAATTTAGGCTTAAGCCCAGGTTTGCTGGCAAAAGATCCTGCAGCGTCCTCTGGATGAAATCCGGATCTACCTTTGGCCGTGTCCTCCATCGCTGCAATTATTATGGTGATGGGATGACGACGACGACGACGATGATGATCATCATCATGATCATGAACATGATCATAATCATAGTCATCCCTTGTTTATGATTTTACGCAGTGAGTATAACATTGCCTCATGCTTTTATGCGCCATATTTGTGAGGTCATTATCACGTCATATCGCGTCATATCACGCCAAAATGACGAATGGTTTTGCTGCCAGATGAAAATGGTTACCCTGCAGAACCAATCTAGCTCCATCAGTCATTAATTAATTCGCGGGCAGACAAAGAAAACGAGGGATTTGGGCATAAGATCCGGCACCTCACACGGTAGTTCCTAGTCTGTCGACGTTTTTACGACATGACATTCCAGCTGCATGCCATATAAGCAGGATCTTGAAATCGTGACAAGCTCACTTCGCAGGATTCAGTCACCAAATCGGTTACTACGCACCGAGCGAATTCCTTTGGCTTAAAACCCATTTAGACATACGATAATCGATGATACATTAGCACCTTCCTTTCCGGCGACTTCTCGAATTGATTTTACATGGCGGTAAAGACGAAGTGGCAAATGGTAGACGATACGTCTTCACCAAATAGTCCTCTGCTTCGCGTTGCTGTGTGACCCCACGGTTGAGCAAAATTTAGCTTATATGTAAAGGGATGCCAGAGGCGGAGGACAATGGGCAGCTCCCCCGCCCTTCCAACTCTTATAAAGTTTAACGTTGGACCTATCGAAGCTGTCTGGAGAAAACTAGTCCGAAATTTCTCTATGACCCCCGCCCACGCCCCTCCCGCTGTGGAGGAGTTCCCGCGCCTCTGTGTGTCCGCTCGTACGAGGATGAAGATGCAATCTATCAATAAGTGTAGCAATAAATACACCATCGTCGCTCAGGCCATTAGAATGTTACCTCTTAAAAATGAGCCCGTTCAGTCGTGAACAGGGTGATCAACATGCATACATACATAGGCTGGATGAAGGGTATGCATACACGGACATACAAGGATATAGGTACACACACAAGGACGAACTTCTCTGCAGTCACTTGATGAATTAGTTTCATTTACGATCTTGAGATGTGTTAGGGGGTAAATAACGAAATAAAAAAAATTTTTTTTTTTTGTAATTTGTTTATTTTTTATATGATAGTTTCGTTTTTGGAGGGTTTAGGTTTGAGTGGGGTGGGTGGGGGTCGGTAAAATAGTGTCGTTGCCGCCCGCCGTTGTTTGGTTTTTGTTGAAGATGGCGTGGGTGTGGGATTGTATTTTTGTGGGATATTGTAACAGTGTTCCGACCCTTGGCCAGCTTAACTTTATGTATTTGCCTTGGTTGTACTGGGGCGGGGCTTGATGCCGTGTTCACATGTTTTGTCCATTTTATTTATATTGGTTTTGTTGCTGTTTTTGGTGCTGTTTTGTGTTTTTTTAAGAGTGGTTGTTGGGGGCTGTCGTATAATGGTGTGTTGGTTGTAATTACGATCTTAAAACATCTTTAGCATGACAATTTACTTATCAGACGTGTGCATGGTGCGATCAGACATGTCTGGTGTGTATCAGACAATATGTATCAGCCTGATACAATCTGCGATGCTGTCAGTTGTCTTTCCCGCGAGATCGTAGACAAGTTCTTCGAAACTTTTCCCGAATGATTCATCGCTAAGATCATGGATAATGGACTAATATGTTGTGTATATGATGAGTCTCTACAGCTCAGGACTCTTAGTATCATTGGAAATGTTTTCTCAGGAATCGTCATGATCATGGCTGTTGATCCCGGAGGAGATGGGGGCTCGGAACTCCCATATGGAGGGATTTGAACACCAGGCCTATGGCAATGACGGGAAAGAAACAGTTTGAAATCCTATGTGGCCCCATCCCCCCCCCCCCCCAAAAAAAATCGGAAATATCCAGCCATGGTCACGATCACAGTTTCATGAACAGCATCCACAAGAAAAATACTTATGCATCGAAGTCACGTATTACTAAGCATTTAAAAGTCCGCTCGCACCATTCTCAAAAGCCGCCTGATCCGGTCCCGAACACGGGGGACGACCTGACATAAAACGGCGAAGCCGGACGACTCGCCACTCAAGGTCAGCAACGGAGATCTGGTAGCCGACCGTGAGGAGACAGGTTCAACTCGCCAGCTAAAAGCGAAGACGCAAAAATCTCGTAATAAATCCGGAACCAATTTGGCGAACGTCGTGGTGTGGGCCCGTGGAAACAGTCGCGACCCCTTCCTCGGACTGGAGGGGGAGGGGCTGGCGTGACTCATGGTCGAGATGACACAGGGACTATGAGCAGGGGATGGGGCAGCCCCCTGATGGCTGCGGATACCGCGAAAGACCGCCCCACTTAGAGTGCAGTTAAGTGCAGACGCATAAAGGCCACAGTCGCCGCCAACGGTGAACGGAGCGGGCGAGTCGTAGCCCCACTTTTGTGGCATTTGATTGTTACGTTTGGGAGAAAAGCATGGACGTACATACTTTAAGAACGTTGGTAGCCGGACAGGAAAGTAACAGACTGTCGGTAACTGAGACAGTGTCACAGAGGAAGACCTTTAGTGTGAAGGCAATAGTGATGGTTCTACAGGCTGCAAATCGGCTGCCTCACAGGCGTAGGGACGAGGCGGACGGGGGGGGAGGGGCATGTCCTACGCCTTTTTGTGTAGCTTCAACATGAGCCCGTGGCAAAAAAAAAACATTTTTCGCTTCCCCACGTTTTTAGACTCTTCTATACTGATTACCTTACTTTAAGTTAGATTCTCCTAATTTGACTCCTAATTCGACTAATTTACATTTTCCTTTACTCCTATACAGATTCTCCTATATTCTCCTGCCCTGTCTTTGGTGTGTGAATACCGCAGCCGCATTTGTCGCGTCACTCGGAGTCGCGCTATGTGGTCTCATTCCGTGTTGCCGCTGTCACCACAGGACACGATCGCCTGGTGTTGCCTGGCCTGGAGCTTGCGTGCATTGGCGCCATGGAATATGACTGTCGCGCACTTAGGGTGCGACCGAACAAAACCCTCTTACTGAGACAGTCATCAAAATCTGTTAACGTCAGCTGTGCAGGTGCTTTGTCAGTAGCAAAATGCAGGCACCGGTAGGTCGCACAGGGCTGGAAAGCACTTTGCGTGCCATGATCGACTGCTTGGGCTGCGGAGAGGTGGCGCTGTCAAAGACGTGACGCAGTAAAAGACTTTCATTTGCGCAATGCTGAGGTAGACGAGTTTTACAATGAGAAGCCACATCTCGACAAACATTACCCTGTTACATCACTCTGGGGCTTTTCTTACGCCGCAAGGCAAGAAAATGATACGTGACAATTTCCCTACAAGAAATCTTCACACCAATGTGACCAGTGTCAGCTCCCTGCTGATTGTACATCATCGAGGCTGAGTGGCGCTTCAGAGCTCGGCCGGGCTCGCGCGTCACTCCAGCAGCGTCCGCCGTCTCCCGGTAGCAAACTAGAGTCTCAGCGGCGGGACGACCTTCGATTCCGGAGACGACTCAGGCCACCCGGCAGCGGCTTCCGTCAAGGCATACCGGTACACTCCGGCCATCGGCTCCGACGCCTGAGGCGGTCCGCCTGGCACCGTCGCCGGCGGACTTTTAAAAATCCCATCCGAATTGTATAATTGGTTGGTGTTAGGGACAGGAGGCTCGAAGCCCCCGCTAGGTAGAGGTTGTTGCCTGAACTCTGATCCCTACACGCGATCTCGCAGTTCCAAGTGACGGCGGATTTTGTGGTGAAAGTTGAACCAGCCACGGCACAATCGCGCGCTAGTCAGCAGGACTATATTGGTCAGCTGCCTGCCGACTTGCGGGCCAAATATCGAGTGTCCCGTGTCGTGACAACTTTCACTAGTCCTTCCAGGACGGAGAGGCCAGCACTCTACCAACTGAGCTGCCGGTCACGGTCTCTTGTACCCATTAATTCAATAAAGGTGTTTGGTCAACTTAAGACAACTATAAAGACTGGCACTAGAGCACGTGCAGCCGCAGCAACCGGCCTTCCCGAGAGGGAGATTAGATCTATGCAACAATTTTTTTCCTCTGGCCACATGAAATAAGACCTCGGCGACGTGCAGGCCGCATCGCGTGAAGGTCTGGGGTATTTTCTTTCCGGGAGATGGCATGGCATACCTGTGAACATGGCAGACACACTCAACGAAGCCATCATCGTCCTGCAACGGGCAGCGAAGATTTATCTTTTCATAGACGACAACCTCGACAGGCAGACGATGAAATCGGCTCAGCTGTGGAAATCCCTGATCCTTCTGAAAAGTCACAGGGCATCACGAAAACTACCCACGAACGTCATTAGCTTATCCGAATAATTATTATTATTTCATATTTTGTAATTTTTCGTGAAAGCCATACACGGGAGTCACGTGGTTGTCCGTGTTTTTTTCCTGATGTCTGGACAGGCCTGAGACTTACCATAAGACTGGCTCCGCTGTATTCATATTTCAAACCAATAAACAACACTCACTAGAACTTCACTCACACGTCTTGTAAACACTGCACGCTTTCACATGTCCTCTGCAACAGTGATGCATACATGAGAAAATGCAATGTATACGGGAAAAAAACGACAGATAAATCCTGTCTAAAATCAACGTCCAAGCTTACAATCATTCCCTAAAAACTGTTCTTCAACTACGTTTTCCCCGTACATACACTGCCTTTAACCGGCAATGTGGAAAATTTAGTGCTTTCTTGGCAACATTTTGTGCAACACAACGCCATTTACATCGATTCTACGGAGGCATTCGCAAAGTAAATCGTTCTAGCAGGCAAAATTTCCCAATAACCGGTGTATGTAGACATTTCTTTTGCGAAACCATTACTTCTGAAACAGAACTCCGACATGCGACGTGACATGAGGACAAACAGACACAATACTGTGGGCAAACATACAAAAAAAACATCTGACGTCCGTTCATGCCCTTCATTTATGAACAATGGCTGTCGCTGGCGCACTGGACTAGTAACAGAGCACTGCACTGAGAAAATCGTCGAGCTAAACGTTGTCTCTCGTACACCCGACGACTGGCTCTCTGATATATCATCAAACCATGGTATAATTTTAGCGCGGACCACAGCAAAATCAATCGCACGTGTTGTAACTGTCCCGGAGACATATAAATAGTTCGGCCCGTCACGAACAAATATGGATGAACGGTCCGCGCAGCACGTTACAAACCACCTCAAAAGCCTACAACACGGAAGTCTAACAGCGACGATGAGAAAATTACATATTAAATCACAAGGGTAAAAGAATACGATGTCTAAAACGGTAGCATTTCGCCTACGGATCACGCCCGGCACCGATGCTGACGAGCTGACCCGCCGTCGCCGGCTTCTGCAACAATCGCCGAAGAACGGATCTTCGCCGCCGAGCCGGCCGCCAGACGCCGAGGCTACTGCGATCGCGGCCCCCTCTGTACCGCCGCGAGGTACAGAGGCCGGCCTGGCTCAGCCCGGCCGGGAGACAGCCCGCGTTTTGTACTCGGCAGCCGGCGACCTCTGGGGCGGCGCCGGCGGCGCTAGAACTTCCGGTACGACTCGGGTTTGGCGTCGCCGCCAACCACAGACGGTCTCAGAGGCAGATTCATGGACGAGGTTCGGGACGACCTGCAACATCACGGCAGAATGGCGCGTCATTTCGTGTCAACGTCATCATCGTCACATGCACATGCTATGCACCTGCCGCGTGTCCAACTCGAGTCGACCAAGCCAGCCTTTCCCTGCAGAGCAGCCGGCATTATGGAACGCCTTGCCTCTAGCCAGTACTGAGAGCACTTCTGTAAAATGTATTAAATCGCGTCTCGCCAGCAGAAAGCCGCAAACCCGCTTTCTTCGCATTCTAAAATTGCCGTGTCGTTTTTTGTTCCCTGATGTCTTTATACATGTCTTCACCTATGCCTGAAATACCCAAACACCTCTGGATGGACAATGCAATACACATACATGCATACATACAATCCCATGCAGTCACATACCCAGGAGCACTACGACTTGGATCTGAATAGATGAAAGGTGCGAACAATGAACACTAGGTGATAAAAAGGGATGACACAAGAACACTTTCGTGCATTTTTAAGTATCTACAACACATTTCTACACACTTGGCATAGAAAACAAGTTTTCTCATCAGACTAGACCAAAAAAGGTAAACCATCTCCAAGGTCCTCCAATCTTCTGCGACTGGTTACAAATGACAAAGGAAAATTATCTCCGTTACGACAATGAACGACTCGCAATGCACCGCTGCACTGGTTCGGGTAAAACAAAAACACTCACCTAAACTAGCGGCTCTTCCTCGAGGTTTAGCAGCGGGTTGTCTATAGCAACATACGGAAGGCTATCACTGAAACAAAGCGACCAGACCCCTCAGCGAAAAAAACCACACACAGCAGACTGCATATGAAACCAACGAGGAAACCACCGAGACAAAGGCAAAACAGCCAAGAAGCCGCCCAGTCGACTCGGGCGTTACACACCAAACCAAGGACAAAGCCAGTCTGGCAGGACCGCAGTCTTAACAAGCCGGTACAGATGTCCGGAATCAAAACAAAGCGCGTTGCACTGTTGATCTGAATCAGAATTTTGATCATATCTGAATCTACGCTGAATACGCGTTAGACGACTGTTGCCTTTGGGCGCACTCATCCTTGTGTAAACCCGGCACCGCCAGGGGGTGTCAAACAGGGCATCCCATCAGTTTTTCGTGAATAGCTTCTGGACCCTTAGAGCCAGACCAACTCGTACCAACTTTCAGTGCCAGTTCACCAACCAATTTTACATATTTCGACATCAAAACCATTTCCATGTTAGGTCAAGCCATGGAGATGTGAAGTCATAAAAACCTTGTACCCACGTTTACGCCTCTTCGGGCCACGGCGCAAGCATGCGTCGTTTTTTCTATAATATTCGCGAGCATACTGCATGGATTATTTAGGTTTACATAGGACACGGGCCCCAAAAAGATATACAACCATGACATGTCGACATTAGAGGTCCTGCTGGCTCACATGCAAGACAACTGGACTGATTTGTTTTGTGCGTGACAGAAGTAGTTGCCGCTGACCTTCCCCATAGTTCCAACCAGACAAGCAGATCTATACGCGCCTCTTAGCAAGGTTCGTCAAATGCAACGTGGCATGTCAGGTCAAGCCATGGGTAGATATCAAATCGAAATGAAATACAACATTGCCTGCGGAAGATCGTTCAGTAGCGGCAGAGAGCAATTTCTGTTCATAGCAGGAAAAGGAAAAAATGATTATCTGTCCTGACCCGGCGTGACTTTTACCCGATGAAGCGCAGACGGAGCAGATTTAATAACCACGATATGCCATTTGAGTTCTTACTCGGCGTCGTAAAGAATCCCAGCGAATGACTACTACTCTTTCGCAGGAAAAGTAGTGTAACCTTATCTGATCTGACCTAGACTGACCTTGACTAGATGAAAAGCAGGTAATGCAAAAGTGATCATCAGGTTTCACTTCCGTCCTTTTTGCCACGTGGATCAAAACGGGTGCAAGTAACTACTGATCTTTGGCAAGTAACACCAATATTTCACCGCACCCAGGTTGACCCTGGCCCGACATTTCCTACATTTTGGTGCGTTCCTGATTCACAAGATCGTAACGTTTAGTTGGATACCCAGTGAAGGGCTCTAAGACCAGTTTTGCCAGCGATATGACGTACGAACCAGTGTCAGTTTTTCCGACGTCGTGTTATGCGTTTTGCGTGACCTGCGACGCCATCAGTCACGTGATCAGGGCTAGCAAAGTATTTTCCGAACCGCAAGACCCAGGGCCATCGACTGGTGGCAGACCGGTTCAGGTCCGACACTTAGGACATGACACAACAGGTTTTGATGACATGTCGTCTTTGTTGTCAACAAGTGTTGATGACAGATGACACACCCCCAGGCGGTCGCGGGTACAAAAACAATGCAGGCGGTGCTGGGTTAGGTGGCCGTGGCTATTCGCAATTTTGATTTCTTTAACTTGTTACAATGTCAGAGGAAAACGTTGGATATGCAAGGAATCGTCGACTGCTCTCCTTAATACATGACATGACGAGCTGTACGTAAGTGGACACGTTACAGGGACCAAGCAATAAGACTTGTGTAACCCGATCACAAAGCACAGAGAAGCACCCATACATTTACGACAACACCACTAACCAACACAGGTTGCTCACAAACCCGTACAACTTCAAAAGCAAGCTTCTAACACACACAAAAAAGCATCTGGTACTCACGAATATAAACAGTAGTGTTGGAACATGAATAAAACGTCGAAAAGAACCGAAAACAGGCCAAGTCCAAACTTGGTTGGGTTACCAAATATGGAAGACCAGTCATCTGAAATGGAGAAAATGATTACCGGCGGAAAGTGCATGTTTCACCACTCCACGACCCTTTATGTCGACTGATAAAACATCGAGCCAGCACGTAATATTTAATGACTAAAGCAAACCGAGCTACGTCAGTCAGCAGAAAATCCCACCCTCAGATGACACCCATATTCGACGTCTCATCGTGAGTGTCGCATTGTACCAGAGGTCAAGAACCAGATATTCCCCGCTATCTGAAAACGGTAGTACCATCTGGGCCTCCTCTATGGGATGGGAGAGCGAGTGGCAAGGTAGCCGAGGGCCAATAAGGTCAACCCAGCCGAGTGCCCTCCCCTCTAATCCCCTTTTACTCTATTTCTAGACCGGCATAAGGAAATTCCCTCAAGTTACCGGGGTAACGTGAGACCTTGACGGCCCCTCCCCCCCGCGTCATCCCCGGGAGCGCCTCTATCATGCTCCGATGACTTGTCAAAACTCAGGGCCCCCGACTGTCTCGACAGCCGCACGGAGATCGCTCAAACGGACGCGCAGGCGAGTGCCACATCAACAGACACTCCATGAACGTGCAGCACCTTATCACGACCACGTGACGGGTGCGTGCCGAGATACAAGTCGTCAGGCTACCGATCAGCTCATCGCCAGAAAGACCGAAAACATCACGACCACGTGACAGGTGCGTGCCGAGATACGAGTCGTCAGGCTACCGATCAGCTCATCGCCAGAAACACCGAAAACATGGCGACCTGTAACGATAGTCACCCCAATGCGGGAACAAACCAACCGGTGAGGAGAGTCGGACCGAGAAGCCTTCAGCTTCAGCCGGAGACAATCAGTCAGTCGACTCCTCCCCAGTTGGCCGCGCCCCACCACGGAGTCAGCATCGCCCCCGTCTGCCCGTCCCCGCCACGCACCGTAATTGTACGCGTCCAAGAACATCTGCAGGATGCTGAGGGAGCCGCCGGTGAAGTCCAGCAGCACGTTGCCGATGGCCCAGCCCTCTGTGCTCTTTCGCCGGTAGTTGAGGTACGCCTGAAAGCAGGGTCCGGTGAACGACCCGGGGCAAGGTCACGGACCGGACGACCTCAAATCTTCGCGGGTGGAAGGAGCATCCTAAGTTTGATGCTTCCAGAGTACGCTTACTTCCCGCATCGCCAGAAGACCATGCAGATTGTCAATCACGCATGCCAGCGGCAAAACGGCGCCAGCGTTCCCGGCGCCTCATGTTCAAAGTTATCTGGGACCGTATGACGCTATCAGAACACACAAACAGGCCACAGTGGCACTAAAGCTATCTGGTCACGAGATACCACGACAATGAACGGTGTCCGGCACACTTTTAACGGCTTATGCGTCGTTTAGTCGTGGAACGGAGTTACTGATTCGGGGCGGTCACAAGACCAGAAGGAAGCGACTTTCGCCGTTCCTTTTCAATTCATCGTCACGACTCCTCTGCATCTACAGGGTGAAGAATAAATCAGCTGACGATCAACCACGATCAGTGGTTTAAAGGCGAGTTTGAATCGCTTCAGTGCTCGGCATTTGGCCTTGTACGCGTCCACGTTGTGCAGGGTGGTGTGGTAAATGGCCAGGTTATCTGGTAAATGGCCAGCAGCAGGCCGCACCGGCCAGCGTGCGGTGTGCACGACGACAGCTTAAGCTCCTCGCCGCAAAATCCGCCACTGTCCTCGAACTGCGACATCGCACGGGGCGCTGAGCCCGACTTTGGCACCGTCCGAATGACAGGCGCGGCAGGCCGACATACGCTTCCGCAGCCGCCTACCTGGGGGACGTATTTGATGATGGTGATGGCCAGCTTCACGTACGAGCAGACGTACAGAAACCAGAGCCAGTTGACCACGCCGCACCCGGCGACGATGGCTGTGATGATGATCACCAAGGCGAAGATGAGGAGGAAACCGCGGGCGGTGAGTGACACCCTCTGGTCCCCTCTCTGTCGGCACAGGGGGTCAGAGGTCACCACCTGAGCCGACCCGGCCCTGTCCTGACCTGACCTGACCTGAATTGGTCTGATCTGATTCGACTCGACCTCACTAGCTCGACCTGAGCTAACCCAACTTAATCTGACCCAATCCGACCTGACCTACCTGATCTGACCTCCCTGGTCTCAACCGACCCCGCCCGATCTGACCCCACCACCAATGACCTGACCTGACAACGCGACCCAGTCGGACCTGACCAGACCCGACCCCGGCACAACTGGCAAAAGGACGCTCCTGTTTCCCCGTCGCGGACGGGACTGCAGAGATCGACTGTCGCCTGAGGCCTGAGTCGACACCCGACCGTCGACAGAGGCATCCGCTCGGCTGCAGCGACAAAGGGCGCGGTTTACAGGGAACGACCCGACCGCAGACGGGCGCGCGCAGCCGGGCCACGACCGCAATCTCCCGTCCCGTCCGCGTCCACCGCAGCCCTCACGGCCAGCACCGTCAGGCAGGTTTGGCTCGGTCTCTTCACGTTAGGAGAACGTCAAACTCAAAGGCAGGCTAGCGAACGTTCACTGGAGTCACGAGTGATTCAGGGAAGGCAATGCAGGCTTTACGTTTTGAATTACGACAAAGTCGACCTACCCATCCGCCGCTCGTGGAACTGGGGATCAGCTCACCTCTAACGATGTGAGCAAGCAGATACGGAAGCAGCGTCACGATGCGCAACGATAACAGAGGTCCGTTCACGTGAAAGCCCAATACGCGCCACAAAATGGGATCCTGTCACCGTAGGCCAACCACACCGCGACCGAGCCACTCGACCACAAGATGGGGGGGGGGAGCCTTTAGATGTCCTAACAACGTCCAATCAACACTCTCGCCACTCAAGATAAAGACAGGCACGCGACGAAACGCGCCACAAAGGCAGACGAATGGTGGGAACACGGTACCTGAACACACCAGAGGCAAAGTCAAACATCGCCCCCAACACCAGGCAATGTCCCCGACTGGAACGCGACATTGGCCCGCCGACGTTTCCGGCTGCCGCGACCGCAGGAGGGCCCACTGCGCGGAACGCCCGCGACAAGTTTATCTCGAACTATCGGCCACACTGCAGGCGGCCACCGCGCAGACGGCAACACCGCAGGTGTTCGCTGTGCATCCGACGCGGCAATGACAACCATCGATCGAATCCGATGCCAGCCGCTCTCCCGCGCACCCACGACAGGGAACCGAACCCCTCGCGCCGAGACGGCGTCACGAGAACCCACGTCGTAAACGAAGCACTGCAGGACGGTCACGATGCAGGCAAAGAGCGCGTGCAACGCGAAGACGACGTCGTTAACGGCCACTGGAATCAGTCCGTACGGGTGGTCGTCTTGATACATCCCCTGCAACAGGCAGCTTCATCAGTCTGCTGTCTGTCTGTTTGATCGGATCAGATCAGGGTCTCACGCTCGATACACTAGGCATTAATTACACGGGTGCACAACAGACTACGGACTCCAATCAAGAGCTGACGACAGATTACGGACTCCACGCACGCCTGAACGATTAACTGGGGACTCCATGTGCGAGTCTGAGAATACGGACTCAACAGGCGTATGTAACAGACCAGGAGATGCCAGAGACTACAGAGGGACACCAGGTGCCCCACAGACGAGGAAACCAGGGCGCATGCTGGACAGTAGGCGCGTGAAACACGAGGGACGCGGAACACCAGCAATACCCGGCAAGGGGACATCAGGCGCAAGACGGCGGTGACAGCCGGTCCTGACGAAACGGCGAACGGTTTGGCACGCCGCTGCCCCGGCACAGACTGTCACGGGACAGCGGACACACCGACGCAACAGCAAACAACTGCCGAAACGATGACAGTCCAGTGGGATACAACGTCGGCACAACGCCAGCTGGCCTGCCATGATGTAGCGCGAACCTCGTTCTGGGCGAATTAACGCAAGGGAAGACAGACCCGACACGATCACTGAGAGGACGAGAGGCTAAGAATATTGTCCTGGGTGCATTAACGCAAGGGGCCACTGACACGACACGACCGCTGAGAGGGCGAAAGGCTAGGAATGATGGACGAGACGATGCCTTGCAGGTTACGGACAACCACTGACCTGGATAACTGACGAGAAATACAAGCCGCAGTTGAAGACCGAGTACAGGGTGAACCCCACCAGATTCAGCGCCAGAAAGTCAAAGTTGAGCCCGATAACACTGAAACACACGAGACGACATCAGTGTGCAGTTTCAGAA
Organism: Capitulum mitella; assembly: GCA_030062745.1. NCBI lineage: Eukaryota > Metazoa > Arthropoda > Thecostraca > Pollicipedomorpha > Pollicipedidae > Capitulum > Capitulum mitella. Next base: position 3,315,425 of record CP099848.1, read on the forward strand.
GACAGCTGATGAACTCTCACCTATGATGTAAATACTGACAAGTAGAAAGTGACGGACAGACTGGGCGACACGAACTTTAAACACTTGCATAACGGCCGCAGGCCGGACCAAATACTGCACATCAAAGCCCTCAGCATTCCAGTTTCCGCGCTCCTGTGAGGGAAACTGGACGCATTGCTCCTATCCACCATCCCTCAGTCTCCCTGCCCCTCACACTTGCACTTCTGCGTCTCTACCCTTCTACCCATGTCACCTTTTTCGCCTCCAGTTGGTGTAGATCTGCGGGTAGAAGGAGACGGTCCAGGCCGCGAAGTAGATCCAGCCCACCACGGTGCTGAACGTTCCCAGCCCGAACGTTTCCAGAACGTTGACGCGAACGTACACATCCTTCGTGCTGCGGGACCAGGCGAGGAGTCACGCCCCACGGGACGCCTCACGCTGGGTACACCACACCAGGCCAGGGTACACCCCACGCTACGAAGGCAAACTAAACCAACACTGAGGGAATCTCCAAACGGTGTGACAAGCACACGGACGGTTTCGCGTGAAGGGGGACCCCAAACAGGGCCCTAGAGGTGGCTGACACTGGACGCAATGAGGACAGCCGGGACCGTGACGTTCCGGTGTCGGGCGTGACTAATCAGCCACCGTCATCGCCGTCCTTCAGCGCGCCGTGCGTACACGCCGGCAGGTCGACACGCCGTGCGTACCCGCTCTGACCGCGCGTAAACGGCGCCATTCACAGCCCGGCGTGGCCACCCGCTCCGTGTCCGGAAACGGGCAACTATGTCACAATTCACTTCCTGCATGTCAGATCACATCACGATTCTGCGTCGACAGCATGACGCGAAAGACAGGCAATCATCCCGCGACGAGCCAGTTTTTCGTGCTACACACGCAACTGCTCAGTTGTGCCGCATCGCTAGGCATTCACAGGCAAATGTTTGCGAATCAAACGTAGTGGCGGATGGAGAGGGCAACACATATTCCGCATCGGTGACGCACCCTCAAACGTTCCATTCCACGAGTGAAAGACACTATGAACCAGTTCATTCGCACGATCTCACACAATCAGCCCCCGTGCTGATAAAATGGACGCTCACGCGCTCTTCCATCACCAGAGCGGCGCTTGCAGTCTGGCTTGACTGACCTGAACTCTACCACCGACCGGTGAAGCCGAGTGCCTGACTTTGGCCGAGCGGAGCTATGACTCGGTCCTGAACTGCGTCCCCGGCCGTGCGAGACTGGGCCGTGTCCTCACCTGAACACCTCCTCGGGCAGCGAGGAGTTGGCCGAGACGGTGCAGTGGCCGCGGTTCCTGGGGGCCAGCACCACGCGGGCCGACTCGGACTGGTTCTCGGCCAGCGGCAGGTCCGGGATCGTCTCCAGCACGGTCGGCTCGCTCAGATGGAACGTCAGCACGGCGCCGGGCGGCACCGACCCGCTGCCGGCAGGCCGCGACGGTCAGAGCCGGGTCGGCCGGCAGACACGGCCGTCCTGACAGCCGCGCGACGGACGCGGACGTCCGGCCGGTTCGGCGGCGCCGCGTCCCAGACCCGGACCGCTGCCGGCCGGCCGGGAGCGCCGGAGCGGCCGCGCGACGACACGGACACCACGAACACGGACCGACGGGCGGGACAGCGGCGCCCAGAGGCCGGTCGGGGCGGGCCGCAGCCACCGCAGGGACGGCACGACCGCGTCCGGCCGGAAGAGGCGCAGGCAGGCCGTGACGCAGGCGTTACCTCGGCGCCGCGCCGGACTGAACCCAGCCGCTGGCGCCGGCCAAAACAGGTCACAGGCGTACGTGACCCCCCCCCCCCTCCGCCTCACACACACACACAGGTGGAGTCACGGAGAAACACAGAACGGAACAGAGTACCGTGGCGGATCGCGAACCGCGCGGCCGCGACCAAACTGCGGCGACCAACGCCCAAGACGTAAACGACAACATCGACCACACGTCATGGCCCTCCTAAAAGTCCCCCGTACTTCAGCCACGACAGCCTCCCAAAACTCGGCAATCCTCCAGGCACCAACTCCTGCAGCTGCTCTGAACGGGCGCACTGGACGCCCGGCCGGCGCTCGCGGCCTGGCGACCCGCTCCTCTCACCTGAAGAACACCTCGAACGACCCGTTCGTCGAGATCTCCAGCAGGATGTCGTGGCCGCTGGTGTAGGCCCGGGCCGGCTCCGCGGCCGCAGCGCCGCGGAACAGCACTGCAAACACCGCCGGCCGCGTCACCGCGTGCCTCTCACGGCGACCGTCCTGCGGCGGCCACTGCCGGAGATCCTCTAACGCCGGCCAGATGACGGACAGCACGTGCCGGGCCGATGGTGGGGGACGGGCTTCCGACCGGCGGCCGCGGCTGTGAAGCCAGACGGCGTGTGGTCCACCTCCACCTCCGCAGACGCAGCCGGACCCCACGTTCCGGCACTGGGAGTCCCGGCAGCGAGAGTCCCGGGCGGCCACGGCGGGACGCCGACAGTGTCCTGCCCCCCCCCCCTCCAAATACCGCGACCCTCCGGCGCCCGGGATCGGACGGAGCGGCGCGCCGGACGCCGGAACGGTGGGAACGGAACTGGGATGGGACGGCGTGCAGCGGGCCGCCGCCAGCGCAGACAGGCGTCAGGCCCGACGGCCAGACGGAAAAACGGGCGGAGACAGCGCGCAGGCGATTTCGACGTTTGATGAAGATGCGCGCGAAAATAACCTGAATCGGCCGTTCAGAGGTTTCGCTCCAGTCGTCAGCCACCATCAACTCGGGCACGGCAACGAGCCGCGAAGGCCACGCACACACTGTCGCACCCGCAGGTGCAAAACATCCCGGGTGAATCCCACACGCTGCCTTTGTACATCACGCCCGCAAAACTACAGCAGTCCCTGCAAAATTACAGCAGTCCCAACAAAACAGTGCAACCCGACAGCCACGGCACAGGAGCCTCGCACGCAACCTCTGAGGGCTCGTCGTGGGAGCAATGTAAACGGCGACATGGAGACCAGACGGTGATTACGCATTACCCACCTTCCAGAAAAGTATCACTAAATATCGAAACTGGACGAGATGGCGTCAAGACGGCAATTATACTAAGTAAATAAAAATGGCTTGCGTCGCCCCCCCCCCCCTTTGCTTGTGTCAGCTGGCTGTCAGGTGACGAAACGCGCGTCACAAATATCGACAACCGAAGTTTAAAATCCGGGCCGCGTGACATTAGCTGTCGGTGCGCCGCCGCACCGGATGCAATAAGCCTCCGTATCACCGGCAGGCGATAGGCCGCCGCCTGTGTCAAGCCCGCAGCAGTTTGTGGACTGGACCTATCTGCCTGTCCGGGACCGGGAGAACATCCTGCCAGCTGCCGCCAACTGCGCGACGCGCCAACCGAGCGATACTCAGCAACGGGCCCCACCCACGCCCGCACACACGCACACACGCGGCGGAGGAGCGAAACCTGAGGAAAGTCCACGGTTACTGAAGACGAACGTTAAGCCCCGCCCTGTCTTCCTCATGCCCATGCCGACATGACGGAGGAATAACATGCATCACCTCCGTCTCCGGCGGTGTTTTGTCACACGTGCGATGAGTGTACAGGTGTTACGCTCACGGGCGTTTCAGCGTTTGCGTTCTTCACGAGCCAGCGAACCAAGAGCGAACGGTGCATACGACGTAAGAAAAAAGGCATACGAATGCCTTCCAACGCGAAGAAAATACCGCACGGAAATGATCAGCTCGTGTCGGCAAGCCAATGGCAAACCCAGCTGCAAATGAACGCGCCGACTGGCGCACTGAGCCAGAATAAACAGAGTCACAGTCAAAGCGGACGCCGTGAGCAGAGCAAGCCACATGCGACGGAGGAGCCAGCCGTGCGCGAACCGCATGCGGACGCCTACAAAGCGCACGAGCGGCGCACTTGTGCGCGATGCCCGCCGGTTCCCCTTGAATCGTCCGATCGATCGGGCGTACCGCAGGTATCCGGCCGCGCTCCCACCACCACCTCGGCACTCGTGCCGGCCGCCAAAGCTGGGGAGGCAGAGTTACAATGCGCCCGTGCCGCCGCCGCCGCCGGCGGCCGGCCAGACCCCGGTTAGCGGCGCCTGGGGGGGGGCGGCTCCGGTACCTTGGCGCAGTCGCCGCCACGGCGCGCCGTCAAACAGACCGAGCGTCAGCAGTCCTGCAACTTGGCGCAGCGGCGGCGCCACAGGACGCGTCAGGCCGGCGACAAACAGATGGACGGGATGTGACGAGACGAGACGCGACGAGACAGGCAATTAAATAGACATAACCGCCCAGGCAAGAACAGAAGACATCACACAGAATGTCTACACCGTTAAAGAGGTACTTGATATAGCCAATGATTGCGTAAAAACTGGCGGTCGTGTCGACTACCCAGAACTACATTTTCATTCCCACCAAGTCGGGACAGGCCAGTGATTACGACAAAGATGCGTATTCTGGCGTACATCTGACTGTGCGATATCATCAAGAATATCGCCAAGGGGCAGAATCCTTCGTTGGCTGGAGCACCTGAGCCCGTCTACCCGCAATGCAGATTCACGAGTCAGTGGCAGCCCCAACCCGGACAACCCTATGAGTAGGTGATGATATGAGGATGAAACGAGGACGAATGGATTTTTTTTCTGCTGCGCTGGCAATCACTGCTCGGGTTGCTGATATACGCTGTTTTCTACGCAGTCATGAAGCCAAGGCTTAGTTCCGCGAACAGAACGCCTGATTGGTGCAAATCTAAGGCACACCGACCCAATTATATGACTTCGTCAAATGGGCTCCATTAAGTCCTTCCAGACGAAATTTAATCAATGTCTATCTAATGTCCGCTTGCAGGAACACTATGCTTTTCGCGAGGCGCCTGTCAGCCGGACCGCCTGTCAGCCGGTCCGGCAAACTCCGACGCCTGTCAGCGCTGTCGGCGTGACGTCATCAGGCCACGGCCGTCTCCTTGCCAGACGGCGGAAAAACAAGCCTGGTCTAACGCGTCCAACACGGCCGCCAGTGCAAAGACCTGTCCGCCCCTCCGGCCCCGGCCGCTGATAGAACGGTTCAAGAGCACCAGCACGTAATGGGACAAGATCTGAGGATCTGATCATCAGCGAGAGGTTTTCCGTTGTCCAATCGAAGCAATACATTTGACGGCATATCACTTCTGCGTGCCACAAAGCACAGGCAATCGAAGCGACACGGAAATTTCGCCCTCCAGCGTGGGTACTAAAAGGACATTCTGAACGGTACGCCGAGTAACTTCGCACCAAACACTCGCCATAAGTTATCAGCGCATGTTATGCTGCCTTCCTGCTCTTTGTTCTTTTTGCTTTCACCTTCTCGTCACGTTTTCCTGCCACAAGCGACTCGGAAATTCAACTGCGGTGACTGATGTACTGATTATCGCAAAAGCCGTAACTGGCGTAATGTATGTATACTGTGATGTGTATAAATGGCGACATTTACGCACATAACATTTTAATAATACGCATCGGGTGTGCAGTTGAAATGGGTATTCTGCAAATCGCGGGGCGTATTTGTACCAGATTTTTGTTAGCCCATAAAATCTTTTCCGACGTAATGTCTATCTCACCGTTAGTGTAACGCTGCCATCTCTCCTCCGCTCCTTACGAAATTTATGGGAGACCAAAAAACATTGCAAGAGAACTTATGAAATTAACTCTTCCTTTCATTGCGGCCATGTACAGCTGAACAAATATTTTAAATGAACAATGGCAATCATGGCGGCTCACAAGCGTTCGAACCAACAGCCAATGTGCTGCGGAAAAAGACCGAAGTAGAAGCATCCAAACCGGTTTTCGGGAAGAAGTTCGTCGGACAACAGTTCGCAGGGCAACAGTACGTCGCGTAATGGTTCGTGAGGACAAAAGGTCGTCGGACAAAAGTTCGTCTAGGGCAAAAGTTCGTCTCACAAAAGTTCGTGTAGGACAAGAGTTCGTCTCGGACAAAAGTTCGTCCAGCAAAAGTTTAGTCGTCCAGCAAAAGCTTGTGGAGGACATAAGTTTGTCTGGGACAAAAGTTCGTCCAGGACAAAAGCTCGCCTCGCAGAAATTCGCTTAAGACAAAAACACGTTTGGGACAAAAGTTCGTCTACGGCAAGAGGTTAAGTTAGGTTAAGTAAGGTTTGGTTACTATTTTAGGTCCGTTCCTTTTCCGATACGAACCTTAACTTTATGGGCCCTTGGTTCAGAACCTTTTTCCTTACGAACGTTTCCCGTTACCAACCTTTTTCCTACGAACCTTTTCCATACCAACCTTTTGCAGTATGAACCTTTTCCATGAGCGAGATGAACTTGTCCTAGACGACCTTTCGTCCTTGACGAATTCTTGTCCTAGACAAACTGTGACAAACTGTGTCCTAGACTTCCGCATGACGGACTTTTGCCTTTGACAGCTTGTCGCCCTTCCGAGCTTTTGCTTTATACCAACTTTTGCCCTAAACGAACTTCTGCGGGAAGAACTTTTGTCCCATATGAACCTTTGCCCTAAATGAAGTTTTGCCCTAAACGAACTTTTGCGACACGAACTTTTGTCCTACACAAACTTTTGTCCTCGACGATTTTTTACCCCTGACGAACTTTTGCTCCAGACGAACCTTTTCACGACGAACTTCTGCACAACGAACTTTTGTCCTGGACGAATTTTACCCTAGACAAACTTTTACACGACGAACTTCAGCATGACGGACTTCTGTCCGACGAACTTTCGTCCGACAAACGTTCGTCCGAAGAACTTCCGCGATCCGAACTTTTTCCCTTAAACCGGAAAACCATAGCACACTTGACCAGCTGTAGATGTTATACAAATGAGGCCGAATCTTATGAATTCCTATTATTGCAGTTTTTGGTACACATTCGGTGAAGTGGGACAATGGATTCCACATGTCGGTGCAAAAATAAAGAATCCGGCATGCTCATGGGCAAGCTGGCAGGCAACCTATACGCGGAACATTCCAGTGCTTGCGCTTGTTCCCGCACCTTTCCTCTGCCGATAAAGCGTCACCTTTTATTTATTTATTTATTTCTTCTTAATGACTTATGTTACTGCGTTGCACGTTGTTAGTTAAAGTTGCTGCTTTTCCGGTGCCGATAAAGCGTCGCCTTTTATTTATTTACCTATTTCTTCTTACTGATTTATGTTACTGCGCTGTAAGCTGGATTCCTGGGCGTGACAGCGGAAAGTGTAGAGGACGGGACGAGGTGGAGGGGAGTGCCGCTGCAACGTTAGATATCGAAGACAAAGACAGGCGGCAAAGATCAGGTAAACAAATCTCGCACCTTTCCACACGACAGGTAGCAGCCAAACTGAGGCGCAAAGTGGACAAAAACACGACAATCCTTACCGCCTAGGAAGAGCGTCAGCCAGAACACTTCCTTCAGCTTGGCTTCCATGGCAATTTTGAAGGGCGCCGTGCGAGCCAGCCGCAACATGCAGGAATCCGGTTCAAAGAACGGATCAGCACGGCTGCAAGCAAAACAAAACCGGCTTGAGCATCGATTAATCAGGCAATGACGAAGCATAAAGCAGCAAAAAAGCAAGTCGGCCAAAACAAGAACGAGACATTGATTTGAAAAAGTTCTCAAAAATGCTTCAACTAAAAATGTAAAATGTTTCGGGGAAATATCATGCTTGACAAGTGCGTCAATTTTGGACAAAACTGGACGAAACAGACAGGCAGCATATTTTACTTCAAAGGGGCCCGCGGCAGATGTAAATGAGATACTTTCCGGATAGAGAAACCGAAGTACAAAAATGCACCGAAGTAGCCCCCACCGTGGTATTAGCGTTTCGGAAATGAGCAGGAGTCAACATGACTGAAGAGTTCTCTGGATATAATGGCGCAATTCACTTTAACAAGGGATAAAACCATGGTAAAACTAATGAGCAATCAATGCGCGACATTGCAAGTAGTGATTTCCAGTCACAAACATCAGGCGTCTAATGAATATAAGATAGGCAAATCAATGGAGAGTGCACTGCGACATTAAGTCTGCCTTGGAGCCTATCATCTTGTTTATGGAATTGTACAACATCGCGATATCTCCCATGACGTGCACTGGGCAGCCGCGTGTATGCAAGTCCGCTACACAACAAAAAAAAAACGCAAATAAAAAGTTCTCGTACTCACTCAAACAATTTGTACACCTAACACACGTTTTCCAAATATTTATTTCTTGTCTTTAAGACAGACAACAACGGCTCGATCCTCCCCTGATAAAATGTACCGCGGTTCACCCGCTATTACGTCGCAGGTGGTTTCAGCTCGCCTGACTGCCACCCAGTGCAGGACGGTCGCAGAAAAAAAACAGCGACGAGGGGCGTCGTCACGCAGCCTGGCCAGTCGAGCCACAGCGACCCCCCCCCCCCCCTCCCATCCCTCTCTCCCAGCAGGGAACAAGTATTCCGTATGAGTCCGGACACGGCAAGAGCTGGCGCTTCTTCTGAGGGGGGGGGGGGGGAGAGGGCTGACGGGATTGCATCGAACTTGGGCTATGACCGTCCCATGTCGTCTACTCCTAGCCGAACAGGAATAAACATGACCCATGGGCTGGACAGGCGTGCGTCAGCAATGTTTCCGGCGGCGCCGGCTCGAAATGCAGACGGTCTGTCGGCCGGAGCGGATGCATGTGACCACAAAGCCACAGTCATCAGTCACATCAGTCACAAGGCCGGGAATCACTAGCGCCTCCTGGGCACTCTGGGTGGTACACGGACCGCTTGGAACCCGGCCTGCATCCAAGACCTTATTTGCAGCCTGCATCAGGAACTTCAAATTCCGCCTGCGCCTGCGTTGGAGCCTCCAGCACACACACGCGCATCGATATGGAGGAAAAACTACGCGGAATCCTCTCAGCGGTAAAAACGACACCCAACATAGTGATGGGTAATGTCAAGGGAGCACTCGTCGCCTGCAAACGTTGACTGAAGAGCGCTAACTTCAAGTTAATCTACGCCTACTTCCACGAATGATAACACACAGGCCACGAAAACGTCGTGAATCCAGTGGGCAGCTTTCGGAACTACCACAAACCCCACAGCACATCCCTAACGCGTGATTCCACATGTTCAAAAGATACAAGGCAGTTCCATCAGTTTCAGCCAGGTACACCCAGAGACCCACGGGGGGCAGACAAAAGATCGGAACAACCTCGCCACCTGTCCGGGGACGCGCCACAAGAGGCGCGCGGATTCGTTCGCCGCCGCGGACCACAGGCGTCACGTCGACGGAGCCGACTGATACCGGAGCGGACCGCCGCCGGAGTGGACCATCACCGGAGCGGACCGCCGCCGGAGTGGACCATCACCGGAGCGGACCGCCGCCGGAGTGGACCATCACCGGAGCGGACCATCACCGGAGCAGACCACCACCGGAGCGGGCCACCACCGGAGCAGACCACCACCGGAGCAGACCATCACAGGAGCGGACCACCACCGGAGCGAACCATCACCGGAGCGGACCATCACCGGAGCAGACCATCACCGGAGCGAACCGCCACCGGGGCGGACCACCACCGTGGTGGACCAACAACAGCAATGGCCTATATAAGCCGCTTAGCCGCTACATAAGCCGCCGGCACCATTAGCATACACATCACCAGCGATGATCACCACCGGTGCGGACCGCTACCGGAACCGGCCACCATCGGAACGGACCGGCACCGGACCGGACCAACATCCGGCCAACCACCACCATAAACATCACCAGAGTAGACCACCACCAGAGCGGACCGCCACCGGAGCGGACCAACAGCGTAACCATCATCGGGGTAAACCGCCATCGGGGCGGACCACTAGCATTTACATCACCGGAGTGGACCAACACCGGGGAGGACCACCGCCGGAGCGGACCGCTACCAGAACGCCACGACGGTGCAGACCACGCGCCGACACAGCCGCCCACCACCAAGCAGCACGCACGGTAAACATCTCCCGCCTGCGACCCGCGTCTGTCGCCCGGCCGGCCGCCGCGACCGCCGCGCCCCTGGCGGCCGGGTCTGGTACTAAGAGCGCCAGCCTCGCGGCCCGTGTCGGCCCCGGGGTTGCCCGCCGCCCTGGGACAGGCGGTCTCGCGTCAAGCGATCAAGTACCCCGATAACGTCCTGGGAGACAAGGTCGTATCTGGCTTCGCAGATTAGAGCTCCGCGAACGAAGTGCTTCCCGCGACACCCGCGTCGTCCTGCCACACACGGAGGTGCAGCCAGTAACAGATTTAGCTCAGTCCACGCGCATGCGACGAATATACCCGTTGGGAATTCATGCAAAGCCCGTTTTCCCACCAAGGTGGATTGACACAACCATCATAACAGGCTGACGCGAGGTAGAAACTTATCATGGCTTTTGATCTCCAACGTGTCATAAGGCCGGCAAAATGGTGGAAAGTGCTCTACTTCTGCCGAATACCAAAACCGATCCTTGTCATTCACACCGCAGTAACCTCAACCTGGAAGTGTCGTGACAACCCTGTGGTTGTGACGACACTGCCTCAAGAAACGGCAAAAACTTCGTTACGACGCCGGTGCGGATCGCGCAGTTTCCTCCGTTCCGCAGACACGACAGTGACTGAGTGTAGCGGCTGTGGCGCAAATAAGGCACGTCCGTGCCGACGCCAATTTTTCTGATTCCATTGTCCTTGACAATGCGTGCACTGCTGTCGAAACCAGGGTCGTTGTTTCTAGCAAAAACAATGGCTGTCGCTAATTTTGCGTACGGGCATTGCTGTGATCCCCGAGATATACTTGGGAATCGTCCGAAAACACGTGCAACGGGCACTGCGACAAAGTAGCTGTCATATGATTCCCGATTAAACATCAGCAAACACCGTGATAGTAAATTTCAAAGAAATGCTTGGAAGGTAAGCCAAATGGAAGATGGTAGAATAAGCTAAACTGACCAGCTGAACGTGAAAGACGTCCTACCTACCAGTCCACTTCCAGCGAAAGAACAGAGACGCGTACAGCCGATGTCCTCAAATAACGACTCACCCACTGCAGCCTGGTGGTGCTAAAAAGCGCGGTGCGCCCTGAGACGGCCCCGGGCCTGAGAGGACCTGGCGTTTTACCCTCTGTTGTCCCACATCACACGGCAGGCCCTATAACACCGATGGATAGACAGTGACAGGGTCAAGGCCGGAAATGGGCCGTTTCCGGTGAGCCGCACGCGTCACGGTACGGTGAGTGAACGCCAGGCATCGGCGAGCCGGCCAATTTCGACCGATTGCCATGGTTTGGGATAATGGTAGGTGTGGCGTTACGTCCATTTTGCGCCATCACTTTTCAACACTCTTTCACACATGGCAAAAGGTTTGGCGTAACGGACCTGGTACTTGGCCGAGCATCAGAAATCGGCTCTTCACAAAATATGATACTTGACCTTTTCCGGAAAAATTATAACAAATCACACAACAACATGCATAACTTAATCCTATTCCCGGCAGGGGGGGCGGAATCCGCCCCCCCCTCGGGTTTTTTGCTTGCCAATTCTAGGTTTTTTAACGCAGCTTCACGAAACTTGGTGACTTTTCCTAGCTATTCTTTCTACGTGCTGTGGCAAAATTTCAAAATTCTATTTTGCACAGGGGCGGAGCCAGGCAACGTTTTTGGGAGGCACCTCATGCCATTTTTGGCCATGTTAAGGGTAAAAGGAAAATGTCTGCCAAAAACAGAGTTTTTAAGATAGAACTTAAAACTTTATATGGATGTATAGCTAAATAGTTGGGCAATGTGCAGATATAGTGTTGTTCTCCTGAGGTCATTTTACAAGGTCAGGTCAAGGTCAAAAGTCAACATTTGTTTTTTTCGCTATAATTTCGGGGCCGTTTTTTCAAATGCCAAACCCGGAATATATATGACGTGGAAGGGTGCCTTCTACTTGCGTACCAAGTTTTAGCTTGATATCAGGTCGGGTCACGCAGCTATGACCTAAAATGTCCGTGTGCGTACCCTATATCGCAATAGCCATAAAACGAAATTTTTGAAATAGAGTGAATTCAAATGATTGAAAACGTTTAAAGTTAAAGATAATATTAAATGCACACGAGATCATTCCAAGTGACCCCAAGGTCACTGGAGGTCATTTAAGGTCAAAGGTCACAAGTTGATCTGAGAAACGTGTGACCATGACAGTTCCCCCTTTTTCATGTCCCTGGCACCGCCTATGCTAACATTATACAAGCACTGTAATGCGGTTTGTACTTCTTTAGTATAACATGACTAGCAGAAGCCAAAAAAGGGTGTTTGCCTCTTTTGTTCATCCAGTTGTTAGAAAATTAATCCTCCTATTTTTGAAACCCTGTGAACGCCCATGAATTTTCTCAAAATTTCAGATTTGGGGACCCATGGTAAAAGCCCTATCCATAATCTCTCGATTCGTGCCAGTTTCATCAAAATCGGTCCATAAACAACGGAGTTAGAAGTCCAAAAGTAGCCCCATTTTGACATTTTTGCCCCCCTGTATCCACAAATTTCAAAATTTTGAAAATTTCTTTTTATAAAAATGTTGTTCACGTCACGGCAAATCGATTGCCGTTTGTTGCGATGAAATCGGACAAGTAGTTCTCGAGATCTCGGGGGGGGGGGCCGAATCCGCCCCCCCTGCCGGGAATCGGCCATACCGTCTAGCCCACCGGGAATAGGGTTAAATCGACATGCATATTCACGGTATACTCTGAGTCTTTACGGCGCGGGTTTCGGGAGCATTTCTTTGCACGCCCCTTGCTTTACGCGTCATGAGCTATGAACAAGAGCCAGCGGCCCCGGATTTTTTCAACATCCCCACCTTCAACAGCACAGCTACCTTCTGTCAAAAAACAGCTGACCAGATCATCACAGGACACGACATATCACGCCATGAACTGATTCACAGACGGGATTTTACGGTACTGTTAGGACTCTGGCACATGTTTTTTTCCTTGAAGCACGGCTTGCCCTATCGTTTGCGCAACCTGACGTTTGTCTTTGTGTCATCAGCTGGTCACAGCCTTCGACGGTGACCGCGAATGGAGCGCTCCATACACTTTATTGACCGTTGTTCCAGGCGCTAACCGTCCTTATAGGGAAGCAGTCACTTCATCTTTGCCTTCCCCATTGTGGTTTTACGAAGTTCGCGTGGTGACGTCTGGTATCAGTGATGGCCAGCATGAAGACGTCCTCTCTCTCTCTCTCTCTCTCTGGATTCTTAATGCGTTACTCAGCATCTGGTGGACCATAGACCATTACCATTTCACGCTTGATTCTTCTGGAGCACGCAAAGGACAGCTTCAAACTCCTGAGGTGATGTTCACACGACAAGTGTCCGATACTCTTTACAATTTTAGTGTTTCTCCTTTGAACTCTTTCTACCTTGTCTTCCCAAGCTGGTCTTGATCCTTCTTGAAGGCCGGTCCCATACGCATCCCCTGTACTACACAGTGGGTCGGACAATCATTTTGAAGAACAGCAGCACTGTAAATCTGTCGAGATTGCAGAGGAATCTCGTGATCATGCCTGTGACTCCGTAGGCGTTTGAGACTGCAATTGACGTCTGACAGTGGAAATGAGATATCACGAAAAAAAGAGATGCTTGTCTATCATCACTCCCAGGTTCCTTCCCTCAGTAATGCATTTGAAGTCATTTCCAGCCATAGCATGAAAAGGTCCACGATGGTCGCGATAAAAGTGCGAATATTGCCAAAGACAAACTGCTAGCATTAAAAGGCAGCCGCCAACATTCTGACAACGTGTGCATAGCATTCGGGCCATCCTGCAGTCGCTGAGATTCACGTTGTCCGTCAATGGCCCGGTATACTTTCGGGCCATTCACGACTATCTTGCTGGAATGAATAACCTCTGGCAGGTAGATGATGAACAGAAGAAATAAGGTGGATCCCAGGACGCTTCCTTGTGGTACACAAATGCTCACAGGCCTCCGTGCTGAGACTACTCCTTTACCCCGCTTTCTATATCCTTCCTATGAAGTACAGGGAAAGGACGAACGGATGTAACCAACTTGCAAGCTTAAATATATTTATTTTTCATCCCGTACCTGGGTAGTTTTACCATCAGCCGTTTTCAGGGTACAAAGTTGACGATGATGACAGAAGCCCTGCTGAAGTCCAAATACACCAGATCCGTGGCCAAACTCTTGCCCAGCAGTTCAATCCATGCATACAAGACAAGACGTAGCGACGCCATGCAGGATGTTCCACGCAAAAAGCTATGTTGATGATACGGCAGCAGGTTGTTAACCAACAGATGCTCACGTTTCCCTTTGACCGTCTCCATGATTTTGCAGCGGATGGCAGTGAGGCGTTCCGGTAGGTAACTGGCTGGATTAATTCTGTTTCCGCTCTTGAAATATGGCACACACGCGCTGCCCATCTTCGAGTCGCCAGGCAGCAGTCCCGAGTCTATGGCTTAGATCTAAAGATCACAGGTCTGTGGAACCCGATCTCGTTGTACTCATGGTTTTTAATGATTTGTACTCGTTGTCTAGCACATAATACCCCACGTGAGGCCCGTGAGTGTAAAGTCTGTCTTTGAACTAACTGACTGAAGACGAGCCTAAAACCAGAACGGGAAGTCCATTCCAGCACTTTATGACGTTCGGGGCTTGATGAGCTTCTGAGGTTGTCTCTAGCCACCTCTCTACCGCTTCCTGTGGTAGTGTCTGTGGCCATCATAAAGAATCAAGATGGTAGCAGGCCTACCCCACTATGCAAGAGCTGAAAAAAACTGCACAATGCCTTTAATATGTAGTCGGCAGTAAGGCGTTCGGAGTTTCAGGATGCCGAGTCCCTTTAAATATGGCCAGAGCCGGATTTCAGGAACCATTTCAGTAGTAGATCTCTGAATTCATCCAATCAGTTTTTGACCAGTGCAGATGAAGAGGCCCCAAACAATGCTTCTGAACTTGATGGGAAACACGAAATGGGACGTTCCTGAACAAAACGGGATGTACGAATGTCTTGAAGAGCAGAAGAGCCACAAACTCCCCAATCATGAAAATGAACCATCAGACAACCACCTGGACTTTGTCTGTTTTAGAGATGGCAGCTGTAGCATGGTACCCAAACTTTGGTTGGCAGTCCACATAAACTTCAAGATCTCTTTCAGGTGATGGCAATTCTAAGCATGTCCCTCAAATGGAGTCATGACACTGGTTACTAGATCCAATATGCAAGACCCTGCATTTGTTGTCATTAATGGGAAGTCCAACCAAGTTGTGGTGACATGAATATCAAAATGGGGAACTGTGTTGCTGGATAGGTTGGCCACATTACACATTAATTTTGTGTCAGCAGCAAACATTCTCAGTAAACAGTGGCCAGTATCCCACATATAATTAAGACAATGAACAGAACAGCACCAAACATTCAGTCCTGGGGGACACCATGGGAAAGAGACATCATCAGCATGATGGCCATTTGTGACCACTTGCTACTGTTGGCCAGTCAGAAGCAATTCTACCCAGTTGATTAAAGTACTGACCATTCAGATGGGTCTGCCAGCCACTCTGTGCAGGCCAAACCTTTTAAGCAAATGTTTGTGATGGAATGGATCTAACTTCTGAAGTCTTCATGTACACTATCAACAGAATGGCTGTCTTCAGCAGTCTCCAGCCACCAAATAATTCAAGGAGTTGGAAACTCTCAACTATGCCTGGCAATCTGTTTACAACCTTGCAAGAATTATCATATCTTACCCCTGCTGCATCACAGTTTTGACAGATTACATTACTAGAATAATTATTCAACTGTGTAAAAAGCCTGATGTCATGCAGAAATAACATCAGGTAATACACAGTACATACACACTAGTTATAACTACATGGCAAGCCCCAGCACATGGTACCTATTTAGATATGACCTAA
Organism: Capitulum mitella; assembly: GCA_030062745.1. Classification (NCBI taxonomy): domain Eukaryota; kingdom Metazoa; phylum Arthropoda; class Thecostraca; order Pollicipedomorpha; family Pollicipedidae; genus Capitulum; species Capitulum mitella. The sequence goes on from CP099848.1 coordinate 3,331,284, forward strand.
TACTGTACTTCATGTGACCTTAACTCTTTGCTGGACAGAACAAAGTCTGATGACACCCTTTATTGGCCTGTGGTTCTCATATTCCAAGCTGTGCCAGTAGGTCGCACCTATGGCACAACATTTCTGACCTTGATCTCCAGGTACATATCCCAGTAACCCATGCACCCCCTAGAACAGGGTGAAACAAATCACCACACCCTGTAACCCATGATGCACCAGAGGCAGCCAATGGAGCTGATGCATCATCATGGAATCACAATTCTATCTGGAAGTAAGGGAGTCTCATGTATCTATGCCAAGTATCACTGACTGATCAGATGATGTTTTTTTCCAATGATAGCATTTTCAAGCAAGAAAAAGCATTCTGTGAAGGTGCAGATCTCACCATTTTAAGACCTACTTATTGTCTGATTTATGTCAATTTGTCAGTGGAAAAACATTCCATCAATGTGTAGAAACAATGTCAAAGTGTGCTGAGCCGGAAAGAAAACAAGGTATTGCCAGGAACACAGGAACTCCTTCACAGTTGGGGCGGGGGTAAAACAGTATTTAGGGTGAATGTTTTCCAGTCCACACCCATAGGATCAATGCTGAACTTCAGAAACAGTTGGGGGGAGGTGCACTGCCCTCTTGCCCACCCACTTGGGTAGCAGTCTTGATCGCAACTACCCCTGGATCTACTAGTGTCCAGTGCTGCTGGGCGAATTTCAAAGGTTTGCCAGGACCTCTGGCCTCTTACCTTTTGACTTGAAAATGGCCCATGACAGGAACGATTGTATCCGAAATTGAGGCGAAAAATCGGTCAGCTATCTTGGCATTGTCGGCTACTTCATAACGCAAGTTACTGCCGCAGAGATACAAAACCGCCTACACGCCGGAACAAACTATGAGCGCAACGTAAGCTTGCTTGTCAATGATGGATGTTCTTGGAAGAAGCATCACACTTCCACACCTCGTCCGTCAACTGCGGGACTTCAGAAGAAAACAGTTTGTCCAATGTTAAAAACAAAAGGCAGTGAAACGTGTTTGATTGGTGTAATGCAATAGAACCGCCATTTTTCTGCTAACGCAAACGTTTTTGTCTCATTTGGACCACTGAGGAAAACCAGGTGCTTTGATTCCTATTTGGCGCAGCGCTACAGATTTGCGCATTTACGTTTTGGAATCGTCTTCATATGCATTCGCGTGGTTGAGCGTACGGCAAGTAAGTCCATTTTCACATGAATATCATCGATTCACGAATTCCTAACCATGTTCAGTAAAACACTCGTGGTGCTTCTGTGGCTATGGATGAACTTGGGCATCGTCAGATGTTCAGCATCTTGATAATCATGATGATACGTACAATCCCAAAGTTTCGATATCTGTATCTGCATGTAGTAGTTCATCTACATTGTCATGCATTTGTAATATTGCAGCGCTACCTGTGCCCAGTATCACTGGCCAGTACCACTGATGTGTGGTCTGGAACTTTGTAATGTGATGAACTTTGTAATATCTTGTCAAGATGAATGTAATACTGGTGCCAAGTTTGAGAATGACATCTGCATCCGACAAAAGCAGTGTTGTGGTATTCTGTGACATTTTATAAACATTTAGCTACTTTTTTGTTGGTTTCAGTGCAGCAGTAGTTGTATCCTTTAAAAAGTTTCATATGGTTTGATGTGGGTGTTCTAGATCCAGGCCCCCACTTCTCAAAACTCGAGAAATCCATGTAGTTGTCCTCACAATATTGGTACTGAAATATGTGCAATTAAAAGATAGTGCTATTGAAAGCATTTAATGCATTATTAGCATCACTACTTCCTGAAAATAGTCCCCTAAAATGGTCTAGTTACCTGTGGCCTCCTCAACCAAAACTACCACAGGAATAGGATAGAAACAAATATGGACTGGAACAGGACTGGTGCAGTGATGGGATATGGGACAGGGCCATTAACCTGGCATTGATTGGGGTATTTCACTACCTATCAACCAGAGGGGCCTTTAACACCCTGGCCCTGTTATCTCAAGAACCAGCTGCATGGTTCAGCCCATTCAAACAGCATTTGATAACCCTGTCTCTTTACTTGTTCCTGTTCCGCCCCCATCCCCTTGCTTGTCCCTTCCCAGCCTGGTCCCTTTTCACCATTCTGTCCTAGTACACTTCTGTGCCTGTTCCATTAGTCATCATCTCTGTCCTAACCTCATCCAGGTCATCCACACTCGTGTACTGTCCCAGTGCTCCTTGTCTACCCCTGTTCCATTCCAGTATGGTCTCAGCTTATTTCAAGTTTTGAGATGGCTACATTTTGATAGATCTTTTGGTGACAACCATCAGCACTTTAAAGTTGGTGTTGATCTGTCTTCCAGAGGCACTCAGTGCTTTGAGGCTGTGCGAGCTGTTGTGGTGGGTGGCTGAATCACTTCAAGAGGTTATTTTGAGGAAGTTGTGATGGTGGCAAGGTACTAAATGCCTGCGACTGAGATATTCTTAAATTGCACGTCTTTTGGTACCAATGTGGCTTGGTAACTATGCAGATTTCTGGAGTTGCAAGAAGTCGGAGGCCTGCACTTAGGATACCTTGATGTGTACCATAACATGATGTCAGGGTTTTCTTGATTTAATAATCTTGAGTAAGTGTGCATGCCTTCTGGCACTATTGCCTTTTCCAGATGCTTACTGTGATATTACCATTGTGATTTTGCCAACTGACACCACAACATTGTGAATCTGACAACCCTCAGCCACCATACCCTAGCCTAAACATAATTGCACATACTTTTGGGATGACCTAGTTTGACCTTGCCATACCAGGTCTAAATCATTGCTTGAATGTATGAAAGCCCACAGTGTAATTTAATTCTTACAAATGATGTCAGAAATAGAATAGATTGTAAATGAGCTAGGTTAACATTGATTGACCTAACTTGTGACTAGGTCACTTGCTTTGGGCAGTGTGCATCATACATACTGCTTGACTCATCTTTTATTGGACACAGTGTTTTTGTGTGTTCATTTTACAGATGTATCAGAATCACACCATGTATTAATGGATTATCTGGCATGATTCATGAAATACACTGATTGGCTGACTGATTACAGGGAATTCATATTATTGTTATGTCACCAGTGACACCATTTTTCCCACAGTGGCAGAGGTTCTCGCAGTCCTGGGGAGCATTTCACTTTGTTCCCTCATGGCATACAGTTGGCAAAGTCATGATGGCAATATCATATGTGCCTGGCATTAGTCAAACACATATGCTTGCTAAAGATAACCAGAATCATTGCTATAAACAGTCACTGGCTGTAAACAGTCAAAGCAAAACAATATAAGTATATGATAGAACCACAATAAAATGCCAATTAAGAGTGTGCAGTCCATGGAATAGATCAAGAAAAATCAATATAAAGGGTCAGTATAAAACATAACCCAGCTTGACACAACACAACCACACAATTGATGACACAACAGTGAATTATGTGTAATCAATTGGAAGCACAGCATGTTGTGTTGTGTAATCAATGGAAGCATAGCATGGCCATGCAAACTAGTCACATCATACAAATTCACTGGGTGTCTTACCAGTATCATGGATCCATGCATGCTTGGAGGGAAGCAGAACCTCACATGACTATCATAGGTGAGATGGTGTCCTGGATTTTGGCCATGTTTGTTCATGGTGTGTTATGACAGAGCATAACTCAGATATGTAGCTGTCGGATTTTTGTCACTGGATAAGCAACATCTTGGTAAAAACGTCCCTGTGCAATAATTTATCCTATATTATAAAAAGAAGTTGTGCGGAAAGAATAAAAAATGTAATGCATTTCCAGTTTTTGTGCAGTCAGCACTGCCAGTAATTTTGTAGCAGGCGTGGGAGGACGACACATGAGTATGATCGATATTTTCCCAGCATGAAATGAAGGGAAACCAAGCTTAGAGAAATTGGGAAAATGGCAAAAATTAAGAAAAATGAGTCATGTTTCCATGGAAGACCCTGTTGCTTAAAAGCGCCACAAGAGAAGAACTGCCTGAAAAGAACTCTTGTTTGGGAATTCCTCTGGGACAGAACGTGCTCAGAGATATTCTGACTGGATTCACAGTTATTATGTCCTAAAAGCATTCCACCATCCAGCCTTCTATTTTCATTTGCAGTATGAACAGCAGTCGTGTTGAATTGGGACATAGCCTCCTAATGATGTGCTATTTTTTCAGATGGGCCTAAGTGCAATGCTGTAAGCAGATGCTGATAGTCAGTTTCAGCTATGTCGGGCAAAATTAGTCGGTCCATCTCTACAACCCCATCCTCGGGACCCAGCGTTTCGAGAAATGGTGGCAACCCCTCTCCAAACAAGCAGCAGGCTCTGAACAGCTCGCCCCTCCAGATTTTTGTCAAGGCAAAGAAGCGAATCAATGAAATATACAGCAACATCGATGACTATGTTCTGGATGCAGTGCGCTTCATCAACAGTGAGTAATGCATCTCACCAGATTCTTTTATGGAATGCCGTGCCATGTGGTGACCTCATGGCCTGTGCATCATTGTCAGCCCGATACTTTTTGTGGATATGCCGATTGAAGTTAGGTGGTTTTCAACATTTGGTCACATTTCGAGGGACTGTGAGAATTTTTCTTGACAGGATTTGTGTCATACTGTGTGAAAATGGATTGCATTTTTGATTTAGGTTCTGATTGAATACAAATGCATCCATTGGAACATCATGCCTACATATATTCCAGATACTGGGTTGTTCGTGACGTAAACGACTACCAAATGTCATCTTAAATCAAGCGACACTTTTTCCTTTATTTGTTCTGTAATAACTGTTTGTTATATGTATTGGTTGTGCTCATGCCATTGCTTCCATTGCTGAGTTTGAAATCTCCTGCACAGACGTACCGACAGACAAGGACTTGTTAACGGCAGAACAAGCTGAAAACATCCAGTCTTTCCAGAGGAAAGTGAAGGGTATCCGTGATGTTCTGGCCAGAGATCACATGAAAGTGGCCTTCTTTGGCAGGTAGGTATTCTCAAGTCTCGGAAGTGATGACTTTTTTGCAGGACATTTTCGTGTAGTTTTCGGCGTGATGAGTAGGATTGAGTATTGACCAGTTATCTGACTTATTCATTGCCATGTCAGCCATCCACATGCTATATAGCACTGGTAATGCTGTCGGGCCTACACCTGGTGGCATACACCTGGTGGTATCTGTGATGTTCTGGCCAGAGATCACATGAAAGTGGCCTTCTTTGGCAGGTAGGTATTCTCAAGTCTCGGAAGTAATGACTTTTTTGCTGGACATTTTCGTGTAGTTTTCGGCGTGATGAGTAGGATTGAGTATTGATCAGTTATCTGACTTATTCATTGCCATGTCAGCCATCCACATGCACTATAGCACTGGAAATGCTGTCGGGCCTACAGCTGGTGGCATACATACACCACGTACTGACCGACAGTGGTGCCGGGGTCGTGTTCCAGGATTACGATTGGTCACTGCTGTTCTGTTACACGACTCTGATTTTCTATTCTTGCGGTGTTCCATTGTGCCGTCTGGTCGCAGGATGATGTCTCAGGGTGTTGGTTGCCACCTCCCCCACCGCGGCCAAACTGCTGGCTGATTTACAAATCAGTGAATTAATAGTCCCCCTTTAACAACTCGCCCCCGTGTTTCAGAACGAGCAACGGTAAGAGCTCGGTGATCAACGCGATGCTGCGCGACAAAGTGCTGCCGAGCGGCATGGGCCACACGACGCACTGCTTCCTGCAGGTGGAGGGCGTCGACGGCGACGAGGCGTTCCTCACCGTCGGCGACGACGGCCAGCGGCGCAGCGTAGAGGTCGGTGGCCGTCGCGGGCTGGTCTTTAGAAGACTGGTCTGGAGAGTCTGGTCTTGAGAGGCGGATCTTGATGGGCGGGTCTTGAGAGGCGGGTCTTGAGAGACGGATCTTGATGGGCGGGTCTTGAGAGGCGGGTCTTGATGGGCGAGTCTTGAGATGCGGGTTTTGAGAGGCGGGTCTTGATGGGCGGGTCTTGAGAGACGGGTCTTGATGGGCGAGTCTTGAGATGCGGAGAGGTGGGCCTTGAGAGGCAGGTCTTGATGGGCGGGTCTTGATGGGCGGGTCTTTAGAGACGGGTCTTGATGGGCGAGTCTTGAGATGCGAAGAGGTGGGTCTTGATGGGCGGGTCTTGAGAGGCGGGTCTTGATGGCGGGTCTTGAGAGGCGGGTCTTGAGAGACGGGTCTTGATGAACGAGTCTTGAGATGCGGAGAGGTGGGTCTTGATGGGCGGGTCTTGAGAGGCGGGTCTTGACGAGCAAGTCTTGAGGGGTGGGTCTTGATGGGCGAGTCTTGATGAGTGGGTCTTGATTGGTAGGTCGTGATGGGCGAGTCTTGAGAGACGAAACGGTTGGCTCCCGCGCGGTCCGTCGGCTGTCTCGGATTGGTCCTAAACATAAACAGGAAATATGCCGCCTTGGTCTGCGTTTCGGAATTGGATTAGGCTGCTTCGAAAAAAATGACGCTGACCAAATTACTAGCACTCAGATTTCTGATAAACGCCCAAAAATCATGAATGTATTTATCCGTGGTGTGGGAAAAAAAACGGAAAATCGACGAAAGAAAAGCTATATTTTAAAGCTACTTATTCATAGCATACGAATTTTCGGTAAGGTTTATTGCTTGCGCGAGCTCATGACGCCACGAAACGTCTGCCAGTAGGACATGGATGTGTAGGACTAGATGGAAGTTGACGGGAAGTCGTTTTGAAACTGCCTTAGAGTAGACTTTCGAGCATCTTGTTCACTGAAAATCGATTTTTCGACTCCAAGTTTCACGTCGATCATTCTGGACTCAGAGCATGTTGAACAGTCCCTTCAAGGAATCCAGACAAACAGCGTTTCCTGGCCATAACAGACAGTTTGTTGTTGTGTTGTTAGGGAAGCGGTTGGCTGTCACTTCCCCGTCCGTTGTGCGACATATTCGACAGCGGCCGTTCCTGTTTGCCGCGCTCGGTCCTCAGTTTTGTCCTCAGTGTCTGTCACGGCGGGAGGGTGTTCGTCACGGCTGTGACGGCTTCTGTCGCCGACCTCGGTCCTGCGTTGTCTGCGGCCGCGGCGGTCCGTGTCGTGACGCTGACGGCGCCTCCCCGCGGCGTCCCCAGTCGGTGGCCCAGCTCGGCCACGCGCTGCACAAGGAGAAGCTGGACGAGTCGGCCGTGGTGTACATCCACTGGCCCAAGCAGCGGTGTCACCTGCTCAGGGACGACGTCGTCCTGGTCGACTCCCCCGGCATCGACGTCACTCAGGTGAACGGAGCGTGACGTCATTCAGGCAGTGTGACGTCACTTAGGTGAACGGGGTGTGACGTCATTCGGGTGGGCGGGGTTTGGCGTCACTCAGGCGGGAGGAGTGTGACGTCACACGGGTGGGCGGAGGTCGGGCACTGATGCCATTTCAATGTGAGATATGGGATGCTGAGACTTGTAACTGCCATGACACGTCGCTAAACTCATGTGCGACGTCTTTCGTGTGTTGACCGCCCCGCATCACCACCACAAACGTTGAATCGCTGGCCGTCTGTGCCATGCTCTGGTGTCTGGAGCTCGGTGTGAGCGGGCCGCCCTCCGCGCCGGCAGGGCCTGGACGACTGGATCGACGCCCACTGCCTGGACGCCGACGTGTTCGTGCTGGTGGCCAACGCCGAGTCGACCCTGATGCAGACGGTGAGCTGGCGTGGCGGCGAGTTGGCGCCCCGAGTAGGGGTCCGCCGCAGGTCACGCTGTGGCCCGGTCGCCGCTGGGGTCGTGAGGTCAAGGTCGCTCCTCGGGCCGGCAGGGCGTCAGGTCAGGGACCCCCGCCGTCGCCGGTGGGATTGTCGCGTGGTGACGGTCATAGTCTGTGTCCTGAATAGATCGTCTCCAGTGGCTGCTGGTTGGTGCCTTCCGGGGATCGGGCACTTGCTGGCGGAAACTGGCCGAAGCACTAGCTTATAGTCGCGTTTTGTCCCATTGCGGTTGGACCAGTCATGCATGTGGAGGTTTGTCTTTGTTCCATGCACGACAGCATACTGAGCGTTTAAATATTATTACGTAAGCCATCAAAACATACAGGGACGTCTGTGTTAGAGGTAAAGATGACGGAGTAGGTCTCGGTGTGTGACAGCATTGATTTCACCCAAGGTTGGGAGCTCTCCATTCCCATGGTAGGCGGCGCCACTGTCGAAACGGGAGCGTTCATGTTCCGAGAGACGTGAAACACGTCTGGAGATGGTCTGCCCGGATAATGAATTCGCGGGCAGTCGCAATCTGTTGCGATTGACAGGATGTGTTCGTTTTGGCAGCCAGCCGAAGCGACCGCGACGCCAACCAGTTTCGTAACTGGTTTATGATATAAACGTGAATTAGCGTATTTCTCGCCATATTGTCCTAGATACTTCGGAGTGGGTTAACTGGTTCAGTTTAGTCCGACATGCGCTTTCGCTGTGGCATTATATCCGAAATCTGGAAACCGGGGCTAGTGTAGGCCCGTTTTCCAGGAAAAAATAGATGCCCGGTTTCCGGTTTCCAAAAAATGGCATCTGTGGCATTTTTGCCCAAAAATGCCATCGATGCCAAAAAATGCCCTTTTTTGCCGTGTTTCAGTTTGTGATGGTGAGTTTTGATGGCGGTCTGGAGTGGCGGGAAACTGTTCTCGCGGTAGTATATATAGCACATTGACGCAGTTATCACATCGCCACGTCACTGTATGCAGAGAGACGCGCGGTGTCCTGTTTGGGAGGGCGAGAAGTCCTGTTGAGGCGAGATATGCATTAATTCCAAAAGATACTGTTTGGCCAGTTGTAGCGAATTGGTACGTTACGAATAAATATATGTTATATGTTTGGAATTTACGCTTAATATCAGTATTATTTTTGTTTATTGCACTGCATTTATTTATTTATTTATTTGTTGCTACGTTGTGTGTGCATTGTCCGTAACTGAAAGGTTTAAGTATATTCGTTCTGTGTATGTGGTGAAAGCTTTAATACCACTCAATGTATTTGCTCATATTGGTATGCAGTGCAGCCGCCATCCATTGTATCGTTAGGTTCGCAGAACGAACAACACCGTGACTGCTGTGAAAGGCCCGTTTCCATTCATCACCACAACTAACGCCAGCGGTGACGACCAAACATTCGCCACCTTCATTGCTGTCAACCGCGAGTGCAGTGCTCGGCGTGTGCGGCCAGACCCGCCCTGGCCGTCACGGAGCGTGACGGGCGTGACGATCTCAGTCGGCGGCGGCGCGTGGCGACAGCGGCGGTCGCCGTCCGGCCCGGGGCGTGATCTGAGCTCCCGGGTGGGCGCCGCGCGTGACCATGGTACCGCTGATGCGCCCCACTGGCCCGCCAACGCCGCCTCTAACCCGTCACACGCCCGCCAGGCTCCGGTTCTGGTCCTCTGCGTTTAGTGCGACCACCTGCCGCAGTGTCCCTCCGCACGAACGCCCCCGCCTTGATCATACCAGATATCCCGACTGGTGGAATTCCCGGTTTCACTCGCGCGGATTCGCTTTTCCAGTGCGATACGTCACGGAATACAGAGTCTGTGTCCCTGTCGCCGTCACTTGCCTGGGAGTGTCTGGTGCAGCGTCGGTCTCTACGGTCTGTCAGTCAGTCTGTCCGTCAGTCAGTCTTGACCCTGCTATCGCTGTCCTGCCGTCCTCTGTCCCAGCGTTCAGCGCCGCCGTGTCGTGTCCGTTTCAGGAGAAGAACTTCTTCCACAAGGTGTCGGCCCGCCTGTCGAACCCGAACATATTCATCCTGCAGAACCGCTGGGACCAGACGGCCAACGAGCCCGAGTTCATGGAGGTCAGTGGTGGGCGCGCAGCTCGCCGAGCCAAGTCTGGGGCTTGGCGGAATCCAGCACGCCCTCTGGAGTCGGTGCTGATGTTAACTGCGAACCTGCTTTGTGTGTGATGGTGATGATGGTAGGGGATTTGAAGCTGTAAATGATCGGTTTTGGGGTCGTACGGATAGGGTAGTGCTTCAAATTAGCCGTTTTGTTCAGAATCAGACTGGTGCACATGTTTAGGGTCGTAATTTGCTTCAACACGGAGAAATTTGCTGTCTGGGCGTAGTTCCCACTTCCTAGCTCATTGGGATGAGAGACTGAAATAGTTCGTAGTGTGCAGATGTAGTATTGCAGATAAGACCGTATAGTCGAAGTGCTTCGGGAATGCAGAGGGAAATGATAACGGATGTTTTCCGAACCAGGATAGTACTGATTGGAATCGGTATGTTTTCATTAATGTGATAAAGGTCGTTAAAACTCCAGATGCTTAAAATGGATACATGGTACATGATGCTTAAAATGGTTCTCTCTGTGACAAGAAATCATAGCATGTTAAGTTTTGTGTATTATCCAGCAACTGTACCTTTAGGGGAGAGAAGGTGGTAATGTTCTGAGAGGCAGTTATTGAGGGGAGGGGGACAGATAGAATATTTATAATTGGTCGAGGACGCAAGCAAGACCCTAACTAGGGCGGTCGGTAGTTAGTGGGTGTATCGGCATAGCTGAGACGGGACCCATCAGGTCATGGCGTCATTCCGTTAGTTTTGACCCCAGGTCAGAGGTGAAGCGTTAGTCAGGGGGTCGAGTGACCGGCCGGTTCCGGCTGCCTGTCACTGACGAGTCGTGCTGTTCGGCAGGGCTCAGCCGAGGAACAGTCTGTGGTGAGTTGATCTTGCTCAGGCTGGCTTCCTCTGGTCATATTCACGGAAGGCATGCGCCACCGGCCGGGTTTATGTCGCGGAGTTGTGCGCTGTGTTGTCGGCTGGCCAGGGTTTGAGCTGTTGGCCCTTTTCCAGCCTTTTTTTCATTTGAAATCGACCTCCCATCATTTCCTTGTTTTTTATTGTCACGCTACGTTTTGTTTTATTCTAAAGCAACAACAACAACACAACGTTTTTCAACTTTTTTCAACGTCGTCCATTTTTCCAGCCGACGTAGTTTTTTTTTCGGCAAGCTCACGACGTCTTCCGCACGTTGCGTAAGGCCCGGTGATTGGTCAAACTCCTGTCGGTGCTGTGCGAAGCGTCTGATCTATTTTCTGTGTTGTTGACTGCTGGGGTTTGCGGTTGTGTCCTCTTCATCCTTTCTCCACATGATGAAGCCTTTGCCACCTGCGTTTTTGCCGCTATCCCCTTTGCTGGAACTTCCCGTCCTGTAACCATTCCCCCCGCTGCCTTTGGTTCTGCCTCCCTTACTAGACCCGTTTCCTTTGCCATTGCCTCCCGTATTAGAACCGCGTCCTTTTCCTTTCCCCCTGCCGCCTTTATTAGATCCACGTCCTTTTCCGTTTCCTCTGCCTCCCTTGTTAGATCCACCTCCATTTCCATTACCTCCCTTACTAGATCCACTTCCTTTTCCACGCCCTCCCTTACTAGATCCTTTTCCTCTGCCGTTTCCAGGTCTTCCCTTACTAGAGCCACCTCCTTTTCCGTTGCCATTGCCTCCTTGACCATAGCCGCCTTGTGAGCCGGCTCCTTTGCCGTTTCCTCTCATACCTTTTTCACCGTTGCCGTTTCCATTTGAACTGCCTTTGCTGAAAAGATTGCCTTTGGAAAAGAGACTACCTATGTCTTTATCAAAAAGACTTCCCTTATTGAAGACGTTTCCCTTGCTGAAAATGCTTTCCTTACTGAAGAGATTCATCTTGCTGAAAATGCTTTCCTTGTTTAGGAGGGTGGAGAGCATGTTGTTGTTCATGGCGCTTCCTTTACCAGAAAACAGACTCTTAATGAGTTTCTTCTTCTTTTCGAGAAGACCACTGATGTCAAAGAGATCCTTACTGAAGAGTCCACCTTTACCAGAGTCGCCATTGCCTTTGCTGTTACCCTTGTTGGAGCCTCCGTTGTTAGGACGGTTTTTCTTACCCTTGTTGGAGCCTCCGCTGTTAGGACGGTTTTGTCCGTACCCAGTATCGCTGCCTGCGTCGTTAAAACCGGTGTCCCCGTAGCCGCCCTGGGCGTCGGTTCCGGTGTCGGTTCCGACACTACCGCCATAACTGGACTGTCCGTAGTCGCCGTCTTGGGCAAAGCTCTGGCTGAAGGCGGCTTCTTCATAGCAGCCGCCAGCGGAGTTTCCGCCACACGAGCTAGTGGCTCCCTGGCCGTACCCTGTGGGGGCGTCCTGAAACTCGGCTGCGTCGTAGTACACCGCGTCAGGAGTGTAATCGCCGTATCCAGTCTCGACGTAGTCTCCGCCATTGTAGCCGGTGTCCCCTGGCGTTTTCGTGATACCCGATCTCTTCGTAGTCTACTCCGCCGTAGTCAATCTCTCCGTAGTTCCCGCCGCCGAAGCTAGTGTCTTCGTACGCTTCTGCTCCACCGTAACTGGTCCCGTCGTACTGTGTGCCGAAGCCAGTCTCCGCATAGTCTTCGCCATAGTCTCGTCGACCGTAGTCAGTATAATCACCTCCACCGTAGTCAGCCCATGCATTGTCTTCTCCACCATAGTCAGTCCCTTTGTTGTCTCCTACGCCATAGCCGGTCTCCACATAGTCGCCGCCATCGTGGCCAGTATCGCCGAAGTATCCCCCTAAATCATTGTCCTCATAGCGTCCATCACGGTCTGTATCGTGGTAGCGTCCTCCACCATAACCACGCCCAGATGTGTCAGTTTCACGGAAAGCAGTCCCTTGCTGTTCGCCCTCACCATAACCGGTATCGTCATAGTCCCCGTCGAAGCTATTCTGTTCGGAGTACTCTCCGTCGAAGCCTGTCACTTCCAGGTCTCTGTTATTAAGACCGTGGTCCTTGTGGACTCTTGCGTTGTAGTCAGCATTTCCACATCCGGCGTTAGCAGGGCCGGTTGCTTCATAGCCTGTGTCACCATCTCTTGTGTTCTCCGTGCATCGTCTACCATCAGCATTCTCCTCATCATCCCTGGCACTAAAGCCGGTCACTTCGTATTCGTGTCCTCCGTCACCTGCCTGAGCATATCCCTCAAACCCATCGTCATTGAAGCCGCCCTCAAACGTAGGCTTCTCGTGGGCTCCTGCCCCGAAGCCTGTCTCTTCATCGGGTCGGCTTCCGCTCGTCTCTATGTTGTCTCTGGCAGCCGGCCCTGCCTGTTCATTGCTTCTTTTGTTGAAACAGGTGTCGCCGCAACCACCCTCGCCGAGCTGATTTCCGGTCACGTCCTCTCTCTCTCTTTCTTGTTTCCGGAAGCCGCTCGACTGAAATCCACCTCCTCCCCTCGTCCCGTCGCCGGCGCCGATCTGCTGGTATGTGCTGTCTCTGACGTCTATGATGGGGTACCACTTGTCGATTATCCGGCCATGGAGGCGACCGCCAGAGGGTCGCTCGCCGGCCAGGCTCTGCTCCTCGCCGGCCGCGTCTGCGTGCAGGCTGTTCCTCTCCGGCCCGCTGAGGTCGGGGCTGACGAGGCCGCAGAGGCAGGCGGCCAGCGCGGCCACGCACGTCTGAAACTGGACATACTGCGGCGTCAGTGGCGGCCACGCACGTCTGAAACTGGACATACTGCGGCGTCAGTGGCGGCCAGGCACGTCTGAAACTGGACATACTGCGGCGTCAGTGACGGCCACACACATCTGAAACTGGACATACTGCGGCGTCAGTGGCGGCCACGCACGTCTGAAACTGGACATACTGCGGCGTCAGTGGCGGCCACGCACATCTGAAACTGGACATACTGCCACGTCATTGGCGGCCACGCACGTCTGAAACTGGACATACTGCGACGTCTGTGGCGGCCACACACATCTGAAACTGAACATACTGCCACGTCTGAAACTGGACATACTGCGGCGTCAGTGGCGACCACACATGCCTGGAACTGAACATATTGCCACGTCTGAAACTGTACATACTGCGGCGTCAGTGGCGACCACACATGCCTGAAACTGGACATACTGTCACGTCTGCAACTGGACAGAGGACTCAGTGGCGACCACGCACGTCTAAAACTGGACAGAGAGCTCAGTTGCCGGCGGGACTGATACACTCGGGGGGCTCACTGATGCTCAGTGGGGCTTGCTGATGGGCTTACTGACCCGGGGGCACACTCAGTCCTCACTAATGTGGGCGGTCAAGCCTCTTGGTTATCTGTGCTTAGAGTGCAGGTTTAAAAAGACGTCAGCGTATGCGGTTAGTACGGGTTAGTATTGATTGGCACGCTTTTCACAAGTAACAGACTCTTCACGTCGTCATGTCAACATTTGTGCCAAGGAGAGTCTCATCAAATCATGACAGTGCAGCAGTAATTTTTCTGAACCTGAGCTCGAGAGAATTTTCCGTTTCCGTTGAAATGAATCGCAGTCATTGCAAGATCCGTCATAATAATAAGCATGAAAGAGACGCGCAGTGAAATGGCCACGGCGAAGTCCAGGAAGGCATGTGGCCGGCCGACGTTGTTGAGTGTCCTCACCAGAAATCCCATGACAGCGTTATCCCGACGTCACAGCGGTGTAGTCGTCACCAGCGAACACATGATGGCCAGTACCGCTGTGGGACGACACCTGAACGCGACTGGCGCTTCACATCGCACGGGCGGCTATAAGAGATCGGATCCTTTCACGTGGCGCGTGCCCCGGCGCAACAGTCGCGGTCCGTGTCGCCGCGCCCGGGGCTTCGTCCGGAGACGACGGCTGCGTGTCGGACGAGCTCTATTTTTGGTTTAGTCGGAGGATGTTGAAATGGGCCGTTTTTTGGCGATGGAGGGTCTTTATCGCGTCGTGCAGATCTACAAAACGGCCGCTCCGTGATCGGCTGGCCGTTTCCGTCTGGGGCCAGATCCAGGCGCAGTTCCAGGAGCTCGAACCCGTTGTCTGCCATGCACCGGCTTCTGCTGATCAAGTGTATGTACGGTGGTACAGACGGTGCCGGCACATGCACTGCGCGTGCCGGAATCGCCTGTCGCGTCGGCCAGTGTCTATAGACCTCTCCGACGTTCCGTATCAGCACGAGGGACCGTATCTTCGTAGATGGTATATTTTAGCCTGCCCGGTGATTTAACCCGCGCTCGACTGGCAGTCGGCGTCGATCACGCCCAACTGGGGGGGGAGGGACGGTTGTTCGCTCCCCTCTGACTCACGAACGGTTGGTCGCACGATAAAAATAAGCACACCGTTAGAAAGCTCTTGACAGGTAGAGTTGGAAACTGGTCCCATTTTTAGTTTTGGATAAGTTGTAAGCCATTTACATCCTATATATGATTTCTCACAGCCGACTGCATGAAACCGAGCAGCGGCCTGGATCTGTGGGCTGTGGTGAATGAGGTCTGGATAGAGGCACCAACGACCAGGTAAAAGTCGGCAGATACCGATTCACGTCTTATTTCTCTGATTTGTACAATATATACGCCGGAACATTGAGTTAAAGGCAGGAAGATTTGCGCGCCGACTGCCGGCGGGCGCCGTGGCCGAAAGCGGTATGAAATTAACGAGACCAAACTTTAGCGTTTCTTTATTTTCGCGACATAAGTCCTTTCTTGTAATATTGATTGATTGGTTTTTGTGACTGGTTTCTCATGCGTAAATTTGGAAAAAAACACTGGTTGTGAGTCTACACAATTGGCGGAACTTTATTAGCGAGGGCCTGTTTTTCCCCAGATGTGCAGTTTTTTGAATTTTCGAACTTCCTGGTTATTTGTAACTGTGCAAGCCAGTTCTGCCATTTTCTGCCCGTTCTGAGTGTTTCGTCGCTGGTTTTGACAGCTGTACATTTGGGCTCATAACAGTTATTCGTGACCTGACCTCAGGTTAATGGTTGCAAGTTGTTGATATCATGTTTTCCGAAAAAACTTACAGAGCGCCACACTTTTTTCGACATAGGTCCACGTGACCTGACCTAGGTCAGACACCTGATTTGACCTGAGGCCAAAACTTACACAAGGTGTAAAAATGATCACGCAAAAGTTACATGAAGTTTCGTGGCGTTGCGTTCGTCCGTCCTCTCGTAATCTTGGAAAAACCTGGGGCGGGGGGCGGTCAACCGCCTCCCCAATCGGAGGCGTGTTAACAATAGGCTTCAGTCATGCCTTAGGCCTCGGATGGTTGACCTGTCTCACGGAATTTGCTCACTTCGTTGCTGCTTCCTTTTTGATACCGGCCCGAGCTGGCAGTCAGTCGTCGATCTCTTAATGTCGGCTTCCTCGAAACAGTGGCACGGTAGACCGGCACTTCCGGGCTAGTGCAACTGTTGCTGCGAATGTTTATTTCGTGTCAGACGTAATAATTGTTGGGAAATGATGGGTCCTCGGGCGACATATTTGGCTGAAACGGATGAACGTTGCGTCACGAAGTGATGAAAAGACTCGTGCGCCGTCCAGGCCAGTAAAGCGATAGTATTGCTCTCCGGTGCTGTACGCCATGTGCTGTTTGTTCCACTCAGGGAACATTGTGCATTTGCATTGGTGGCTGACGGTCCATGTTGTCGTGGTCGGGTGGATGAGGCGTTTCCGCGTTTTAGAGCTGTCACGTGGCGTGTATTCTGCGGGGGATTTCGATGCGGCCGCTCACGACTCGCCCAGCGTCACGGCTTGAATGACGTTCTGTTGGCCGTAGTGTGGGTGGTTAGTTGGGCTGACGTGGGACGTACCCACGGTCGGTTAACCTCCGGTGTGGTCGCCGTCAAGTTACGTTTGTTCGCCGTTCGCCGCTGTAGTCTGAGATCATGGGCGTGACGTCACAGTCACGTGATTACGACTTCGTGACCATTCGGGTCGCTTTGTGATGAGCGTCATCCGGGCGGCGCCCCGGCGAATGTTGACAAAATGCTCAGCTGGTGCCAGCACGCTTACAGCGTGGTTTCCGATCCACTGCGTGGTTTTGAAATGCCAGCCGTTTGCTCCGGCACGTGCCGTAAAGCTTTTCACGACGTTTGTAGCAGCAAACCGGTAAGAGACGGGATGGAAAAATCTTCGCTTCTACGTGTCTTGCGATCGTTTGCAACCGGGTCGCCTTGATACTTGCTCCTGCACCCAATTTTGGTTTTCTGCACTGTTGGTAGCTTCGCACATAAGCGTTATGTTATTCGTAGATAGTTTTCATTTACACTTCGACACCAGCACGCTCGTCCAGTGGAGGGATTTGCTGGTAATGTCGAACCGCCGCACACATTAGTTCCACGGATAACAATCTGCCCCGTGGTAAAGGACTTCAGAGTGCACGTCTCCCGCGGAAAAAGGCCCTAGAAGGGCACATCGTATGGAATTTCGCCAGTTCATCGTGGTTCTCGAACAGTGTCCTCGTCTTATACCTGTCAGCAGCGCTTGAATCGGTTAATGCCCTGATTCTGCCTGGCCGGACTCAACTTAATAGAGCCCCCCCCTGATCAGTCAGCACACCTGAAGCGGACGGTGGCGTTCCTGGTGGACGATGATCTGATTTGACCTGTCTTGACCTGCTGGTCTCTCAGGTCGGGGAGCAGCACCCGGTGTGGACGGTGGCGTTCCTGATGAACGATGATCTGATCTGACGCGGCGTGAGCTGACCTGACCTGCCGTCTCAGGTCCGGCGGCAGCACCTGAAACGGATGGTGGCGTTTCTGGTGGACGATAACCTGACCTGACCTGACCTGCTCCGTCAGGTCCGGCAGCAGCACCTGGAGCGGACGGTGGCGTTTCTGGTGGACGATAACCTGACCTGACCTGACCTGCTCCGTCAGGTCCGCCAGCAGCACCTGGAGCGGACGGTGGCGTTTCTGGTGGACGATAACCTGACCTGACCTGACCTGCTCCGTCAGGTCCGGCAGCAGCACCTGGAGCGGACGGTGGCGTTTCTGGTGGACGAGCTGGGTGTGATGAGCCGCGCCGAGGCCGAGCGCCGGGTGTTCTTCGTGTCGGCCAAGGAGTGCCTGCAACAGCGACTGGCCGAGAGCCGAGGCCCCGGAACTCTGCGTCAGTACAGCTCACTGCGCCGTGCAACGTCCACAGAACGGCTCACAGCGCCGTACACGGTCCGCAGTACAGCTCACTGCGCCGTGCACTGTCCGCAGTACAGCTCACTGCGCCGTACACTGTTCACAGTACAGCTCACTGTGTCGTACTCACTGCGCCGTACACTGTCAACGTACAGCTCACTGCACCGTACACGGTCTGCATTACAGCTCACTGTGCCGTACACGATCCGCAGTACAGCCCGCTGCGCCGTACACTGTCCACGGTACACCTCACTGCGCCGTACACGGTCCGCAGTACAGCTCACTGCACCATACAAAGTCCACAGTATAGCTCAGTGTGGCGTACACTGTCCACGTCACACCTCACTGCGCCGTACATGGTCCGCAGTACAGCTCATTGCACCGTACACGGTCCGCGGTACACGATTCATGGTTCAGAGGGCAGGATGCAGACGGGATTGCACTAAGAGCATGGTATCCGTTTGACGGTGCATAGTACATCTTACGTAGTATCTGCAGGTTACGACCCAGTGTTTTGTGAAGATTAATCTGGGTACGATATCCTCTCCACAGTGTTCATTATGTGGTAATCATTGTTCATGGATTGTTGGCAATCCATGAACAATGATTCTGAAAAGGTCTGAAAAGGTCTTACTGCTCTGCAATCTCATTGATAACGATAGGAACGCGTACACGATTGAGCGAACTTGCTTTGAATAGTGCCACTGTGCTTAGAACTCATGGGTGCCTGTTTCACTTTGTGGTCTTTATATGTTGCTCATGTTGGTATGTACTGGATATGTTCGTTCCATGTCGAAAACACCTTTCCAGTCCGATTTTTTTTTTACTGGTGTGTGATTTTCTGGCACGGCTTGCCCGGGTGCTACGTTTGCGTAGCTGACGACAGCAATTATGCTGCTGATGTCTGCGAGTGTCGCTGACCAGCCGACGTCAGTCTGAGTGTCGCCGTCCCGCCGACGCCGGCCGGAGAGTGTCACTGACGTGCTGACGTCGCCGCCCGGCCAGCTCCCGTGCTGGCTGACGGCTTCCAGAGCCGCTACTTCGAGTTCGAGGAGTTCGAGCGCCGCTTCGAGGAGTGCATCTCGCAGTCGGCGGTGCTCACCAAGTTCGCGCAGCACACGCAGCGCGGCCGGTCCATCACTAGGTGCGTCACGTCACGCGTCACGCGTCACCAGTCATCATTGGCTGTTGCCGTTGCCGAGTGCGTCATGCTCTCGGTTCTGCAGGCAACAGGAGATACGAATCACGCATTGTCGTCTAGAGTTTTGATTGTTTGTGGTTCTGAGGTAGCGCGCCGATCAGACGGTGCAAACTCTCTGGGTTTCAGTCAGAATTTGGTAACTACTTTGTGTTGCTTTTTGCTGCGAGCGAGGATGTCGGCCGAAGGAGTCTTACTTTAACCGGAAGAAAAAGGACATTGAGCGTTCGGGCCGGCCCAGTTAGAGTGCTTTTGTTGCTGACATGTTCATATCATTTGGCAACGGATCCTGAAGTTCTCACTAGCAGATTCCTCAGTTGCATGAGAGATCTAAATTTTCATCCGTGCTACGTTAGCATGAAAGTTCTGCTGTCAGATAACTTTTCCGGGAGCCATATTTTGGTACTAATCCTTGTTTTCCTTATATACGGTATTTTTTAACTCCCCTGAAATGGCAACAAACAGTGTCACGGGTAAGCACAACGTTCACACTTCCATCCCTCGGTAGACCTGTTAAAATATGTCCATAGATGTACGTTTGTATTGCAGAATGCATAAGGGAAAGACATGTGCCAAACGACATTTTGTAATATGTTTCCAAATTTCAAGGGAAGCTCCGTAGACAGTTCTTGTCATGCACCCGGCAAGGCGTCGTACTTAAGCAACTTATATTTATTCTCCGTTTGCGGCACCCCTTTAAAGATGGCGCATTCCATGCATTTCATTGTCAGACCCTCCAGCAGTGCCACCTCCTGTGCGCTCTGAGACGGTCGCCGTGTAAGACCTCCCCGGCCTGTCTGTCCTGCACGACCCCCGCCGCCTCCCTGTCTGTCCAGTCTGCACGACTGCCGGCCGCTGACTCGCCTCCGTGCCGTGCAGCGACCTGCAGGCGGCCATGGCCGGCCTGTACGACCGGGCGGAGACGGCGCGGGCGACCAGAGCGCGCGGCCGCAGCGCCACCCTGGCGCGCATCGACGCCACCGACGCCCAGCTCAACACGCTCATCGGAGCGATGAAGGACAAGATCTACGCCATGACCGAGGACGTGGAGCGCAAGGTGGGCGGCGGCGGGCGGGGCGGCGGGTCTGGGGACCGCGTCTCGGTCCCTGCACTCGGCCCGCTCTCCCGTCAGTGTGTGGAGACGCTGCCGCCGTGGGTCGGCGTAACGCGCGTGCAGCCTTTGTTTGCAGCGTTTCGAGGAAGCGAGCGTTTCTTCCTCATGTTCTCGGTGTCGTTCGTGAATGCTCCCTGCTAGATGGAGACAGCCAGAGTCTGATCCGAGGTGTGCCGCTGGTGAGACCAGGCCCCTTCTTGGACTCGTCCCCTGGTGTAAGAGTCGGCCCCTGATGTACGAGTCGGCCCCCGATGAGACAGTCCTGGGCGTAAGAATCGGCCCAGGTGTAAAAAACGGCCCCTGATGTAAGAGTCAGCCCCTGGTGTAAGGTTCAGCCCCCAATGAGACAGCTCTGGTGTAAGAGTCGGCCCATGATAGAAAAGTCAGCTCCGGATGAGACAGCCCTGGGGCTAAGAGTCGACCAGTGGTGTAAGAGTCGGCCCCTAGTATAAGAGTCAGCCCCTGGTGTAAGAGTCAGCCCCTGATGTAAGAATCGGCCCCTGGTGTAAGAGTCAGCCCCTGGTGGAAGATTCAGCCCCCGATGAGACAGCCCTGGGTGTGAGAGTCGGCCCCTGGTGTAAGAGCCAGCCACTGGTGTAAGACTCGGATAGCAGTGCCGGTGCGGCGGTGTTTCGCTCGCTGACCGCCGCCGCCGCCGCCAGGTGGCCGAGGCTCTCGGGGAGGAGATCCGCCGTCTCTCGGCGCTGGTGGACGCGTTCTCCGCGCCGTTCCACCCGGACCCGCTGGTGCTGGCCGTCTACAAGCGCGAGCTGAACGCCCACGTGGACGCCGGCCTGGGCAGCAACCTGAAGAAGCGGCTATCGGATGCCCTCGCCTCGAACATGGAGAACAACCAGAGGGAGATGACGGGTGAGTGGGTGAACGCGGTCAGGAAGGCGATCGCTGGGAGATGTCGATGGTGCTGCTCGCCGTTGTGGCGATGGAGCTGAGTGTGGTGCAGCGTGGTTTGTACACCGATAAGCTGCAAGCCGTTCAGAAGTAAAGAACACTGCTTTTCGCAGTGGCAAGTAAAATCACGGGACTGGAAACGTATCTGTCGTTGCTTATGTGATCTGTCGTTTTTTTTTTTTTTTAATAGCGCCATTGCGCGGTCAAACTGTTGCATTCCGGGTTGCTCTGTGTGTCCGGTGACGTTTGATGGATGAGCGGGGAAGGGTCGGGGCTCTCTGTGCGGGAGCGCCTCAATGAGGGGTACAGTAAATGCCCAACCGAGAGACGACTCGCGGACAACGGACGTCCCGGGACCACCCCTGCGGCGCCTGACGCGGGCGGCCGTTCCAGAGCGGATGACGGAGCTGGTGCCGGAGGAGAAGCGCCACCTGCTGAAGACGCTGCTGCCGCGCCGGGAGCCGTTCCAGGTGCTCTACCGCATCAGCTGCGAGAACCTCTGCGCCGACTTCCAGGTGAGCGCGGCCGGGCCGTCTGCCGTGGGGCGCGCGTGGCTCCTTGCCAGAACGGCGTGCTGCGCGGCCAGTCATCTGTCCCTGCGCTCGCCTTTCACGGAGTGTCAGCGGTGTTTCCCCTCTGTTCGTCGGCCGATGTGTCACGTCCCCGGCTCGATGTAAGGTGATCTGTCCCGTTAACCTGACCTTGTGTGGTGTTTTCACTTCGCCATAGGACTGACCCGACGCCGCCTGTCCGTCGGCTGACGTTGTGTAGCCTAGCGAAGCTGATCTAGTTTGTCCGGGCGTGACCGGATGGGAGCTGGCCTGATGCCTTGGACGTGACTGGGTCGAACATCATCCTTCATCATGATCTAACCCCAGTCAGCGGCTTGGAATGAACCTGATGTAACGCCAGCCAGCTTGGTCTGGCCAGACGAGGCCGGACCTGACCCAGGTGAAGCTGAACCGGCGTCAGCTGATGACGCCGCTCTGACCTGTCCGCCAGGAGGACATCAAGTTCCGCTTCACCCTGGGCCTGACGTCACTGATCCGGAGGTATCTGGGTCCCGCCGCCAGCAAGATCACCATGCTGGGGCTCTCTGAATCGGTGAGGCCTTGGTGTGGCGGTCCAACTCGTGCGTAAAACGTATTGCGATCGATGAGGTCGCTTGCGTGCGTTTTATCCAGATCAGGTCGGTGATATCATGAGGTATGCCTTGCCGTCATGCTCCCGGATAGCGGGTCCCGTTGACGTGGACAGATGTGGCACTGGTTCGTCGCGACGGATTGTGGAACGTTCTGTTCAACTGCGAAAACAGTTTCTGATTCGGATACGGGCATTGATCGCATGGAATGAAATAGGTGTCGGTATTTTTGGTGTTATAGTTTTATTTACAGTGTTCTGGTATATCGCTTAAAAACGTTCTGCCAGGGCAAAGTAGGATCGGTTCACACCATTTCACCCACGGTTCTTCGTTGGGAGCAAAGAAAGATCCGTCGCACCACACCAATTGACCGTCAGTTCTTCGCTGGATTATCGGGTGGCTTTATTCACCACAGTCGGACCAGTTGGGACGGCTTGTGACGCTGGTGTGCCCCGTTGCCGGGCGTTACGTACCGAAGGCGTCAGCCAGGTCCCTCTTCTGCCGTGCGCCGTGCCCGGGAGGCCGCCGGCCGTATGACGTCATGATTGTGTGACGGCCCGGCCGTGTGATGGTGGAGCCGTGTGATGGCTTGGCCGTGTCACGGTTCGGACGTGTGATGGTCCGATGGTGTGACGGTCCGGCCGTGTCCAGGTGCCTCGCAGCGTGCCGCTGACGCCGCGCACCCCCGAG
This sequence comes from Capitulum mitella, assembly GCA_030062745.1. Lineage (NCBI taxonomy): Eukaryota > Metazoa > Arthropoda > Thecostraca > Pollicipedomorpha > Pollicipedidae > Capitulum > Capitulum mitella. The sequence continues at coordinate 3,354,245 of CP099848.1, forward strand.
CCGGAGAAAGGGCCGGACGCCGCCGGCGAGGACTGGGCGACGCTCCGCAAAATCGCCATCGCCACTTTCTCGTCCCAGGGCGCTGTCGGCGGACTCCTGGTGGCCGGATTTGTAAGTTGTGGCTCGGGGATGTGATACCAGGCGGCGCGTAGCGCGTGCGTTGGCCAGTCGTTCGGGACCATTGAGGACAATACCGGATTTGCTGCTGTGAGACATTGAGTTCGGCCGGGTTAGTCTGAATTAGACTGATACCTGACCCGAGCAGAGTGTCGCAGAATATTACACTTGCCAGATAGAACTAATGATGATCCTTTGAAAAGCTTTTGTGATAGGACACGTTTAGAAGAGAGGTGTATTGAACATTCTTCTGGCCTTTTAAGCCACTTTTTTATTGGAACTATCCGAAACCACGGCATTGCTGGGCACCGTCGTATGTCGCCTGATGCCATCAGATTTCATCAGATACCACAGTTTTTCTTATCACGCAATCATATAAGATGCCTCACTGGCCAACAGCAATATGGCCAACCTATTTTTGTTCGTTCTCTGGATCGTCTGTCGGAGTCAGCCTTCTTACCGTTCTGCGCATCTTTTGCCACCGTCTGTCTGTCTTCTGACTCTACCACCTGTCTGCCGTCGTCACCTGCTGTGTATGCTGTGATTGGTAGCCTCCTAGTGGGCTGGCTGTCTGGCCGTTATGTCTGTTGCCGCCACCAGCTGTCTTTCCTCCAGGCTTTCATTCTCTGGCTCTGCTTTCCGTCTGCCGTCCCTGTTCGCTGACGCTCTCTGTCGCCGCTGTCCTCCGACTTTGGCGTGTGTCTGCCGCCGTCAGTCAGCTGCTGTGTGTCGTCTGACTGTGCCGTGTGTCTGCCGTCGTCAGTCAGCTGCTGTGTGTCGTTTGACCGTGCCGTGTGTCTGCCGTCGTCAGTCAGCTGCTGTGTGTCGTCTGACTGCCGTGTGTCTGCTGCCGTCAGTCAGCCGCGGTTTGTCGTTTGACTGTGCTGTGTGTCTGCCGTCGTCAGTCAGCTGCTGTGTGTCGTTTGACCGTGCCGTGTGTCTGCCGTCGTCAGTCAGCTGCTGTGTGTCGTTTGACCGTGCCGTGTGTCTGCTGCCGTCAGTCAGCCGCTGTGCGTCGTCTGACTGCCGTGTGTCTGCTGCCGTCAGTCAGCCGCTGTGCGTCGTCTGACTGCCGTGTGTCTGCTGCCGTCAGTCAGCCGCTGTGTGTCGTCTGACTGCCGTGTCTGCCGCCGTCAGCTGCTGAAGACGGTCGGCTGGCGGTTGATCGCCATCACTGCCGGCCTGTACGGCTCGCTGTACCTGTACGAACGGCTGAGCTACACCAACCAGGCCCGCGAGCGCCGCTTCAAGCGCCAGTACGTCGAGCACGCCACCAGGAAGCTGCGGCTGATCGTGGACCTGACGTCAGCCAACTGCAGCCAGCAGGTTCAGCAGTGAGTGAAGGCGGCTCCGGCTCCGGAGAAGGGCGGGGCGTCGGGCGGGGACCGGCCCGGTGTCGGGAAAGGGGAAGAGTGCGAGAAACGTGTCTGAGATGTTCAGGCGGTGCTGTGGGGTGTGGCAGGCTGTTGTGATGAGGTCGGAAGTGGAATCGCACTGTTCAGCGTTTGTTTGGTTTTGGGTTAATTTCATGTGGATTGATTGCTTCTGAAATTGTCTCATTTGTTTGTGTCCGGTTTTTTTCGTCCCTTTTCTTTTTTGGTTCACCTGCAAAGCAAAAAAGAAGACTAGTTGTTTTGTTCATGCCACTAATGTGATTGACTTTTGATGTTGGTCCTCCTTGAGAGCAAAGACAGTGTGGTAGGCACATTATAGCTGTTGCCTGAGGCAAGTTCTTTTAGACAAGCAAATTGAGCAGACGGTCAAAGCATATCCTTCGTCCGTACCCCTAGCAAAGACAGATATCCTTTGCTTTCGTTGTTTCGACGCTCTGAACTGGCCAGTAACACAGGGCTTCTTCCCCACGCAGGGAGCTTTCGGGCACGTTTGCGCGGCTGTGCCACCTGGTGGACGAGTCCATCAGCGACCTGCGGGGGGAGGTGGCCCGGCTGGACGGCGAGATCGGCGAGCTGGACGCCGTGGCCGGCTCGGCCAAGACGCTGCGCAACAAGGCCACCTACATCGCCGGCGAGCTGGCTGCCTTCGCCGATACGTTCCTGCACGAGGGCAGCTAGGACCGGCACCGTGCCGCCGCCCGCCGGTGACCTGGGCCGGTGCCTGGGGCGGCTGTGCCCGTGCCAAGCGTCCCCTCAGCGCTGGTCCGCGTCCGCCGCCGTGGCGGCCGGCGGCCGGACCGTGCGTGCGTGTGTGTCTGTGTGTCCGTCGGCTCCGACGGCTGGTGGCGACGTGACGACCTGAGGCGAATCAAGCGTTCGAACCGAGCCGACCGAGCGGCCGCCGCCGCCGGCTGGTGGCCTGGTACGGGCGGGATACCGCCGCCACGCCGAGTCGTTTGGTGTTAGTTGTTACGACGCGCGACCGAGTCGCTGACGAACGTCCGAATCCCGTCGTGTGATACTCAATTGCCGCAGTGGGATTGTCGTTGGAATTGCCCTGTTTTGGACTGTGTTTCGGCAGGCTAGTTTTATCCCGCGGCGGTTGATTGAATTCTCGCGGCGTAGGTTTACTTTGTGATGATCACTGCCGAATGCGGTTGGTCAGTAACGTGGCCACAGGTCGAACTCACGTTTCGCGCAGTTAGTCAGCCCTAGGTCATGGTAGTCGAAATGTAGGATGTGAATGGTGCTAATACAACGACCGTATGGTGGGAATGGTTGCGCTTTGTGAAGTCGAGAAAGGTGCAACGATAGCTTCACTAATGAAGTAAAGTTCGATAGCCGATGCATTGCGTAACGTCCTATGGGTCTGATAAACTCAGGCAGCGTTCTATATGCGATCTCCCTAAGCATTTGTCAGATGCAGATAGTCTTGGGCTTGATCTCTGTAGGGTCGCGCGCTGAAAAAACCCGAGATAAGCGTCGCTGAGCTCAGCTGCCGAAACAATCCGTGAGGAAACTGGATAGTGCAGTTCTAGGCAAGAACAGCGATATTTGCCTTGGTGGTGATGTTGGATCACGTGGTGCTGGAGTAACGTCGGTTTCCACGTATTTTTCACTGGTAGGCAGAGCCTATTTTAAGAGTAGATCACTGGGGGGGGGGGCGGGGGGCAATTTGGTCAGTCGAATTACAGGTAACATAAAAACAAAATATGGGTATTTCGCCGACCTTGTTTTGTCCGATCCCGTCGGAGGTCGGTTATGAGAGGTTGGTGTGGTGAGAAGAGCGGTCACATGGCAAACAACTTACGCCGTCTCAGGGGTTTGGTGGCACCATACATTGTTTTATATTTTCGGGCATGGAAGAGGTCGAGCCGGGACCGGCACGTGGCGCGCACTGGCCGCAGGAGTAAGAAAAATGCCCGTTTTGCAAGGTTTCAAAATGGGGTCACGATCTCGTAAACCATTAAAGGTACGGACCCGAGGACACGATGACTAACCGCAGCAAGGTACCGACAAGAAATCATTTAGCGGAATCGACCTCTTGCGCCGAACGGGGTAGCCGAGACTCGCGCTCGGAGTGGTTTCAACGTGATTTCGAATGGAAAGGCTTGAACCTCCAGCAAGAATCGTTCCGACGATGCCAAACACTTATCAGCTGTGCCGCGGCTGCTCCGGCCGTGCAACGCTACGTGAACCGATAAAGGAGGCGATTTCGCCCATTTGCAAATGAGCTCGAGACCATTGTCAACCGCCGACACGGCGTCTTTTCCGGCGCCCAATCACGCCAACAGTGGTTCGTATCGAGACGAAACCTGGTTCGTCCAACAGAAAATTAGTTGGCGAACGGTATCATGTACAGCACCGCACGCGGGAATCAGCCCGTGACGCGTGCTGGCTACGGGAACACCGGAAAAGTCGTTTTGCAAGCTTTACAAAATAGTGCACGGCTAAATTCGGTCTTGAATTATAACGGCTCGGCGACTATGTAGCCGTGTACGTCGCCAGGTGCTGATTACATATTATTTCATATGGTCGACCTCGTCCGCCAAACGGTCCAAAACGCAAAACGCCGAACGTCCGCCGCGGCACTCGCTCAAAGTGGGGGCATTTCCGGTTTTCGGGTCCTTTGTGTTGACATTGTGACTGCGATGACGTGGAGGGTGAGCTTGTACGCAAAATTAACACCAATGGAACGAACGGATTTTCGTCGTTTTGACGCTGAAATGAAATAATCGCAATTGCTTTATCTTTTACTGTTATGAGGCATCAGGTAAACCGGTGCAAGTCGTGATTTTACTCAAAATCGACATCTTTCGAGATATCTGTGTTCGACTGAAGATTGTGGCGACGCGATTGGGAACATACTGTTAAAAATCCTACCAGTATGTTCTTCAGCTGTGAACGGTTTTAAAATGGTTTTGTGGCGCTTTTGTCTGTTTTTTTTTTGCCGATGGCGATAGAAAACTTGCTCTTATCTAAGAATTGTATTCTTGAGTCATGCTCGGTTTAATCTTATCGCATCCTCCAGTTTCTGGATTTCAAATACACTACAGAACTAAAAAATGTCGCCATAATAGGCATATAGGTTCGGTCAGATGCAGACGCAGACAGAGAGACACAAACAGGGTTGCGCAGGGTTACACTCCTAGTCATCTGTTCATGGATGACGGTAAAGAAAGACGGACATATATTGGAAGAGAGACAGATGCGGGAAATGAGACAAAGACACACAGAAAATAGAGTGATTGTGGGAGAACAAAGAAAGACTGCCTGAATGTGGGGAAGATTAAGGGGCACCAAGGGGACTGGTAGAGACTGACAGAGATCGACGGACCGACGGTGATCGACGGAGACCAGTGGAGAACGGTGGAGACCGGTAAAGACCAAAAGAAAACAACGGAGATTGGTTGAGACCGACAGATGGGCCAATGGGCATGAAACTAGATTCGGAGAGACCGAAAGACTGACAGGCTGATGGAGACCAAAGAAGACCAACAGACAGTAATGGAGATCGGGCTGGATAATGGAGGTGGACGATGATGAAGATGACGAGAAGAGACGAGATGGAGACCGACCGCTGAAACCGACGAAAACTTGCTGACACCGACGGGGACAAGCAGAGTGCGAAAAACCACCACGGAAACTGAGGCTGCGGAAAGTGGTGAAGATGGAATATAGAAGAAAACATTTTACACGTGTCCAACCTGGGAAAGCAAAAACCAAGCAGGGATGTGGCGGTAGCTCCTTCATACCCCAGGGTGCTGTATGAAGGGAAACTGGTTGATAAGAGCTTTGGAAAAGACTGCAGCGCACTGCGTTCCTTTACGCGACATTTAAAAGGGCGGCGTAACTCACCGTGCCCAAGGCAAGCGAGCGTTCGAGCGCAAAGTGCGAGGACAATACGGAGAGACCAGACGGCCGAAGGCTGTCTTTCCATGGAAACTCGCAGCGCGATTGTAAAACAGCACTCTGAGCAGTTTGAGCAAACGTCCAACAGCAACCCGACTGAAGCGCACAGCGCGATTGTCGAACGATGCTGGGTGCTAACGTCAGAATTTTGCGGAGACCAGACTGTCGACGTTTGGTTGAACAAGCAGAACCCGTTTGCTGGCAATGAGGCATGCAATACGATTTTGGGGCGACCCTGGGGTCAATTCGATCAGCTTTTCGGCCGAAACTTGATTCGAATGCGAAATTCGTAAGCGCAAAGTGCTTTAAATGTGCGTCGTGGCAAACGGTCAAAAAAGCGGTCGGTGCATCCGAGAAACGCATGCGCACATTTCTGCGCACATTTCTTCATGATCTTTTCGCACACATGGCACACATGGGGACCTAAGGGGTCGCGTTTTGGGGGTACACGGGCGGGGCAAACAGGCCATAGGGCGTCGGCCGTCACTTCTAAATCTGTGGACCCACCAGCCGGATTCGCCGTACTTTGCGCGATCTGTTTTACCTCGCTTGCGATCGCAGCAGTCCATGAAACTGAACCAATCAGAGCGGAATCCAACAGAATTGTCACGTGCATGAGGAACACTTATTGATGATATCCCTGCCCTAATCTTTGCACTCATCTAGGCCAATCAAAGTCCAGCTAAAGGAATTTGAAACCTGTCTGACTTTTTGTCCAAAAAAAGAAAGGTTGTGAACCTGTTTTCCGTTTTCTTCTTTTTTATTTACGAATAGCTTCCTCACCATATATATTTGCTATTCACAGTATGTGCCTGAAGAGTGTCAAAGACCTGACCGGGCGTGAGTTGCTGGTAAAACAACGTTTCCACTGGGGGGGATTTCACTGTGTACTGGGGGGATTTGGTCGTCACTGGTGGGGATTCCCCCCAGTTAACGTATTTAAATAGGCCTTGGCTGTAAGTCGCCGAAATGTGCGTGAAGCACCTCCCAGGCTTTCACATCTAATAACATTAAATATTGGTTACACATCTGGTTGCAGTTTCAGTGTTTTTTTTTTTCAGTCAGTCACGGCGTACAAGAAAAAGTGCATGCCTGTAAGGACTAATGGAGTTGCCCATCTCTGGTCCGGAAACCGCCGCGGCTTCGATAGAATTTAACGATGTCTCCGATACGATACTCAGGCTGATTTATCCTGTCCGGACAGAACTTCGTATCGCATTTCTTCGTATGCAAATCTTCGTATCGCATTTCTTTGTATCACATGTCATGGTACGGCTGTGCGCCCGTTTTCGTCGTATTTCATCGCACGCAAAACTTCGTGCGCAAATTTTCGTATCGTATTTCTTCGTACGCAAACCTTCGTACGCAAATCTTCGTACGCAAATATTCATGCGCGCAAAACTTCGCATACGCAGAACTTCGTATGCGCATTTCTTCGTATCCGCAAAACTTCGCATACGCATTTTTTCGTATCGCATTTCTTTGTAAACGCAATGCTACGTATCGCATTTCTTCGTATACGCAAATCTTCGCATCGCATTTCTTCGTATGCAAATCTTCGTACCGCAAAACTTCGTAAACGCGAAACTTTTTCTGAACATCTATAAATCTTCGCGTCGCAAAACTCTGTACACGCAAATCGTCGTATACGCATTTCTTCGTGTCTGCAAAACTTCGTGCAGGCATTTCTTGGTATCGCATTTCTTCGCATATGCAAATCTTCGTATCGCATTTCTTCGTACACGCAAAACTTTGTGCCCAATTTTTTGGGGCGAGGAGGGCACTCAAAATTTGCCACCGTGTTTATGATTATACGGAAGGCTTCACACCAAATTTCTTCGTATCGTGGCTTCAAACATGAGGCGACTGTTCTGATTCCGCGATTACACCTGACAGCCGCCCGAGGACTCGGCAGCCGAAAAGTTATTTAACCCTATTCCCGGCAGGGGGGGGCGGAATCCGCCCCCCTCGGGTTTTTTGCTTGCCAATTCGAGGCTTTTTGACGCAGCTTTACGAAACTTGGTGACTTTTCCTAGCCATCTTTTCTACGCGCTGTGACAAAATTTCACAATTGTATTTTGCTCAGGAGCAGAGCCAGGCAACGTTTTTGGGAGGAACCTCAGGTCATTTTTGGCCATGTTTAGGGTAAAAGGAAAATGTCTGCCAAAAAAAGAGTTTTTAAGATAGAACTTAAACCTTTATGTGGATGTATAGCCAAATAGTTAGGAAATGTGCACACAAAATTTTGTTTATCTGAGGTCACTTTACAAGGTCAGGTCAAGGTCAAAAGTCAAAATATATTTTTTTGCTATAATTTCGGCGACGTTTTTTCAAATGCCAAACCCGGAATATACATGACGTAGAGAGGTACCCTCTACTTGTGTACCAAGTTTCAGTTTGATATCAGGTCGGGTCACGGAGCTATGACCTAAAATGTCAGTGCGCGTACTTGATATCGCAATAGCCATAAAATGAAATTTTTGGAATAGAGTGAATTCAGATGATTGAAAACATTTACAGATAGTATCAAATGCACATGAGATCATTCCAGGTGACCCCAAGGTCACTGGAGGTCATTTAAGGTCAAAGGTCACAAGTTGATCTGAAGAACGTGGGACCATGACAGTTCCCCCTTTTTCATGTCCCTGGCACCGCCTATGCTAACATTATACCAACATTGCAATACGATTTGTACTTCTTTAGCATAGCATGACTAGCAGAAGCCAAAAAAGTGTTTTTGCCTTTTTTGTTGATTCAGTTGTTGGAAAATTAATCCTCCTATTTTTGAAACCCTGTGAACGCCCATGAATTTTCTCAAAATTTCAGATTTGGGGACCCATGGTTAAAGCCCTATCCATAATCTCTCGATTCATGCCAGTTTTATTGAAATCGGTCCATAAACGAAGGAGTTATAAGAGGTCCAAAAGTACACCCATTTTGACATTTTTGCCCCCCTGTATCCACAAATTTCGAAATTTTGAAAATTTCTTTTTATAAAAATGTAGTTCACGTCACGGCAAATCGATTGCCGGTTGTTGCGACGAAATCGGACGAGTAGTTCTCGAGATCTCGGGGGGGGGGCCGAATCCGCCCCCCCTGCCGGGAATCGGCCATACCGTCTAGCCCTCCGGGAATAGGGTTAAACAACATTGCCATTTTGTTACATATTGGTCGGAACAATTATTGCATTTTTCATGACAAGACACCTCACATGCCAAGAATTTATCCGCCGTCCTCGTGGCCGAGGGGGTAAGGACGTTGACTATGGTTCCGATGGCGCCGGGTTCGAGTCCCAGAAACAACGAACTGGGACTCGCATCGTTTGGCTCGACCATTCATAGTGCAGTCAGTTGGTAACTGGCCAGAAAAGGTAAACCCGGCCCGGAAGACCGTGTCGCAGCGTTGTGCGGCACGAAAATGATCCCTCCGCGGTCCTCTCTGGCTTAAAAGGCCGGACGCAAAATTACCCGCTGAACTAGAATTGCATTATTGGATGGTGGGTTCAGGGTCCAGGCAACATGCTCTACTTATGGTGCTCTGAGCCAAAAACCGTCCATGCAAACTGTTCGAGTAAAATTTCTAAAAAAAAGAGAAAGAAAGAGCTCATCTTAATCTTTCTACAAAACGACTCAGAAAAAAAACTTATTTTTGCATCCACAGAAATTCGTATACGGATCCATTCCTATCGCATGGGGGAGAGACTCGTTTTTCCCCATAGGACTTAATTTAAATTTCCCAAAAAGTCGGGCATGGCCTCTCCCTCCCTGTTCCTACGTCCATGGTCTGGTGCATCACTGTCACAGAATCCAGTCTAGGTACACAGAAAGGTTCCCTGCTGGCCTGCAAAGCGGGCACTTGCTGATCTGAAGCGAGATCTCCATGCAGGCATACAAATATTAGGATTCGCTCCATTTACACATCTTCAGTCTACCAAAGCAAGACCTTAAGGTGATGCCTGGAGAGAATGGCCTAAAAAGGATTTTGCTCATCCCTCAACATTCTGGGACATTCCTGGGCTACTGCGTCTTACCTTCGTCCACCGATCGAATGCGCTTCCTCATTCTCGATATACGCGTGACCAAGCCAGTGAATATAATTTACCTTGCTAAAAGGAAGGAAGACATGCACGCGTCGTTGTGCGCAAAAGTAGAAATGCCGCAGCTGCGAAGTGCACAAGCACAGCAAAATACGTTTCGAAGATTTGCGTATGCGAATAAATGTGATACGAAGATTTGCGTACACGACGGAATGCGATGCGAAAAAACGCGTATACGAGGTTTGCGGACACGAAGAAATGCGTATAGGAAGATTTGCGTATACGAAGTTTTGCGATACGAAGAATTGCTGATACGAAGTTTTGCGCTTACGGAGTTTTGCGATACCAATATCTGGAAACGCGATACGAAGATATGCGATACGAATATTTGCATACGAAGTTCTGCGTACGAAGAAATGCGATACGACGAAATGCGATGGGAAGTTCTGTCATGGAACCGGGCAGTCAAAGCAGCGGCTTGCCAGCTTTGAATGGCAATTCCAACCTGAGCATGGCAACGCTTGGAAATGCATGGCCCAAAAATAGCACTAGCCCTTCGGACTTCCAAAACGTCACTTCGCCGATGCGCTCTCAAACGTTTACTACGGTCCATAATCGTTTGGACTTCATAAATAAATCATGACTCCTGACCAGCGTCAAATATGGCATCTCACAAGAAGCGCTCGCCGCCAAAGACGTCACTGTGGCTTACACCGCCGCAAGAGGTCTCAGTCCAGCGACATATTCCGCAGTACCGCGGATTAAACTGCCTGCCATTTCGTCGGAGCGCGTCCTGCAACAGCCCGCATCCGCTGCCTCGCTCCCATTGGCTGCCATATTCCCGCGCTTCGTCAACCCCCGACGATCTCCGCCGTGCGCATGCTCACGCGTCTCTACGGGCCAGAATGCGCCGAAGTTCGACGGCGGTTCGCCCTTGCTGAGTCGGCCCGTGGTCGAGCAGTCGGCGGCACCGGATCGCCCGCGGAGTACGGCGACGGCGGAGGCGTGGGGCGGTCACGCCGACCGAGCGCCTCGCGACCCTGACCCGGTGACCCGGCTCGGTGACCCGGTGACCGGCGCCGCCATGATTCTCTCCAAGGACCTGTTCCTGCTGGGGGAGCACGAGTACCTCCGACTGTCGGTGGAGGACAGGCGGCCGGCCCGGCCACGGCCACCCAAGTGAGTCGAGCCGCTGCGGACCGGTCTGGTGTGGCGCCGGGAGGCGTGGTGACCGGCGTTCGGTGGCTGGTGCCGGTTTGATTCGGGCGCGGTTGGTGCCAGTGGCTGGTGCCGGTTTGGGGCCGGCGGCTGGCACCTGTGGGTGGTGCCAAGAGGCTGGCGCCAGTGGCTGGTGCCAGTGGCTGGTGCCAAGAGGCCGGCGCCGAGGGTGGTGCCAGGGTTGGTGCCGAAGGCTGTCGGATGTCGGTAGAACAAAGCAACCCGTGATGAATGATGTGGGTGCTAGAAATCGCGGGCCGACATATGGCGACATGTCAGCCATGAATTCGTACTGATCATGACAGTGCATTCCTTACAGCAGCGCTCGTTATTCCTCTGGCCTTGGTAGCTTGTCAGGAAGTCGAAGTTTATTTGGACAGGATTTAGGAATTTCGTTGGTTCTGTTACGAGAAGTGGAAAAGTTTACTTTCCTGAGTTGGCGTCACGTTTCATGTCCATGGGTGGACTCATTAGTCCGCTGGCATAAATGATACCTTCTTTTCTCGCCAACCGATGCTGGTCCTCAGCGTCGCACGGCACCACAGAACACTCCAGCACCATTGCGAAGACGACTTCACCATCGCTTACAGAGCGGACTTAATTCTGCGAAAGCTTCTCCAAGCACATGCGATGGCCTGTCCGCGAAGAATGCATAATTTCCACGAAGACGTCGTCATGCCGCTTTCGTCCATTTCCTTTTTGCAGTGCCGCCGGTCATTGCCATTAGCATTAACGACGTATGAACGCCAGAACGGGGCGATGGGCATGTGGCGAGCGCTATACCTGTGCCCGACGGGCATGCGCCGAGAGAGGGAGGCCGCTGGCGGTGGCTGGCGCGAGGTGCTCTCGCCTGTCGATCCGCCCCGGGCGGCGTGCCAAGGCGAAGTTCACACGCCGTTATCGGTCAGCCGAATGTGATGTCACGCAACGGCACGTCGGCCAGGGGTCGAGTCCGGAGTCAACGACCCCAGCCATGTGGCCGGCAAAAAGATGTGAGCGGCGCACGTGCGGATTTGTTTGTTTTGCCTGAAGTCTGTCAAGTCATCAGACGTTTTTTATCTCTATTTTGGCAGGTCTGGTGCGCTTGATGGGTGTTATTTATTGACCGTCGCTTTGAGCGTCTTCTTGAGAAGTTCCTCATAACCTTGCACCAGCCTGCAGTGGCCTGTGCTGCTGCCGCGCTTCTGCCAAAGGACGTTCCCGAAAGTTATCCCACAGTCCGCGGAAAGACCGCAGAACATCAGATCGAATCGTCATGCTTCGTGTGAGTCCGCCGTGACTCTGAACAACACTCATATCCGGCTCGCTGCACGAAAGCCGTGTTTTGTGCCGTGGTTTCGCCCTGTTATTCCTGTCGCGATCTTATCCCCAGCCACACTCGCGGCCCGACCGGTCCGCTTTCAAGGTGAAGGCTCTGATCAGATCCTCGGCTGTTATTCCCGACACGTTTCCGCGCCTGAGATGGGACTGGACGTCCGAGGTGTTCGCTCAGTGGACCAAGGCCAGGCGCATTGTCCTCGTTTTCAGCCGACCACGCTCCGAGTGGAACCCTACCGCGCCGCCCACATCCCCTGCCAATCCGCCGTGCCTCCAATGGACGCTGCCTCCGGCGAGAGCCCCCTGAGGGCAGCCGAAGGCCGGGCTGGCCGCCGGGCGGAGTGCCGGCGCCTCGCCGCGCGCCCGGCCCGCCGGTCGTCCGACAAGGTCGCGGCCGGCTCGGCGGCGCGTCGGGACCGGCGCGGCCGCCGCGCCGGCCGTTCCCGTGGGAGCTGGCCGAGCCGTGTGAAGCGGGCGACCGGGCGCGGACGCGTCGCTCGCGGCCTGGCCGAGGCGTGCTGCCGCGCCGGAAGCAGTTTTGTCGGCGGCCGGCACCACGTTGCCAGGTTCTCGAATGTTGCGGTGCGGTCACTTCAGAGGCCTTCGCTCTCCGGCGACATTTCGTAGTGGTTGTTTTACGGGCGGCAAGGCCGTTTGGAAGTATCGAACGTCAGAAAGAGTCGCACCATGCCGTACGTTCCTGCCTGCTCCGTGCAGGGTTCAGCGGGCTCAGAAACGGCAGGAAGACAAGTTCGCTCTGGAAATAAGAGTGTCCTTGTCGTCGGGACTTGACGCTCGGAATGTCATGAATGATTTCGGAAATATATGAGTATGCTGTCAAATGTGCATAAAAGTTGCCCGCGAAGGAGAATAAATGCGCCATATGCAGAATGAAAATTGAAAGCGGATAGCGTAAGAGGAATGTCGTCACATTTTTCGTTTACTTTTCTCATTGTTTGTTTTTTCCTTACCTTGGCAGCCTAAATTTGCGATCTTACACCCATGAGGTGTTGTTCCGCACTTCGGCCTCTGCGGTTAGCTATCGCCACGTTGTCTTTCCTTATACATCGTGAGCTGTATTAGACGTAGTTTCCCGGCCGTTAGAGCGGCTATTCCCGGCCTGTAATCGCACGGCGTGAACGCGCGGTGTCATAACGACCCTGGCGAGCGGCGTGCTCCTGGAGGTACACGGACCGGTCGGCCGGGCAGAGTTGCCGGCGCTGTCGATGTTTTCCTGCGGCGACAGCAGCCGGCGGCAGGGACTCCCTGACCGAGGTCAGCGGCGGCCACCCCAGCACCCCGTCGCGTCATGGTGGTCAGACGCCCCCGGCCAGCCGATATCGGCGCCCAAGATAGCGAAAGCGGCCTCAAGGTCAGCAGGTCGTGCAACCCGGCCGGCGGCGCGCGCCGCTCCTTCGTTTATTTACCGACGATGGCGGCGGCGGCGGCGGCAGCGGCCGGACGGCCGCTGCAGGGTCTGACTGGGACCGGCGCGTCCGGAGCGGGATATGGTGGAGTGTCGCTGCAGCACGAGTGAATCTAGCCAGAGGGCTTGGGTTTACGAGCCGTGATTGTGACGTAGGGAAGTTTTCGGAGTAGCGGGCCATGAACCGTGTGTAAGTCGTTCCGTTTCATGCGCAAATAGGGGAACGAGGCGAAGGGCTCAGTATCACGGCTCTTCTGAATTCGCCTCCTCTGACCTGTAACCCGCAGAGCAGCAAAACAATAACTCACGTGATATTTGTTCGCAGTCACCTCGACTTCAGTTCGCCGATGGAAGCTTTTTCGATAGCTATCGCTAATTACGGCGTAGCAATGCAGTTCTGGTCAGCTTCCTGTTTTAACCACCCGATTTGATTTCAAGGAACTGCATGCCCTTCTGCCATGAAGCAAAAAATACTTGTCATTTCCTGCAATAGAACATGAGCTGTGCTGAACGTAATGACGTCATGCGCAGTTCTCGGACGGAACTGCGACGAAAGTCAGCCATGGATATATTCCCATGGATCGTACTGTCGTTCTTTTCAAGCTTGACGAGCAACGTCGCACTAGGAAATGTCCCCTGTGAACCCCGTAAGATGTGTCCAGTCGGCACCAGCCCGGCTACGGTGTTGTTCATGAGATGGCGCCGTCGCCTCTGCCGCGGCAGAATTGGGCGGGGCAGACACCTACCACGGCGGAATTTGGAGGGGTTGGGCCTCGGCCGCGGCAGAATTCGGCGGCGGCGGGCCTCGGCCGCGGCAGATTTCGGCGGGGCGGACCTCTGCCGTCCGTCATCATGCAGCCGACGCGCGGCGGCTGCGGCGGTGGCGGCCGGCCAGCGGCGCAGTCGGCCGCTGCGCTGTCACCGGCGCGCACTGGTCTCTCTCCTGTGTCAGGGGCCGGCCCGGTGCAGCTGCACCCGGCTGCGGCGCGACCTGGCCGACCTTGAACTTGGCTGCACGGCCGCGTGCAGCCGCGGCGCCGCCGTCGCCGCCGCGCCGGCCGGTAACGGTGCACGGTTTTTACAGTCCGACCCATCCGGCCATTCTTACTTTCGCTTACGAACGACAGCGGCCTTTTTCACGTGGCGTTTCTAACGTCGGTCTGCCGGCTGCAGCCGCCTGGCCGGGTTTCTGGCTCGGTTTCCAGTCCAAAGCTGGCCAGGTGGTTGCATCTGAAATTGTTTTCCAACCGCTCACCGCGACAGGTGCTAATGCCGTGAAACTGGTTCCCAGATACACGCCGATTCGTCTGGTGGCCCTGACATTTGGGAGTCCGGCTCCCCGCCCAGGTGCAGGCGTCCCGCGGCCGTGGGGAGACGAGCCGGTCGGGGGGAGGAAGATTCCGCCGAGCGGGTTAACCCCCCGGGGCCTGGACTCACTTTTGGCTTTCGAGCGGAATCGTTCGGCAGAGGCCAACTTTCACACTGATGCATCGTATCCGACGTTGAGAAGGCGTGGCCTAATGAGGCGCAAAATACATCAAGCCCAAGTGGTAATCCCCAGTGATATTGCGACTTGCAGCACGTGCAGTTTACGCACTGTTCAGCTCATGTGTGAGTAGCATATGCTCATTTCATTGTGGTGATAAATGCTGACGCTTTTCTGTTACATCTCATTACGATGGTTTTTTGCTGCAGAATGGAAAATTATGGTCAAGGCACAGCTGTGCATTTTCCATACGTCACACTAACTTGCACTTTATTGTTGGTAATGTCACCGACCAGTGCCTCAAGGTACTGAATCATTCATTTGTAAATATACCGTGCTCACTGTTTATCAAACTCAGCAGGATAAATTTGAACAAACACGTATGCTGCAGACACACTAAACTCATGACCTCTTATCCGTGCCGCAGTCTTCAGCCTCGTCAGCTTTGCTAGACTATGCTAACGGTTCGGTAAATGTGGGTGCTGGTCTATGACGATTTTGGCGCAATTTCAGCCGACTAATGTCTCAATTCACCAGCAAGGCCCGATCAGCATTCAAAGTGTTAACTATGTCGTCTTAGTGGGTGTTTGACGAGGCCAACTCAGACCTGAGTTTGCCTGAAGTAAACAGCTTTGTTGTCGTTGCCAAGAAGATCTGAAATGGCCAGTCTCACGTAGATTGGCTTGTTTACGTTGGATCGCTTTCATGATTTCAGTTTCAGTTTCAGTTCCGGTTTATTTCTTGGGACATTCCACATGCAATGCGGCTATTCTCTGCCCTGCGTCGTACAGAATAAAACGTTACGGTTTGGTGAGGGATGTAAACCATGCATTCAGTACCGGACAACAGAAACGAAATAGCACTATGGTCATTCACCTCCTAGCACTTCGACATCGGAAAGTATAAAAAAACAAAGGAAACAAGTACGAAACAAACTACGGTCACAACCAACAGTCTATGTCACGGTGTCGTCCTTGAAGAGCAACTTTAAGTTCCTTGTAAACAAATGAAGTTTCCGCCTGGTCAGCTCGGTAGGGAGTCCCTTGTGCATCTTCAGGGCTCGGCACGCAAACTGTCGCCCGCCAACCTCCGTGCGTATGCGAGGAAGATGCAGCTGTCCATCCTGTCGTGTGTGCCTAGAGCGGATGTTCGAGTTCTGATCGAAGAACGAGGCGAGAGACGATGGCTCTCCGCACTCACGGGTGCTGTGCATGAGAGTGAGGCAGTGGCACTCAGCCAGCTGTCTGGCGGTGAGCCAGCCTGGTCCCCTCAGGGCCTCCGATATGTGGTCGAACTTTCGCCTGCCAGTCACCACCCTACCTCTGAAATATGTGTTCTTCTGGAGCTGCTAGAGGTTCTTTCGCTGAGCAGTTGTCAAACACAGCTATGCACTATCGTACGTGTGATAGAACTAGGCCTTGTACAGTCGTAAAAAGGATATTCTGGGGAAAGGTGATGACGAATTGACGCATAAAGGAGTATGATGCGGAGGTCACGCTATGCGAAGATGCCGGACATTGTACCCCTGTAAGTATAACCATTAATGTTTTCCGCCACTTTTGCTGGACAGGCCGTTACCTCGACCATCGAAGGTCGTGCGACCGGTAGCATTGCGCAGTATTGCAGACCAGGCCGTTGGCCTGACGATCCATCGGAGCAGATTTGCATGCCAGCTGTCGTCACTTTACATTGTGAACTCTGGGTGGTGGATTCATATGACATACTGGGACGTTGCAAAATGCCTATGTTTGGCTTGGAGGTTTTATTATACGGATGTCAAAAAGTGTTCAACTGTTTTTTGCAGGGGGTCACGTTGTCACATTGTCAGATTTGCCTTCTTCTCTAGACAAGACGGATTTTGTATGACGTGCAGCCAGACTTGTGCTTGATTCCGTTTCGGGGGGAACCGACTCCAGATCCGACTCATGGCTTGCTTAATCGATTCTGATTCCGATTCGAAGTGGTTTTTCAAAAATGACCAACTCCGATTCCGACTCAAACCGAAATGAGTCGATTCTGGGTTTCACTAAGGCCCATTGTATCGGATTCAGCCACTGGAATCGAGTTCAGATCTGATCCCGTAGACAGCCGTGCGATTCGTCTGCTACTCTGACTCCTGAGTCGATTATAATTCCGAATGAATCGAGTGCAAATTCGGCTGCAGTTTTTTTGTACCCATAAATGCCGCCACCATCAATGCTTTACGCAGACCCTTATTTGAAGGGATTGCAAATTTTTTTTGGAGGACTGTAAAAGAAATTGTGGACATGTCACCTGACACGCAGAGTTTAAAAGATCGTCGTAACAGGTTTACAATGGCCACCGTAGTTACGATGGCAACAGAAATCGAGATGCAGACAAACGCCCCGTGGTTCCAGGACATCCAGGCCCTCCCGCCCACAGAAGAGACGTTTTCTGTGAGCATCTGATATTAACATCCGTAACAATGTCCACTTTGTTGTTAGCCCATTTTGAAAAAATGTCAGTTTCTGCATTGTGCATCCTACATAGTGCCGCAGCTCAAGACAAATTTTCAGCACTTGTGCATTTTAAAGAAACTCCAGTTCATGTAACGGCTTTCTTTGAACAAAATCTAAGATGACTTTTCGTTGACGTTTACAAAGTTTTAATACAATGTTTTATCTACGAATTTCCTCTAAATTTTGCGAAACAGTCTAAAAAACAAAGAAGCAAAGTATACCCACACTATTTAAGATCAGTTTTTTATTTGTGCAAATCATGGACTGCAATGCTCGAAATGTTCAGGTCCCGCAAAAGACTCAATGCGGTACGGTAGCCATAAATAATCACAGATTGATCCCTGATGTGATGGTGTTCTCGACAGGATTATTTCAAAAAGTAATGATATCACAGCCGCCATGAGATCTCATGGTGGCTGCTTTGAGATCTCAGGGGCGTTGGTCGAGGTTATTTCGAATGCTCAGGATGATATCGTGATTTCGATTTGTCACTTCAAGGAGCGTCCCAGTTTCGTCCTCAGTAGCCTGGTGGCGTCAGCTTTCCAGAGTTGTTGCTCCGTGATGAGCCTGTCACATTTCTGCAGTCGGCATTTTTGACAATGCGGGAAAAGTAACGCAGTTTGCACTGATCCCACTATGGACACTCGCCCGTTAATTGGGGTGGCGTTCCGCGGGTATTCATGCGGGATTTCCCGTGCCGTCTGGGCTGGGCACGGATTGCGGAAGGTAACCTCCACGGCTCTGCCCACACTAGGAATCCCCTCGGTCGCCGCCGTCCTGCCCTCTGCACGTCAGCCCGCGGTCTGGGGCGGGGTGTGGGGAGGGGGGCCACTCCGGAAACTGCCCCGTCTGGATCGATTCGGGTGTCAGCCGGACCGGCGGCGGCGGCGGCGGCCTGATCGGGGCCAGTGGCGGCAAGGTTAGTGGGCCGGCGAGGCGGGGGGGGGGGGGGGGCCCACCTCTGCACGGGTAGGCGGTCGGCGGGCGTCTGTAGCACGGCGAAACACACGACGTTTGTACTGCGTCTTGTGGAGTGACATTTGTCCGGATAGATGTTGCGACATTTTCCCCAGCGGTTGGCCTCATCGGGCCGGTTTTAAACTTCTGTCGTGAGGTCGTCGTGTGACGCACGCTCTAGCAGGCTTGTGACGTTTTCCCAAGTTTCTTGCACAGGGCCGTTTTTACCAGGACGCTCATTTAAACGACAGGAAAATGCGCGTGATAGCTGAATTGTTAAGGTCTTTGACAATGGTATTTGCTACAGCGCCATTCTCCGTGACGATTTTTCAGTTTCGTCAAGAGGAATACAAGCTGCTGCTTAAGTTCGTGACTAGTTTCTTCCTACCGGTCTCCCCGTATTACCATCATCATCATCACCCCGTACCGTATCATCATCATCGAAGAAAAAAATCAAGAAGTTTCCGTCCATTCTTGCCTTTTACCAAACTTCCTGCTGGTAAATGGAATGGCCTTAGTGGAAAAGTACATTATACGTTTTATCTGCGATGGAGACCAGTGGGAGGAAAGCGCCTTTGAACAGAGCGCTCGTGGGTGTTTTCTAGTCGCCAAGTAACACACATATTCTTAGAACCTGGACGTCATTGCCGTATTGTGCAGCAAAGAAAGAACTCGAATGTTGCTCCTGAAAGGCCGCGTTCCTGCGCTTAAAAAGGCGAACTCCTCAATGCCAGTGCGGCTGAGCACTGCCGGAAGGCGACGATTACCTCGTCTGGTCTGAACTCTGAAGGCCTCCGTGGCGTTCATTACGACATAAATCTGCGACAAGAAGACGGGCCGCCGATGACTGCCGCGCGCGAGCCAATCGCCGACGAAGTGCGTCCGTTTTTACGCCGTCCAAAAACGCGACTGCTCCGCGCGCAAAAACGGACGGCCCGACGTCACCCGGCCCGCGCTGCCGCTGAGTCACGGCTGTCTCGCGGGGCCGGGGGCGCCGGCTTCAGCCTGTCCGCCCGGCAACCGGCGGGCCGCCTAGTAAAAACCCCGCTCGCAGGCTTGCGCGCCGCGCCCGTTTCGTCGCCGCGCATAAAAGCTGTCCGCTCAATTAGCGCCAATCTCGTGAAGTCGGAATTTCGTCGCGGCGATTTCTGCGCGTCTCGCAACCGGGGCGGCGCCGCAGCGAGCGAGTCTGACGCGCCGCTGCGCCGCTTTTCGTTTGCGGAGAGCGGGGGGGGGGGCAGCTGATGGACGGCGCCAGCCACACGCAAACAAGATATGATTCAGTCGTGTGGCCACCATTTGTGCCGCACCCGGTCTCGTTTGCGGCGTACCGCCGGGTTCAAGGTTCTCGTCAGAGGCTGTTTGTAAGGCGACTGCCAAGGATTTACGAACCAGCTTCGGGGAATCAGGCGCACTTTGCTCGGCATCTAGTTTACTGTCGGAACATCGTCAGTTTGTTTCTTTTGTCATAACTTCAGTTATGGGTCAACTGGGACGCCAGAACTAGTGCGAAAGACAAACCAGTTTCGTTTGTGTTTTGGTGTCGTTTTGGGTTGTGGATGATTCAATGTATATGGGAAAGCCGTAGCTAGACGTTGACGCTAGGTTCGTTTCCATCTTCACCATGTAGCCATTGTACCGAATTGTCGAACAGACAAAAGAAAAAAAGTGCCTGAAATGTTGCCACGCATAGCAGTCTTCGCTACCTCTTCACAGCTGAATGCACCAGCACTACCTGTTGGCTACGTGCAAGACACCTCATCACCAGGCCCCTTGTTTGCCCTTTGATTCAATCATTTATTCCGATACGACAGACCTTCTTCCTCTCATAGACCGGATCTCGGCGGATTGAACGTGCTGGACCTTCCGAGCCAGCGCAGTTGGCAACGGCCAGCAGATCGAAGCCACCGTGCCCATTACCTTCCACTGTTGTCCAGGCCGGCGCGGGCCGCGTCCAGTCGTGTCATCAGGATTACGTGACGTAAGCGCTCGTCTCGGGCCGGCCTGGAATCCGGTTTCGACCGCGTCAGCTTCCGTCTTGATTTCCTGCGTCTTCCGCTCCCCGCGTTGTGTGAGCTCCCATCTGGGAGTGCCAGAGAGGCCCCGGGAACGGGTGTATCCCGGTATGTCGAGTGCCTCGGCGCGCCGGCTTCTTGGAACACTGCACGTGGGTGCGCGTCTCACTGCACCGCCAGACAATGGCCGCCGGTTGTATGCCATCCTCGCCGCCCCAGCATTCCAGCTGCCGACGGGCGGGCGCTGAATCGGTACAGGAAACTGGAACGATGACGGGGATCGCTGCATCCCGTGGCGCGAGGATGTCGGCGGGTCCACGGGGCCTCGCGGGAGACGAGGGTGTGGCGCCGCCGCGTTGTTTTCACGCGAGCAAACAGAGGCGGCACGAAACCGGCCGGGCGCGAACGTCCGCGGGCGACTCCTGGCATTGACATCGCTGACCTCCGCGGCGGTTGGCGGAGGTCGCCTGAACGGCCGCCGGCGCTGTCCGCCCCTCGGAGGACTCTCCAGACGGACCCGCTGACCGCCGGGCCCCTCCCCTCCCGTCCCCGCCGCCCGGTTGCTAACCGGTCGCCGGTCGGAACGTGACGCCGGGAATAATGAAGTCCGTGGTGCGCCGCACTTGCGGCGGGGCTGGACGGATCACGAGCGGGACCGTTCAGTGCCGACTGCCGCCCGGCATGGCCATGAATTTCATGTTGGCCGAGCACGAAGACCAAAGGCCGCCTGCCTTCAAATGGCACGGTGTCAGACGGAAGATTGGTCCATTTTCTCTAGTGTTATGGGACTGCGCATGGGTTATTGCCAAGGACGGCAGCGATCTGTCGTGTCGTAAGCTGCTTCAAAACGTTGGTCCTTTTGCAGCTTCAAAAGTAATAGAACGTTTGGCGCTGGTATCTTCGCCAAAAACGAAATGCCATCCAATCATCAGACTATCTCGGCACCGTGGGCTTCTTGAGCTCGCCGGTCGACCTGGTGACGAGCACGCCGTTGGCAGAGTGTGTGGAGGCTGTTGTGCGGTGTTCACTGTGAACAGCACCCGTGTATGTACAGTCAGCACGAAGCGGGGAGAGTGGAACTGATATTCTGAGTTCGTGATGGGTCATCAGTTTGGCCGTTTTGTCTCTCTTTATGTGCTGAGCTCATCGGTTTCTGGTCGCTGGTTGGATTGCGCGCTCGGTTTCAGTTGTCTTTGATGAAATCTTGTGAAATCAGTCCAGCAGCCAGCGCTAAAACAAGTGTTCGCCTTCCAAGGGGTTAATTTCTAGGCAGAAAATGCGATCACCTTTCAGTCTTTGAATTCCACTTCTAAGGTGACATCACCACGTGCCCTGTTCCGTGCATACGTCAACGCAGATGGTCTGTGGTCAAGTGGGCTCAGTGGCCCTGTTCCCGGTGTCCCAGAGATCCCGACGCCCCCCCCCCCCCCACACGAGAGCTGCGCAGCCGGCGGATCGTGCTGACGGTTGGTCCTGACCCGCAGTTCCCCAGCTATCGGCCAGCGTCCTCACGAGGCGCCGAGGTAACGATGGCTCTCCTGCAGCGGCAGGAGAGGAGTGTGTGCCCTTGCTCGCGACAGGGACAGATCGGTGCACGGTCAGGTTCAAGGCCAGGGGAGTGTTGACTTGGCCGAGGACTCGAGAGGTCTTCGCGTCCCGATTTGCAGAGTAGCATTGAGATGAGAGATGTATCCAGTGACGGGTCAGAAAGTGTGAAAGAGGAGAGTGGGGAAGAATGGTCCTATTTAATATAAGTCGCTTCACCCATGTACTTTGTTATCTTCGTTGCTTCCACGCACAGGTGCCATCGCCACCACGGCGCCTCGTAAAGCCTTCCACCCACAGGCGCAGCCAAGGAGGTCCGGGGTGCCCGGCCCCCCTTGGCGGCGCCTGTGCGCGGAAAACCTCACGAGGCGCCATGGTGGCGATGGCACCGCCGTCCCTGTCGCTGAGGCCCGCGTCTTTGTGAAAACTTTTGCACATCGTCTTCCCGGCTGGCGGTTTTCGTGCGATTTCAGTTCACTCTGAGCTCCGCCCCCCCCCCCGCTAAGAAGACCCTGGCTGCGCCCCTGCTTCCACGCAAGTGATACGCAAAACTCATCGCCCATGTACTTTATTGTCTCCGTTGTTCCCATGCAAATGATGCGTAAGTCCCACCATGAACACCCACCACATGTCAGTCCGCTATGACTTTAGCCACGTAAAAGTATTCTTGTAAAAGCGGTTTCCATTGCTATTCCATTGACCGCAGGATAATCTGAATTATCGAGATTAATTTGGAGATCCGGAAACAGCCTGGTAAAGCCGAAGTGGAACTGACCACTGCAGTACCTTTACGTGATCTGCAATACTGATCCCCCAATGCCTGTGGAGTGCTCCCACTTTGGCGCCATCTGTTCCAGCGCGAATGAAGGTGAACGCGATTTGAACAGAGTCGGACGCCGCAATTTCCTAGGCGATGCCGGTAAGATCTGTAGAGATGTATTTCCTAGTACTCCAACGTGGAAACGCTTCCAGGTAGCCCAATTCGGGGTGGGCAGTCGCTTGAGGGGTCCGCTTGCCTGTCCACATCCCTTCCGCGCTGCCTGATTGCGGGTCATTTGGACCTTCGATCGCTGAGCCCTGGGCTATGCCTTAGCGAGGGCTAGACGCTGGACGAGATACTATTACGTGGTCCATTGTAAAAACAAATTCCCGCGAAGAGGCACACATGACGCCGTCGATGTCTAGCCAGCCGCGAGCTCCCCCGGTATGTTGAATGGGACACGGTTGGTGTCCCAACTTCAAAACACCACTTGTCTCTATTTTCGACTGCAAAGACATGCCTCTCGCCGTGTTCCGCATGCACGACTTTAGTGGTATGCGGCGTATGGAAGTTACTGCTTGCTTTTCGTAGCGCATGCATTTGTCCTCGTGCGGTAGGCTTAATGATGCTTCGGCCGGAAAGCAGAGGCATTAGTAGGCAGATTGCGATGCAGACGAAATTGAATGGGAATGTATGAGCGGTATAATGATGTGGTATGTACAAGGCCTGGCGGAGGTTGTCTGTTTTCTGTGTCGAGAGTCATTCAAGGAAACGGTCCGCCATAACACGCGTTGTGATCTGAGATAGCCAAGTTGTAGTCTGAACACTTAGAAATAATGCCCAGTGTACATTTGGCGCAAAACTCTCCACTAACAGATTTTCAAAGCGACATCCACGCCCTCACCGTCCTTCCCGTGTGTCCTGTTCACCCGTGTTCTAACTACAAGTATAGCATGACGTCACGAGCTGGCGCAGGCGAAGCAGCGCTTTTGTTCATCGGCCCGCGTTGCGCCATATTGACGAATGGCAACGACGTAATGTTTTTACTGATTATACTTATGCAAATGTCCGAACAGTTTTCGGAAAAAAATGAGTGCTGGGAATGTTATGAGCAACATTTTTGGGATTGACCAAGTCCATTGATGGCAAATCGACGAAGGTGGAGCATTCTTCCATTTGAAGGGAATTGCTTGCTGATTTAATCGGAACCTTCCCCGCCAGGTGTGTTTCGCCCGATGTCTCTGAATGGACCATTTGCCAGTTTTGCTACGAATAGCATACTGTACCATCCGGGGTTTATTTCCCGTGTTGATGACCAGAGGCGCGCTCGTTCGGGACATCAGTTGGCAGCGGGACTTGGCAGGGCCCGAGTAACGTGCGTCCTCACCGTCACCCGGCAGAGTGGCCTCGGTCCCAGGCTAATAACCCTGACTTGCGCCTGGTGACCTCCGTCCCTGAGGCTGGTGATCCTGACCTGATGCTGGTGACCGTGACCTCAGACTGGTGGCCCTGGCCTGGGACTGGTGATCCTGACCTGAGGTTGGCGGTCGTGACCTCGTTCTGCTGACCCTGACTTGGCGCTGCTGACCCCGGCCTAAGATTTGTAATCCCGACCTGAGGTTGTTGACCCCGACGGGTGTCTGCTGGAGCTGCCTGGTCCCTGGTAGCCCGCCTCTAACTAACGCGGAGGTGCCTTCCGCACGGCCGAAGGACGCCACTTCTCGGAAAGACTATTTATAGCTTTGGGCGCTTGGAGACGCCCGAGGCTGACCCTTCTGGACATCCTGCAACCTGTCAGCCAACAATTTGGACCTGCTCATGTTGGTTCAGCAGTTCTGCACGCTGCACACGGACATGTTTATCCGTGCAAGGTGTCGTCACTGGTTTGCGCCATGGTCTTTCACGTCAACGATCCGTATTCTTGTGCCATCATCCCGCCGGAACCCAGGGACTTGTCGTCGGTAACTCCTGTCAGCGCCATTCGCGGGCCATTCAGAGTCATGCAGTACACGGGCAGTTCGCATGCACGCCGCGGGCCGGTCCCGACCGATTACCTCGAGCCGGTTCCCCGATATCCGGGAGACAGGCGGCGCCTGGAGGCGGGCGGGGCCTCCCTCTGGGTCCCCGCGCGGGCCGCCCGCGAGGGGTCCGGCCGGGCCCGCGGCTCGCACCGGCCGGACTCAAGGCCGGCTGGGACCGGCCGGCCGGCCGCGGCGGGCCGGGAACAGTGGCGCCTCGACGGCCCCCTGACCCGCACGGCCCGACGGCGGCCGCTTCCGAGCCGCGCGCGAGCCCGGCCCAAGCCCCGACCGCGGACCGGCGCCGGCATGGTCATGACCAAGCTGCTGCACGACCCGTTCGGGTCGGCCATCGTGCTGCCGCCGCTGAGGCAGAGTCTGCTCCCGAAGTAAGTGCGCCGCACGGCCGGAACAGTTTGGCCGATAGGGGAGCTCGTGTCGCCGGCTACGGAAGTGTGGGCTGCTGACAGACGTACAAACTGCGTGTAACGCGCGATGTGTCGCAATAAATCCAAATTCTGAAGTCTGAAATTGCCGTGTGTTCCACAGTAACGCTCTAGACGCAAATCTCGGAACTTGCAAGTCATCGGCTGCGTTCATTGCAAAGCGATTTTGGCACTGTGCTGCCAGCTGCTGTTATTTTTCTCCTCACCGACGCGAGATATCGTCGAAACGGGCGATGGACTGACTGATGATACGATTTGGGCACGAGTGCTCGTTGACGGGCCAGGGGGACAAGATGTGCGGATTTGAAACGTTACGCACGCCTAGTTAGCTGTCGTTTTAGGTAGGCGGACACCCGTCCGGGAAGTGCTGGCTTAATATACAAGTATCGCCATTTTTCACGTACTTGAACTGGACGTTCTGAACTTAGGCTTCGTAGCCCACGGACCCGACTTTTAAGATTCGCGGTCAGCAATGCCGGCCGATAAGATGTTGCCTCTGAAGCGCAGAAACTGTGGTTGCCTCCTAGAAGCGTGCTGGTCTGTGCGACCTTGCCGCCGACAACGCTGCGCCAGCCGCCCAGGTAATGCCGATTTCACTGGAGCCAGATCCATAGTGTACTGTGAGGGATTACGGTATGGGAACATGGTATTTTATGCGCTCTGACCAGTGGCCCCAGAGGCTGAATGCGGGCTGATGTAGGCGTTTTATGGTTTACCATAAGGTTTCATTCATTTGGATACTAAAAGAGTTAATGGATGTTTGATAATGTGGGCGACGTAGGGCCGGCATTTTTCCGTATATGGGCTGAAATGTGACCGAGAGTTCGCATCCGTGCGTCGTTATTGTGATTTACGAGTTCAAACTTGGATCAGGCTGTCAGACTTCAAAGTTCATTAAATCGCGTCATAAATAGCGTAGTGGAGCTTCTAATTAGAAAAATACCTTCCGTGACTTTGCCATACTAGCGAGATGCATCCCCTTCATCATCCAGTTCAACAGAAGCTGGCGTGCTTGCAAAGTTGTAAAACGCCCCGAGGCCTCGCTCGTAATCTGCAATTCCCTTCGTCTGGCAGTCTGGAGGCAGAAACTTCTCAGTATGGATAATGGCCACGAGGCCTCGGCCTGGATCAACAGGTACACATAAACCGGGGCGGGGCGGGTAAAACAAACACCGAACTGAAACAGACAAACGGCATGCACATGGCAAGGCTAAAACGGGCTGACAGAAATAGATTGTTAATGTCTAAATCATTGTATATATTATTCATAATCTAAACCAAAACGGAAATTGCGTATGTTAATGCACGGCGAAACGCAGTTTGCGCTGTATCATTTGCGTGTCCATGCGTCGCACAATGACAGCTGGTTTTCCACTATAGGTTCTGTAGAAAAACAAGCGCAGTTACAAAAGAGACGTGCGGTTTATCCCGTGCACCGCTCCTCATCCCCTCCACGGAGTTTGTCCCTGTAGATTCGCCTTCGCCGTTGTAAGATCAACTGGGCGGTGGGAAGGGCCGGAGCCCCTCACGGTGGACGTTCGGCGGCGTAGGGGAAGGGGCCGGGGCGCCTTACTGGTGGACGCTCGGCGGCGCAGGGGAAGTGACCGGGGCGCCTCACTGGTGGACGCTCGGCGGCGTAGTGGAAAGCGCCGGAGCGGCGGACGCCCTGGACCGGTGCCGGCCGGGCCGGGCCGACCCGCGGCGGCAGACGGAGATCCCGGCTGTTCTGGCGGAAGGCCCGCCGGGCCTCGGGCCGGACCGCCGCGGTGCGACCAGTTTTGCAGCGGCCGCCGAGCGGGCCCCAGGGCCACCTGGAGCGGGGGAGGGGCGCCCGGTGGTGGGGCTCGCGCGGGGTGGACGCGGAGAGACGCGAGCCGCGGGCGGCTGCTGCCGCAGGCTGCGAGACTTGGCGAGATGTCGCCAGCTGGCAGTCTTCTGTGGCGCTTGGCGACGGAACTTTTGGCCTGGCGATGCCTTACATATTTGGCGAAAATTGGCTTTGTGGAGAAAGTACCACTCGATCCGGGAATTACACCCGTTTTCGACAAAAATTGTCTTTGCGGTTCTGCTGAAGGAACTAATACCCAGCAACTAAGTGGCGTCTGAGACGGATTTGGCAAAGCCAACGACTGAAAACCTGGCAACTGTGGCATGCCTGCGATGCCTTCCGAGGCTGGCGGGACGCGCTAGTTCGGGCTTCAGGTGCTCGAGAGAGTGGAAAGGCGGGGAAGCCCGAGCAGAGCCTTGCGGAGATGCGGTAAGGTGGGGCAGCCCGGGAGAGGAGGGGAGCGTCGTGTGGTCTGCGGCTGTTCTGGCCGGCCGGGGGCTGCCGATTCCCGTGCTCGTATCTCTCCGCCGC
Organism: Capitulum mitella; assembly: GCA_030062745.1. Classification (NCBI taxonomy): domain Eukaryota; kingdom Metazoa; phylum Arthropoda; class Thecostraca; order Pollicipedomorpha; family Pollicipedidae; genus Capitulum; species Capitulum mitella. Next base: position 3,381,731 of record CP099848.1, read on the forward strand.
GGTCCGCGGCATGGCCATTCCGACGTGTTTAGCGAACAGAAACGACCCGACGACAGTTAGCATAATCCACAATGGCAAGTAATAGCCGGGCTCGCTTTGTAAATGGCCATCTTTGCCGGCCGTAACCGGCAATTTCCTCGGGACGGGGTGCCGGCACGACTGCCGCCTGTCCGGGGCGAGGCACCGAGGCTGTCCGGGGCTCGAAGCCCGCGCCACGGCCGTCCCGGGGCGGGGCCGGGGCGGCCCGCAGCGAGCCGGCCGGGCCCCGCCCTGCGCCACTCCACAGACTTCACAGCGCCGCCGCGACCGAGTCAGCCGCCGCCGCATTCCTGCATGTGAATGTTGCGGAGCGCGCCGCGCCGCGCGCCTTGTGGACTTTATGCACGGGTGACCTACCGGTGACCTTGGTTGCGATGGGCTTTGGCTTCGCCTCGCGGTTGCCGGTTAACTGACCTGCAGCGTCACTGCGGCTCTCAAGGCTGACTAGTGGCTGGCCTCTGCCTGCCTGCCGCCCGGCAGTCCCCAGCTGCATCGTCCGGACGTATTATGTAATTATTTATGTCTGGTTCGGCGCGAGCTGTTCCTAGTGTGTAACCCGTGGTAGTGATGCGTATAATTAGTCCTTTATATGGTCGCACAGTTTGCTTCCTTGGGCATGGTCGGGACTGTGAATATGTGGCCAAATTTGCATCCAATTTGTAGGCGCCAAAAGAAGCAGGGTATTGCCATCTTAGTCAGCTTATTGAATACTTTTGTAAATGCAACTAGACATGAGCCGTGGCCTGCTGATGCTGTGGTTTTACAAATTTAGGGACTTTACGATACATCTTATATTTGTGCAACACCTTAGGTTTGCGAAACTGTTCCGTCCGCCACGAAGTGGTATCGTTTGGACTTAGCGTGTTCGACCCGAACACTGCTGCTGCTGTGTGTCACCTGCTGAAAATATTTTGTCAGCGATCGAAATCGAGTGACAATTTGGCATTGTCATCCACAGTCCGACGTTGTGATCTGGTGATCATATTTCTCCACTTTCGCAAGTTTGTAAGTATTGGGTTAAATCAATATATAAGGATCGTATCAGTTAAAGCAAGCCCGCAACATTCAAGCTTATGTGCCGTGGTCCGGAAGACGTGAATCTCATCCTTGGAAACAAGACAGCCGACATGTCAGCAATCTGTCCGTTTGTGTTCACTTTGTCTTTGCTATTGTTTCGAAAACCAACTGTGTCATACCCGTCACGAGTTAGAAAAAGCATGTGACGCGAGGATTTTTTTAGGTCGTGATAGGGTACGTGTCCGTGAATCTTACTCAGAGAAAAATGTTTATGAACAAGTGGATGTTCGAAGTAGTAATAACCGATTTGCGTAACACTTAACCGTATCATTCCTCTGATTCCTCCGATGCGAAGGCAATGGGGACAACACGAAAAACAATCAAAGCAGATGTTTTGACTGAAATGTGAACTATGAGGACTTAAGTAGAATACGTGGTTCAGATACCAATTCATTGTTTTCCTCTTTAATGGCATTGTCACGGTGCTGTGGCAACGCCGGACTTTGTTGGGTGTGTTATCATATGTGAGCTTACGTAAACTATAGCTAGGTCAGATCTTACGAGGAAAAACCACTGGCGGAGGATGTGAGGAAAAGCATGTTTGAGGGACGGGGAGGTGCTTCCGGCGGGCTCTTGGTGGTGATTTCCGAACTTCATGATGAAGTTCTTTATATCACTTTCAAACGCAAGTTGAAGCGTTTTTTGGTCTTATGGAAGACCAAATGCAATCAAATGGTCTGCAATCAATGCTTTTTTTCGTCGTGTCTTTGGAATGGCGGGAACAAACGACGTCTTTTTTATTTCCATGGAAACGATTTACCTCTGGACACAAAACTGTTCAGTGTTTCATCGTATGCTAGGCCGTGATAATGTTGAATCTAAAGAAGGCGCAGTTGTCGAGCATGTTTCGTATGTTTTTTTCATTTGCATTTTTTCCGATTGGGGTAAAGCGTATGAGATTTCGTCTGGTTGAGCCGATTAGTATAACTAAAATGGTTGGCCAGAAAGGCGCAAATGATCATTAGGCCATCACAAACGATTTGCTTGTTCTTCCTTATGTGTTTAAGCCGTTATGATTTGTGAAAATCCATATAACGGTGTGATATTGTGCGTAATGGCAGTACTTTCCAACAATGTATATCACCGCCGCTGGAAAGATTCTAATGGTGGCTTTACATTTTACGAAAATGTTATGTTTAGGGCTAGGTTTAAACCTCAGGAAACTGATGTATGTGTACCGACTGTATTAGTCTAGCCTGATGTAGCTGATATGTAGAATTGTGGAAATAGGCAAAATGTCAAATGATTGTACCATGATATGGCTAACTTATGTCCAAAATGGACTCGCGGCACATTGAATGGGACCTCCATATGATATATTTCTTTGCACATGCTTGTTTCGTCTTGCCTTCCGTCATATGTTTTTCTGATTCTGAAAGATTCGTGTGACCTACAATACATAAAAACAGCGGGGATAAAAATCCTTGTCCTTAAAGTCAGGAAATTACAGTGGACTTTCGTTTCACGTCACCTTTCGTTTTACCTCTTTGCTGTTCCTGATAAAGATGAAGTCTTTTTACCGAAAGAAAAAAGGTACTGAAGTACAGACCATAGTTGTGTTGTCCGTGGTTCTGAGCTCATGGTATTGGGTTGAATTGATTTGTGAGGATTTGAAATGTTGCTATATTGCACGGATGTGAGTGTGTGGATTTGAAATTTGTTGTCATTTCCAGTAAAGACAGATAGTGAGATAGGCAGAGATAAAGACAAGAAATAGACAGTGCCAGAGATGGAGGAAGAGGGGGAGAGGGATGGTTGCACGAGATGTGAGGAAATAAATACAAGAGATAGAAGGTGCCAGAGATGGAGGGAGAAGGAGAGACGGATGGAGGCAAGGAGGGAGTGGAAAACACTGCGCTAGATTAAGCCTGAGCTAGATATACGTTCACGTAAACGCGCAAATGCGTCTGTGTCTTTAGCCCTGTCTACTGTAAGACAGAACCTGCGCCCATAAACTGGTGGACAATGTACCTAACCACCACAATAGCAAGTTGGCTTCCATGCATTTGTTTGCTTCCATGCCAAATACGTTGGGGGTGTTTGCCCATTGTTTCTGATATCCTATTAAGATATCAGAATATGTTTAGATGCCTACTTTTTCACCGAGATAATCCAACCACGTTACCGACCGAGTCTCGCCGGCCGGGACGCAGAACGTCTGAGTGTAGAAAGCTGGCTGGAAACACCTCGAACACCCTGGAGACGGATTTGTTGGTTGTAACGTTTTGAACTGTCTGTTAGGAACATACTCAAGGTACAACCATTTAGTCTCAAGACAATATTTTAGTTTTATTTTTGCGTTCTAAAACGCCTGAAACTTACCAAATTTGTGCTGAAAAAGAAGCAACCATATGTCCAAACAGAATAACTCCCTGCACCGCGTTCCGGTCGTATCCAACTTTGAATGCTTTTAACAACGTTTTTGACCCTTGAAAAAATAAGTCATTTGCTCATATTCATTGGGAATGCGCAAGATACTAGGCGATAATAGGTGATACACGCGACGCGAGCGACACAGTCGTCGAGGAAGTTGTTCGCACCTTCAGTGACAAGGCACGGGGACGCGATGCCTTTGTAGCCGCCTTTAAGTAAGCTTCATGTACCGAATGTTTCATACAAGTGAGATGAAAACCAGAATGAAATGTCTGGTGTGCCCCGTCAGATGTGATGTAATGCAAGATAATGATAATGCCAAAAACGAAACTACGACAGAGCCCGACCAGAATTTGTCGCTCATCGTTGTATGGATATGTCGCTCACCGTGGTTGCAGAGTTACCGGAATTTTAGACCTATGCATATCACCTCATTTGTTGTATCCTTGCCGAACTGTTTTTGCCATGCGCAGCGTCCCCTTAATGGCCGGACTCTCCATCTTAATATTGGCGTCCTCTGTACCTCTTATTTCATCCTTGGCTTTGGTACTTCTCTACACAATGGTTTTCTATGCAGAAATGCCGGGGTTGAAAGATCAGCGTGCCAACCTTCGCTCGGATACAATTCCCGTGAAGCCGCCCGCGTCCGTGTTCGCAGCGGCGTCCTGCCGGTTCAGCGAGGTGTTCGGCGGCACAGTATCGTAGCAGGCGCCGCGCCAGTGCTGCCATCTAGAGGAGCAGTCTTGCGTGCTGCAGCTGGCCGGATTTAGTTCCGGTGCTTAGTACCAGACTCTGCTAGCGACTCTGAGCAGCTGCTGGGAAATTCCTGACCTCTGCACGGGAGAAGGACGAGGCTCAGAAGCCTCCACCGTCCAGTTTTTGTCAGCCATTTCCAGGGTTTTTGAAGCAGCGTCACGAAATTTCTGTGCCAGATTTCCCTAATTTTATTTCACCCAGGAGCGGAGCTAGGCTACGTTTTTGGGAGGCATTTCGGGCCGTTTTTTGCACTGTCGGAGGTAAAGAAAAATAGCCGCCAAAAGTAGAACTTCTAATAAAACTTGAAACTTCAAGTAAGTTTAAGGGTAAATAAGTGGGCAAACATGCAAAAAATAGTAGTAGACCTGAGGTCACGTCAAAAGATGGTCAGGTCCAAAAAATTCGACTTCAGATATTTTGGAGTTAAATAAAAGTCCGGAATACATGTAGCACGTTCTGAGGTATCTGTTCGCACCATTCGGGAAGCAGCTGACGAACTGCTGCCTCTGCCGCAAGTTCGCATTGAGTTTGCCAGCCGTTAAGTTATGTTCCATGCTTCTGAAAAAAATGGAACACACTACCTTCAGATGTCCGAATGTCAGACGCTGCCAGCAACGCAATATTCAAGGCCAACCAAGTCTTGTACATGTCCGAGAAATGAGTGCCGTTTGTGATATGCTGCCTTTTAATACCAATGTTTTTAATCTTCCGTAACCCTTGGAAATCAACGTGGATGCCAAAAAATCTGGTATACAGAGGATTCGAAATACATACATACCTACATCCACAGTGTTCTCTACTTGTGTGTCAAGGTTCAGATTGATATCAGGTCGGGTCAGGGAATTATAACCTAAAATATCCGCGCGCGTACCCTCTTTCACGACAGTCATAAGCAGGGTTTTAGAAATGAAGCCGATTTAAATCACTGGAAGAGTTTCCAAACATTTTGGCTTAGACCCAAGGTCATTTCATGCGACGTTGAGGTCATCTGAGGTTATCTGAAGTCAAATGTCGAAAGTTGGCTTGATGAACATGCGACGATGACAGTTTCTCCTTCTCATGCCCCTGGCGCCGCCTTTTCCATCATAATACGGGCAATGTTCATGATTTGCACTTCTGAAGGATAAAATGACTAGTAAAAGCTTAAAAATGGTGTTAAGACTTTATGTTAATCCAGTTTTCCAAACCATATTTCTTCTGTTTTCCAAACCCTGAGAACGCCAATGAATTTTATAAAAGTTTTAAACGTACTGGCCAAAAATGTCCCATCTATTAGCTCTCACTTCACACAGATTGCATGGGGATCGGTCAGTATCCGTCGGAATTAATTAAGTCAAAAATATTCCCTCTTCTGTTTTTTGTTCCCCGGTATCCATCCTTCACAAGATTTTCAAAATGTCTTCTTCATGCGAATCATGCGAATGAAATTTTTCGTCATGGCGAATGGATTGTCTTTGTTGCAATGAAAGCGGACGGGTGGCTCTGGAGATCTCAAGGGGAATAAGCCCCCCCCCCATACGGACATGTGCACTAGAGTTAAGGGTACGAGAACAGGGTTAAACTTCCTCAACGTCCTTCTCGGGATTCACATTTCAACAGACGCAACAGGTGATAACCTTTTTCAAATTAAAAGTGCGTATTTGCGTCACAACGGATCAAACTACGATTATTTGCTTTCATATTTGTATTTTGCACTGAAAATATTCCAGCCCACAAAATATTTTCGCGTACTAAGAATCTGTTGAGTTTCAGGTTTTCCCGTGGACGATTATTTAGCTCTTGTCCAGGACCTTGTTACTTTTCCTCAGGGATTGACGAGCTTCGAAATTACTTTTGGAACAATTTTCAACGCCCAACAACACGTTCAGAATTGGTCGGTGAGTGTCGTAACCTGTCATAGCGATCTTCATTGCTGGTCGGTGAGCGTCGTAGCAATATTCGTTGGAACATTATGGAGTATTTCCCTTGCATGTTATTGTGGCATCAGAAGCACCTCTGCCGTATAGCCTTTAGAGCCACGAGGGCTTTTTGTCACGCGTCGTGATAAGAATAATGTGAGACCCATTGGCGATGTTGTGCGGTACATTTAGACCAGCGTCTGTTAGCTTGGGATTCTGTTGGACTGCAAACGGTAGTCTTAAATCGATGTTTTTACCCTGGACAAAGAGTATAGGTATCCAATAAGACGTCCAGTGACTTAGTTCGGGACCCATGGTCAAACCGTCATGTGTTCGTTGTGTCGAGGTGTCGATGTGTCAATGCGTGTGTCACTGTGTCGATGTGCCGTGTCGTTAACAAATACGTCGATCATTAACTCCCTAGGTATGAACAAGGCTTTGAGGCGCGTGGAGCGGGCATGGATAAGAAAAGCCAGCATTTTGTTTTTTTTTTCTTTTGTGTTGATTTTCCCTCCCGAAAGTATGTAAGACTTACATGACCAGAATGGCAATATTTATTCTATGAACCATCTAATTTCTTCGTTTTTGTCCCTCGGTGCCGCATAATATTACACTTTGTCGTTGTTCTGGATTAATTAATGGATTTAACGAGCATCCTTGTAACAAAAAGCTGATGTCCGCCACTTATCAGCCTGTCTCCGATGTCAACGTCACCGGATAGACGGCTATCGGCAAACCATCTCCCAACCACGATTGTAAAACGTGGGCGACCCACAATTTTGACCGTGAGCTAAACGAGAGACGGCTGATTAGTGTTCACTCCTCATTAATGAACGATGATCATATCGATCGTACTTCGCGAAGTATCAGTAAATAGGCAAAGTGAGGCACTAGAATCCATGATCAGAGCCTTTGCTGTTATGTGGAAACATCGTTGAGATCATGTAAAATAAAAGACGCCAGAAGGCATATTTTTTTGCTTTATGCTGTGCACTTTTTTCCTAACTGGGCGTTTCGTTATTTCTTTTATCATCTTGACGTTGTAAAGCCCAACGTGTCATACTACAGAACTGTTTCTACGTGACTGAAACATAAATGTTTGTTTCAGTAATTATTCTTTTAGACCGATGGGACTGAAGTGTCCTCCTCTAGTACTAGTACTGCATTGGCGTCCCATGATACTGCTCTACAGGTTCCTCCAGACGCGTTCCAAATTAAATTGGAACATTTTAGGCCGTCTGTTCCCTCTTACGCTTTGCATGGCTGTTTTTTTTTAACTCAGGATCAAGGAACACCTTACTGGCACGTTAAGTATCACTAAAAGACGTAGATAATTTTCAGATTCGGCCATCATTAAAGGGCCTGGAAGTGGGTGAGAGAGCTCTGTGAAAATGTGCGGCAGCCGTGGAAAGGTAGAATGCTTTGATGTGGGACAGCATAGGTCACCGTATTAACATAATAAGGTTTTGTTGGCTGGGTCATGACCTGTCCGACCCGATGATCCCTTACCTCGGGTAGTGCCGGTAGGCGGGAGACTCTTTCGTGGTTCTAGATAGGTTCACTGGTAAAAGTGGCGTGGTAATAACACATTGGTCGGGTATATCAAAAGGCGTAAATGAATATGAATTACGTCTCCCATTCTTGCTTCCCATGAGGTGAACGGGATGTGGGATGGGCTGTGGGATGTGGGATGAGACATGAGGGAAATGGATAATGTAGAATTACCTCAGCTACATTGAGAACAATAATGGTTCCTTGATATTCGTTGTCTCCTCAGTAATAACGAAAGGAGCCATAGAACTTAAAAGAAATGGCAATGCATGTGAAGACTTGGATTGCAAACATGACAAGTGGAATTTCGTATTTTGCGATTGATACGCTGCAGTGTAACTGTATATACGTTATGTGATATGGCATAACATAAAAAGCATTGATCCGGACTCAAAACCAGGTAAATGCGCCGAAAGCCTTTCTCGCGCATCAGAACACGTGGTCAGAATTAGAGGAAACAAATTATGGACATCATTTGTGACTCCTGATCTTTGCTGAGTCTTTAAAGAGCTTCAGATGTTGGAGGGCTTCCGCACACGGATGTACTTAGTAACCGAGCCCTCAGCGGGCCACGAGGCAATGACCGACCGCGTTCTGTCATTCCCATGTAGACATAAAGACATGTCTCATCACATTTCGTAAGATTTAGGGACGTCAGTGCTGCCATCTGATCTGCCTGCCGGCGGATCGAAAATGAAGCTCTGGTTGCCTTAGTAAGTGCTGCCATCTATCGACGGATGACGTCACTGTCGGTTCCAACAGCCGACGCCAGTGAGATGGAGAACACGGCCTGGTTTGTTCTCGTGTGGATTTGATTTGCGGGAAAATCAACGGATTAGTATTACCTCAGCCACGGCTGGCGGCCTTGAGGAGTTCATCGACCTGCGCTGTGCCGAGCCGGAGTCGGCGGCCGCAAACCCGACGACCGGTCTCGCGGACCGAAAAATAGCCCGAAATGTGTCAGTAGTGAAGGTGGAATTCTGGCCGGTTCGATGAACCCTTCGGCGTCGGGCCGGACGGGGAGAGCGCCGCGCCGCCGCCGCGGACGCCAGGCAGTCGACGCGCGGCCGGCGCGGGCGACGGGCTGGTGACCCGGCCCCGGACTGGTGCATGCAGGACGGCCGGCAGCGTTGCGTCTGCTTGACGTATGCGGCATGCACGAACTGCGCGCGCGCCGCGAAGAAAGTTACGCCGCTGCAGGGCTCGGACCGGCGTACTTCGCGCAGACGAAGGAACGGCGAAACGCCTTCTGATATCTGGCTGTTGCCGGTCGAGGAAGCAATCTGAGCACTGGATACATTGGCAGGGATGACGTGACGTTTGAGGCTGTCCAGAGTGCTTTCAGCGATCCAGGCAGGGACGTAGCGACGGGGCGGGGAGACGTGGGGGCCAGGGCTCCCCGAGCCAAGCGGTCTACGTGAGATATTCGGAGATTTCTCAGGAGGACGGAATAGTGGTCATATATATGCTGTAAAAGCAGATGCATGTTTTTCTGAACGTTAAATATGAGGTCAGTTACATAAAATCGCCGTTTTTCCCTACAAATTTCGTCATATGCCGGTGGCATATGGTAAAGCTGACAAAATCCCCCGACCCGCATCACGAAAATCCTGGTTTCGTGCCTGGATCCAAGTGATGATGTTTAGCCACCATGAGTCTTGCAAAGAAAACGCCCGTTTCGTCCTCGTGTATAATTACATGTGTTTGAATCAAACGTTGTCTTATGTAGTCTCGATGTCGAATTATCGTACATTAGGGGTGGTAGGTAGTACAGGGAGGTGGTACCTCCCTGCATCATGCAACTGACTTAAGAAAGGGCAACATGTGCGTGCCAGTCGAACCAGAAGTACGAAAGCTGCGTTCTTCTCCTCGGTCTGCAGATTCATGATAGTAAAACTACCCCCATGTTTTGAACTCATCACGGAATTAACCAATTTCAGCTGTCCTCGGAAGTGCACAGAGCGTGCAGACGTAAGTGCTGAACGTCGCCACTGATGGAGGTGGCATCGCGTCGCGTGCCGCGACTGTAGCATCACAGGTATCATCTGCGAGGGATGGGGAATCTTTTAGCCCGTTTCAAGGGCACGACATGGAATGCCTTTGTGCTGAGGAAATTTGAGGGAAATCTGCGGGATTGTTTGCAGAATGCCGTGAATGACTGCAAAGCGGCCAGCTTTCCAGAAAATCACGCACATGAGTTCACCGTTGCCAGGACAGATTGGGCTGTCAAAACTTTGTACATCGGTCTAATATTGACGATGGGCCAGCGGAGGATGATCGTTCTGACCGTCAAGTGACTGGACGTCACCATTCTTCCACTGTCCAGTCAAATCATACGTCCACTTCCCTCTGGTTCCCATTGCTGCACAAGTTTTCAGACAGCTCATACACGCTCCTCGAAGAACGTGTTTTTAGCGGCAGTTAAGTCCCGTGAGCGGCGGCTGTCAGCTAGCTGATAATTCCTTCTTCGCCGGACATGCAGACAACGGACCGTCCCCGTCTTTCCAGGACGCCCCGACCATCCCGTCGGCCCTGAACGTTGTCGCGGTAGAGACGATGCCGGCGGCGGCTCGGCGCTGGTGGCCGCCGGCCTTGCGGCCTGTGACCCCGCGCATGACCCCGGCGGCTGGCCGGCGGCGGCGACGGTCGGCTGTTGACTCACTGCGGGTCCGGCTCCCGACTGGGGCCGGTCGTTGAACCGCCTCCGCTGGCGGCGCTCCCGTCGTCTCTGGTTCGGCGCCGGTTCGCCCGCCGGTGTCGACACCCCCGATCGGGGGGGGGGGGGTCATCGGAGCGGCGCCGGGTGGCGGCCGACAATCGAGGCCGTCACGACGGTGCTAAAAATCAGCCGGACTGCTCACCGCTCGTCGATGTCGGGCGCGATAGCGACCCGTTCGCTGTGAACTGTGCACTATCGCGGCCCACATCGGGTGTCATGTGAGAACCGGGCCGCCGGCAGGCGCCGTCGCTATGTCCGCCGCGGCTCGGACGAAAGGAAAAACGGCAACGTGTGAAAAATGACTCCGCCGCCGTCGTTCGGTGTATTTATTGGATTGGCTGGGGGCTGAGACGTCTGAGAGGTCTGATAATGCACTAAGCCGACACAGCAGGATGTGGGCGACATCTTGGACGTGGAAAAGTGACACGCGAGGAAACTGCCGTCTGAGCGATGCAATTATGGATGTCCTTCCGATCTGTCGTTGTAACAAAGGGACGTAGGTTGGTGTAGGCCATGTTCTACAACTTTTGGGCAGTAAGATGCCTGGTAATGCGGTAGCTTTCACCGCCGCTGTGATGTTGCGCGTATCTGGGTGGTTTCTGTTCTTCACGTTCGCTGAAAGGCGTCAAAGGAAGAAGCGTTCATTGAAATTGTCATTTATTGCCTTTGCCTCTGATTAGGTATTAGTTCCGAAAATCCGCCAAAAGCTTGAAACGCTTTTTTGCGCCCATGACAGCACCATATCACCATGCCGTGTTCGTTTTTCATTAATAGCTTTCTAACTCACGAATAGATAGACCAAGCCTGTTCCCTGAAGCAGCGTTGCATAAAACTTTCTCACGAACAGTTATTTGAAGGACTGCAGTTTTTGGAAGGAACCATTTAAATGGTGTCACAAAAGTGGTGCTTGTGAGCCAAAAGCGCCATCTGGGCGCAGATAGAACCCGGCCCGGGAATGCTTCGTGAATGGCACGGAACCGTTTCGGACCGTTCGTGGGCAGGTGAGATGGCCGGCGCTCATGCGATGTGAAGACTGCCGAATGATGCTCATGACAGTCCCCCAAAACAGTCACGGCTGAAGGGCACCGTCTGTGGGCGTCTGACACACCGGTGAGTCTTGATGGAAACGTCACCTCTGGCGAGTGGCCCGTATTAGCATAATCTGGGCCTCCTCCCGGGCAGTGAACGGTTTTGCAGCGTCCAGAAAATCGAGTCGCATACACGATGCAGCAGCAAACAGCTCGATGTCATCGCGGCTGACAGCGGAACGTGAACGTTGCATACGTTGCGCCACCGGAAAAGTGAAATGCCGATTCCGTGAACAAGCCCTTGACGCGGGTCGTTGACCGCACTATGGGAGAGACTGGCCGCCCAGTGCGCCGCCGAAAAGTACGGATTTTCACCCATGCTTGTGATCGTAGCGGCAGGACAGGTGTCGTTTTTACGACGTGGGCGAAACGGCGGATACATCGCTGAGTCGTACGGATCTTGCAGGTTTGTTCTCTTGAGTTTCAGCTCGGCTCTGAGCACTGCCTGACAGGCTGTGCCAAGCTACTATGGCCAACTCAGCAACATTTTCATTTTTGCCGATGGCTGTTGGGGCGACCGCAAACTTAACGCTCATTAATCTTGGGCCCTGCAACACACCACACGTGTCAGATTGATTTAGTAATGACAGAGCTCTTCTGTGGCCACCGGTATTCGGGCGGTGAGAGACAAATTTGCTGACATAGTGGGGACCTGCCGCTGGGCCAAAAAGGCGTTCGCCATTCACCAAGCTCATGTGCCCAGCGACATGAATATGTTGATTCTCGCTTCTGCAGATTGCTTAGACGCATACCCGTTGCTGATTATATCAACACATGCCACATCTTTTTTGCTGCTATCTTGTGTCGGTCTGCCCGTATTCAAAACACGTCCCACATTCCGTTCACAGCCCCTAACGGTTACACATGAAACCGGTTGCAAAATGGTACCGATGTGACAATAAGAAGCCCGGTCAGTGAATTTTCAGCCCCCTTGCATGTATATCCTGGGAGATTGCGTTGCAGGTTTTGCAGCTTGCTTGCAAATGGAAAATACCCGCTCGATTTTTCTATCAATTTCGAATTTCGGCCACAAAAATATTTATTTTGGCGTTTCTTTTTGTTGGCACCCGGAAATCAACTTCGTGGGTTTCTTCATTTACGCCATTAGGTGCCACAATTGCAAGCCTAATTATCATAGTGTGTAAGTTAAACACGCATTAAACACTTGCCGTTAAGGGAAGACATCTTGGAGCGTAGGATCAAATCGACTGTCGCGTCTGTCTTTACTGTCAGCAATATAACATTTGCAGTCATTCAGTTGCGGGGCGGTTAGCTGCATGACTTTCTTCCGCAGCGCCGCACTTACAGCTGTACATGACGAGTTCCGCCGACAAGCAGCTCACTGTTCGTAGGGAAATTGCTCCTTTCTTGTTCCCTTGTTGGAACTCGCTAGCCAGAACGCAGCTCTGCGTTCTTGTCGCGTGACGAACGGCCGGGATGTTCAGAAGGGCTTTGACGGGCTGCGCAACTTTCGTTGAATATGATGTTGCTTATGTTATATGTTACGTGGATAGCAACGACATAAGTTTACCCCTCAACCCTGTGTCTGCGGCGGAGTCTCCACTGCAATAGAAATCGGCCCGTTTTGCATGTTTGGGCCTCGGCTCGGCAGGCAGGACTATCGAACGTCCATCCGAGACTCTGAGCATATGCCATGGAAATGAGCCGTAGCGGAAAACCTACGCCGCCGTACAGTGGGCTCATTGTACCCCTCCCCCTCGTCGGCCGCGAGTCCCCGGGCTTCGGTCGGAACTCTCCGGGATTGTCGAGAGGACCTTCGGAGGCTGGAAGGTGGACGCGGCCGCGCTCCGAGAGGATCCTCGGGCTCCTGATGCACTGTGCCCCCTTTTGCCGGGTCCCGACTGCAGCCAACTTTCACGATCACGACTCGGGCGCTCTGCTTTTTCCTCGTGCTCTCATGTCGACGGAGCTGATCCCTCGCAGATCCGCTTTCCCGCGTCATCAGTCTCCCCGGGGATTGCCACCGACCCCCCTGTGTGCGTCAGCGAGGCGCGGTGCGGCCTCCGTCTGACCTCGCCGTCACCCTCTCCTGCCCGGCCGGCCCGGCCGCAGCTGATGCAACCGCCGCCGGCGCCGCTCCCTCAGCGCTGATCTGGAAACCACCCTCTGCTGGCGTCGGCCGGCGGACCGGAGCCGCAGGCCGAGCCACTCTCGGTCGGTGCCGCTCCTGTCCGCAGACGGGAGAACCATCCTCGGTCGGCGCTGCTCCTCTCCACGGACTGGGGGACCTTCCCCGGCCGGCGCCGCTCCTGTCTACAGACCGATGAACCGTCCTCTGCCGGCCCGCTGCTCTCTGAGTACAGGGGAGCCATCTTCGGCCGGCGCGGATTCCTATGAGGACCGGGAAACTATCCTCGGCCGGCGGTCCTGGGCGGAGCGAGACGCCGAGGAGGGCGCCGCACCCGAAATCGGCACGCTGTCCTGGCGCGGAGCGTCGCTCGCCGGCGGACAACAACACGGGGTGAACGCTCGGCCGCGGATGTTTGTGACCTACCTGGGCGACCAGAGCCGTATATCGGTCAGCCCGCTGGCCGGCCGGCCGCCGCTGCCGGGGCGCCGCCGCCGCCCGCTGGCGGCGGGGGCGGGGGCGGACTTTCTCGGCCGGCTGGAGGCATCGGAAGCGGTGGTGCGCCGCCCCGGTTAGCGGTGTGGCCGGCTCTGGATCCTTCGAGGTCTGATATTGGCGGTGGTGTGTGCCCCGAGCGTTCAGCCGAAGCTGAGCTCGCCTTTGGCCGGGCTCAGTCGCCACGGGCCAAATTTGAATCCGAACTAATTCGCACCTCTTTTGCGAGGCATTCATCACAGGCAAGCAGGCGGTTAAGATGGCGGCGCATATCTGGGCACCTCTATCACAAGTTCGAAGCCCCAACCAGTAGGTAACGAAAAATCTAGCATGCGTTTTGGGCGTCGTCTTCCTGGTAGCGATGTTGCGAGGGCTGGCCAGCGAAGTGGATGTTTCTGCCGCACAAGTCGTTGTTGTTGTGGGCCGTGGTAAATGTGCGTCACTTTGCTGGTGTTACAAGATACACGCAATGCTGACCGTTTCATCTACTTCAGAGCAAGCAGTGCATGCCGTCCGTGGATGCCACGCTCCGTCCAGTTTCGCCCTGATCTTCCCCGCACTCAGGCGGGTGCCTAGAGCGCGGCAGCCGGCAGACGGGCGTCACTGGCGCCGTAACCTCCGGCGAGCCGCCGGCGGCCGCCAGCGCCGTCCTCCAGTTACCGACACGTGGCGGATGAGACGATACGGGGGCCGCCGGGCACGAGCCGCACACCCGGCACGGCACGCCCTCGGAACAGTACACCGCCGGCGACGCCGGCCCCCATCGCCGGCCGGAGACAGAACTGATTGGAGGGCCATTCAGTGCCATCCGACCCCCGATCGTCGCCCGGGCGTCGGCGCGGGGTCTGCGACCGGCCGGGGTCGGCGACCTGCGGGGAGCGGCTCCGGCGTGCTCCGCGGTTCGTCTGGGCTCGGCGGGGTTCGTTAGTGGGAGGTGACGGATCATCAGAATGCTGGTCGCCGATTGCTTTGTTGCTCGGGTCGTGCGGTTTGTCATTGCTTGGATTGCTCTCGTTGGAGCTGGTGAAGACGGGAACGATATGTGCTGGTGCAGTACAGTGCAAGGGTGATTGGGTAGCCTTTGCAAAACGTAATGAACTAGATTTCCTTACCTGGTTCGAGTTGTGTTCGCCGTTGATGACATCTGGCTATTGAAGCCATGATGACCAAATGGTCATGCCATTTACCGTGGAAATTAACTTGGCCATTTTATAGCCAATATTGTTGACAACTTTTAACCAATAATTATTGATAATTCTAAGCCAAGTTGTAGTTGTATAGCTATGTGTCTAAGCGATGTTAAAGTTCTTTTGCGATGTGTAGTCCAAACGTCTTCAGGTGAAAGGATGGGTACCAAACGTCTTCCAAATAAGGTAGAAGACGTTGATGTGCCCTTGCAACTGCATTAGTAATAGCAGATAGTTCTTCTACGCACAGTTTTTACATCCTGCCGAGGGCAGTGATACAGGATGTTCAGACACCATTATTCTTAGATCCTGTCGGTGGTTGGAGCCTTGAGGAAGATGGCATTGGAATCCTGCCAACCACGAACTGGAGGAGTCCTGCGGAGAACGGCGAGTGGCGATGTTGGCGTCCGGCGATCGATGGTGTCGCAGTCCCTGACGAAGGCGACGACAGATGCCCCACTGAGGACAGCGTATGAGCGTCCACTGGATTCAGTGTCGTGTTCCCTGCCGAGGACCATGTCACAGTCCCTGAGGACAATGCCACAGTCTCGAGCCGTTGGTGGTGTCTGAATGGCCGCTAGAGACGGGGGAGGGGCACTCCGGCCCCTCTTCGGAGGTCAGGCGGACATGGAGATGGAGAAACGGGACGTCCAATCCCCACAAGCCCCGCCCTGGCCGTAGGAGCGCCCACGTTATGAAACAGCGCTACGCGGGAATGCGGGGAGCCTCATTATTCTTACGCAGAGTCGCGCGTGGCCGTGTGCGTCTCATTTGTCATACGATCCATGCGTGCGAGGTTATCTGCTTTCGACAGGTTACGTCACACCCGTGACGTTGGGGAGGTTTCGTCATCACGCTTTTTATGATGTGCGTAACGGCATAATTTCACTCGATGCACATCACGCAAGGACGATGGGCAATACGCAAGAATAATCAGCAGAGAGCCTGCCGGTTCTGGAGCACTAAAAGCGATGTTTTAACCCGCGCCCGGTCGTCGGTCGGCGGCGATCACCCCGGACTGGGTGAGGGGGCGGTTGACTGCCCCCTTCTAACTCACGAACGGTTGGTCGCACGATAAAATTACGCATACCGTTGGAAAACTCGTGACGAGTAGAGCTCGAAACTGGTGTCATGTTTAGTCTTCAATGAAATGTAAGCCATTTACGCCCTATGTGTGTTTTCTCATAGCCGACTGCATGAGACCAGAAACGGCCTGAATATCAAGGGCAGTGACTAATAACGGATAGGTAAAAGCACCAACGCACAGGTAAAGGTCCGCAGATGCCGACAAACGTCTAATTTCCCAGATTTGTCCAATATATACGCCGATACGTTGAGTTAAAGACAAGACAATTTTCAGGCGGGTTGTCGATGGGCGCCGCGGACGTACCCAGTAAGAAATTAACGAGAAATAACTAGCGTTCCTTCATTTTAGCGGCACAAGCGTATCCATGTCAATTTTGTTGATCTTAGTGGTTCTCGTCATGGTTTCTCATGCTTTTTTTGGAAAAACTCATTAGTTATAATCTACACAATTCGCGAAACTTTATTCGAGAGAGCCTGTTTATTTCCAAAATATGCAATTTTTTGAATTTTTGGGTTTCTTGGTATCATCTCCGTCTCTACAAGCCAGTTCTGCCATTTTCTACCCATTCTGAGTAATTCATCGCTGATTTTGACGGTGGCACATTTTGGCTCACAACAGCTATTCGTGACCTGACCTTAGGTCAATGGCTGGAAGTCATTAATACTTTTCCCATTGACGGTAACCACATGTTTGCATCACTCGAGACTAAAAATATTATGAAAAATCCCGCCAATTTCCGAAAAAAAACGACATGTCTTAAAAATGGACTTGACCTTAAGTCAGTGACCGAAAAAATTCCGAAAAATCCGAGATAGCAGATTTGTTGCATCTATCAAGTTTTCTAATCCCTGGAAGTATTATTGTGATGTCTTATTTTCCGAAAAAGTTACAGGGCATTAAACGTTTTTGGACATTGGTCCGTTTGACCTGACCTAGGTCAGACACCTGACTCGACCTGAGGTCAAAATTCTGACACAAGGTGTAAAAATAATCAAGGAAAGGGTACACGAAGTTTCGTGGCGCTGCGGTTGTTCGTTTTCTCGCAATCCTAGAAAAAACCCATTCGGGGGCGGGTTAAGTCACTTCATTCCACTTAGGCTTCTCTGCCCACCCCCCTCCGAAGAAGTTATTGTTCGTTGAAGACCAAAGGCAATTCATTTCTGCAGTTAGTTCACTCCTCGTCGGCTGTTCCCCCGTCCCATTCCCCCACCCCACACGTACCGCACCGTCCTTCCGTCCTCCCTGCCCCGCTTCGAGGAGGACAGGGATCACCTGCCGACACTCCGGCCGGTCGACGACGATTCGGAGACGGGCGTCGACACCTAGCCGCCATTGGCCGCGTCACCTGTTTATATATGCTAATGAGCCGAGAGCGTCCTGTATAAGGTGGCGTTCCGGCCGGGGAGTTTACCTCATTCGGGCGTGTGGTGTCCGGCGGGAGAGAGGACGTCCGAGCCCGCCATGGGCGTGTCCAGACCAGAACGAGCAGCCGCCGATTGTCAGCAGTGGTGAGTGCCGGAGCCACGGAGACCCGTCAGGGTGCACTGGTGCATCGGTTGGTGTTTCTCCGCCGCACGACGTGCTTCACTTTTGCAGATTTCGCATGGGTCTGGAATCAATTTCGTTTGCGGGCGTCACTTTTACAGAAGTGAGAGCAAGATGGCAACGATCGGATGATTTCCTCGCCGTCCGTTAGGTATTGCGACGTGCCGTTTTGCTCACCGGATGCCCCTTCACAGTACACAATTTGTTGTCGCTTCTTGCCCACGGTTTAACAGCTATGGATGCCATCGGTGGTGGAGAATGTCTGGTCTGGTTCCAAAATGATCCTAGAAATGTGAAATATTTTAGTTGGCACATACCGCTTTTTCGTCATCTGTTTGAATGAACCTCCGCGTCATTAGAGTGTTTGAAGCGAAGAAGTTAAGATCATGAAATTTGATATACCGAACGCCATATCTGGAAATGTTCCCAGGACCTCTTAATTCATATCAGTTTCATCAGAAAGATGTCACGCGATTATTTTTTTTGGCGCAAAATGTGTTTGTGCAACGCACTGCAGTGCAACGTAAAATATCATTGCGCAACGTTTTGTAGAAATCACGCTATTAAGATTTTTGCGCGAAATGCTTGTATTATTGTGCATTGCTTATGGATTCTGCTTCACTCTGTTCACGTGCACATTTTCGTTTCAGGAGTTTTAGTTATATGCAAAGCTATACAAACCTAGTATGGTTATATGGTATGCATATGTTACACATCGCGGTTTTTTTCTCTATAAGACGTCTTATATAATGCCTCTACATAAGCCTCCATTATGGTTTTAACTTATTCGCTTCAAACGCTAATGACGCAGAGGCTCATCTCAATGGATGGCGAGAAAACGGTATGTGTTAACTGTTTTAGATTCTGACGTAATCTGGTGTTTTCCAAGAATCTTTTTGTGGAGAATAAATATTTAGTACTTTGGTAACAGATAAGAGATGGCCTTGGCATGGCCACAAGAGATAAGGACTTTACCCATGCCTTCTTTCTATATGATCTCTACTGCCCCAGGGCTATTATTTTTGATCTCCAAAATATCAACCGTTATCATTGCAAAAATAAGTTTCCACCACACATTGGCCTTTTGCATTGCGGTCCTGACCGCCGCCCGCCATCTGTGTGACTTACGTGAAAACTGCTTGGTAGCACTGATTCCATGATGTACGAGGGACATTGCATGGGCCGATGTTTTAGGATTTTGCGCCGCATGGTGTCTGATTAATGATAATGCGGCAGGTGATGCGACAGACTCCAGGAACGACCGACGTATGTACGTTTACTTAGGTTGACTTGACCGTCAATACCTTACTTTAGACTGACCTTGTTGCAAGGCTTCGTCTGACATATGTCAACAGGAAGGGGGGCGCGGCCCCGCAGCGCAGTCGCCAGCCTCCCCCCCCCCCAGTCAAGGCAAAGTGGGTAGCTGGGGGAAGTGCAGTTGGAATACCTGAAATAAACAAATGTTGTAAGGGGTTTTCTGTGGAGACGTGACGTTTTATTTTCAGTTACCAAGTCATTGAAAGACTTCTTCGTCCATCCATTTTTCGGCGACGCGTGTATCACCTGTGGTAGTGCATGCAAATAGGGTTGTGTAAGCCGTTTTTTCATGGTGCGGTAACACCGAAAAGGGAAAAGCCGAAAACTTGGCGGTCAAAATATGAGAAGGAAAAGGCGTATTGGTTAGCAGGACAGAGGCAAAGAAAATCGGGGCGTGGAAAAGCATAATTATGTTGTTTGCAGTCATACCCCGGGAACCAGGACTGCCGTCTTTCGAAGCCGTTAGCATCCGAGAATTTACCGTTTTTCGCAACTGTTTACGTTCTCATAAGACAAAAGGTAATTTAAACCACACCAACTCAATATACTTAAAGCTGATTGAAAGGCAGAATGACCTGATATTTGACCCCACATGGCCCATGGCACCTCTTGGTACAATTCGTAAGTGACGGCGGTCCCAAATGAGCCGTTTTCTTAGAAGAAGAACCAAATTAATTGGCATGCGTCGTTCGTTAAGAGGACATAATGCCGTACGGTACATTAAAAATACGGTATTCAACGGAAACACGTTCAAAGCAAGCCGACGAACACAAAAGTTTAAGCGCGATAAATGATGACGGGTGTTAGTACCGAGTGGGAAAATATGGAATGCCAGATATTGATCTGGAAATGTATATGGAAAAACAATGATTTTGTCGAACCAAACATAGAATGAAAGGACATCAAATGCAAATGTGCAACGGAAATGTCGAAGCAGTATAAATAGAAACTGGCTATATACCAGATGATAGACGATTGAACGAAAAATAGCGGGGCGGGGATCAATAATGCGCCAGATAAGTATTCAAGTGAGGAATATAGGAAGACAACTAGTAACGCAACGCGGTGGGCACGGACACTAAGTTTTGCCGAAAATTGTACAGCGATATCCCTGCAGGAATGCCGTGACAGGTTTGAACGATTTACACATAGTCTCCCACGCGTCTTTGCTATTCAGTTAGAATTCCCTGAAATGAATATGCCGACTTCTTCAAGGGCTTGCTGAACTGAATCGAACAGACAGATATCATCGTTGCGTCACTGGACCTGATAGTGTCACTGCAAAAATGCTGACATTTTGCGTCATATAGGAAGATGGGTCTAAGTCCTTGGCGTGAAAAATTTCCCTTCCTCTTTCCCCAGTGGTCTTTTGGGAGTAAATTGTGAGCACTGTTGCCATAAATCTTCCACCTCTTCACAAAGCATGACAGTGAGCTAGGTATTGTTTTTCCCCAGCGTCTCGGATACTAGAATCGTGGTCTCCAGCGACGGCCCGCGCTGGTTACCGTATCTGCCAACAACAGCCACGACTTGGGAAAAGAGAACTCGGAAATATCAAAAAACCGGGATTTGAATCCCGTGCTTGACCCTGACAGACAGAAGTCTTGACCACCTCACCACCAGGCTTGTGTTCTGGTATAATTTTCATCCTTTGAGGCATTTAGTTGTTACATTTTATCCCACTCATTATTTTCTAATCTGAAAGCTGTCCATTCTATCCCCGCCCGCGTACGATGGTCGTCCCTGGTTCGATGATGCAAAGCATAACCTCGCGACATCTTGTCATTTGGCATTTTACCTTTCTGATGTTAATCGACGTCCATGTTTTTCCTGCATATCTTGTGTCGGTTGTTTGTTCATCCGATATTTTATCTCGTGGCCATTTCCATTTTTGTAAATATCGCTATTCGATGTTAATCCATATTCCATGTTTTGTTCTTCGATGTGTCTCCTGTTTGATGTTCATCTCTGTCGACATTTATCCTGTTTGACATTTTGTGCTTGACATTTTGTTTTCAGTTTTTTTTTGTATTCGATATCCGCCATACGGCAATGTGTGGGGTAGCCGTGTCGTCTCTAGTTCCGTAGACAAACGTCGTGAAGAAACCAATGATGCGTGGGAAAATGCATGTATTAATCGCATGTGGCGTGAAGGAAATGTAGTCAGTTTGCACGATATCTTGTCCTAACCACTACGGATTTTTCTTGTAATTGTTCTAGTTGAACAGATAAATTCATTAGCCATGACGCGGCCTGTAGATGTGTTCACTATTTTCTTTGCAAGTCTGAGACGACCGATGTTGGCCACGCGGTATGCGATGAGAATCCGCCAGTTCAGGTCGCACCCTGCGTGTGATCAGATCTTCTTTGTGGATCTTAAGGATCTGATCTGGACATTTTCGCAGGGGACGAGGGTGGAAATGCGGCCACTCTGTGTTCGGGTGAGCGAGTGGCTGGAGGATGCCGGAGTGGATGTGAAACATGTACAGCTCCGAACACACCCGCCCACTGAGCCATGGATGCTGGTCCCCCGCCTTGCGACGTCTCATTGACTCGGTTCTAAAAAATCTACTTCGGCTGTCGAACTGAGACGGGAAGCTCAAAAACTAATGCCGAGCGCTGACAGCGGATCTGTCTTCTTCTGTCCGGACGGGTCAAAAACACCACAAGGTGACTGGTTCCGCCTACATATCGTCGCGGTGCTCCAGACAGGTAGCAATGCCACCGGGCGCGTCTGTTTTCCACCGCTGAACTGTGCGTTATTCAAAGCTGTCTCGACTGCATTTTACACTTGGGGCTGTCGTCATCGGCCATATTTGCCGATTCCCTTAGTTCCGTTTTATCTCTCCAGATCCCTTCTGCCTCAGAGACACTAATGAACTGCGGCCATACCTGCAGCAGACACGGACCCGACTGAGCAACACAGCAGAAGTCCCCACGTGTGAGAGATGTGGCGACTTTTTAAGTGTTGGATATGTGTTTGTCGGCTGCATTCTGTTCAGCTCGGAAAGACAGATTCTTTGGACGCTCAGCGACTTTGACGTCGTCTGTAGGTGGATTTCCTGACATTGAGCTTGGCGTCATAACGCAGCTTTTAGCTACGATTGGACTGGATGCCATTTACTCTCCTCAACAGGCATTTACGACTGTGCATATAAATCTCTTCATAAGGTAGCCCATGTGATCAGCGCGAAATGGCTGAAGTGGCTGAAGTGATGTATAAAACGCAATCATCATCGTCATCGTGGGTGGAGCTATGGAGCCAGCGCGGATGGAGTGTTTGGGTTTTTTGAGAGGACCAAATGTAGCGATTGATACCATAAGGTTTGGAATCGTGATGCAACATGCATCGAACGTTGTGTCTTTTTAGGATATATTCCTACAAGTTCGGACGTAAAATGACAAAGCTTCTATTTTGAGCAGGTCCTTTTCGACAACAAAGTCATTTTTGGAAGATCGTGGCACATGCCGTTCTTCTGAGAACTTACCCTGCGCATAGGTTAACGGACGTATAATACATCGAAATTCGGAAAGTTGTCGAAATGTGAATGCGCTGTCGCATTCCAAACTGTCGCAGTTCATTGTGTTAAAGCCATTCACTGCATTCAAAATGTCGCGGCCTTGGAGGCAGGCTTATCTCAGTGCATTGAGAGCTTTTTCAGATTATCGGCTGTGACACAATCAGCCTCGGATGACTTTTCAAGATGCGTCACACAGGGATTAACGCAGTGTTGACGAGCAGGCAGACGAGAGACTTGCTCACTGCGTCTCCGGAGATGCTTTATGCCAGTATTTTAAGAAAAATGTGGTCTTCTGCACAGCCGGACAATCGGTTTTCAGGATATTTGTTAAGCTACCCGACATAATTGGCTGATTAACATTAATATTAACCCAGTGGCATGTTAGCTATACAAGATACGTTCAAAGCCTATTAGCAATGCTTGTAAAACTGGTATCTTCCTAACTGAGAAAGGATTTTGTATCTAGAGGCTGTATCGCGTAGGTTGCTGATTTCTAAGCTGTGTATGGATTTTATGCTACTCATGCGGTCCGTGACAACGTGAATTTACCGACTGTCGTTGCCGGCTACTGCGATCAGTGAAAAAACAGTTTTGTAATAGCGTCGCGCTAAACAAAACTGATTTATTTGAATTATTAAATAGGTATACTCTTGGCATCACATGTTCTCGTGCTGCCGTTTGATAAAAGACTACCTACTGACTGATTTAGTTATAAGTATTGGGCAGAGTCCATTCAGACGGAATAAATGGGCGAAGCAGGCGATCGCCGTCATTCATATATATATATATATATATATATATATATATATATATATATATATATATATATATATATATATATATATATGTATGCGCCTATATATATGGCATATAGACGCATTAGTGTACTTTGGTCACACCTTTTCCTTAAGACATGTTTTTAAAGATCCATGAGTATTTTGATTTGATCAGTTTCTTGAAACATTGTTCGAGTTCCCCGATTATCTTTTTTACACACGATTAAGTAAGGAGTAAATCAAACGGCCCGTAGACATATATTACTGTTTAACATTTCGGATTTCATAATCCATCGTCAGAATCAGTGTCATAGATGTATATATATGCATATATATATATATATATATATATATATATATATATATACGCGGTATTGCCCTTTTTTGACCAACAAACTTGGTGTCTCAGTAAGTGTCTCTGAACTTCTCAGCACTTGGCTCCGTTTAAATTCGTAACACGCCTTACCAGTTTATTCAAACATGGCATGGACCTAGCGTCGAGAGCACAGCGATGCATTTCGACATGTGAAAGCGGTTCAGTGCTTTTCGCAGTCGGACGCCTATTAAGGTCTGGTCTGGTGCAGATCTCTGCTCATGGTGCAGGCAGATGTCTGCTGCCCGAGTTTTTGCTCATAAACGTTTCACATGTCGAAACACTCGTGACTTCACACTACATAGCCACGTCGAAGGTTGCAGTTTTTGTTTTGTTTATTGGCAATTGAACCAGCAAGACGCCTTGTAAAACACATGACGCGCAAGGTCCCTCTCCGCTCTGTTTAAGTTTCGATATGTGCTTTGAAACGTTACTTGGTATGTTACTTTCCCGTGATGCATTTCGCAATCTAAACGGATATGTATCGATTTATTTCTTTATTTCGCATCCGAGGAATTTAAGGTTTTACATCATGCACGTCCATGATGCTGTTCTTTGCCATTACTGAGACGTTCAAAAAGAGCATCAAGCAAACAGAACTCGGGTTTTCAGCGACTGCGTGACTGCGTTCGTTCGCTTCGCTGACTTACTCCTTCTGAGAAAAAAATGTAAAAAGGCGTCTATGTAGTGCTTTTCAACAAGATTTCCGTACCAATATTCCAGAGTTTTGAGATTCTAAAAGCCTGGAAGAAAACGTTTATCACAATCCAGATGCATTTAGATCTTACTATAGATAGAAGTAGGTCAAAATCTGGAGTTTATGCTAAAATATGAAAGCCTGCCAGCACCACGCGTGTTTGCTTGCATTGGTGGCGCTGCGTTGCCATGGCGATGCTAATTGCGTTGCCACGGCGATCGAACGCCCAAGTGCTATTAGTGAGCCTTCGACCCTTGCTTTTCACCATCTCTAAAGACCATACCACAAGTCAAATAAGAAACTGGTAATGCAGTTCAGTCCAAGACTGGAGCAAATCTCTTACAGGAAACTGAAAACCGTGCCCTTTTTAACATGCGCATTGGAGGGAAGGGGGGCAATTTTGTGCACTCACCTATTTTTCTCAGTATCCCGAGAACAGATCGGAGCTGGTCGCTGCTACTTCGTGACATTTATGGCTGTTGAATACTCGCTGATTGACGCAGAAAACGAAAATCGGTCGGAATTTTGGGGGATTTGGAGCATTTGAAGTCAAGGAGACAGAACGAAAATAGAGGTTGCCACTGACAAATGGGAAGTTTCGAAAAGACTAGGGTTCTAGATAAGATTACCGTTTGAACATAATCAGCCGACATCATCTGGGCATAAGTGATGGATGTACCAAGACCAAAGCCAGGGTCAGTGAGGGTCAACATCACCAAAGGTCAAGGTCAATCGCCTTGTGACCTGGTCCAGATTTGCTTTGCAGCATGTCGGTTTTATGGAATATGCATTTAAAGACCCTAATAAAAACACGTGTGCGCACGTTGATACGTTCACACATGCCAGGGTCGGCGAAGGTCAAGGTCAACAAAGGTCAAAGTCCACTATTTTGTGACTTGGTCCAGAGTTCCTTTGCAGCATGTCGATTTGTATAAAATATTCATTCAAAGACCCTAATACCAACACGTTTGGCACACTGATACATATATATATATATATATATATATATATATATATATAAGTTTTAAGTTTTAGAGCAATGAGATCGTGTTATTGGGGTCATTATGACGAAATAACTTAAGCGAAAACAGTTGACATAAAATTTTCGTTGGGTAAAACGCTTCGTCCAAGGTCACTGGCCTCGCTTCACATCTTTTGATCTTGCGTTGGCTAGTAAACGCTAGAAGTAATAAAATGTACCGATGTTGGTTATCTTCACTGAAAGTACGTCAAAAGAGGTCTTGAGTGCTCTTATGTACGCTCAAGCTACACCAGTATTCCGTGTTGCTCAAAATCTTGTCTGCAAAAAATGAAACAGTGGCGTCATAGGTCAATGACCTGACACGACTTCGACCCGAAATCTTCAATAAAGACGCCAGATTAATGAAAATTGTCGTATTCCTCATTTAACGCTCAAACACGCACCCTTTTCCCGTTTCGTTCGAAAACCTGTACGGTATGGCCTGTACGGACCGAGAAAGTGTCCAAAGTTGACCTTTTCGATCCCATTTGACCTTGAAGAAGATACCTATAGTTATGAAAACTGCACACTACGTAAATCTTTATGGCCTACCCTACCCATAAAATTTCATGTTTCTAGGTCTTTCCGTTTCCGAGATCGGAGGGGTGGCACTTTTGTGCCCTCCTTCCAGTGCGCGCTAGCGCGAAACCATCTTCCACTGCGCGTGTTAATTTAACCCGCCCCCGACGGGGGACGGTTGACCACCCTCTTGAGGTTTTCCAAAATTGCGAGAGAACGAACGGACGCAGCACCACGAAACCATATGTTCCTTTTGCAAGATCGTTTTTACGCCATGTGTCAAATATTTGACCGAAGGTCAAGTCAAGTGTCTGACCTAGGTCAGGTCAAGTGGATCTATGTTCAAAAAGGCTAGCGCCCTGTTACTTTTTTGGAAAACATGATATCGCAATAAAATTTGCCGTGATTAGAGGTCTTGATGGACGCAACAAATGTGCTGTCTCATTTTTCGAAATCGTGTCGTCGATTTTTTTCGGAATTTGATGGAATTGCTATAACATTTTTAATTTTTACATCCATTTACCGTCAGTGAACAAGGTATCAATGACTTCCAGCCATTGATCTGAGGTCAGGCAACGAATAACTGTTACGAGCCGAAATGCACCGCCATCAAAATCGACGATGCCATTTTCTACCTACTCGCAGTAGGTAGAAAATGGCAGAACTAACTCGCAAAGTTGCGGCTTGTACCAAGAAGTTCAAAAAGTTTCAAAGCATTGTGTATTTTGCAAATGGACAGGCTCTCGTGAATAAAGCTCTGCCATTTTTGTAGATTGGTAACTATTGAATTTTTTCCAAAACTTAAGCATGAGAAACCATTACAAGAACCAATAAGACAAAAAATAGTACATGGAATGGCCAATGCCGAAACTATAAAGAAACGCTTAAATCAATTCCCGTTAATTTCATATCGTGGTCGGCTACCTCCTGCAGTTGGCACAAAAATCGCCGTGTGTTTAACTCAACGTTTCGGCGTATATATTTTACAAATCAGAGATATTCGGCGTGTATCGGCATCTGCGGACTTGTACTGTTCATTGTTGCCTTTAGCTAGACTTCATTAATCAAAGCCCTTGAGATCCAGGCCGCTTCTCGGTTTCATGCAGTCGGCCGCGAGAAAAAGATATATAGGTCGTAAATGGCGTACATGTTATCGAAACCTAAAAATGAGACCAGTTTCGAGTCCCGCTTGTCACGAGCTTTCCAACGGTGTGCTTTTTTTTATTGTGCGACCAGCCGTTCGTGAGTTAGAGGGGACGGTCAGCCGCCTCCCCCCTAGCTGGGCGTGATCGGTGCCGACCGCCAGTTGGGCGCGAGTTAAATAATCGCATTGCTCCGCAGGGCTAACACAGTTTTTCTGCCCTGATTCTCTAAACCAGAGCTTTAACAACGGACCGATTTTGTTCGGCAGCCGCCTACCAAGGTGCTCGGCTGACAGAAAGCCACTGGCTAGATGAAAGTAAGTTTCCGGGAAAAGTGATGTAAACTAAAAAACATAGCACTTATAGGACGTTAACTGACCGGAGTTTAGTGAGCACTCGTCCATTTATGCGACCGTAGCAATGTCCCCACGGATTCTGTTTCATGCCAATTGTGTCATAACTTGTGATTCGTGTTGGACAGGATAATTGTTCTAATTTTGGTCCCAACATTCGCCAACGGGTCTGTTTTTGTGAGCAATTTTAGCGATTATAATAGTACAATAACAGCACAATGCTGAAATCGGTATGTGTTCTCATGTGCCCGTAGCACATATTTTGTGATCCGAAATTTTGGAATGTGTCGGTAAGGTTTTCCGCCTACGGTCTGGGGAAGCCGGGAGCGCGGTAGCGCGCTCGACGCAACATGGGCAACGGACGGCTGCTGGGGTTTCGGGCCGTAGGAGGGGCACTTTTTGTGTATGGAATAAATGCTGGTGGGCAGCAAGCTGCGAAACGTCGTGATAAGTGGGCCTTTTTTTATAAACTTACAATCGCAAGACACAGGTAATTCCGGGTCAGGTCAGCCAAAGTCAACCACTATCAAATGATTAACAGGAAGACGGATCGTTTGCCGTTGTCACCCGATTCCAGCACAACTTTGCGGGGAGTTTATCTCCAGAATGAGGGCACTTACCTCGGGTTATTATAAAATGACCTACGTCAGGTTAATCGAGGTTAACCGAGGTCAGGTGTTGGAAATACAGCATTTGTAAATGGGGTGATAGCTTTGACTGCATCATGCATGCGGATGCTTGGAAGGCCAAGCAAGCTAGATCAGGTCGATTGAGGTCATTCTAGGCCCATTAATGAGAATGCAACATTCCTTTTCGTTAAATATGCTCATATGCCATTATTTAAATTTTCCGTGGATTTATTTTGCCGGTTGACCTCAAATGACCAAATTAATTGACTTCACTTATGCATGTAAACCTTTTCTATTTATGAACGACCCACCAGTGTGTTGTGTTTTGTTTTGATAAAAAGCATTTTCAAATATTAGTCTTCCTGACATCGGAGAGCCGAATATAGGTCGGCCTCGATTTCGATCATGAAAGTTCATCACACGGACGGAGCTTCCATAAAATTCGATTGCGATCGATAAGCATTACGAAGTTACTTGGAACGTGCTTCCTTGGAAAGGTTTTGTTTGCGCATTGTAGAATTTAAGTTGCCACGACGTTTTTCTCTCACTGTACAGTTAATAAGGTTTAAATCTAGTTCCCAGTACAATAGGAAGCTATGGTCCGACTCTTCATTCCTATTTCATTGATGTTTCAGAACGGACAGCATTTTGGACTGTCGTTTTGTTTTCAATAGAAACACTTGAGAAAGAAAGACATGCAAAGGTGTTCAGGAATGACGCCGAAAATGCTAGAAACATCTCTTTAAAGTGGGTGCATCGGCTTCCGCATGTTTCCGACCTCTCCGTACGCGTTAACCCAGGTTCTTCGTCAAAGAGAGGCTTGCCTTTGGCGTTCGCGTTAGGATCTCGTGGTAAATCTGTCGGCTGGTTGCCAGCCGCTGGTAGATAAAGTCCGTAAAATTGAAAAAAAATCCATTCCGTGTTAAGTCTTCAGGTCGCCTGCTTTTATCCTGGCTCTGGGAAGAGCAGCGAAGAGCTATCCGTGCGATCTTCTCATTGTGCACCACTGTTCCGTCGAGCAGCCTTTGTTGCTGACACAAATCTCTTCCAACGAACTCGCATGACTAACCGGGCATTCTGTCTGCCCACGCCACCTCCCAAACATGTGTGTGACCTTGCAGCAGATACCGCAGCACGACTTGTTACCGGTCAATGACCTTTAGTGTTCGCCGGCGCCGCTCGACTGCGGCGGCCGTCTCCCGCTGCTGTCGGATCAGCTGGCCGGCCTTGAAGCGCTGGTCGTGCAGCAGTGCAGCGCCGGCAGGGATTATTCCCCGCCCCTCGCCGGCGCTTCACCCCCCCCCCCCCCCCTGGCCCCACGGCGGCCGCTCAGTAGGGCAGCAGTGCTAGGGGTGAACGACCGGGGCTCCTCGCTCGACGGCCGGGCGGCCGGCTGCTGACTGTGGCCTTGACGTCCCGGCGGGCGGTTGCGGCGGGCCGGGGCACCTGCGGGGAGGGAGATTGCACTTGTCACGCGCATCACGTCACGCACGTGTTCCGTTACGGGACAGGGGCTACTGGATCCCCGCCCCTTACTTAGTGAACTGGCTGGCTCCGCGGAGGAGTGGTAATTATGGGAAGATGAGGGGGGAGGTGACCACAGTGCCCCGCACGCTTGATGACTACAATTATAATCTCCGCCACTGTCTTCACTGTGCTGAACAAATGTTGTAGCGGAAGGCTGGAGTTTGGTCATGAGATGGCTGTCAACAGCAAAATGAGGATGTTGCTTGGTTTTTATGTCCCGCAGTCTGACTTTACCCGTTTTGCCCTTAGTGATGGTGTTCAGACCCAGGACCATGGTTACTAGGACGGCCATTTCTGGTGAGCATACAGCCCAGGGAAATCACTATAGTACACCCAGAGCAGCTGTTTTTTATTAAAACATTGCTGAGATGAGGTTACTTAGCGTACTTTTGGCGTGAATTTGGATAAGACAGGAATTCGAAACGAGGCGTGGTCTCGTTTTCAGTTACGCTGAGTTTGTTTCGCTTCCAGGTCATCATCCATATTTTGTTTCCTCTTGAAATTAAGTCACAGAAAAGCACCTCTTCAGGGCAGACTCAAAACTTAAGTCACATGCTGGTGGAATGATGGGTGGAGGAGCCCAGGCCCCGAACGAAAAAGCCTACACAATGCTTCCAAGTATTTGTGTCCACAGATGGCCATGGATTGCAACTCTGAACACGGGAGCATGGGTTAAATTGGCTCACCTGAGAACGAACATCTACGGAAATAAAAAAAGGAATATGTCATGCCATGAGTTCAGGCGTGCGCAATATTTCGTGTCGGGAGATCGAGTGGTAATCGCAAAAACCGCTCACAATCGGGAGTTGGGTGACCTTGCAGCCTTTGTAATGTGATTCCTTTGGGAGAAACAAAAGGCAGGGGTGCAAAGTCTGGCTTGCGCTGCAGTAACGGTACGACGGACTCCCACCAACAGCTCAAAAACTCACAAAAGCTGGTCAACCAGGCGTAGTAAACGAGGTGTGGTAAACGTGTTCCTCCGCGAGGTAGCTAGCAAAGTAGTGGAGGCGACAAAAACTTAGCATGTTTTGTTTTGTGTACCCTGTGCCAAGACATCAGAGCAAGATATGGAGAACCAGCAGGGGATATCCGTTTTAATGCGTTGTATAAACCCCATGCTTAAAATATATTGTATGTGTTGAAAATGCGAGTGAATGTGATATTTCGAATCATTGTCGAAAAAGGTATATCTGTTGCTATTTTAAAGAAGTCTAATTATCGGGCTTCTTTAAGCAACTTCTTAAATCAAACTACCGTCGAGGAACGCGGTGGTTTGATAGCTTTTATGGAAAAAACATAAAGTGTCATAATTACGGTTGTCGTATTTGGGGCCGTCTAGATCAAAGCACATGGCATGACGGTTTTTCATTGCGAAGGAAAACAACACAAAGTTTAAGGAATTTAGCCATGTTTCCAGTGAACATTTGATTCGGTGTCCAATGCTTACAAAGTTGACGGCCAAAAACACTATTTGTTTTATTGTCTTACCTGAATGGTTATTCCTGCATCTTGCACATAGAGAAGCATGCAAGAACGGATCCAGACCATGTGCTAGGGAGGAGGGAACCTCCCGCCTTGTAGGCTAAGGCACCACAAAATGTGGATTTCCCCCGGATTTCGGCCACTTTCTTCCGCCATTTTCCAAAACTAGCATGTATTTAAACAAAAACTGTTTCGAAAACAAAGCAACAAATGCACTTTTCCGCCATGGAGGGCCGAAAGGCATGTTAGCTCCATTTTCCAAGGAAAGGGGACCCATGGCCCCGATCCCTCCTCTTTCTGGATCCGCCAGTGGATGCACACTGTTTGTTTTTAGAGTAATGCGTTTTTATTGGCTGCATCCGTCGCCCAAATCGTGCACCAGTCTCTTTTTTACTTTTCCACTGTGTTAACATTCTCTGTACACCAAGTCCTAGGTCGCGCGATGGTCAAGTTGAGCACAAGATTGCCACTGTCGGGAAGCGGATTTTCTTGCTACAGACATTGATCTCTTCCCCTCCGAAAATAATGAACTTTTCTTCCCGGTTAATTTCAGTAAGCATTTAAGCTGGGGTTCCGCCCTCCATCCTGTCCTTACACATCACGCTATCACACACTGAAAGGGAAAAGGAGCCTTGGATGGTTAAGCCCTGGGGCAACTTTTAAGCCCGTCGCAAAATCCTCGTCGATCCGTGGTGAAAAGGCTCGCGTTCGCACGCTAAACGGTGGGCTGTGTCGTGACCTGGTGATGGAAGCCTCACCAGTGCCGGTGTGACACCGGAAGCTGTGGACCGCGTCAGACGGTCGGAAGTGCGTCCCGCTGCTGACGGTCCGTGACGCCGGCCGGCGCGGGAGCCCGGCACAGGACACCCACCTCTCGTGGCCTCCACCAGCCGCCCGCCGTCTGCGGGCCGCGCCGGCCCCCTGTTGGGCCGTCCTCCGCCGTGCAGGTCACGAACCCGAGGAGGGCCAGGACAGCAGGTGTGCCTCAGTGTCGCGTTCGGCGGCGCGGACAAAGGCGCCCAGCCACGCGGGAACCGCCGAGACGTCCGGGCTGCGCCCTCCAAAGAGCACGTGGAGTATAAAAAACGATAAGCGTCGAAGGGGTGATGCCGCGCCGTCGGGGCGGCAGCCGGCCGGCTGCAGAGGACCGCCTCCCCTCGGCGTCCCGGGCGCGGGAACTAGGCCAGCACAGCAAAAACGCGCCGTTCTCCGTTTGCAGAGGACGGACGGGCGGCGGCGGCGTGACACCGTTCGGTCGCCGCGCGGCACGCTCGCCCGCGGCCGGCTCCGGAACGGGAAGGTGCGCTCGTGAGAACGGCCGCGCCCACTGTCGGGCCGGTGGGGAGAGGGCTGGACCTGTGTCGGCGACCGGAAATGGGGAATTCGTCATCACGTCCGGGACGTGCCCGGAAGGGGTGTTGCCCGGATTTGTCCGAGCGGGCGTGAGACTCATTGCTGGGTGCAGAGATTATTTTCAACCGAAGCTACGGCCGCTTCTGTCACCAGTGGTTCAGTTAATCAAATTTTGATTAACTGCACGTCGCGAGGGTCTTTATATTTTTGTTTTAATGTTTCCCCTACCTATGAATGGTCAGGTTGGTGTGCCCTTCCATGTCCTTGTGACCCAATTACGTGAAATACCATGGTTTCTACACTGCTTCAAGAATCAGTTCTGGTCACACCTCTCCCCGATATTTCTTTTCTCTAAATCTACTCCCGCCACCAATGCTAGTTAGTCATGAACCTCGCGAACCGAGTAAGTAGGTAGCAGGCTAGTAACACCGTCTGCATCGCGAGGACATCCCGAACTGATTAAATGTTATCAGGATTCAGCTAATCAGTCCAATTCAGTTACCGATCCTCTTCCTGCAGACCCAGACTGCCAACGTTACGTTCCTTATCGGTCGTTTACCAGCTGGAGCCGTTCGCATGACGCTGGCAATAGGTCGTCATTGTCCTATGATCCGTTTCCATTTAGTGCGTATCATCGACCGCTGGTAGTCATTTCTCTTGCCAGATAAGATCGCGTGCTGTTTTTTTTCCACTATCGCTTGTGAAACTGTTATCTTCCAGTGACGTCACAGTCGCGGCTGCAAGACGGCACTCACACGGGCATGCCATGAATTCGACCGTCGGTGATGTCACGCTAATGACCTGGTCGCTCCGGCTGGTTAAGTGGAAGTGCCCGTGAGCGATGATTTATGGTCACGCTCCGGACAGTGCTTGGCGACAGCCGCTGGTAACGGTGTCCGGATTCGTTGACGCTGATGCCGATGTCGTGCCTGCAACGGCGACACGTATCTGGGTCACGAAAACTCCAGGCTCGTAGTGTGCGGGCAAACACTACGACAGTTTTGGTGTCCCTGGTCGAGGATTACGTCCGCGGAGAAGCGGCGTCCGTTCGTGCCGTTTCTTCTCTTCTAGACTGTCGTCACGTCTCACCTACTTCCTTGCGGATTGAAGCTAAGGTTGCACCTGAGCTCGAAAGTTTGGGTCGAAGGATCGAATGTTGTCAGACGTCTTCACGACTGCAGGCCGTATCCATGGGACTGCGAAGTACCATGGTTTCTACACTGCTTCAAGAATCAGTTCTGGTCACACTTTGTCGTTGTCTGCAGAATGAAAATGAATGCTTCTCTCGATGCTGAATCAGATTGACGCGGGAGCGTTATTTCTCTGTACGCAAATTTCACGCACGTCTGGGAGCAAACCTCCCACGTCATCAGGAAGTAATTTCTTCTTCCTCTCTCAAGTGGCGTTACGTCCGATTCCTCCGCGAAATGGCCGCAGTAACCGAAGCGCTGTATAAAACCCAATCATCGTCATACGTCTGATTCCTCCTTTCCTTGCCCCTGCCTTCTTGTTCTCGTTTCCGTCCTAAAGTCTTTCTCAATATTCTACATTGCATTTGGGCCGCGCTTTCGCTTTAAGCGCGGTATAAATTATGTTAACTCCATCGCGAACGGTGACGATCGCGCCTCAGTATGTCTTAAATTCTAGACGGCAACGCAGTCCCATGTCCTGGATAAGCAGACTCCTTCCAGACAGTGGCTGTGTCATGCAGCGGGAGCCGGAGGGACATCAGTTTTGGACTTCTCCACGCAACCCCACAGCGCTCTGTTAAATTCGGCCCAAGTTGCGGAAACTGTTCCCGCCCCTATTCTCGGTTGATTCTTGTGGAAAGACATTTGTGGACTTGGTCCTTTTGAGTTGCCCCTTGTGGAGTTAGCCCTTGTGGCGCGGGCCTTGCAATGCACCCCTTGCCCTTATCTTAGCCTTGCACGACTAGCTGTCGTTTTGGCTAGTCTGGATGAGGTGAATTCCAGCTACCGACGTCTTTGGCGAAATCTCAGCAGCCCTGACGTCAGTCATTCCTGGGCGTCACGCTATGGTTCGGCTGATCGGTATGCCACCGATAACGCGCGGGAGGTTTTGCAGAAGAGCTACAATGGCCGTTTTGCGGCACGGTCTCTTCAGAACGGAGCGCCGCCCGCGATCTTGCTGGTCGGACGAGCTCGGAGCGGGGCTGCCTGGCACCAGGTGGCCCAGTTACCCATTTCCCGCGTGCAGGACCCCCGTTACCGACGCTGGCCGTCCCGGCGCCGTGGAGGCTGCGCCGCGCCGCGCTACGGGCGCGGTTTGTCGACGGAGGTGCCGGCGCACGCCGCCGCCTTTCACGCGGCGTGCGGCGTGACACGCGGCCGGCCGGCGGTGCCGCAGCGGGCCCGGCAACAGACCTGCAGCGGCGCCGGCTTCACCACCCCCGCTCCGGCCGCCGGCCGGCCAGGAAAGTGGAGCCGGCGCGCCCGGCCGGTACCGGCCAGCGGCTGCCGACAGTGAAAGCGAATGGCGGTCGGCGGCGCGCCGGCCGGTAGCCGGGTCACCGACCCGGCCAGATGAAAACACGCTCATTACGCGAGGACGGCCGCCGTCGCGCCGCTGACCGTCGACCCAGATCAGGACCGGCTGGCGGCGGCGGCGGCGGCGGCGGGGCGCGGTCCTCTCCGCCCGCCGCCCAGCCCGGGTCCCGCCGGCGGTCCGTCCGACGCCAGAGCTTCCGATGGAGCCGCCCGACGACCCCCGTCACCCCGCCGAACTCGCCTGGAGGCCTGTCCGGTACCGGCTGCCGGCCGCTGGACGCGCCGCCAGAAATCCTGCCGGAACCGGCACCGGCACCTCTTCAGCCCGCCTGCCATTAGCCCATTTGCGCCCGCTGGAAACCCGGCCGGGAAATCCGCTCGCGCCTGGCTCGTGCCCCGGCGCCAGTGCAGAGATCGTCAGGAGCAGGCGGCCGCGGCCGGCCGGAGCCGATCAGCCGGCCCCGGCGGCGGGCGGCGCGTTTTCGAAAATTCGGCGGCCTCATGCGGCGTCGCGACGATGGCGTTCTGACGGCGGCGCGGCAGCGGTCGTCGACCCCGCCGACGATGAAAGCGGTGCACGATTGTTCGCCCGGCCGGCGTTCGGCGTGACGTCACGCGGAGGTTCGATGCCGGTTTGGTTTGGCAATGGCCTGCCGTATTCGGCCTGGTCGGTCGCGGGCCGTCGAGGTGACAGCGGCGTGGACCGGGTGTAGGGTATGCATTACTGAGCGTGACCTGGTTAGCTTGCAGTGATAACTTGCAAGACGTGGGAGCTAAGGATCTCTGCCTGACGGTGAAAGCCTGCCCCCATGGTGGTTCTGAAATTGACAAACGAAACCACTTTCTGCTGTCGTTTCAGGCAGATATCTTCTTTTCCGGAAAACTCATTTGTCGCTGTCTCTGCTTGGGGAATGCAAAGCTTGACTTAAGTGACAGCTTTTGTCGCTGGTTCTAGATTTCATGGGGAAGCTTTGACAGTTCACGTTGTTAGCCGGATGTATATATATATATATATATATGCAAATCTTATTGCGTGCAAGGGCGTCAAGTTGTTTCTGTTCATGCCAACCACCTGGAACAGTTCCAGAGTGATGCACGAACGAAGTCGCTTGCTTAGACCGGGTTGTTTCTCACGTACAAAGAGGGCTTTGATGGCCGGAAGTCGCCTTTTGCCATCGACCTGTTCGAGTATCTTGGTATTCTCCGTCAGATCCTTGCGTGTCAGGTTTCGATGGTGCGTCTGGAGCATGCGTTAGCTGGGTGCTCCCTCGCGCAGACGCATCGTAGGGCGTTGTGACATGGCCGTGGCTATGATACCAATGTAGTCGTCAGTGTGAAGAAGCTGACAGTGTTCATGTGCACGTTGGAACTGGTAGACTGCGTTGGTACTCCTCAGAGGACTCGAGTCTTGAGAGGTGTTGTTTCTCACGATGAGAGCTGGTGAAGTTTGGAGGTCTGCCGGCTTCTATGCACGCCTCGATTTTGACGATTCGAGTCTCTGTGACGGGTGTGACGTTTTACCTGCCACCGCTCGTCGTGCGTGGAGTCGGTGCTGATACCGAGGGTCTTCAATCTCGGTGAAGTTCATGGTCGACGGTCACGTCTCATACATCGCTGTTTTCATTTGCACGTTACCGTTTCCCCAGGGGCATGTTTATGTTTTCCACGTACTGTGAGATCGTTTGTTTGACTTGGTTTCGTGCAGTCGGTGTGTTACCTTGATAGTCATGCCTCTCAGGTGGCAGATATGGACGCCTCTCACGCTTTCCGGTTTGCCTGTGCTAGGAGACATTGAGAAGTTGAGAGAATATTCTGCATTTATTCTGCTGAATTCACTGGAACCCTGAAGACTGTTTTCGGTTTGCGTTATTAGGAAGTGGATCGTGTGCCGTTTGCTGACAAGCAAACTGTGTACTCGGCTAATTTTCTCGAATCAGTGAAACGAGTGTCGGATGCAGTGGTGGCGAAATTTTTTCGGCAGTAATATAAGTACGGATATTTTCTGTCTTCCAGCCATACGCAACATATCGAAGTCTTCTATGTTGCATTTGATCGTTGTTCTCCACGATAATAGCTGAAGAAGGCTCGACCCATGCCGAAATATAGGATGCCTTTATTTTCCCTGTTTGAAATTTTAAGAGTATGTGCAGAAGAACATTAATACATTGCCCAATTAAATTAATCACCAAAATGATTTGGGGTAGACTGATATATCATGCAATGGGCACAGGACGATAAGTTATACAGTTTTCCGAGAAAAACACCTTATGACCCGATTGTCCGCTGGTTGTCCGCAAATTGGCGCTTAGTCGGTGCTGACGGGATATTCTCGCGTGATTTTGGGTGCGTCGCGCCTCTGGTCACTCAGGACCCCCAGGGCCCCCAGCCTGCCCAGCTCGGGTCAGGTCAAGTCGTGACCGAATGTCATCAGCCAACACGGTCAGCGGCTCGTCTGGACTCGTCCGGCGCCGCGGTGGCCGCTCGCTGCCTCACGCGCCGCCCGCCCACCGGCCTGCGCGCTCCGCCCTAACCCTCCGCCGCGAAATGGGGTCCGCCACCAGTAGAAAGTTCCCGCCGGAGCAAACGCGTCCCGGCGCCGGCGCCGGCAGGTCGACCGCCTGCACTGGTCCGCCGTCCGCCGTCCACCGTCCGCCGTCCGTCGCCGTCCGCTATCGGCTGTCCGCCGCTGTCGTCGCCGCCGCCGCCGCCTGCTCCGGCCGAGTCCGCCCGCCGGCGCCGGTGCGTGTGCGGCCTGACCGGGCCGTCAGTGCGCCGCGCGGCCACCGCCGAGCAGCCGCCCTGGCGGCGCCGCCGGCCGCCGCCGGCCGCTAGCCGGCCGCGCGCGGCATGTTCCCGCGCCTGTACGCGTACGACGCTCTCCGCGCGCTCGTCGGCCGCGACAAGGAGCGCGGCCGGCCGTCGCGGGCGTCGGGCGCCGTCGTCGACGGCCGAGCGTCGCGTCCCGCCGCCGCGCCGGCCCCGGGCAGCATCCTGAAGCGGGCGCCGGCCGCCGGCCGCCAGCTCTGCGCCGCCGCCGAGCCGGCCAGGGGCCACGTGCACTTCGCGGACGGCGCGCGCCTGCTGACGGCGCCGCGTCGCGCGCCGCGGCGGTCGAGGCGCGCGCGGCCCGCCATGGACGCCGGCAGGAGGCAGGAGGCCGCCGCCGAGCGGGAGGCGCTGGTGCAGGCCGGCGACGGGCCTCGGGTCCAGATTGTGCCCGCTGCCGCCCCCGCGTCCGCCCAGCAAGAGGGGTGAGTCACGTCCGAGCTGACCTCGGGTCACGGCCGACGCCAGCCAGGCAGCGGCCCTGGTTTCACGTGGTCTTGGTCACGTTCGGCGGGTGGGGTGGGGTCCAACCCATCGCCATTTGGATGGCATGGCGGTGAGAGTGTGCGCTGGGAATTAAGCGCAGTCGCTCAACCTTGTCCTTTGTCCTAGTCCTTGTATATGCCGTCCGTTTTGTAGGACCGTGCATAGTGATTATGTGCGCCACCGTGTCGGTTTGGACCGTCCTGGTCCGCTCAGGGAGCAGTTCGTCTGGTGTGGCCTGAATTCACCGGGCCACTGCGGAGGCTCGTGCCGGATGTCCTGCTGGCCCCAGCTGTTACTGCGCAGCGCGCCCGGATAGGTATCTGTCGGCACGGGGTGACCGTCCCACGCCGTGCGGTAGTTTCCCGGCTGGACCCGGTGTGTCACCCGGCTGGTGCTGCTGCCCGGCTGTGTAGTCTCCGGTCTGGTGGTCCTGTCCCGATGAGTAGCCTGTCGGTTAGTGCTCCTGTCCCTCCTGTGTTGTCTCCCGGTTAGTGCTGTTGTCCCTCTGCTTGGCCTGCCGGTTACTGCTGTTTGTATTCCCCTTGCTGCTGGCACCTGTAAGAGTGCGTATTCTCCAAGCTGACAACATCTGCGCCGGCGTGTGATCTCCGAGCTAGTCGTTTCTGGTTAAAACTATCGCAACTGGTACGACGGTCTGCGTAGGTATTCCTGGTCACCGTGCGGGGAGTAAAACTGGCCAACTTGAGCGGCACATTCTGAATCATTCCTCCCTGGTCAGAGTTGACAGTTGTGTGATTGTTCCAGACGTTGGCTCTGGTCGTGGCGTAGGAGTTGATGTAGTTCCCGCATGGTTTTTGGCCCTGCCAGTCTACCTGCCGACCTCCGTGAAATAGGTGGCTTCCTGCTAGCTAGCTAGAGCACAGTGAAAGTGACCGTCCCTTGGGAAGACCTCAGTCTGTCATATCGTAGGAAGATTGTTTGGACAACGCCGACAGTCGAATGCGAAGAAAACTCTGTCGAGCATGGACAATAGGATAATGAGCATCGCTCGCGTCAGCTGTTGCACCGCCCAGTCTTCAGTTCCTCGAACTGTCGCGCCCCGTACAGCAGACTATGCTAACCACAGCAGACTATGCTTTTTATGATGCGAATCCATGTTACGAGGCACGGATTCGGCCGCTGGAAGGGCTGCTGTGAATGCGATGTTCGGGTTTTAATTGGCATCTGATAATTTGCAGTCAGTCAGGGTAGCTTCATTAGCAATTACAAAACGGACATTACCTGCTTTTTGTGCCTTATCTGTTGAAGCGACAGATGACGCCCGCAGTGGGATCCACGGAACGTCGCTCACAATGGAAATGGTTCGACAAACAGTATTGTGCAAGCGAGTTATGGATGACGTCTTCAACAGGCGTGAATTGAGGGGGCGTAGGGTCGTTGACATGTCACATGGCCCCCGGCCCACGTGAGATCTTGCCCCCGGTATGCACCGGCACGACATGGGCGTATTCCGTCCAGGTGGCGTTTTTCTGTGAAAGTCCGGTCCTTCCCAGAACCCGTTCAACGCCTCTGGGCCGGCCTTGAAATGATTCGCCGCTCTCCGCACGCCAGGCCTTCGCGCCGGTGCGAGTTCAGGCCATCGTCAGAGGGCTGCAACGAGGCGGTGTCAGTGCGGCTGGCAGTTCGTAGCCGGAGGTCTGTGCTGAAATTGGATCCGTGCCCGACTGTTCGTAATCGGTTTCCTCGCCTGATGCCGAGGTGTTGATACCCGACCATTTCACGTTACGGGGAGCGGTGGCAACGGATCTAACTCTTAGCTGACATGAACAGACCGGAGGAAGGTTTGCTACTCGTGACCACAACCTGATGTGTTCATTACGGCGACTTCCTGGCACTTGACCATGATCGTAGGAACAGGGGGGCCGGGGTGGGCATGCCCCAGCAATTTAGCATTAGTGCTAAGCGGAAAAACGTCTTTGCCCCCTCCCTCACTGTTCTGGATGCTGCTACGCCCCAGTACTTGTCTTTTATTTTGTATGCTTGGTGTTGAGATTTGGTTCACACTCCGCCTACACTCCATGTTCCATTTGTTGGAAACATCCTGGCTGCTACTGAGTGGATGCCGCCGGACAGCTTTTCGGTCTTCATCTCAAACCCCTCCTGCAGTCCTGAACGGCGAATTCTCCCGCGTGTTCGATCCCACGGGTGCCTCCCGTTTTCAGCTCCCGGCTTACTGAGCCGCCGAGCCGCCCACCATCGTGACGGCTTCTGTCTCTGCACGTCACCGTCCAGGGGCTTACTGGCGGCGGAGGGACCGCTATTTGTCCTGCCGTCGGGCTCGGCTTGCCAAAATGCATGGGGCGGCGGCCCCCGACGCGGTGACCTACCTGGGAACCTGCTCCTGACCAGGACACCGCCGGGCGGACGTGGGAGCCGTGCAAGGGCGTGCTGCCGGCACGGCGGGCGCCGCCGTGTCGCCGTGTCGTCCAGCGGCGCGACCAGCTGACCCCTTGACCCAGTGGCGACGTCCCAGCGACGTGGCAGGCGTGCGTTCGACGCCTTCGCTGCCGCCGCCGAGCGGATTGCGGCGGTGTGGTGTCAGGGGACCGGCCCGCAGGGGGCGTCCTAATGCCTACTGATATGCAATTTTGAGTGCGTGGTTTCCCACCAGGTATGGGCCATACAGGTATCCTGAAGAAAAATAAAAATAAATTTCGTGTGTGTCTGACCGTCATGTGTGAAGCCAGCCACGTAAACCCGGGCCTCAGCTTGGTCAGACGCCCTGCGGTGCGGCTGGTAGCTGGCGAATCCAGACAGCTTCCTCCGTTCCCGACCTCGAGCGGCCGGCCGGCGACGGTGCGACGGGCGGTCGCCCCGCCCGCTGCGTGACCACTATCGCCCGGAGCCGGACCTCAGACGGCGGCGAGCGGGCCGCCGTCCTCCCGGGGCCTGGTCCGAACGGGAAAACGGACCGGCCGCGCCGCCCGACGGCCGGCCGGCGCCGCTGCCGGACGGTCGGAAACCGCTGCAGCAGGGCCAGTCTGCGATCGCGGCTCACAGCGGTCCGTCTTGTCGGTCGGTCCGGCGCCGATGACGGCGCTGGGGGCG
This sequence comes from Capitulum mitella, assembly GCA_030062745.1. NCBI lineage: Eukaryota > Metazoa > Arthropoda > Thecostraca > Pollicipedomorpha > Pollicipedidae > Capitulum > Capitulum mitella. The sequence goes on from CP099848.1 coordinate 3,423,233, forward strand.
GCCGGTTTTCGTTTTTCTGTGGTCTCTGAGCTGGAACAGGGCAGGGGCGGAGGCGGGTGTTTGGCGTCGCAGGCGTTTTTTTTTTTATTATTTTTTACCGCAGGACGCCTCCACGGGTCGCTGGGATCGCCGGTACAGCGGGGCTGAAGAGGCTGTCTTTTCTGCGGACGTAAATGGGCCTCTACGGAGCCGCGCGGTCGTGAATCTGGGCCGACCAGCGGGAATCAACTCGTTTTGTCAGCATTGTGCGACTCCTTAAATAGCAGGGTGTCTGGGGTAGTTGAGTGTGCGTTTGCCCAGAAAAACGTTTAAAGATGCCTGAATGATGCTCGTAGTAAAACCACTTAGCGATGATTTCGCTGCTGTGCGGAGCGCCAGCGATGAGTGAGAACGTCCGATGCAGGCTGGTACAAAAAGAACCTTACCTGTCAGCGAAAGCTCATCCTAATGCGACGTCGACCTGGCCGCTCGGTTCACCGCCACCGCCGGTCGGGACTCGCTGTCACGGCTCCGTCCTGCTGCAGGGTCGACCTCGCCACCCAGCTTGGCGCGGTGGGTAAGCAGAGGCCGGTGCAGCTGCAGTTCCAGAACGTCTGCTCGTCGGTCAACAAACGCCGGATCCTGTGCGGCATATCCGGCCATGTACGGCCCGGCGAGATTCTTGCCGTCATGGGGCCCAGCGGTGAGTGACTTGCGGGTCACCGATGCAGGTCATGTCAGTTCGATCTGAACTGACCTGACCTGACCTGACCTAGTGTCGTCGATTCGCCGCCCGGTCCGGCGCTGACTCGAACTGCACTGGATTGGTCGTGCCTGAGCGTTATCCGTCTGGAGTCTGGATCCGTCTCGTCTGTTATCCGGTAATTTGATCAGTCCCAGTTCGACGTTATGTTTGATGGTCGGCTGAAATGCATTTGATTTTTCCTGCCAGCTCCACCTGATGGTCACGGTGTCCGTGTTTGTTGACTGTTTTCCCTCAGTTGCTGTATCGTTGTTGTCTGTGACAGCAATAACCGAGGCTGTTGAAATTGTTTAATGTTTTTCCGTGGCTATAGTCCCCTCCAACTTGAAATGTCTGAAACAGCAACTTCAGTTTGCTTACGTCTGTGCAGTTCGATTTGTCCTTTACCAGAGAAGGCGTTGTATTTGTAACTGGTATGGCAGCTTGTCCTTGCTCAATATGTCTTTGTTTGCCCTCAACAGCGGCACGATACAGCGAGGATGTCGCTCATACAGTGATTTCTGCAAACGGCCGTCTTGATCCTGTTGTGGTCAAATCGTGTCGTGATAATGGTAATGGCATGATTGCGGTGCCGGCAAATGGCTCCATTTTTGGCGATTGAATTCCTCGAAATTCACGTGGCAAAACATCGCATTTATCGACCGGTCTCATTAAGGGGAGCAGTAAGTTCTGTTTGATGATGCCGCAGCGAATACTCAGATCGCACCTTCAAATATTTTCCTGCTTTAGTTGTATTCAGTCAAAGGCTGAAACAGAAAAGTAGGCCTTTGCGTCATCACCGTCAGACGGCATGTGATTAAAATACCAGGCAGGTAAGTGGTTTTGTGGTTTCGCAGTCGTCTTTGATTGAATGATCTGTCGATACGGTTGGAAAATTAGCTAGAACGTTTCTCGATTTTTACGAAAAGTAAGTCTTGTTTTAGGTTGAAAGGTTCCTCGAGTTTTCCTCGAGCCGAGTTTATGTGCCATAAATACAGCTGTTTACAGCTTGTCGTGACCATCGGACCATCAGCTGTGGGCCTGACTGCAGCGGTGTGCTGGATACCAGACACTCCCCCTCCCCCGCCAGTTCGTTATGTGTTCTACCCCACCGTTAGGCCCACTGTGTCCCTCCCCAGCATTAGCCTTACTGGGGTCTAGCACGCCGTCGAACTCATTGCGTCCTTTCGCAACATTAGCGTTGCTGCCTACCCCCATACGCAGTACGTGACAGCGCAGATTTAGCGCATCCGGTGGTCCTCCAAGTGTAGACAAAAGTCGTCCCGCCATTTCCACCGGGGTGAATACGGAATAACGAACTTCAATTGACGCCTCCCTTTCAATGATCTCCTGCGTCATCGGTCAATTGCCGGCCATTTGATCGGGTCAGGACCCGGCGGCGGGGCCGGCCGGCGGGCGGCCTCTGGCACGGCACGCGCGCCGCTCCGCCCCCCGCTCCGCCCCGCTGTCCGCCGGCCGGCGGAGGCGGCCCCAGACGCGTCACCCACGGCCGCCGGCGCGCTTCCGTGCGGCTGCCGGAGCTCCGATATCCGGCGCGCGCTGTTGTGCTTGGCGCGGCCGGCCGCGCCGCCGGACAGCACAGAAGCCGCCTGCTGTCGGCTCGGATCAGCGGCTTTGTGCTCGGGCCGTGGCGGCCACCGCCGCTCATCCGAACCCGTCACCGCGCACGGCGGTCTTCGGGGCTGCGGTTACTCCTCGGGAGGCGCCCCGGGGGCCGTGGTCGGGCCGCTGTCCGGGTGGGGGCGCTCCTGGGGACAGGGTTCGTCCTCTGTTCGGGCCCGTGACGATCCTAGGGACGTGGCCTGTTGTGTGTCCGATCAGGTGGCGCCGTGAGATCCTCGATTCTTTTCCGTTCCCTCTCGATCACGTTTTTTCCATGCTATCTTTCTCGTCGAAAAGATGTTCAGTGACGCTTTTTTATCGCCAGGGTCCGGAAAAACAACGCTGCTGAACGTGCTATCGGGACGCCTGAAACCCGAGTCTGGCGACATCCTCTTGAACGGCGAGCCCCTGAACAAGCACCTGAAGCGGAAGGTGTGCTACGTCCTCCAGGAGGACATCTTCTTCGCCCATCTCACCCTCAGGCAGACGCTGATGGTGAGCAACGGCCTCTGGCATAGGGTTCTCCCAACTGTGAAGGAGAAAAATGGTTTGTAGTTTTGGAATGAGATACTGTTCATATTGATACTGTTGATATGATATTGGAATATGTGTGATGTTGTTGGCTGCTTGCGCGCATCAGTAAAAGCGTGGATTTCTTTGCGGGTCCTTGCTGCGCAACGCGGCATCAGACCACTTCGGGGTCTGGTTTGACTCCAGCACATGAACATAGGGCCAGGCGACGTGCAGGTAGGAAGCACAGATTTTGTGTGACGGTATCTGGTGCGCAAAAGTTAAGTGTCAGTGGTAAGCCCCAGTAATTAATCAATTACCCAGTGGTAAAAAGGTCACAGCATACCTTGTGATAACGCGTCACGAGCCACTCTTATTCTCCTGGTACCTCGAAATCAGTGCCGAAGAGCCGGCTAAATTGTGCCTCTCCTGAACAGTCGGCGATTCGGTGCCGCTCCTGTGGAGCCGGCGGTACGTCGGGCGGCGTTAACCGCGCTGCGATTAGAAACTTCGCGGGTGCGGCTCGCGCCCGGGCGCCGGTCGCAGCTCTAACCCACATATGACCGGCCTGCCGCCGCCGGTGTCGGGCCACGCCCTGTTCAGGAGCCGGTCAAGACCGCTCCTGGTCAGGACCGCAGGCCCTGGTCACGCTGGTCAGTATATGGTCAGCATCAGGGTGACCAAGACTCGCTGTGTCCCCTGGTCAGGACCCGCTGTCTCCTGGCCAGGACCCGCTGTGTCTCCTGGCCAGGACCCGCTGTGTCTCCTGGCCAGGACCCGCTGTGTCTCCTGATCAGGACCCGCTGTATCTCCCGGTTAGCTTGGTTATATCATTGATTATTGCAAATTGTACAGATTGATATAGTCACATCAGGATCACGATGAGCCGATGTTCGTTTCCACAGTCACTAGCTGCGCTCTGTGCAGTTCACTGGTTTTCTGCCTCCTGATGTTGCTGTCGCCTCTCTGTCCGGCCTGTTTCTGATGCGCGGAGTCACACCTCTCCTGGCCAGGCACGGGGTCCTGACTCCTGATCAGGCGCTGAAGCCCGCCTGTCCTGGGCAGGCGCTGACTATTTCCTCCCGTGACCAGGCGGTGATACCCGTCTCTCCTGACCAGGCGTGGGCCACCTCAAGTGACGGTCGCGCCGTCTAGGGTGGCGGGAACTGGGGTGGACTGCTGTTGGCCGGTGACCTAAAGGGACTGCAGGCAAAAACGTCCAGACGCGCTCCAAAGCCTGTCCCGGCCTGTCCCGGGTTGTCCCGACTTGTCTCGGCTCGTCCGGCGTTTGTCCCGGAATATGTGGTATGTCCCGACTTGTCCCAGCCTGTCCCAGCCAGCGCCGGCTTGATCCGGCCTGTCCCGACTTGCCCTGGCATGTCCCGGTGTGTCCCGGCCTGTCCCGGCTTGTCCCGGCTCGTCGTGGTCTGCCCTGGTTTGTCCCGGCCTGTCCCGGCCTGTCCTGCCTGGTCCCGTCCCGCGGTGCCGTGCGGCGGTCGGCCGTCGGGCGGCAGCCGCCGGCTGGCCTGGATCGCGCCGGCGCCGGTCCGTGGTAACAGGCCGCAGGGAAGGCCGACGCCGGCTCCCGGGACGCCGCGGCGGCCGCGGAAAATCGGCGCAGACGCCGTCACAGGTGGCCGCCGCGGCGCGGCCGCCGGAATTACCGGGAATACACGCCGCTGTCGCTGGGGCTGCACGCGCCGGCGCGAAGGCGCGGCGTACGCATGGAATGGGGAGGGGCGAGGTGGCATAGGAGCAACTCGCTGGGAGGGCTGGAAATTCGTCAGGATATTCAGGATAGTCAGGATAGTCATATATGTCAGGATAGTCAGGAGTTGCAGTCGGCACCGGTTGGTGGTGGTAGTGTCAATAGTGTCCAGGTAGTCGTCGCTGGAGGACGTTCTGCACCGTTCTGGTCGGGGGAAAGAGGCGGCTTTTGCCAAGCTCTTTATACGTTGTTGATTTGTGTCAGCAAGAGTGAACGGGGCCAGGAAGGTTATTTCAACTGATATTCATCAGTTGTTTCCTTCCTCGCTAAGAGCGCCAATAAAACGATAAAGAGCCTCTGGTATGCTGGAGAAAACCAGACCTTGATTGGACGTCTGATGGACAGCGTTGCGCTCAGCAAGTCAGCGACTGCTGCCGCGCGCCGTGCTGTTGTGGACCTTACCACGGCATCAAAGGCCGTTTTTCCTTACGTTCGCCGTTCTACTGACACGGTGCCGGCTGTTGTGTTTCAGTACGCCGCCCAGCTGCGCCTGCCGGACCGGCTCAGTCACGCCGAGAAGGTGCGCCACGTGGAGCACATCATCGAAACGCTGGACCTGGGCAGATGTCAGCACACACGTGAGTAGCCGGCTGTGGGCCAGGAAACAGCTCACCTCAGCCGTGCCTGGGCTGGCCAGTGGGTTCTGTTCCCGACCTGTTGGTTACCGAGACTACGGTCAGACGTATTCCAGACCTGGGGAATGAACACGCTCCCAGGCTCAGATTTGTTTACTTTTTCCTATTTGAGGTGATGTCGGAGATCATTGAAAACCTGGACGAGAGCAAAAAATCAGATGCCACTGCTTGTCGGGGAAGGCGGATACCGGAGTATCGGTAGCACGGCCGCCGGAACCGCTGCTGTCAGCTGGCGAGGCACTTAACATAGTAATTCGACTGTCGTCAATAGGCCGGTTTGAAATCCTCGCCAGCCATCACCCACAGTAAGAACCTTACCAGTGTTAGAATCATAAAACCATCCTGTTCTTGATTTCTTCTGTTACTATACATTTATTTTGCTTCGGGTTTTTATTGGAGTTTCCCTTGTACAGACCTTCAGTACGGGACGCATTGCTCCGCGCTCATTGCAGAGTTAATTTGTGTGCGCCTTAACGTCATAACATCAGTTATGGACAACACGCGAGGTTGTTTGCTTATGTTTCACGTGTTTGTGTATGGCCCTGAATAGCTGACTAACTGTTGGCTGTTTTTGCCTCATTAGGCGTTTTTAGTCCTCCCCACTTAACGTGTGATGACTATGCGGGCTTTTTGTCGGCGTCTGCTCAGTCCCGCAAAAAGCGTTTCCGCCTACTGTTTTCGTCCGCGCAGGATTGTCAGGATTGATGATGATTGAGAATTAATTCGCATCGTGTCGAATGGCCACCTGTGATGTACGGCTTCATTTCCTCTGCTTTCATCGTTCTCAGTCTTCCCGCGGGAAATCACTTGTCGGGGCCGTTTTTGTCCGCTCATAAATGAACATGAGCCGGCGCTAAAAAGATCCTGCCCAGCGGACGCAGCTGTCTGCCTCCCGCCTGGCTCATGCCGCGGCTTGTGCCCACCTGGGGTGGGTCTTTTGCCGCCGTGGCGGGCAGGTGCTCGCGCTGCATGGGTAGCTCCTCGCCCCCGGCCGCTCTCGACTGGTCCTGGGGTTGTGACCAGGAATTTATATGTCGGAAGCAGAACGGGAGGACGATGGCGACGGCCAGCCCAGCCCGCTCCGTCCCGTGGATCCGGTTGTCCGCCGCCGCCCGGCGCCCGGTCCCGCCTGGCCGCCCTCCCGACCGCTGCAGAGTCGATCAGATGGGCCGGCCGCTGACGCGCCCGCCGCCGGCGCCGACACGCGTGACACGCACGGCTGGCTGCACCGGCGAACGGGGCCGGCCGCCGCCCGCGGCCGTCCATCCGCCCCGACGCACGCACGCCGGATGTGCGCACATCGCCCGCGCGCGGCCGCCGCCGGCACCGTGAAAGTGCGTGGACCGGCCGCCGCGGCGCCGAGCGGGTGCGTGTGCAGTGCGTGAGTCGGCGGGCCGGCGGCGGCGGCGGCCTGCTCCCGATCTCTCCCCGGATGTGTGCCGCCTTTGTCCCTGCCGCGTCACGTCCGTCACGGAATCGGGCATGGGCTCTGGAGGGGTGTAGAATAACGCACTTTGTGAAACGTCTTAGTTGTTTCGGTGTGAGACACCTATGTACACGACAGTTCCCTAACATCTAGTTTGCTTCTGATAGATTTTTTCGCGCATGCCGTCGAATTTGTCTCGTGACAAGCAAGGCAAGAATTAATCAGATCTTCCTGAGAAACGACAGTTATTCACTGATGATGTTGCAGATTCGCTCTTGCTTCACTCATCACGGACGAAGAAATTCCGATCAGATTAGATCCGACTCCTCGTTGGATGAAGATACCGATTAGTCCCCTACAGTAGTACAGCTCTGGAAAGACTGTCAGAAAAAAGTCTGGGGCAGACATCGACCAGAAACGAAACTTCCCGATCCGTACTTTGTCCTCCCCAGAACGGCTGCTGTTGGTTCCAGTAGATGTAAGTCCGTGTACGAACCTGTCAGCAACGTCATCAGTCTAGGGGCCGTTGCTTTCCTATTCACTTGTAAATTTCCACCTGGATTACCGAAGAAAACTGACCGCCACATGCTGATGGCAGGATGTTAAGTCATAACATTTACACGCTGGTTGTTTTCAGTCATTGGGGAATACATGAAAGGCGGACTGTCCGGGGGCGAAAAGAAGAGGGCGAACATTGGCTGCGAGCTCCTGACAAACCCTGCCCTGATGCTGCTCGACGTAAGTCCCGTACGCCGCAATAACCTCCGACTCTCTGTACTGGTTTGAAGCGGTACCGATATGCCACCATCGGACCATAACCACCGTTTCGCTCTGTCTGAAAGGAGGTGCGGGACGCGGCTTTCCACCGCGGCAGACTCCGTCGATACCTGTGTACTTCGGTCGGACAGCTGACCGTCAGCGCCCCTCTGACGCGGCGCGTCACCTGACGTCACAGCCAGCCGACCCGGCTGCCGTGAGCGTCACTCTGACGTGACTGGACCGTCCGCGGCAGGAGCCGAGCACGGGGCTGGACTCCAGTGCCACGTACAGCCTGATCAAGAACCTCAAGGACTACGCCATGAAAGAACGGAAAACGATCGTGCTGACCGTCCATCAGCCGTCCTCGCAGGTGTTCTACATGTTCGACAAGCTGCTGCTCCTCTGCAACGGGCAGGTGGGTTTGCTCGGAGTCAACCAGCGAGCAGGTCTTGAAGCAGTTCATTTTTTTCAGCGTTGGTTCTTCTTGCCGACGTTGCCCGTCGCTGGTTTTAATAGACGACAACATGAGAACGTCCTCCCGCCGGGCAGGTTCATTAGTCAATAAAAACCCTCCGCTAATGGATGGCGCTTTTTTGCCGAAAATGCCAGGCACACGGCAGCCGATTTTTTCGCGGCCTCTTGGCTTTTTGCGCGCCGTCTGGACCTTGTGTTGATGGGAGTAAAAAAGGCGACAGATTGAGCAGGCGGCAAATATTGGCCGGCGGCTGCGGGAAATGATGGCGGCAGTGCGTGGCTGCGACGCGCAAAAACAGTGTCTGGCCCTCGCCGGCAGTCCATTGGCATTGACCCCGAGGTCGTCGCCCTGCGGGAGACCTTGTGCTGGTCAGGGTCGGCCAGCTGGCTCGCTGTTGATGATCGCTGGCCGGTGGGTTTCGACACAGTACGCCTGCGGAGGTTTTCAGTGGGAGATCGGAGGGGAGACGATTTCGCGCGTTTTCGGCTCGAGCGGGTGCGGTTTTGTTGGCAGACTGCCTACTTCGGCGAGATCGGCGGCGTGGTGAACCACTTCAGCAGCCTCGGCCTTGTTATACAGCGGCATTACAACCCGGCAGACTTTGTCTGTGAGTGCTTCCCATCTCTCTCTCTCTCTCTCTCTCTCTCTCTCTCTCTCTCTCTCTCTCTCTCTCTCTCTCTCTCTCTCTCTCTCTCCGCGATGCTTCTGCTTCGTTGCTCATTTGGTATCGATGGTGTCAGCCTGACAGTGCTCCTCGGGCTTGCGAATGCTTCCCCTCAGCGTGATCCCTCGTACCGAAAGTTTGTATGAGCGCTGCGTAATGGCCATTTTGTAATGAGCTTAGGAAGACCGGCTCAAGACGAATGTTTCTATCACAAATCTAGCCCGAACGTGTTGAAGTGAGAAGCGCTGGGATGGGAGTTCATGCTAAGCCGAACCTGTTGCCGCACCCTGATCCCACCACCCAGGTGTTCCCAAATTTGGAGTTTTGTTGCCCCAGGCGCCGAACAAGATGGCGGCTGCTCTGCAACACCACGACACCGCGCATGACACAGGTTTTGTTGTCGTTCAGTGGAGCAGTTGAAAACGACGGAGGAGAATCTGCAGAAGATCCTGTCGGCGGCGGCCCGGCTTCACACCAAGTCCCCGCTGACCTCGGACACGCCGTACTCCAGTACCTGCAGCCTGTACTCGGCGCCGTACTCCGGCCACCGCGGCGAGTCGGCCGGTACGTCACAGCGCGTCCGACCGGACCGGAAGTCAAGATGTGTACGACTTTTTTGTACTATTAAATGCGCATAAACTTTAGCCCTTCAGTCATCCCGACTGAACCGAAATTAAAGACATGCAGATGTGGTCTCTTTTCATTAAGCGTGGACTTTTGCCCTCCCTTTTACTTGTCGTCGATATATTAAAATACACAGTCGTCCAGGTACGGTACTGTAGTGCGGCACCAAACTACCGCGATCTGGTAACCATTTGGCAGCGCGCTGGTCTCCCAGTCCTGGCAAGACAGGGAGGCGGCTTAGCGTTCGACGTTCGGCTCGCGGGTTGGCTGGCATCTGGCCAATGGAAGACCACACTGCGTCGCAGTCCTGTCGTGCCCTTGACACAATCGCCGCAAAGCCAGTCGCCACCTGGCATTGCACGATCGCTTGTTTTTAAAGTCGGCGCTCACATCCTGTGCTCGTCACAGGCCGTGAGCGCCGACGTCTTCCTGGTCAAGTTTTCAGAGCTCATTTATTTGAAAAGCAAGCATTAGGTGCAAACAGTTCGCTGTGAGGCTTTAAAATAGGCCAATGCGGCGTTTTTGACTACAGCGTATCATTTGAAATGTTCCCGAATTTGTATGTCTTTTCTGTAACTTTGTATGTCGTTAGGATTTTTTTGTGCTGTTTTAAATCGCATCCCCTAATATAACCATAGCCATATAACTCACAAATAGTTACGGCTAAGGCATGTGACCTAGATGGGCTGTTATTCTGACTTATTCTGACACCTGACTCAGACCGTGACCATTCCTGTGGTTTGGTGCAGAGGAGGAGGGCAGGTCCAAACGTTGGCGTTGTTACGACCCTGACCGTGACGGCACGTGTGCTTTGCTGCAGAGAAGGAGGGCAGGTCCAAGTGTGGCTGCGGCCAGAAGCTGGCCTGGTCGGAGGGCTCCGACTGCGAGCTGGACGAGCAGAACAAGAGCTGCAACAGCTGCAACAACTGCCGCAACAGCAGCCCGGCCGACCTCCGCATTCTCATCGAGGACTCGGAGCGCAACCTCAGACTCGGTGAGGCCCGGCGCCAGGTTTACGGAGGCCCCTGGGGAACTTCGAGACCTTGGGCTAGTTAAAAGCCCAGCATAGGCCTGAGGTGGCGTGGCGGGACTGGTTTACTGTTGTGGTCGGAAATGGAATCAGACGTTGTCTTGAATCCGTGCCTGTCTGCCCGTCGTGGGCGGGAATTGAGCGTCACAGTCGCGCGTGGGCGACCGCACGTGGATGATGTGCTCCGAGCCCGCTTCAGCCGCCCGCCGCCTCAGCCCTCACCCCGTTCGTGGCCCTCAGGCGGCGCCGGCAACGACGAGGACAGCGGCACGTCCACCTGGTCCAACGACACGCACAGCCAGGGCTCAGAGGAGGAGTACACCACGGATCGGTGGCCGACCAGCTTCTGGACCCAGTTCAAGGTGCGGCCCGCGCCGACTGCCCGCCTTCTGCCCTGCTCGAGCTCCTTTTGAGCTCGAGCTCGAGCTTTTGACGGAGGACCGCGGGCGGGGATCCGCCCAGCGAGCCGAACACTGGGCCTCCGACAGCAGTGGGCGACTTCCACCTGTCAGTGAGGCACGTCCGTCAGTCTTTCATGTTGATCTCGCTGCGTATTTCGACGGCGTCTAGCGAGACCCCCGGCGGGTGGACGGGTACATTTACAGGCGTGTAATCTGAAGCTTTTGCGGAGCTCTTAGGCAGACGCGTCGATGCGGGGCGTCACCCGCCTCCTCCTGTGGCAGGTGCTGACGGTGAGGAACTACCAAGAGGCTCGTCCTCGCGTGCTGAGCCGGCTGAACCTGCTGCTGACGGTGGTGCTGGCGCTGCTGGCCGGCCTCGTCTGGTTCCAGGCGGAACGCAGCGAGGAGAGCATCACAGACTACCAGGGCTGGATCTTTTTCTCAACAAACTACTGGATGCTGTTCTCGCTGTTCGGCGCTCTCTTCGCCTGTGAGTTTTCCTCGGCTCTGGTGGAAGAAGCCTTTTTAAAACAGTGACTTTTGTTTCCTTGTTTTAACGGAAGCGAGCGAAGGTATAATCCTGTCTACTTGAACATAAGTTTTTTCCTCGTTTTAGGGGACCACTGTCCGCACTTCTGGCGCATGTGTGAGCTGGTTCCCAAGTCGCGTGTCAGCTCTGTCATTGATCCCGTTCTCGCTTTGCTTCTTCTAGCTAAGTTTACCGAGCGCGGATAAGTCGTCGCATCGTCCAGTCCACGGCGAGATCGACCATCGTCCGTCCCGTGACCCACTCCCTCCCGCCGGGCAGTTCCGTCGCAGCAGAAGGTGGTGAACAAGGAGCGGGCGTCGGGTGCCTACCGGCTGTCGGCGTTCTACCTGTCCAGAATGTTCGGCGAGCTGCCGCTGCTGGTGGTGCCGCCCACGCTGTACTTCGCCATCTCCTACCCCATGATGGGCTGCAGCTCGCCGCTCACCTTCGTCCTGCTGCTGCTCTTTCTCATCCTCAACAGCATTGTCGCAGAGGTGAGCGTTAGTTTCGATTTGGCTCAGCTCGTTACGTGACGTATGGGCTCTGAGCGCTGGTCCCGATGTACGTCCAAAACTACAAACAGAGCCCTGTTTGGGGAATTCACTGACTTCCATAACCTTCATCTAAACGGCGGAAATTGTGTCAGATGTCTTTCCTTTCCTGGAATGATTTTTCATGCATCTAGACAGGATATTGTCAAGGGTTTTCATTGACGGATATGAGCATCTCTCCGTATGACCTACTTCCTGTTTGTCGAGACATACCGATCGCCTGGTCATCACCAGTCCATTCCTGCCTGGCCCTTCCACCGGAGCAGGAACTACTTTATCTTTTCCCACAGAGCGTCGGCGTGTTCTTCGGCGTGGCCTGCATGGACTTCCAGGTGGGGAACACTGTGGGTGCCATCTTCACGTGCGGCACGCAGCTGTTTGGCGGCTACCTCTCGACGCACATACCCAGCTGGCTGAGCTGGATGCGCTACCTCTCTATGGTGTTCTACGCCTACCAGAATATGCAGATTGTCGAGTTCGGCAACGGCCAGCCGTTCAGGTTAGCGGACGAAGGAGAACAAAACTGCCAAAATGACCTTACAGCTCTCCGCGTTGCATTTAAGCCTATCTTACAAAATGACCATACAGCTCGCTGCGTTGGATTTAATCCTATGTTTAGTCGGGATATGGGTGCCAGCGTGACTGAGTGCTGCAATGGATAGTCATAGGGAAGGTTTTATTTGCGCGAAACCATTGTTTGTTTTATTGTTCCGTAGGGCCAATTTATCACGAATTCATTCTCTTGATCTCCGTTCTCTTTTATGTTTATCCTGTCAGTACTACAGGTTGGTATGTCTCTTGCCACCCTAGGTGTGCGATGGAAAACTCCAAGTTCGAGGCTTGCGTAGCTGGTGGCGCCGCCTACATCCCGACGGAGGACCTACTGGCCCTGCGGGGCGATAGCCTGCCGTTCTGGGCCAACATGCTGGCTCTGGTCGCCTTCATGGTCGTCTTTCGCGTGCTCGGCTACGTGGTGCTGCGCTTTTTCCGAACCCCAACACACTGATTCGTGACGTAATGTACGTGCCGGGTGACGCCGTCAGTAGCAGCGCGCGCCGCTGGATCCTCCAGGTCTGCCATGGCCTGTACGCTAGACCAGTGTTTTGGTGATCATGATGGCGCCGTCGTGGGGGTGTAACGATGCCTTTTATTCGTCTGCGCACTGTGGCTGTAGGGCGCACGCCTGGCCTTTCGTATTCCGGAGTCGTTAGGCCATGAGTCAAGCCGAAGCGCCAGCCGTATTTGTTATACGCGGTCGGCGCGCGTTTGGCATTATCCCTCGCTGCAGCCTAGAGTGTGAGGGTAGTGAGGGGTGTTCTTGGTTTGGTGTAGATGTGGCCGTGTGTGGACATTTGTCAGTGGACCTCTCGCTTGCGGTCAGGGTTGAAAAGGACGTCACCGCTGCTCATAGCACCGCCTAGTTACCATTTCCGTGAGCTCGAGTGACCTCCAGATGAGTTCGGTGACTCCGGCAGTATGGCCTTCGTCTTGTATCGTGTTCCTTGCTGGCGGCATGTGCGGTACTAGCATTCCTGCTCTGTGAGAGCTCCCTTCGGGCTGAATATAGCCTGGGTGTGAGCGCTTTGGGTAGGGGAAGGGCGCAAAATGCACGAAGACGGGGACCGACACCGCTCTTTCTCTAGTTAAGCTGTGCGGTGGCCATTGTCCTCGGCCGTTGTGATATGATCATCAATAACTCTAATCACGAACACATTGCATCTGTACATATCGCCCAGGACAGTCGGTCGCAGTTTAGGGACGGGGAGCGCCGTTGAACAGCTGAGGAGGGCACCTGCACCTTTTGAGGGGTCTTAACAGCCGCCGGACCAGATAGCGGGGTCTGACGGTGCCCTGCCGTTGTGGACAGGTTGCGCCGTGCTGGTTCTCTGTGTTATGCGTTCTTATTCGTGTCCGCTGGCTGGGATACGAACGGTAAACAGGAGGGTGGGGGCTGGGGTGATCATTCATGTTGGCGGACTTGACGGCTGTGGATCGATTTTTCGGATGTGTTTGTCTTTGTGACGGTGATGTTTCGATGATCATGCGCATTAGAACCTCCCATTGACATGTGAAAATACAACTTTGTGTCGATAAACGTTTCTCTGATTGAATAATGCATTACTGCCGACTCCGAATGTTGCCCTTCTGAGGACCTTCAGTTCTGTTTCGGGAATGCATTAACCGTGCTCCATCTGCAACAACAGATTACCCGCCGTTGCACGAGTAGGCAAATCAGTTTGGCACCCACACTTTCATTTCATGTGTTGTCTTCACAAAACATTGCAATTTTTGAAGAATAGTTCATCAAATAGACTTCAGAAACCGTCGCCCAAAATGTCCATCCGTCAGCGCTTTCCAAGTCGATGTCGCAACGTCGCGACGAACAACATACACAACGGGAGCTAACAGCAGCCCTCCGTTTACAAGCGATTTCAGAATGCTTGTCGGCAGCCCCCTAGTCCGAGCTGACTCAGGTTCGAGTCCTGATTCGCAGGCTTTTTGGTCTCGGACTCTACAGATCGATTCAGAATTTTCCAGTAGTGGACTCTGACTCAGACCGGTAAGTGGCAGAACAGAGTGTAGTGTAGTGTAACCGGTAAGTGGACTTGGATGACAACCGAACTCTTGATTTCTAGGATGTTTCTGGTTCCTCAGGTCTTCACGAGAAGCACGAGTACACCCTGATAAAGTTCGGATATCTTCGGTTCCTGTAACGGGTCGCTCCCCATTTCAATGTTTCATTGCTCAGTTAGGAGCGGAATATGCGCGCGCAATGCCATTTCAATTTTGCTAGATTTTCTCAACATCTCTCACGATAGTCCCATTCACTAACTTACGTGACTAACGATAAACCAACATGACACAATGACAGTAATAAATGCTTGCGCCCATTCGTGCCTATTCTAAAAAAGGCGCTGTTTTCATAGCATTGTTTCTTATTGCCATACAAAGTTTAAAATATATTATCACAAATAATTTCATGCAACTCTCAATAGTTGCGCAACCGCGTAGCGCCAACCGGATGCCGGCTTAAATTTGGTCGCGAAGTTCATTTGTTGTTTTCGTGGCTTCAGCATGAGTCTCGGCAAAGCAGTGCAGATGAAATGGACACCCCGCTAACATGGTGCTAATATGGTAATCTTGTGGCTAACACCACAAGATCTGCTTTGTTCTTGTCACGTGCTGTGCTACTTTCTATGCTGATCCGTTGGAAAATTATTACACGTAAATGATACTGTAGATCGAAATTTTGCGCAGGGAACCTAAGATATGGATGGACTAGTTTAGGGCCTCAAGCCCATTTAAGCCCATTCATGATCCAGGATTTCTTTAGGGTCAAGGGGTTTCCTACGGCCCTTGCAAAATGGAAGGTGCCAGCCCCGAAGAACAAATGGAGGTTGAGGTCGTGGGGCGGACCATTAGCTTCCAGTCCATGCACGCACTTAACGAACTAAGACAACAAAATTTGCTTTGTGACGCCATAATTCGGCTAGAAGATGGCAGCGCTTTCTCAATACACCGGGCAATCATGTCAGCGTGTAGTCCGTATTTCAGGTGAGTGCAGATGAACTGAGAACCCGATCCTCTGACGCAAAAGCCCGCTGACTACGCATCAAATAACCACATCATGATTCAACTCACGAAGTAGCTGCACCATGGGACAATGATCTGAGACACTGATGTTTCTCGTAATCATTTTCACGCAACTTGCGTGACGCTCATTTTCCCAAAAGTCGAACAGGCTCGTTTAACGCGCCGCCCTCTGCCGAAACTCATGGGCTCATTACCTGGATTGCACGTTTCATGTTACAAAGGGTTACTTCGTGCAAGAAGCGGGAGGTATGAAAGTCAAGTTCCAGAGGAGAATGACATACATTACTGCAAACGCTGAATTAAGGGTTGAAAATGCAGTCATAATGACAGTCACGTCTTTTGATAACTTGCTGTCGTTGTCAGTCATTTGACAAACAAAAAAAAGCAAAAGAAACGCCTCATGAACTTGTACTAAAGAAACGCCTCATGAACTTGTACTTATGTAGCAAATGATGACCGATAGATTACAGCAAGTTGATTCAAATTATATGAAAAATACGGAGAAAAGGGCATTAAATCCAAGACATAAGCCCGCGCAGGTTTGAGTGTTCCTCGTGTTGCAGCGTTTCTCGGGGTCCCCGAAGATTTCGAAAAGTAAAAGAGCTACAGTAATGAACTTGACAGTGATCGAAAGCCCAACAAACATCGTGGGGACTGAGTGCATTCATCAGCACAGCTTTCGGTGGCAAAGGTCATGAGGTGGAATAAGGTCTTACCGCAACTTCGAGAGAGAGAGAGAGAGAGAGAGAGAGAGAGAGAGAGAGAGAGAGAATAAGGTCTTACCGCAACTTAACAACAACCTTTAGATGAAAAGTCACTGATCTACATATCATCCTGAATTTAACTGGTTATCATATAGTCTGCAAAAGCTCTAAGGTTGAATCGGGCCATTTTTGGGAAAGCAACGGCAAGCTGTGCCGAAATAGGCAAATGATGAGATGAGTAAACCAAAAGTTTAACGAGGCGCACGAGGAGAAGCCAACTGTGTCCTCCCCGCTCGTAAAGGAAACTAGTAGTGAAGGAGTTTTATTGTTAATCGCCATGTGCTGGCTTTTCTTTTTCGACACCAAAGACTAAATATCTATGAATGCAACTTCTATTGCTGACCTTCTACCCAGTGTCAAGTTACACCCACATGACCAAAATTGCCATTTTTCGCTTCTCGGATAAATAAGCGTTCAATTATCGTTGTGTAATTGTTTTTCTTTATATCATTAGCACATCAACCATTATTTTTAAATCCATGATAACCTGCGACAGATCGAATGGGTATCTTAGAATTCGAGTCCACTCTCAAGTCGCCGGCAGATCAAAAGCATATCGTCAAGGAAACATGCCATGTTTCAGACTGATGGACTGACCCTGGGTAATCTCTTCATGAAATTTTGGGGCCGAAGAGGCAGTCAATGCTGTTTTTATTTCTTCCATCGTGTACAAAATGTTCAGCACATTTCAAAACATCAAAACAGCTCTTTAGCCTCAATCGACTTTTAAAGTTCACAGAAGGTCATGATTCCTTCGAACACTGCTTTGATTTTATATCTGTTTTCTGTGCAAGCTTTGACCTCTTACCGAATGAGCAATGGGCTAATTTGAACGGAAACTCCAAATTTACGAAATATGCATTTGAAAATATTACTGCATTCCCCAACCCTGGTCATGGATGCTGTGTAAATCGTTTTTGAACATTGTTTCGGAGGCAGCACTAACATCTACGGGAGAAAACAAAAATGTTGCGTACAGAACGAGAAAAATGGTAAACACTCTATTGCAATGATTCCGGTAAGAACAAAAAACCTCCCTCATTAATTTGCCCGATGGGAGCAACGTCTTCGCTCCCACCCCTCACCCCCACTTTTGGATGCCACTACGCCCCCGCACATAAGTCTTATGAAATAATCGCAGAAAATGCTAGCAGATGCTTACCAATATTTTGACCTAGGTAGTACTTTGTACCATTTTCGCACGACGAGAAAAACACAACCTGTTTTTGCAAAAGGTTTACAGAGGGTTTCTTGTTGCTAAGATAACCTATCAAGGAATGCCAAACGGCGTATTTGCATGTGGTTGACTTTCACTGTGGTTGACAATCTTAGCTCATATTTTTTTAATGTAGCTGGTACCACCCATCAATATCCCGTATGCCATAAACGAACAGAATTTTTCCTCTATTTCTCTCCCTGACATCTAATTCATGTTTGATGGGTGGTAATTCATGACATCTAATCCATCTCTCTCCATGACATCTAATTCAAACAGTCCCTACTGTCGTCACTTCTTTATGATCTGTGTCTTGCTCGGGCGTAAGCACTTACATTTGAACAGATGAAATGAATGGCTTGTTGAGTCCCAACGACAATCAAACGAATTTAGGTTATGTTTTCTGAGTGCAGCTGGCATCACACATAAACATTCTGCATGTTATAAACGAACGGAATTTTTTTCCGTCTCCCATAGCAGCCACTTCAATATGGTTTGTGAATACCTGGCTCGGGCGTGAGCACTTACAGTTGAACAGAAGAAATAAACCGCACGTTGCTTTTCTCCACCCTTCGCAGTGCGCAAGTCAGCTTGCGATTGCAAGTAAAGCAAGCAAGCAAGCAAGTCAGCTTGGTATTGCAAGAGGGAAACATGAGGAATGTTCCTTATGCCTTCGTAATTTGGCATGATGTTAATAGACTTGCATTGAATGAAACGTAAAAACTGGATGTCCCCCACTTTACTTTTTGTCCGTAGTCATATTTGGCACCATATGTTCTAAAAGCATATTCTAGTGACAGATGTACAATAGCACGAGTCGTAAAATGCTATGTTACCCATATTAGTCTCCCTTCGTGATGCAGCGTTGTTGTTGCATTACACTGCATCCCATTCCACTGTGTTGCGATATGCGACGAGCAAATGCGAACTGCAGTACAACTGATGTCAACGAGTGGGTTGTTTCCAGTTCAGTTCATTTAGTGGGTTTACAGAGACGGTGTCGCACTGTTGATTAATTCCAACAGCGTTTTTCAGGGCCCTGTTCACAACCTCCCTCCACCAAAACGAACGAACTGACGTCCTCATTCGAGATGTTTCGTCCGAGGCGATGCGACTGGTGATTGAATACGCCTACACACGACACACCTCGGTCGACACAGACAACGTGGAAACGCTGCTGCGAACCGCCGACTACTTCAACGTCGAGGGCATGCTGAAGGACTGCTGCAGCTTTCTCATGACGGAAGTGGGACCGAGGAACTGCTTCGGGATACGAAAATTTGCAAAGTGAGGATTCTGAGAGCAACAATATTGCTCCCATCGGTTGAACATGATTTGTGTGAGGAAGCTCATAGCGTTTACATTCACTCAGTCTCAACTTACGTTAACATACAGGCAGTGTATTGCAACACCTTTTCTCATAAAGCTCACGTCGCAGAACGTGTCGCAATGGATCAAAAACCAGTCTGATCCGTCACATTTATCTATACTAGACGACTAACAACACCTTAAGTGTTGGGGACCTTTTCATTATCGTCTATCAGCTACTGAAGGTAAAAGAAATATAAGGCTACAAACCTTCGTATTTTCCCGTTTCAGATTTTACAACTGCATGGAATTGGAAAACGAAATTCACAATTACATCATGAGGTATTTTGTCGACATCGCTCATGAAACTGAAAACGAGGAACTGCTAAATCTTCCGGCGGATGAAATGTGTGCGATCCTGGGAGCCGACAACTTGAACGTAAAAAATGAAGAAGTGGTCTGGGAAACTATGCTGAACTGGATAGAACGGGACCCGCAAAACAGAAAGCAGCATATTCACAAGCTCATGAAACAAATACGGCTCGGTCTTTTGGAAACTTCATATTTCGTGGAGAAGGTAAGGCGAACAATTCCTACGTGCACATACTGCTTTCAGTATTGAAGCAAATTAATGTCTCACTGTCTGTGAAAAATGACATGTTCGTTTTTTACGCCATTTGGACTAAAATCGTAGTCCCTGAGAAGTCATGCATTTTTTCATTTGGCCACTGAAAGAAAACAAATGTAGCAGCGGAATGATGCCAAAGTATGACATCTTTGAGCCTTTCCACTTTCCATTACATTCCGCTTCTTTTCGTAAGTGGCGGTCCGGAAAATTCAGCTGAAATGTGAAATATACCTCTGTTTAACTTGAGCAAGATAAGTTTTCAGTTCGGTGTACAAAAGTTTATCTCACGGGACCTATGAGCCATACGAATGTCCCATTTGCAACGTGATTTCCCGTTTGATGCATTTGATGGTTTTGGTAACCGAGTCACCAAATTCACTCTTATTCGAAGATTCTTTAGGTATCACTGTTTTTGTCGTTATGTGCGTTACCTGAATATTCCACCGGAAAAGTTTCTTTAACCCTCGTTAAAAAATGATGATGAACATGGTGAGATTCACGGAAATAAGCCGGTGCATGGGCACGATAAATAATAGAGGACTGGCGAATGTCTCGTACTGCAGTGCTATGAAAGTTATTTTCCATCGGAATGACACCGATTGCGACCGTCAGCGTAACGCGGCCTGGCATCATCGCAGGTCAAAAACCATCCGTACGTGATCGAGAACGAGGACTGTCGGCCGCTGATCATCGAGACGCTCAAATTCATCTACGACCTGGAGATGATCACCCAGCGGGACGGCGAGGTGACGACGCCGGAGCTGGCGCGGCCCAGGGTGCCGCACGAGATTCTGTTTGCCATCGGCGGCTGGAGCGGCGGCAGCCCCACCAACTTCATCGAGACGTACGACACGCGGGCCGACCGCTGGGTCAAGGCGAGTGCTCGCGCTCGCTCGCCGCTGCCGCGCTCGCGACGGTTGGATCTTCATCGATCGACGGTTCACATCTTTAAGAGCTTGCTTGGATTCGCCGTCGCCGGCGGTTGGCTAACGGTGCCCCGCGGTGGCTGCAGGTGAGGGAGGTGGACCCGGCGGGACCGCGCGCATACCACGGCACGGCCGTCATGGGCTTCGACATCTACGTCATCGGCGGGTTCGACGGCATGGACTACTTCAACTCGTGTCGCTGCTTCAATGCCGTCACGAAGCAGTGGCGCGAAGTCGGGCCGATGAACGCCCGGAGGTAACTGAACGGATCCCAGGTGTGCTTCTGGTCCAACCAGTACCCTCGCCATATATCGGGTTATGGTTACTCTGCAGCACTATCTAGATATGGCTCACACACACAGTTAGTCTGTCACTCCTGCTTCCGGGAGCAGGGTCGTGACAACCCGCGGGGAAGGTGGGCATGGTGTCCTCGCCAACTTTGAAGAAAAGTCTGAGAAATATGAAGAAGCATCAGAAAACGCGGTGAATCAAAATCCACGCACTGGCTTTGCCGAAATGACGACGAAATGCCGGTGTTTTCCTAACGTTTATTGGTCAGCAACTGTTCGCGTCATTTCGCAATTGCAGCAATGGAACAACGAATAGAACACGTTTGCAGGAATTGATTCAAAGCGACGTGAATATGTAGTTTTCAGCAGTCATTTTCGACTCAAAACACTTGTAAAAGTCCTTCATTACGTTCATATTTTAGTAGTAATGTGAAGATTATCCGACCCGCCATTATTTGAGTAATGCTCCACTTCTGGCTGGTACCACAGCAAACCATTGTACTTGTTATTCGTCTGGGTATGCTATTGTGTTCGCTTTAGCTGGCTCGTGGAGTCTTTCTATATCTTAGGATACTTTGCCGGCTTTCTTTTTGATTCATTCCTCAGATGTTACGTGAGCGTCGGGATTCTGGACGATTTCATCTACGCCATGGGCGGCTACGACGGCCACCACCGGCAGAACACGGTGGAGCGCTACAACCCGCGCACCAACCAGTGGTCGATGGTGGTGCCGATGCATATGCAGCGCTCGGACGCCTGTGCCACCACTCTGAACGGTTCGTGCTTTTCAACCGGCTCGCCGTGTCACTGCCATCTGGTGCTGTTTTCGATTGCGTTTGGCGAAGCAATATCGATGGCGCCGAAGAAATGTTGTCGGGAAGTAATGCACAGTGTAAATGACAACAGCGCCAGTGGCTGCTGTGTTAGTGCCAGACGGATAATGTGCTACAAGATCCAATTCGGTTTCCGATGCATGCCTTCAGAGCTCACTTTGCAGCTACTGAGTTTGATTGCACTTGTTATAGTCTGATTTAACGTACTCCGTAACTACATTATGAACCGTTGCACTACTCAAATAACAACTAACACAGTTTTTGGTTAGGGAAGATCTACATCGCAGGCGGGTTCAATGGTCAGGAGTGTATGAACTCGAGTGAGATGTTCGACCCGGAGACGAACCAGTGGACGATGCTGGCTCCGATGAGGTGTCGACGCTCCGGTGTCTCATGCATCGGCTACCATAACCAGCTCTACGTGCTTGGTGAGTGGTTTTCATTGGAAATTATGCGGTTTATTTTGTACGTACCTGCAAAAAACGGGTGTTGTTCGCGCGGACTGTTTCATTGGAAGTTCTTGCTGAACTTCTAGTTCAGCAAGAGCTTTTTGATTCAAGAACTTAACTAAATAGCTTTTTACTGAGTACAAGGCTATTTAGTCAGACCAGTTTAAAACTTTCGGCACTAACCGCCGATCAGTTAACGTAACAAGCATGCCCTGAAAACAAGGTCTTCCAAATCTGGCATACTGCAACAAATGCCAGCTTGCTGAATGGGATCTAACATCGTTCGCAGGTGGCTTCAATGGCATATCTAGGATGTGCAGTGGGGAAAAGTACAATCCTGAAACCGAAACCTGGACTCCGATTCCCGACATGTACAACCCGCGGTCCAACTTTGCCATTGAGGTCATCGACGATATGATCTTCGCGATCGGTGGGTTCAACGGCGTCACCACCATCTACCACGTCGAGTGCTACGACGACCGAAACAGCGAATGGTGAGGGCAATTGAATGCATTTAAGCGGAAACTACTTCTTGCTTGCTGTATCGTCGAACTTCCCGTTTTATCTGTGCCAACACTTACGGATAGATCTAACATTTACCTTTCAATTGGTTGCCAAGGTAAAAGGCGACAGGTGACGGTCGATCACGACTGTCATTAAAGGCGACAGTGTATGCAAACTGCACTGAAATTGCGTGAAAATTTTGTGTGAAATTAGATCACATGTTATGCATATGCATAACATGTGATTAACTTGTGCGTATTTATCAACATTACACATATCTGCGTCACATTTTATGCTTGTTTTGATGAAATTTCATTCACATATCTTTATTATATATATTTTTGATATTATTATACACATATCTGTTAAGTTTATGCAAGTTTGAGGACAACTGTGAAGTGCAATGAAGCTACATAAATGTTGCAGATGACTTTTAATGCATATTGCCTATCTGCATATTGTTCAATACACATGCAAATTACACGCCATTGATAATTGGTGCTGTATGGTGCACAGAGCAATTGAAGTGTCGGTTATAGCTTCGTTTCACACGTACGCAGTTATTTCGTCTTTTAAGCGTGATCTGGATATGATGTGCATATTTAGTAACTTGCAAGCACTTTTCACTTGTATGGAAGACTGGAATATTTCCTCGCTCGGATGCTGTCGATGGTCGTTGTTGTTTTCAAAGGTACGAGGCGACTGATATGAACATCTATCGGTCCGCGCTGTCCGCCTGCGTTATCATCGGTCCTCCTAACGTGGGCGACTACATCCATAAGCACCGCGACAGGCTCATGGAGGAAAAACGGCAAAAGCTGTTGGCTTTGCAGAACAACCAAAGAGCATGACAAACACCGGGCGGTTAACAGATTTGTCTTTGGCTTTAAATCGCACTTTTTGAGAATCACTGCATACGAAAAGAATGTGTTATCTGATAATGTGCTGAAAATTCATGGATTTGTGACATTGTGAAAAAAGCAAATAAATCGCTCAAGTTCTTGTGAGAATTCTCGTTCGGTTACGTTGGTGAACCTTCTCTCGTTATACCAGTCCAGGTCATCCATCCTAAGCAGCGAGTGAGGATGACAGTGTGCCACCTGAGGATCATTTCCGTATATTGTCATTTCACATTGCGCTCGCTGCGTAACTTGCCCATCAAATGTGCAAACTCGGCACGACACTCTGTTACGACGTTCGGGTAAATGGTAAGCGGTACAGTTTTTTGCATCAGTCAACTCAAGGATGGCTTTGGTCCGGATCACAGGGGTGGGTGGCGCGCGGCCGCTCGCGCCGTCTGGGACACAATCTGGGGCCGGTCAGAGGCCGTGGACGCGGGCGAGGTAGATGGCCAGCAGGATGGAGGACACCGTCGGCCTCGCTCCACTGGATGGCTTGCTCACCCAGGTGAAGCGACCGTAGCTGGTGCGCTTGTTGAGCCGTGCGCCCCGGTCGCACGGGCCCTCGTGACGCAGGAAGATCTCTGACGACCAGAATTCGATGAAAACAGTCGGTGTTCAGCAGGATCTCACGTCGCCGTGGTTGCCATTATTGTCCTTTATTCTTGTTTTTTAAGGACATTTTTGCCCACGAATAAAAATCGATTGCCAAGTCTTTCTGAACAAACACTGGGCTACAAAGTGTAATGATGCAGTGCAGAGGTTTAACTGCATTGCTGTCTATATGCTACAGACCGAAATATTTGAACAAATAAGGGCATAACAAAAACTGAGAACAAAGACTGAAAATTTATAATAATTTGTATCCAGGAGTTTGTCCGGAAAGAAATGCAATCGATTGGGATTCCACTTGATATGACGAGCATGGGAAAAAACCATGGCGACGTGGATTATTGGTTTTGATTTATTCAACACATCTTACTGTTGATGCTCTCAGCATACTTGCCAAAACCAGATAACCAGGTAAACCAGATCTGCACCACCGACGGCCGGCACAGCCAAATGGGGGCTGGGGTGGACGGCCCCCTTCCTTTAGGCCCGTATTTTTGTGAAAATCATTGCGCATCGTCTTCCCTGCAGGCGGTTTTCGTACGACTTCAGTTCACATTCAGCTCCGGTTGTCCCCCCCTTAAAAAATCCGGACTGCGCCCCTACCACCGATGGTGACAAATAAAGGTCGTAATCTGTTTCACGGGGCGGGGCGGAATGTGTTCCGGCCAGGGGGGAGGGCACCGACCACTTTTCAAGTCATCTCTTTCCATGCAGCGCCATAAGGCTGTCAAATTTCGCCCCTTCCGTTCCATCGCCTATTATCTATTTATCAGCATATGTTTCCAGAGTGACGCAGAGGAACGTGTGTCACTTTTCAATGCCAAATTCGAAGGGACTGGCGAGGTAAATGATGACAGTGATGAGCATTACAACAATAAACGATTCTTAGGGGACAACACTGACGTTTTCCTGCGACGAGTCGATCAAAAGTACATTATTAAATGCGTAGCGAGGAGTGTTGTGTAGCTTTGGGCTTATCATTGTATGACAAAGATGCAATTAACCCAACAGCATTGCCAGCGCATAGTCAATGACCGAAAACCCATGAGCTGGTGCTGGGATGAGTGATGTGAGGATAAGCATGACAATTGTCACGGTAACAAAGGTGACAAATTGACATGCGTAACTATATGTCACGGTAGCAACGGTGATAAATCGTGCTTCTCGCACCTTCTAGTCCCAGGCTGCGCCGCTCCATGGAGAGACACTCCAGCTCCTGCACGTTCATGTAAGTGTTGCCGTCACTAGCACACACTGACCGATTGTTGTTCGGGAAAGAACAGGGAGGTATGATGGCGCCGCACACCGACAGCAGAGACCCTGTTGGTCAGACCGGGAACTAGGATCACTTTGCTGGGGTATCGGGTCATTGCTCTTGGGCATCAACACATATAAATTGCTCAGATTTAGACATTTCCTACGCATACATTCGGTTGTTTCCAGCTGGCTAAGCATATCATTCAGGTGACACGTTATTGCCATTGCCGAACAAAATCAAAACATTGCTGGTGGGCATTGCGAAAACGTACTCACCATAAACTATCCAACTGAGCATTCCGGTTTTCTTTGGTTTTCCTCGTTCAGACCGACCGTGTAACTGTCGGGTTTTCCAGTGGACAAAAACGCGTGTCAGCGCGTCGCCGTTGTCCCTATGGTTGCTCGGTTGATTCTTCTTTGGTAATGATTGTCCGAAATTATTTGAATTACCGTTAGCTCTACAGGAATTCGTTCAAGATATGTGTAGTCCCAGAAATTCTCTGATTGATTTGATGCTTTTTGCGGGATGCTAAAATGCAACGGCAGGGTTGTGACCTTTTCACATGCTGTCGTACAAATAGAAACAAATGGACCACCTTCTCGTTTCATTTTCTGTGCTTAGTCAAAACTCACACATCAAAGAATACTACGCTCGTGTTTTTGGTGTGCCAGCACTTCTGATCAACACTGATTCAACCTTTACAGCTATAGCCTCTGGATTGCATTAGGAAGCTCTTGAACTATTCAACTGCGACCATTCCAGCTCACCAAGTACACAGTGAGACGGCATGCAGCAACGCTGATGTTCGTCCTGAAGTGAAGAAGCATTGGCCCTTCATGTCATGGCTAAGAAGTTCTGTGAAGCTCTGAATCGCCCTTTACTTGTTAAGCAAGTGAACGATCTTAAGGCTAGAACATCATCTAGTTTACGCACATGAGTTTATTTCGAATCATTCAGTGCACATTGTTATGCGCCGAGGAAATGTCTTAACTTCTTCCTCATTACGGCCGCCTTCGCCATTGGCTGTGTGTGTGTGTGTGTGTGTGGTAGCCCCGCGGGATATCTCGGTAATGATGTCAGTCCTATCAGAAGTAATAGTAGATTTGCGGTGGCCATTGGGAGGTTGGTTATCCTGCGCAGTGGAAGGGGGTTTCGTGCTAACGCGAACTGGAAGGAGGGGGTCAAAAAGTGCCCCCCTCCAATCTCGGCAACGGAAAGAGCTAGAGACACGAAATTTTATGGACAAGGTGGGGCTATAACGATTTACATTGTGTGCAATTTTCATGCCCCTGGGGTGGAAACGGTCAACTTTTGACACTTTCTCGGCCCGCACAGGCCATTTCGTACAACTTTTCGAACGGAACGGGAAAAGGGTGTTTGTTTGGCCGTTAAAACGTGGGATACGACAACTGCCATCCATTTGGCGTCTTGCGTGAGAATTTCGGGTCGAGGTCATGTCAGGTCATTGACCTATGACGTCATTTCTCATTTTTTACAGATCAGATTTCGAGCAACACGGGGCAGTAATAGTACTGAGTGTAAATAAGGGTGCAGCATGTACCTTTTGGCGTCCTTTCAGTGAAGGTAGCCAGCATCGATGCATTTGGTCACTTCTAGCGTTTATATTTATGTATATATATGTATATATATATATGTGTGTGTGTGTGTGTATGCATGTGATTATCATTGTGCCAAACGTGTTTTAGTAGGGTCTTTGAATGCATATTTCATACAAATCGACATAATACAAAGCAAATCTGGACCAGGTCACAAAATAGTTGCCCTTGACCTTTGATCACCTAGACCTGAAATGACCCTGGTGTATACTGAAGCGTATCCATGTGCGCACACGTGTTTTTATTGGGGTCTTTGAATGCATGTTTCATACAAATCGACATGTTGCAAAACAAATCTAGGCCAAGTCACAAGACACTTGAACTGGGTCTTTAATGACCTTGACCTTCACTGGCCCTAGTATATGTAAACGTATCAGTGTGCGCACAGTGTTTTTATTAGGGTATTTGAATGCATATTTCATACAAATCGCCATGTTGCAAAGCAAATCTGGATCGAGTCACAAGTTGTTTGACCTTGACCTTTGGCGACCTTGACCCATATTGACCCTGTCTTTGGTCTTGGTAAATCCGTCACTTCTGCCCAAATGACGTTGCGTGACTGTGTTCAAACGGTAATCTTAGGTAGGACGCTAGTTCTTTCACAAAGTTCCCATTTGTCAGCGGCATCCGTCGTTTTCGTTATTTGTTTGTTTGACTTCAAACACGTAAAATTTCAAAAAAATTCCGGCCGATTTCCGATTTTTCCGCGTCATTCAATGAGTTATTTCATTATCATAAATGTCACAAAGTAGCAGCAACCAGCTCCGATCCGTTCTCGAGATATTCAAGAAAAACAGGTGGGGGGGGGGCACAAAAAGGCCCCCATCCAGTGCGCGTGTTATAAGGTCCCGCAATGCTTCCACGCGCCATTATTGGTCATGGACGCAGGAATGGGGGGAGGGACGGCGGAGGACTATGCCCCCACTCTTTGGGGATTCTAGCATTAGCCCCATCGAAAAAACGTCTCCGCGTCCACCCCCTCCCATTCTAGATACTCCTACGTTCCTGATGTAGCCTACAGAGAGGGGATGAACTGAGTTATCTTTTCAGGACCATGAGGACTGCTTCCTATCCCCAGCTGTCAAGATGCTCCACTTTATCTGGTTTTTGTCTGGCCTGCTGCAAGCACAAATTGACAAAGATACTCGCGGTGTTGGATACAGGGATGAAACAGCACGACGTTTGAATTGTGCGGTGGAGATGACTCTAAGTTTTCTCCGAGATAACTGTTCGTCCGGCATTTCACGCAAGCAGACGGATTTTCACCTTTGGGCGGTAGGTTTCGGCAAAACGCAGGAGACTTTTTATTGGTCTTGTTTGTTACAGTCTCGACTTTAGTTACGCAAGCTATTGAATTCGGTTATCGTATAATGAGACCTTTTAATGCCCGTCTGACCAGCATGGTCATGTCTAATGCATGTGATCTTTCACGCCCGTTGGGGCGAGGGAGGCAAAAGCAAACGCAAGAGGCTGGATCCGAACACAAACCAGAGGTTGCGGCCGGATACAAGTGAAAACAAACGGTTTCTGTCAACTACCCCGAGAGACGCTTGAAAACGATAACATTTAATATACCGATTCGTACCTGGAGATGTTGGGAGGTCTGAAATGAAAATGTTCTGGGATCTAGATTCTATACCCCCACTTTTCAGAGGTTTTAGAAGTAAGCCTATGACAATGACTGTAAAGATAAGGCCTGAAATCCTATTCAGACCCCCTCTCTCAACAATTTTTTGTGAGTTTCCAGTGGTGCCTGTTATTTCCGTCTAGCGCATCACTGTATGATGATGTATGCAAAGATGTCTTGTACGCTTTACATAAACTGAAGTTGTTTGCAGTAAAGTGCATTTATTTTTCCCAAGTATGTTTTAGCCGCCTCAACAGTGCATTTCATCTCGGAAAGGTATCACAGCCCTGGAAAATTTTACTAGGACATGAAAATCTGGTATGGGAAACTATTACGTTAACTGATCTTTATGGGGGGAAGTCGAAAGAAGATTTCATTTGTAACATTTCAGCAACATCTTTTGAACTTGTTCCTTTGTGGCTTATGAAGCATACGAAGCAGATCTAAGGGTTTTTCGAGAAGAAGCATGGCTCGGCTAATCGGGAATCCGGAGATTCGTGCTTTCCGTTTTTTCCTTTCATTGCCTTGACATATTTTGCCCCCTTTGATTCCGTTTCTGCACGTGTCGCAGGAACTTCTAATCCCTACTCAACTTTTTAATTTAACTTTTTTCAATTTTAAGATCCGTGCCTGGGGACTGAAAGACTTATGGCTGAATGCTGTTTGACTGTTGATTACTGTGTTAAACCATTGGAGACATGGCGACATTCAGGCAGAAGTTGAAATCGTGTATCAAAAGTGGCACTGGAAGCGGAACCACCGCAAAAATATCATTTGTCTCATTATAGACTGTATTGTTAAAAGATGAAAAGCCAGTCGTAAAGCAGTTGAGTCTACAGTTCAATACATTAGATAATAACTAGACATTCATAATCGGCTAAAACTGAGTTAATTTCTATGGGCTAAAAATATGACACAGGCAAGAACACATTTTCTTTCGTTTGCTCCTCGCCAATCATCTGAAAAAAACTTGCTCCGTCCCGCGATTTACAAGAACGCACGCCTCATGGATTCAGCTTAGCCATGGTAGCAGTCAGCTTCGCAACGTACGATTGAATACGAACCAATTTTCCGAAACAAGCAACACATCAAACGACGGGTTCGGAGAGAAAACACGCACTATAAAACATGGAGCAGAAAGTAAAAGTTTATATAAAGGCTGAAATACGCAATACGTCGAAAGAAAACAGATGACTCCCTTCTCTTTCTTTTATCTATTTCCTTGTATTCTTTTATCACACTCATTCTTTGTCTCTGACTCACTCCCTGAACACTGGCAATAGGATGCCACTTTGGTGTGCCCTCAACACCACCAAAGATTCTGGAAAGCACAGAGCACGGGTCGGGAGCTTCAGAAAAAAAAGCGGTGCGGTTCCAGTAACCGTCTCCCCGACTGATTGGTCACGTGACTGCTGGGTAATTTCACCGCACGTCGGAAACGAGAGCCCCACCTGGATCCAAACCCGAATACTGCCACTTTGGTGTGCCTCTGCAGCTGCCAACCACGCCGAACAGCACTGGGGCACACCGTCGCGCAGCTACGCAACATCAGCATCGTCACTGACCGAGCATCTCCCACATATCCTCTCCACAGTCGTCCGCGGCTGCCTCCCGAGCAGCATCGAGTGTGCACCGCCGATTCAGGAGACTCCGTTCAGGTGCGGCTACACGCCGACGAATTCCGTCTCTTTTTTAGGACTGCCGCGCGATGGGGGGTGGGGCGATCCTCAAATCCAGAGGGTGGACACGACCAGACACGCGTCCGGGGCCCCGGTGGTGTCCACGTCGGCACGGCAGCCCCGTCCTGCGGCGCTGCGGGCGGCCAGACGGCCGCCTCAGAAGTTCTCCTTGCGGAACTTGAAGCCGAACTCGTCGCACTTGTAGCGCAGTATCCGCGAGAGCTGCGGCGGCCCGCAGTAGAACACGGTCACCTTGCCCTTGCGCTGCTCCTGGATCTGGCGGAACACCTTGTTCCAGTTGGGCCGGCCGGCGATCGTGCGCGTCTTCAGGCCCGTGATCATGTCGCGCTTCTCCTGGGGACAGGTGCTGGCGGTCAGGACACTGCTCTTCCGCGGGGGTCGTGAGTTGGAGGTCAGAGCAATAAACGTCGGCCAGGCCATCCAGCCAGAATGGACGTAACGAATTGCTGGAGTTCTCCAGATCTACGCGAGGGTATTCTGCGTAGTTTTATAGCTTATTTTGCTATGGAAAGTTCTAGCACATAACGACCCAGGATTACCTAAAACCCTTTCGGTTCATGATATCAGAGAGGTATGGTATACATCGTCTGCCAC
Source organism: Capitulum mitella (assembly GCA_030062745.1). Lineage (NCBI taxonomy): Eukaryota > Metazoa > Arthropoda > Thecostraca > Pollicipedomorpha > Pollicipedidae > Capitulum > Capitulum mitella. Next base: position 3,453,767 of record CP099848.1, read on the forward strand.
GGAAAAATCGTCAGAACGTTCCTGTTCCAGACTGAGTAATTCGGAACAGGAACGCCGGACACTCTCCGGCCCTGTTTCAGTTCAGTCAGTGCGACTGGCACCAGACCTTTTCGTGGAGGAGATCCAGAGCCAGCTGCAGACCCACGGCTTTCATGTCCGTCTTTTGCAGCGCAGACGTGATGTACATGTGCATGTCGAGGAAGCGGTCCATCACGCCGCCCAGCTCGGCCTGCTCGATCTCCAGCTGGGACAGCAGGTTCACGAACCACTCGAACGAGCGCTGGTCGCGGTTGATCCAGAAAAAGTCCACCTGGAAATCGAGGACGAGGGCTCAGCAGCACTTACAGCAACAATAACGACGGCTTTTAAAACTTTCAGGACATCGATCCCAGCTTTGGGAGCACACTTTGTTATCACAAACGTTGCCAGAGACGTCAGGAAAGTTAGCGGCCAGCAGCAGCGTTCACGGGCCGCGAACCGGCCAAACCTGCCGCTGCTCGGCCAGCACGCCCACGCCCCGCCGCGCGACGGGCAGCGCCGCGCTCACCTTCTTCAGGTTCATCACGGACGCCGGCAGCTCGGCGGTCCACTCGTGGTGGCAGCGCGGGCACCGGTGGCAGTTCTTCCAGTAGCGGTGCATGATGGACTGCAGGATCGAGGCGAACGGCGTGACGCCGATGCCGGTGCCGACGAGCACGGCGTGCTGCGCGCGGAAGATGTGGCTGGACGGCGCTCCGTACGGGCCGTCGAAGTAGATCTGCCGGCGGCCGGGGCGCCGGTGGGTCGGGCGGACTAGAAAACGGGCAGCTGGGAGCCGGGGATGGGGGAGGGAGGATCACGAGAATGACGAAGTGCGAACTGAGGACATGAGGACCTGGCCTGAGGAGGACATGAGACATGAGGACAAAGACGAAGATGGGCCAGAACCTGAGCTGGTGTTTTGGGCTAACCAGCTGCTACTGGTTCAAAGACCTGATTCGGAGCGGCGGTAAACAAAATCCACCTTCAGCAGCATAGCGTCACAACGAAGGCTGGAAGAACACCGGACCCCTTGATGCTCTCGTCTCTCTCGGAAGACGACAGCATCAACAGTCAAGACATAAAGGCGCCCTCTGGCGCCAAGTCGAGCCCAGGACCCGCGGGAGATTCAGACCCGCCCCTTCCGAGTGCCTACACCGCCGGCGGCGGCGTCAGCGTCCTCACCTCCAGCGGCTTGCCGATAGGATAGCGCAGCTCGGCGCCGTTCGGGAGCCCCACCACGTGAGCGCGACCCTCTTCAGCACGGGCCTCGTCCGTACCGGACTGGTCCGTCTTCTCCACCTCCAGACTGTCCGAGGAGGGCGTCTTGAACGCTATGATGGTCGGCTTGCGGCGCATGTAGCGGAAACTGCGCGCCAGCGACTTGTTCTGGGGGATCTGGGGGGACGATACCAGCGCCACCCTCAGAGCGGCGGCCACTCAGAGAAACACATTCTGCACTGTAGTCGCAAGTCAGCGGGTCGTCTGGTTGCGTTCAGCACTGCAGTTTGGTCTGTATTTAACCAGGCTTACCACCTGGATTTCGGAACTTCAACATCTTACATAGCTCTAGGTAAATATTCCTTTCCTCTATTAGGCCAAAAAGCAAGATCCACAGGATTAAAAAGCGTCAGTAACATAATACGGCACACAGTGCTAGGTGCTGCCGACTTAGGTGCAGTTAATGTACGAACTATTGAACTCTGTACATTGTTCCAGTGCGTATGAGAACAGCAGGAGTGGTTCCAGGTATCTGTTTTGTTTAAACAGCGTTTATACCTTTGATGAAAATGACCCAAAGATTCCGTGAATGTCAAACAGTAACAATCAACGTCATCAAAGCCACAATTATTTTAGAGCTTTATCCTGATCATTCCACATGCATATGGAACCAGCTACGTGTGACGTGCATTACAGTATGTTAAGTGAACACAAGCAGAGCAGACAAACGTTGTTTTCACTCATAACATTGTTCCGAGCCACCACTTGCCTTGTCGCGACGATTCTGGAACAAAAGAGAGAGTTTCCTTAGAAATGGTAATGAAACGCGATGCACCGCAGCTAGTGACTTCTACACATGCATGTAAATGCCGAAACCAAGTGACCGATCCGATGCATTGAAATCTCCCATGCAGTTCACATGCGAATCGAATGTCTGTAACCCAGCGAAGAGTACGTGTTGACTGAGGGTTGAAACCAGAGCCCGTCGAAAGACATTCGATAGAATTCCTTGAATGTCGACAGACCACCACCACTTCCCCGTGTGAGAATTGTGTGATGCGGTAATGTTTTCGACGCCCAAAACACCCTTATCCATGTTTTGTGCAACAATTATTCATCATATTTTGCCTCTGGGTACCAGGCTCCATCGCACGGTATAAAGGCAATAACCCTTTCCGGTTTTACTGGCCGGTGTGGGTCCAGGCAGATTAATAATTTAAATGCATCAAGGCTAACTAATCGTGCAGTGTGCCAAGCTGTCCGAGATGCGCCGTGTTTCAGCAGAACCTGCAGAGGACGGCTCCCTGCAGGGAAGCCCCTCCCCCGAGCGCCACGTACCAGGTAGGGCAGGTTCGCCAGCTGATTGCGCGCGTTCTGCAGCGCCATGTCTTCAAACATCGTCTCCGACGTGGATCGCATCTGACCGCGCAGCCTGCCGGCACAGCGCCCCCGGCGGTCATGACCTCTCGGGTCAGACGAGGTCAAGGTCGTCTGAAGGGCGATCACGGTCACGTCCCGGCGGCCCCGGGGCGGTTAACGTGGTCCGCCGTCTGTTCGGAAGCATTTGTAGCCAACTGTGGGGAACGGCAACCACTCCTTGCCGACATAATGCTAACCCCTCTGGAGTAGTGATAATCGTCGACATTATCATGAATACTCAAAGTTCCCCACTATGGAATGTGGTAATCCCCATTGTCATTCGTACAGCTAAGGCAACACAAGGCGTACGCCCCGTAAATAAGCAAGATGTCTGGTAAATAAGCAATATCTCTAATATGCATATGAATAAAATATCAACCATCATCTGCAGTTTCATCAGTGTCATGGAAAGGATTCAACATTCTCTAACACGAAGGGAGTTAAAACTACTTCGTAACACTCTTGTAGCATGAAGGGAGTTAGTTCTATTTTAATAGTTGTGCAGTTAATTTGGGGAGCGTTTCCAGAATTAATAAAGACATACATTTTCAAGAAAGGGCGTTAAGAATTCTTGATCACAAGCGTCATTTATATCCGTCAAGCAATTTATTAATAAAACATTGTTATTTAAATTTCACGACATTGTTGAAGAACAAAAGACGGTAATATTGTTAGGATATTTAAACCAGACACTGCCTTCTGATGTCATGTCAATCTTTCGATTGTATGACGGGCCGGCCAACATCACAGAACCAACCCACTCTCATATTTCTTTTCTTTCTTACAAATTAGGGGCTCTTTTTTCCATCAATAGCGGCTCCTAAAAAAAAAAACGGAATGAAATGACTGGTAAAATATTCCCAGGAATTTCTTGCGCCTAAGAAATAGAACAAACCTCAAAAGAGCTGTCAAAAAGTTTATTTTGGACAAATTGAAAAATCGGTCATAAAAAAAACGGCGTAAAGAGATGTTCAAACTAATTAAACTGAATCATGTAATTTAAGTGTGCTCTACATGTTCCTCCTTCTCATTTCCCTTTGTTTGCTTGCGTTTTTTATTTGTTTATTTACAGTCTGTTTAATTAACCCCATTTCATACCCGAGCATGGTATTTCTCGCTAACCGGGCAGGTTCCTAGTCTGCAAACTGCTTGGCCGATTCGCGAGGCCCATCACTACTTACCATCGGTGGCGGGAATATATTTCGGAGAAAAATAGCGGGGAGTGGTTCTTGACTGACCCGTGGTGATTTTTTAAGTAGTGCAGAAAGCATGGTATTTAACGCATAAGGTCACACAGGCATAGAAAGCCATTCCTACCTTCTCGTGAACGGGGAGGGAATTAAAAGAAAATGAAATAAAATAAAATAAAATGAAAATATGTGGTGTTCGACGCTGCAACGCAACCCAAAAAGGAACGGAAACTCGCGCTTTGTGCTGCTGCCTGCCCACTTACATGAGCAGTTTTTGTCGCTTCTTGACGCGGTGTTCCATGTCCGGCAGCGATATGGTCTTCTGCAGGGGTACCTTCTTGTTGCTGAAGGGCTGGCCGTTCTCCGAGCCGGCCAGGGACGGCAGCCGCTCCCCGCGCCCATCTGTGGAAGCGGATAGCCTGCAGACAACCGGCAGGGAGGGAAACGATCTCCGGACGACCGACCTGACGGAGGGAGCAGCCTCCAGACGACCGGCAGGGAGGGAAACAACCTCCGGACGACCGACCTGACGGAGGGAGCAGCCTCCAGACGACCGGCAGGGAGGGAAACAACCTCCAGACGACCGACCTGACGGAGGGAGCAGCCTACAGACGACCGGCAGGGAAGGAACAACCTCCAGACCACCGACCTGACGGAGGAAACAGCCTCCAGACGACCGGCAGGGAGGGAACAGCCTGCAGACAACCGGCAGGGAGGGAAACAACCTCCAGACCACCGACCTGACGGAGGGAGCAGCCTCCAGACGACCGGCAGGGAGGGAACAGCCTGCAGACAACCGGCAGGGAGGGAACAACCTCCAGAAGATCGACCTGACGGAGGGAGCAGCCTCCAGACGACCGACCTGACGGAGGGAACAGCCTACAGACGACCGACCTGGCAGAGGGAGCAGCCTCCAGACGACCGGCAGGGAGGGAACAGCCTGCAGACGACCGGCCTAACGGAGAGAACAGCCTGCAGACGACTGGCCTGACGGAGGGAACAGCCTGCAGACGACTGGCCTGAGGGAGGAAACAGCCTGCAGACGACTGGCCTGACGGAGGGAACAGCCTGCAGGCGACCGGCTTGCCACACAGCGGCACGTCTGAGGGAGGGGAGCAGCCGCAGGCGATTGGTCAGCCACACAGCAGCGCAATGGCCTGAGACGTAGACAGCCCGGCACCGGCAACTGGCCGTGTTAGGTGAGGCTCGCCTAAGAGGAGGAAACACCAACGTCCTGCCAAATTGCTCAGAGGAGCCATGATATTCTTTTGGCGCTACTGGCACCATTTTTCGTAAGATCGACCATCTGCGTCGACTAAATAAATGCTTTCCAGTCGCAGATTTTTGCCCGGCAGTAATCTCCCGTAATTTTACTCTCATTTTGACGAATAAATGGCAAAAAACAGTCTGTAGAGGAAGTGATGCTTCAGCAAATTTTACCTGCAACTTGAGAACAGTAATCTAATCCAGATTATTAATGGCGCATTTTACGTCACACAATTCCATTTCAAAAGTCAAAGCAGCCCCATTGATAACTAGCTGCACCGACTACTGCCGACTGAATAAGAACAGTGTTGCTTACTCTGCTGTTTCTCCTCTTCGATTGGATCAATCGAGACCTCGTTCTCCACCGAGTATGCCTTGTTTTCGGCGCCGTCGTTAACGATCTCCGGGGGCTTTGTGCTGAAGCTGATGCGTCGCTCCTTGTCGCTCGTGATCGCCAGCTTGCGCATTGACCTGAGCGGAACGCAGACAGGCGTGAATACTACTCCGCTGACCTTGTTGGGGGTTGTGTGGGGTAGCTGGTTCACACCTTGTTGGGAGTTGTGTGGGGTAGCCGGTTCACATCGACACGGATCGGTATTAACGACCGGCTATCAAGCGGATAAACCCCGCAGGCAGACCTTGGCTTACAGAAAAGGAATAACTGGATTTGTGCAAAACCCAGCCACTGACGAAGAATACAAAACCGACAACATAGACGAGCCGGTTGTTGACAAGCTAATATCTTCGGAATACCGTCAGTGGTCATCCAAGCCCGAAATAAGAAAGTGAGGATCAGAATGGGGAATGCATCGCAGCTACTGTAGCAAGGTGTGACACTACCTAAACATTAAAGGCCTGATTTCAGTTTGGTACTCGGTGTTCCGCGTCAGAGGGAGCATGCGACGTTTCAGTCCGGCTAGCTGACATCTGGGACCGGCGCGCTCACTTCTGGATCTTCTGAATGCTGGACTCCTCCTGCTTGAGCACTCTCTGGCACCTCTCAGAGACGCAGCCATCCTTCTCCTCAGACTCCTCCAGACACTCCAGCTTCATCTGCTCCTCTTCAAAGTAGTCGTAGAGTCGATTGGTCCACCCTCCGAGCGCTCGAATGTGAAGCCAGAGGGTGTCTGCAAAAAATCCAACGCCGCAGAATTACACCGCAAACCAGTTTCTCCTTGCACAACATGACTCGTCATCCCTCCTCCGTACCTACCAGTATGACCAACAGCGGAGTCCATTACAATGAGCGGCTCACACGGGCAGACCCACCGTCCCGTCCAGGCCCACACCAGCAGACATACCGTCCTGTTCAGGAGCGCTGCTGATGGTGAACGGATGCCACTCGTATTTGGCGATGACCGGGATGTTGACGAAGATGTAGTCGCCCGGGTGGTAGTCCATGTTGGAAGGACGCTTGATCACCTGAAACGGACACCGGTGTATTGTGGGTGTGCATTGCATCAGATGGTTTGGCTGCACTAGGGTACATGGGTGGATTAATCTGCCGTGAGTCCTGCCAGCGGCGTGGGTCAGCTCGGCGGTCTTGCTTGATAACATAAGCCGAGATTCGCGTGCCTGCGTGCCGGAATTTTATTGATTCTCACGTGACGCGATTCCACGTGCCGAAAAGGCGGCGAAATCCACACTCCGAGGACCACAAAGCAGAACCGAGACCCGATCTCCGTGGGACGTAATCTACCGGCATCTGGGCCGAAATGAAGCTAGCCTAAAGGGACGTGCACTTGAGGTGAGCAGTGGTGAGAGCGTCTCACTTTCTTTAGACCCGGTCCTTCCTGAGACATCGCCACAGCAGCGCCAACTGCGAGTCGTGTTCATGCTCGTTGGTCTTCAAGCGTTACAGACAAATATCACACAATATCTCATGTGCAGCAAAACTGTCAAGAACGACCAAGAATGCAAGCGTTCCGCATTACAAGAATGGAAAGTCGTGACAGGCCTTGTGCCTCTTTGAGAATACGCTTCAGGCAGGTGACATCGCATGCTTCCCCATTAAAACAAACAGATGAATAGCAGAAACGGACAACGGAAAACACAACCAGTTTGTGCCCAAACGTCAGAGGCAGAGCCGAGCCCGTGCGTCGATAACACTGACCAGGTGGGTGACCTTGGAGGGCAGCAGGATGCCGGAGGTGATGTAAGTTCTGCCGTGCCCAGTCCGACTCCGGACGAACCTGACCACCCTCTCCACTACGTAGATCACTCCAGGCAGGATGAACCACTTCCAGAAGTTCGGTCCGTGCAGGATCAGCAGCACGAAGAAGGGCACGTAGAGAATGTGCGTCCAATAAAACACCTAAGGCGGGTAAAACGAACGTCCTCAGTATGCAGCTATCATTTGGGTACATTTATGTAATCAGTGCGACGCAATATCATACATGCGCCAATACAAAATCTATGCAACATTTCACTACATAGCCGCCAGAAAACGAGACAGTTTGTATAGATACTTATGGATATTTATACTCTCTTTATGTTATTTAGATATGAGACTCCTGTCGAGAAGACGCAGACATGTGGCAGTACATGTATAAAAATGAGTAAATACATAGAAATATGGCAGTAAATAACACTAACATCAGTGCTGTGACCCTTTAAAATGTCTTTCAGCAACCCAGCATCGGTAACATTGATCATCATACGTTCATGAAAGGATTCTGAGCAGTAGACCGTCAAGTATGCAACCGTCGTGTTTTTAGCTATCGCAACTTTGCCGAGGATCTGCAGCACGCACAAATCACCGATATATCCAGCGACGTGGCCTAAATCATGAAAACCTCCTTCTGTCACCTCAAAGTTGCCCTTCTTCCGAACGAAGGGCTGCGAGCAGATGACCATGACGGTGAGGATGACCATGAGCGCCACGCCGGACGGGTTGGCGATGCCGGCGATCAGGCCGAACTTCTGCGGCTTCATCGTCAGCAGCCACTCGGCGTAGGTGAAGTTGCCCGAGTTCAGCGAGCTCAGGGCGCCGTCCGCCGGCACCACGTTAATGGCTGCAACAACCGAACGGGCGGCGATTTCAAGCAACCATAGCGACTCTATGCGGGGCCTGTGTAATTAGCATTCGAATAGAGCGGCAGGTGCCAATTGTGATCTGCGGCACGCTTCCGTGCACACCAGCTTTCCGATACTGCGCCAAAAAAAAAAAATCCGCCAGAATTGGCATTACTTGAGCCATATAATTTGCAGCTAATTAACACGCGTGAAATGAAAACAAAGGGTATTTAGCTCAGAGAAACGAAGAAATGGTATAGAACAACAGAAAATAAATAGCGCCAGAACGGCAAAAAACAGCAAGAGTTGAATGGGCAGCGTGCTCACCGAGGTTGCAGAGGTGCGCAAACGTGTGCACCAAGCTGTAAACGAACACGAACATGCCGGCCATTTTGTGGAAGTAGATGTGTTCGTCCAGCGGCAGGAACGAGCCCAGGCCGTGGGAGCGAGCGAACGTGATGACGTTCCGCAGCATCACGGCCAGGATGAACGCGCAGGTGAAGTTCAGAGCTTGACCTATGGAAATGAATGTGAAGCATGCATTTCGTAAAATGTTGCGCGTAAAAATGTTATATGCAGAGAGAGGGGCGGTCATTTCGGTGCATCAGTGTCCAACCAGCCTACCGTTGCTCAAGGTAAAAGATACTCTCGTGAGAGATTTTGTCTCAGTACGGACGGTTAAAATGGCCTTTGCGGCCACAATATGCGATTTCCAAAAGCATTCCAACATAACGTTAAAGAATTGTTTAACCAAGGTCGAAGGCTTAACCAAGGTCGACAATAACAGCCTAGTCGGAACCTGGACTTCTTCCAAGCCGTCACAACTCACAACAAACCTCGCAAAGCTCTTCAAAGCAAAGCTCATCATGCTGATGCAAGCAGCAAAATTCTCTGCATAATCCTGCCAGAAAACGTGAGCGCATAACTTCAAATACACTCCCTGATGACGAGCGAGGCCGAGAACACCTCAGTCGGACCACCTCCTCCCTCCCTCTGCTCCTGGCCCCTGCTCTAACAACGAGTCCGTCTGCGCTCTCACCGCACGCTCTGGCCAGGATGTAGAAGATGGGGGCGTCGCTGAACTCGACGCAGCGCGAGACGAACAGACCCACGTTGACGGCGATGAAGGCGAAGAGGAACGCCAGGTAGGTGTAGTTGTTCTTGATGTACGGCAGAGAGAACTGGTACGGCTTCATTGAGGAGAGCTTGCTCAGGATCGGCAGCCGACGTTTGGGCTGCGGAGGCACCAGCCATCGGTCTATGCTGAAAACGCAACCAGAGTAATGTGTTCATCAGTGACAGAGACAAGTTATTGTTTACTCGGCCACGTAAACGAGATGCGCATTTTCTGAGTGTTTGCAATGCATCGTATGGGTTTACGGCTACAAGGATAAAGCTTGGCAATCAAAACAGGTACTTCTGAAAACAACAAGCCAATAGAATAATAGTCCCCTCAGGCAGCTGACAGGCGACGGCCAGTACAAGTGCGAACGGCCCGGACAGGAATAAAAAGCGAACTCTGCGACAAGCGTGCCAACAACTCCTGAAGCCGCTCTCAATAACGTCCAGGCCAAACGAAGAAGGCTGGCTGGCAGGACGGCTTTCGAACCAACTGTCAACAAGAAAGGAGCTCATAATGCTGGAAGAATCCTTTGCCGTTACAGACAAACCCCAAAGTCGACTAAATTCCAGGAAAAAATTTTTTTTTTCGATTTCAGAGATAAGCATTTTTTCTTTACCGAACACTTATAAGAAAAATACATCATATTCCGTGAAAAGAAAATACATTGTGCCGTGCATTGCGTTCAACGCGCACGTTGTGCGAGATGGTATCCCGTTTGATTATTCGGTACCGTTGCCTAACGAACGGGTAGCACTCTATGCGTGAACTTTGACGACCCAAGTTTCGAAAAAGTCCAGTGGTCTCAGCAGTGACTGCCTCCACCAAGTGAAAATGGTTCCAATGCTGTTTCACTTTCCAAGTCCCACTTAGCTGAAGGAAACACCCATGACAGCACAGGCTTTGGCGATGCACATTTTTAGCCCACCCAAGCATTTTTGTTACCAGTCGTTGTACGTGTCTTCTATAGTTTTCAAAATGCTGCGAGCAGAGAGAGGCAAGGTTAACAGACGTTCGACGAGGCTAGGGAATAACCTGTACAAAGTTACACGTATCTGCGAAGAAAATGTCCATTGCGTTTAAAGACTACGATTTTTTATGCAACAAAAAGTTGAAATGTTATCATGCCTTTTGCATCATACTCGCAATGAAAAACTACTGATCAGCAAACTACTGAGGTGCTTGCAGTTATGTGGCTAACATGAAGTTAAAAAAATGAATAAATTTGTCTTATATTTAAACCAAAACCACGAAATTGGACAGCTTCCAGGGAATGAAACGAAAAAAATAGACGGAAAGATGCAATGTAATTAAAAAAGGGAGTTCCATCAATTTTCAGTAAATGATATGCGGCAAGTAACACACAGCGTATACCCTTTTTACGTTTTTTATTATTTTTTTTAATAAAAATTATAATAAATCTCAATCAAGGGAATGGGGGCAGGGAGCGGATCGTTGCAACGACGCAGTGGTGGGCCACATAAATGGAGGCACACGCTTTTGCAAATACAGCCATTGTTCACTCTAAACACACTTCACACATCGGTCGCTCGGCTCCGGCGTCCGTCACGGCCCCAGGTAACGTCACGCACCTGATGGAGAGGTTCTCCAGGAGACCCTCGTGCTTCTCCAGCTGCGCCTTGAGCGCCTCGTACGTGATGGTGCCGTGGTTCTGCACGTCGGCGTCCTCGAACAGCGCCGACGTCAGGTCCTCGATCTGCTCTTCGCTGAACTTCATGCCGTTCTCCTCCATACAGGCGTGCATCACGTGCTGCAGCTCGCGGTGCTGGATCAGGCCGTCACCTGTGCCGCACGGACTGATGTCACCGGGAGCACGGCCATCTGGGACCTCCCCCCGGCGGGGACACGCTGGGGCCATCACCGGAGCGATGACGGGACCGCTGCTACACGCGCGACTATTAATGGGCATCCAAGGAGAAAAGGCCTACATCAGACTGCGGCTCGGCTATGGTGAGCCTCCTGCTGCCATCTGGTTGTTGGTGAAGTCGTGTGAAACCCAAGACATGATCAGACCCGGACCAATCAATCGTTTTGATTGGTATCTGACTTCCGTAAGTACATACTCACTGAAAGCCGACCAACTGAGCCAGAGGAGATTTACCTTGCCATCAAACCACACAAGGATCCGGTAAACCACTACTGAGCACTTGCAGAGTAAAACACCTACTGCCACTTACCGTCCAGGTCGTAGACCTTGAACAGGAAGCGGATCTTGTCGTCGGGAGACTGGCCGGCGAACTGGTGCATGGCGTCCAGGAACTCCTGCAGCGACACGGTGCCGCTGTTGTCCCGGTCGAAGATCTGGAACACTCGCTCGGCGAAGAAGGGCTGTGGACGGCGCCATCAGCGTCAGAGACTCGGCCAGAGAGTCAGTCAGTGTCAGAGACCCGGCAGAGGGTCAGTCAGCGTCAGAGACTCGGTCAGAGGGTCAGTCGGTGTCAGAGACTCGGCCAGAGGGCCAGTCAGCGTCAGAGACTTGGTCAGAGGGTCAGTCGGTGTCAGAGACTCGGCCAGAGAGTCAGTCAGCGTCAGAGACTTGGTCAGAGGGTCAGTCGGTGTCAGAGACTCGGCCAGAGGGCCAGTCAGCGTCAGAGACTTGGTCAGAGGGTCAGTCAGCGTCAGAGACTCGGCCAGAGAGTCAGTCAGTGTCAGAGACCCGGCAGAGGGTCAGTCAGCGTCAGAGACTGGGTCAGAGGGTCAGTCGGTGTCAGAGACTCGGCCAGAGGGCCAGTCAGCGTCAGAGACTTGGTCAGAGGGTCAGTCGGTGTCAGAGACTCGGCCAGAGGGTCAGTCGGTGTCAGAGACTCGGCCAGAGGGTCAGTCAGTGTCAGAGACTTGGTCAGAGGGTCAGTCAGCGTCAGAGACTCGGCCAGAGGGTCAGTCAGTGTCAGAGACTGGGCCAGAGGGTCAGTCAGTGTCAGGAACCCGGCCAGAGGCTCAGTCAGTGTCAGGGACCCGGCCAGAGGGTCAGTCAGTGCCAGAGACTCGGCCAGAGGGTCAGAGCACCGGTCGCGCCGCCAGAGACTATGCTGGAATATCACTGGAGGTTCGATCAGAGGCCGGAGGCCTGGTGAAAATGTCAGATGGTCACTCATAGTTGCGGGAACTTCGCCGCTGCGTCAGACGCAAGGTCAGTGTTCTATGCTCAACTATCCTGGAAAAGGCAAAGTCGGAGTTTCAGAGGGTGGACCGGTGTATCAGAGGCTGGACCACAGGCCGGAACTGGACGCGACCAAAAACATTCGACAGTACACGTCGTGACTTAAGCTGTTCTGAATGCATTCAGTCATCAACCGGACTGGAACAGCTAAGGAATTTTACCCTACCGCTGAGAAAAAACGGGCCGAATAAAATCAAAATCCACACTAAAGATGCCTTGCCTTCTGAATCTGGCATGAATTCCAAACATAAGCTTGGTCAGAACAACGATTCCTTCCAAATGAGAGTATTAAAGAACGACTCTAGACTTTCAAAGCATATATAAATAACAAACTACACTAACCCGTTTATTTGGCAGACAAGACACATATAAATGGCTGTTAAATCGTTGCAGAATCTCACGTTTTTTGTTTGGACGATCTTTTTGAAGTCCTCGAGGTGGAGTTCCTCGGAGTTTCCCAGCTGGCCCCGGAACAGACCTTCCAGCCATTCCAGGTTCTCTTTGGTGAAACCTGTCCGAGGCCTGCAAAGGAAGATGCTTGTGATCAAGACGTACGCACACGCAGGGCAGTTTCATTCCTGTTCGAAAGATAATGCTAAAGACGACGCCATCATACGACAAACAGCAGGGCAGCACTCAAGAACAGTTTGAAAGTTTCCAGGAATATACTCCGTAGCAGTTAAGCTCACTGTTTTCCCAAAGATCTGGGCCATCTTTTTACGATTATATCACTACCCACTTTTCCCGACGCTATCTAAATTAAACGTACCACCGGTAGTCAGGTTCGGGTCAGCGTAAGACGCGTGAAAGAGAGAAACAGCTGGGCTGCAAGTGAGCCAGACGTCAGTGGATTTCCCCGAACAGTCTTAACGTGGACGCCGCCGAAGCTAGCAAAAGTTTTTGTCCCTTTTTGAAATACACTCGTTTTTAAAGTGACCATCTATTTCCATTGCTCAGTTCAGTGTACATATGCTTCACTGCGTCGGTGGGATCTAAGGTGGCAGCAGCAGTAGATACCAGCAGGGCCGGGTGCTCCCCCCGTCCCTCCGCGCCTGCGCTGCGTAGTCAGCGGGGCATTCCGCGTCCAGCCGGCAGCCATGCCGGAGCTTTCGGCTGCCGTCCAGCGTACGTCCAGCTCAAAAGCAAGTGGAGACGACGGTATCTCGATAGAGACGTTACGGATGACTCTCCCACTCTTCGGTCCTAAACTCCTGCAGATCATGGCGCCCGACTGTGGGTCAGCGCCATGCACGCCCGACTGGGGGGGGGCGGTTGACCGCCCCCAACTCCCGAACGGTTGGTCGCACGATAAAAAAACACCGGTGGAGAGCTCGTGACCAGTAGAGCTCGAAACTGGTTTCATTTTTAGTTTTGGATAATATGTAAGCCATTTACGCTCTGTGTATGCTTTCTCACAGCCGCCTGCATGAGACCGACAAACGGCCTGGATCACAGGGGCTGTGGCTAATAAAATCTAGATAAAAGCACTAGCAAACAGGTAAAAGTCCGCAGATGCCGACGCACACCTAATTTCCCTGATTTGTTTAATATGTACACGGGAAAGCGTTGAGTTAAAGACACAATGATTATTGCAACGCTGCACGGCGGGCGCCGCTGACGAAGGCTGTATGAAATTAACGGGAATTAATTCTGGCGTTCTTTTGATTTCGTGAAACATGTCATTCCAAGTGTTTTTTCTTAATCCTAGTGGTTCTTGGGATGATTTCTCATGCTTAAATTCGGGAAAAAAACTCAGTTATCAATCTACACAATTGGTGGAGTTTTATTCGCAAAAGTCCGTTTATTTCCAAAATATGCTTTTTTTAAACTTTTTAAGCTTCGTAGTATTAGCCGCAACTTGTGCGATGTGTGCAAGCCAGTCCTGCCATTTTCAACCCGATCTGAGTCATTCATCGACGATTTTGATGGCACTGCATTTTGACTTATAACAGTTATTCGTGACCTGACCTCAGTTCAGTGGTCGGAGGTCATTGAAACTTTGCCATTTGACAGAAACTGGATGTCTGGATCTCCCCACACTCAAATTGTTTAAAAAAACTCCGTCAATTAAAAAAAGACGATTTATGTCGAAAATGGGCTTTACCTTAGGTCAATGACCCGGACTTTCCGAAAAATCCGAGATAACAAGTTTGTTACAAGTGTCAAAGTCTCTAACCCTTGACAGTTTCACTGTGATATCATGTTTTGCGAAAAAGTCACAGGGCGCTAAACTTTTTTTGACATAGGTCCACTTGATCTGACCTAGGTCAGACACACTACATGACGCCTGAGGTAAAAAATTGGTTACTAGGTGTAAAAATGATTGAGTAAAAGGCACACGAAGTTTCGTGGTGCTGTGTTTGTTCTCTTGCAGTCTCGGAAAAACCTCGGAGGACGGTCGACCGCCACCCCTAGTCGGGGGCGGGTTAATGAGTCAGTCACATCAGTATTGTTCATGGCGTGGAAAATTGCCAGCGTCGTCCCGCTCCACAAGAAGGGCTGCGAACTAGATTCAAATAACTATAGACCAGTATCGATCCTCCCAATTGTCGCTGAAGTAACGGAACGCATTATATGCCACCAGCTCATGGCGTTTTTACCAGATCACAATATTCCCTGCAGCGAACAGCACGGTTTTAGACCTGGACACTTTACAGAGTCGGCAATACTCGATGTCATCAGCCATTTAGTAGTTAACATTGATTCTGGTCACATTTCATCCTTAACGACAGCTGGCACCTCCAAGGCTTTTGATTCCGCTAAACACACCCGTTTGGTAGAAAAATTAGGTTGGTATGGTACAGACATTCATTGGTTTCAAAACTGGCTTGCCGGTCGTTCTCAGCGCGTCCGGAGAGGATTCACGAGCGCGCCGGTCACTCACGGCGTGACCCAGGGACCGCTGCTCGGACCCGTTTTGTTCCTTTTATTTACCGATGACTTTCCATCTGATATGACAGACCGTAAAATGGTCATGTACGCTGACGACACTCACTTCATTCACCGTGGTAATGTCACAGATTGACCCAGCCTGCAGCACGCGTTGAGGAAAGTTTGAGGACGGCGAGCGTGTGGTTTGCGGAGAACAGTCTACGCACCAGCCCAGATAAAGCCGATGCCATGCTGGTCCGGGCGAGGCAGCGGCACTCAAATACAGGTTTTTCTGTCAACTTCGGGGGCGCCGTTATTCACCCATCGTCAACTGTTAAGGTTTTAGGCACGGCTGCTGACTAATCTGACGTGGGCCTCGCACATGTCTTTGGCAGTGCGCCGCTGTTATGAGCAATCAGTGGCCTGTCTAAGCTGTCTCATAGTTTACCAACGAAAGTCAAAAAGCTTCTTATTGAAGCGTTAGCGTTTCCTCATATTTTGTACTGTTTGAGTGTGTAAGGTGGGCGTGGAGCAACGCTGCGCCACCGGCTGCAAAAGATTTTGAACCACCGTGCTCGCATTGCGTTCTGCTCTAAAAGACGCAATCATGTGTCACCGCTCAGCTGGCCGACCATTGATGACCTAGTTTCCGAACGTGACGTGCCATGATGTACCGGGCGCTGCGCCACCCGCGCGTCCCCGACGCTCTACGGGACCGGGTGGTGCGCCAGAGCGACGTGGCGGCCCGGGGCACCCGCGGGGTTCGGACCGGCCTTCTGCAGCCGCCCCGTGTACACATGGAGCTGGCCCGCAGGCATTTCACCTGCCGGGCGGCTACTGTGTGGAATCGGGCCCCAGCTGATATTAGGGAGTCGGTGAGCGCTGGAGGTTGCCGGGGGACGGTGCGGGCGTGGCTAGGGTGTTTAGATGAACGGTGGCCTATTTTTAGCCATGTGCCTACGTTTTGATTGTTTGCTTTCACTGTGACCCTGTATCTATGCTGCGATTCAATGTATGACACTCGGCCCGAAAAGCCATTACATGGCGGCTGAACGAAATGCAGGATGATGATGATGATGATCATGATGATCATCATCACCATATCCATCCCTCAACAAGAAAAACTAGTTAAAACTTCCAACTGATGCCTTTCCTGGAAAATACGGGCCAGAAATCCCTATAAAATTATCCACGCAGACTAAAAAAAGATTTGTGACATCACTAAACATCAGCAACACCAATGTCATGTCTTGTAGACTTAGTGCTTATTTGCACATTGCCATGATGCATATTCCTCCCCCGAGCAGACCATACATACACAAAAGTAGCCCAACGAAAGGACCGGGATCGTCCCGACGACTGGGCTTCAGACGGCGCGTGCGTCCGCAATCGGCGCTGTGCGGCCCGCCAACATCACACGTCCCGCGCTCCAACTGGTGGCTGCTGGAGACAGAACAGCCTTGCCTCCTCCGACCGTCAGCTGTGGGAGACAGAGCAGTCCTGCCTCCCCAACCGTCAGCTGTAGGAGACAGAGCGGCCCTGCCTCCCCTACCGTCAGCTGTAGGAGACAGACCAGCCCTGCCTCCTCCGACCGTCAGCTGTAGGAGACAGACCAGTCCTGCCTCCGACCGTCAGCTGTAGGAGGCAGAACAGCCCTGCCTCTCCGACCGTCAGCTGTAGGAGGCAGAGCAGCCCTGCCTTCCCCGACCGTCAGCTGTAGGAGCTACAGTAGCCCTACAAGAAAAACTAGTCAAAAAACTTGCCCCCCGTACACGGTCGAGCTCCGGTAGGAGACAGAGCAGCCCTACCTCCCCGGCGCAGCTCCGTACACGGTCGCGCTCCGATCAGCTGGGTCGAACTGCGCCTGGGAACCGCCTGAGGCGGTCTCCCAGGACCGCGGCCGGGCACCACACCTTGACGCCGCGATCGGGGAGCTCAGGCCGTCCGCCGAGAAGTCGGCGCCCTCTCCAACCGGTTAAAACGACCGCGCACGACGCGCGCTGAAGACCGCGAATGGAAACGTGTCCCGGGCGGCCAATCAGGCGCCGTGACGGGGCGTCACGTCCAGGTTCGTGACGTGACGAAAGCGCGATGCGGCGGCGGGTTTACACCGCCGTGAGTAAGCAGCCGGCCGCCCTCAGACGACGCGTCCGGCTGTCGGCGCGCTGAATGTCCCCTCCTGTCACCGTGACCGGGAGTCGGAGCCGGCGGCCCGCGGCTGAGGCGTTCGGCCGACAGGGCCCGGCCTGTCATTACAACGGCACGATATTTTACCACTAACCGGTGCCGAATTCCCAATGTTCCGCCGCTGGTGCAATGCTCCCACGCGGCGATTGTGCACGCGTCACCGTGCCGGCCTGGTAACGCTGTCACGCGTCGCGTCACCCGGCGTCCGCCGGTCTCGCGCCTGCCAAGGCGGCCCGAGCCGAAATACCGGGAGGAAGTTAAAACCTTTTGTAAATAAGCCGACGGGAGCTCCTTCAGCTCTTCAGTTCTGCTTAGCTCAGTTCTGCTGTGTGCTGTGACGTAATGTAACCAGGTATTCGCTGAGTGCATCCATGCCATAACGGCTTATGTCCAATAATTTCAAACTGATTCACTCAACGCCACATTGCGTAACCCAGTATCCAAATGACGGCTCAATTCACGTGGTGCCTCCCGCAGCTGAGCAGCCCTTCACGTCACATCATACCACCTGACTTCCGAGCATCCGCCCGCTTTTTGTTACACCTGTCGGCACCTGAAGAATCTGACCACCTCCAGGCCCGCGGCCTAGTTCACATCCGGCCCGTCAGGCCCGGCATTGCTCGGCGTCCGATGCACCGACCGGTGATCATTATGTCAATCGACATTTAGCCCTTCCCTTGTCCGGTACGTAGTCCCTCTTCTAGCGCACTTCGTTATCCTTTTTTCGTTGCACAGTTTGACAGATGAGACCTCGGCATGAACCCGTTCAATTTTCAGGAGCCAGATCCCACGATGATAACAAACGTGCAAAAATTTGTTGTGGTCGTTTGTTTTATTACCATTGTCAGCGTATTCTCCACAAAGTACGAATAATTTATCACGATGTTGTCTCCGCGATTATGTAAGGCAGTGTCGGAAGCATGGGTTGCTTCGACAGTACATCTTAGAACTAACTGGCTCAGCAGTACCTTATTTACATATCGCGAGAACGGTGCAGTTCTGGGAACTGCAGCAACATCAGCAGGTCTCTTTTAAATGCCCTGCAGCGTGGGGCACCGTTGGAGACGGCGGCTGCCAGACCGTGCCGAAAGAGCCAGGCGATCAGAACAGGAGCACGGCAACTGAATCATAACTACTCAAGCCAAGACCAGCGTCAGCTGCGCTGGCTGGTAACTGCCTGTCCCCGCACTTGCCGACGTAGGCAGTCCAAAGGGTGGATATAATCCGATCCGGGTAGATAGACGGGTGGATCTCATCTAATCCAGATCGTCTGACGGTTGGATCTCGTCTGATCCAGACGGCCTGGCAGGTGGATCTCGTCTGATTCGGAAAGTCCGACGGGCGGATCTCGTCTGAGCCAGACGGTCTGACGGATGGATCTCGTCTGATCCAGGCAGTCTGAGGCCGGGTATCGTCCAACCCAGATGGTCTGAAGTTTGGGTCTTGTCTCCAGAGACCCCACAACATGACGCCAGACAGGCGATGACGTCAGCAGCCACATCGCCCTTCCACGGCGCCTCGGTGTCCTCCGGCGCCACTCGGGCCACGGATGACGGCTTGTTGCAGCTCCCTTGTTTTCCGAGCGGCGCGCACGCGGAACGTGCTGCTATCAAACGAACGCTTGTCGTCCACTGCTAGTAGTTTAGCCTTTAAGAACTGCCTGGTCTCTTTCCTGCAATCGAGAGAAACCCGTAACGCTGCTCTTATCATTCATGTGTAATGTGCAAGTCTTTCTTTTTGTTTTTTTTCCTTTTTGACTTTGTTTACTTTTTCCTTTTTTACTTACATATACTACTGTGTATATGACGTGGATACTGAAAAAGCAATGTTATGGAGGATCCTGAACACATCTATCTATCTTTCTATCCGTCATGGTCCGTGCACTCCGTGGTGGAGCGCACAGGCCGTGGAGCTCCATGATGTCCAGCTGTTCGTGAACTGCATGCTCTCCGGAGCCCCTCGCGCCGGCGGCCGCAGTGACGCCGCAGCGGTCTGAGCGGGGCCGCAGCTCGGGACGGACTCTGGGTCAAAATACGCCGCCAGATACCCGCAGTGTCCCGATCTGAACTCTGCCCGCCCAGGCACTGCGATCGTCCGAGAACACCGAGACTCAGTGCTCGGGCATACTTGGCAACCGGGGCATATTCAGAGCGACCTCTGTATTCGCGCCCTGGATTTGGACACGACGCGGAAGTTGAGCACGGACAAACACGCCTGCCGACTGAAGGCCCCGGTGTCTGGATGTCTGTTTCCGAGAAAAAATGCGTATTCAGACACACCGAAGACTTTGCATCTAGATACAGCTAAGATTCTGGACTTTGCGGGACTTTGCAACACTCCGCAGACTTTGATACAGGGTCCGTAGAGGACTGAGGCCGATCTGTATCTGCATGCATCGAAGACTTTGGACTTGGCACAGATTTATGACACAGATGTTGCGGCTGATCCACGGCAGGCACCGCGGCCGATCATATCTCCGAATCCAGGCTCGCGTTCGCACCTGAGCTCCAGTCTGGCCCGCACGACTGGTCGCCGAGGTCACGCCGTTCAGTGGCGGGTCACAGTCCGTGGCACAGTTGCGCCGTGGCCCGAGAGAGAACTGCGAGGCCGGACGCAAGGATGGAGTTCGTGTAGGGGGCCGCGAATGGAGATCTGATCCAGCTCGTGATGTGTCAACATAAAACACTATAATTGGCAGCAGAAGCATCATTAACTGGTGCAGAAATGTCGGGCAGTCGGGCAGCGGATTGTTCTAATCGTGCCACGGGTGAAAGGCAACCCCAGACAATGCACGTATTTTAAAGTGTGAACAAACAGGTGTGTACTGAGCACGGAGCACAGCCCATGTGCGCGAGTGCCCCACGAGGAGTGCTTTGTTTTCATCCAAACTATTAACCACGGAAACCATGGCTAATGAAGAGTCATTAGCCATGGTTTCCGTGGCAGTTTCCGTGATAAGTATCTAATACTGTGTTCAAACAGCGGATAATGCAGTCATGACTGAAAATTATGGAGATTTTGTGGACGAAACGCTCCCATTTTTTTCCGAAGACTTCAACATGGGATCACTGGCGTTTACTAACATAAAACAGTATCCTAGTGTATCCTTTTGGATACACCTCTCCGATAATGTCCGGAAAAGCCCACCCACGAACGCAGCATTCGGGACCACAGCCTACTGTAATACATATCGGACGAACAGCGACCGGGGACGGGTGCGAGCTGGACTCGCAAAACCAGTGACTGGTTCGACACCTGGCCCACCTGAGGTTGGCAGCTCCAAACGCCTGGCCCTGGAACCTGGCGACTTCACACGCTACGACGGAGGAAGGCCATGCACTCTGCACAATGTGCACGGAAGCATGAACCGGCCGTGTGCCGCGCACACAACCGTGCCAAGTGACAAATCTCGGATGGTGATTGCACGAACTCACGCGATGGCACGAACCTGGAACTGCCAGCAGTGCACGTGTTCCAGGATTATCAGGGAAATAAAGTCGAATGTCATGCTTGCCGAGACGAAAAGAGCATATGTCTGGCGTCCTCAAGAGAGGAGCAAGTGATTTCCAGTTCATTCTTAACGCTCCACGACACAGCCGTCTCACCAGCCTTGCTCACGTTGATGGTACTCCTCGCGCAGATTAGAATGAAACAGCCGCGACTCATCACTGCGCCGCCAACTTGCTGAACTTTTCCCGTTCGACGTAACTACACAGAGATGCATGAAATCGTGCAGTCGTACCGCCTCATAAATATGCATGGCCGTCGTACGCCGGCCGTCGCCTGCGAATGACTTTCCCAGTGCGATAGTTTTCGCTGGCGTAATACATATGTTAATTTAAATTGGGCGACCGCCAGTCTTGTACTGCTTTAACCTCACGAGTTCACCTTACTCCGATTTTGCGATGACCCTTCGCGGGCCAGACGAGGTCTTATCAGTGGGGGAAAGGATAAGTGACTCACCACCGACGCCAGGGCAGGGCTGCACTTGCAGTTGCGGGAACGGCATTAGAACGGTAACAGTACCGGTGGATATTGCTCCCCGCTCGAATGGCGTTCCTTTCAAATAACCAATTGGACGTGCCAACTGCTATTTCACTGAGCACAAATGCAGCTTCATACAACTTTTCTTGTTTTCGATGTTGGCATTTTGTCACTGGTGGTAGTTTTGTATGTATTTACGTACATATCTGGACTTCTTTGTTATATACCGTGGCCATAGCAACGATCCGTAATGAAGTAGCATTATCATAAAGCTCATTCCCTACCGACTATGTTGAAATTCTAAGTGATCATTACCATGTTTAAAGAATGGAGATAACGAATGTGCACAGGAACGAAATCCAGCCAAACGCGATTAATGAGGACCAACCTAAAATTTGTGCTCTAATTAAATGCAGCATGATCTGAGAGATCCTATGCATTAACAGAACGGTAACAAGCTGGCCTCAGTCGGCATTAGATGAGAGAGAATGTCCAGATAATCTCACGCAGGCTCAAGTCACGGCGCACCTGCAGCGTGTGGTGTTTGTCATATTTACTGCAAATTTTCTCGTCGTTCCCAGGTTACGGAAGCTGTCGACCAGTTCATCGTTCGGGTGTTGGCAAAAGGTCGTCTGCATACGCTTATCTCATTTTGACTCTTTCTCTCTCTCTTCGCAGTTTTTTTTTTTGGCGTATCCGTTGAAGACAGCCGGTCCATTGCCCCAATAGAAACGAATTATCACAAATGCCTTTGAATCTACAAGATGTCTGGCAAAGCTAAGACCCCGCAAAGGATGGCTCCTCGTCGCTGTTCTGTTACGTAACCGAGCTAGAAAAAAATGGACACGTCTCACTCCGCCACGAATCATGTTCGTGACACAGACCTGTTACACCACGTAGTTGGTCGCAGGTAGAAATCCACCGCATCTCGTGCCTGGGTCGTGAGAGGACCTCGTTTTAATGCACGGCGCATGAACGGTGGAACGCAGTCGGTCCGCGCTGTAACCGGCCGGTGCCAAAAAGGTCGCCCGCCGTGACCTGCGCGGCGACACGTTCTGCTGTTCTGCGCTCGTTCCACCACACCCGCCGGGAGACATGCTCCACCCGGCGCCCGGACAGCGGCACGGGCCCGGTCCGTGCCCCCGCGGGACGCCGGTCGGAGCCCGGGCCGCCACGTACCTGGCCGGAGACGCGGAGTCGGGCAGCGTCGGGGACCAGCGGCCATCGGGCGCCCGCGGCCTGACGCGGTACCTGGTGACGCGCACGCTGGACTGGCCGGCGGACATCTACATGGCAGCCGGCGGCGGCCCAGCCGCTGCTGGCCCAGCCCGGCGCTGGGCCGACGCAGCGCGGACCAGCACGGCGGGCGACCGGCCAGCGCCGCGCCGGCTAGCCGCTGCTGGCCTCGGCGGCAACCATCCGGTCCGGCCGACCGAGGTCTGGCGGCTGCGTTCGGAGACGCGGAGCCGGCCGCCGGCAGGACTGGCTGCGGAGGACCGGCCGGTGCCTGCCGGGTCACAGCCGCCGGCCCGAGACGGGGCGGTCCCCTCAGGCAGTTGAGTCCAAGAGTCACCGCCGGGTCCGTCCGGCGTACGCCGGAGCCAGGAGTCGGCAGAGTCGGGAGTCTCCAGCGGGTCCTCCCGGAACAGCGACGCCGGTCCGGAGACGGGACGGCTTCCTCGGAGAGAACCCGCGAGTCGCCGGCGGGTCCGACGCGAAATCGGAGCGGGGTCGAGGGTGGACAGCGCCGCCTCCGCACGCGTCCGGCGCCAGACTGCGGCCCGAGCTTCCCACGGCTGCCGTTCGGCGGGAACTTTCACTGCGGAGCGTGGCAATGCCGGACGGCCGCGCTGCTCGCAGGCGCCCGGCCACAGGAAGGCTTGGTGGCTGACCGAAGAACCCGCCCGGCAGAACCCGCCGTCAGCTGTGCCGGTCGCCCGGTCTGCCCGACGGCCTGGGGAGCGAGACCGCCCTTTTCCGAAGATGAGGCGATTTCGCTGGCGCCCTGGAGGCTCCTCCAACAGAGCGACGCAGGTCGCGAGGCCGTCGTGGCGACTGCGAGTTCGCGGCCGGGAGCACAGGGGTTGGAAGCTCTGGGCATTCGGAGGAGTAGTACGATCGTCGTTTAGTCGTCCCCGAATCTCGCACAGTTTGCACTTGACGCTGCCTAGCGCACGCAATAACCAATGCTCGACGACAAGTCAGAGCTTGAATGAGGAAGATCAATGCGTGAAAATTTCTGACCGGTTAAATGATGTTCCTGAGACGACTGTGCTGGTTACACACATTATACACGGTACCGTTCAATAACAACGACTGACAGGCCAACGAGTTGCCCCTGAGACAGCTGCGAAGGTGATTCGCAGCATGCAGAGCAAGGATACTTTTTTCTTTTCTGGTGTCGACAAACATTTAGATGATGGGCCTAGAATTCCGTTTCCAGCCTTTGGTATGCAAGAGCCGCAGCCGCATCATGCCTGCCGTTGTTTCTTTTAGGTGAATCATGCGGCAGACATTCAATGGCTGCGATAATGACTCGAGAAAATTCATGGCGCGCATTGGTTTTCCCTCTGTGAACTACAGTCACGTGATACGGAGCATCAAAGGTACTCTCTAAGCTGACGAAACAAAATACTTAGAGTTAGAATCTGTTAGCATGAGTGCCTGACCAGGACGTCCAAACAAAAGAAACAGGACTTTTTATCCAGAAAGCTTAATCGGTGCTTGGGAGAGGACGGCTTTTGTGTTTCTTCACTACGAGTGCTATGGCTGCAGATTGTGTTACCTCGGCCATGAATGCAAATTAAAGAAAAGAAACCTGATAAGCATTCGAGACGATTTTTTCCAGTCACTGTCATAGACCAAATGCTAATTTATCTGAAAAGTGGGTGTTCTAAATACTCACTCTTACTTCTGGATCTCCAGCCACGACCGTGAGTGTTTTGAATGATATGTTTCCACGACTAGCTGTAAACCAGTTTGTGGCCGACTCTAAACCAGTCTGTGATCAGCTGTCTACCAATTCTTCAACAGGCGTTGGTAGAAAATGGAGAACCTGTGTTGGGCCTGATTTTAACAAAACGGCCACTTTTAAGTAATTGCAGTGCATTCTCTATCATATTTTATATGTCCTATATTATATTTATATTCTAATTTTAACAAAACGGTCCCTTTTAAGTAATTACAATCCATTCTCCTGAATCAGCTTCTACGTACACGAGTACCATCTGTAATGTATGGTTTCGACAGTCAGATAATTTTCCAAACGTTGCGTTAGGAATAGCAAGTACATCATCTTGCATTTTCACAATGACTTTTCAGCATCAGTATCGCATTTCAAGATATTAACTATGATTTGATGGGCTCAGCCTTTGCTCCACAGTTATTTCCGACTTAGGTTCTACAACATCGTCCAAATTTTTACACTGTATGGGTCTCAGCCAAAAATTAACGAATTTCTGACCAAAAATTCAAGGACGAAAATCAGTGTGCATTCATTAAAATTGTGATCCAAGAATCGAGTCGAAAAACGAGAAAAGTGAATATCACAAGATCCAAGAGTTGAAAACATCAGACAATGCAATCGCATCTACCACGAGCACTCCTGTGCCGTGTCCCATCGTCTCTTCAAAGGCTCCTCGCCAACTTGTCGTGGGTTCTAATTTCCGGCGTCCCTGTATCTTGCCTTCACACAGCGAAAGGTAAGGCTGTCAACTGAAGGTTTATGTGTCCATCGAAGGGTAGCCTGCCTCCCGTATCCGACCATTATATACTGGCGTCGTGGGACATTGTTTCAGGTACATTCTTCAGACACGTTACCGATCAGGCATCATGTCTTAAGGAAGGATTATTCGTGTTGCACTGGAAATAGGCATCTCTCCGGTCTCCACCTCCTTAGCTTCGCTCGTCAGTATTCAGCGTTTTGATAACATGCGCAAGAGTAATACTGTTACGAATTCACGAGCCATGCTTGGTTTCCTGCTATTTTCCTCTCCTTTTGCGAGTCGAAGCGGCCGGTTCCTCCCAGAGCGCGTTCCCGCCCGCCCTCGAAAATCCGTGTTTCTCGGCGAAATGTGGCAAAGTACCAGTCCGTTGCTCCTGCATTTTCGTTGGGCGATAGGATCACACCGAACCACAGGGCCTTGGATGCGTTGAATGCGACAGCGTAATCAATATTGTCCGGGACGGCCGGGCAGCGCCGCAGGCCCTTTTAGACGGCCTTCGCGTGTCGGAAAGGGGCATCCGGGTCTCAGGGTGGGGAGGCTGCCCCAGCCGGACATCTCTTGGCTACCTCACTGGTTGGAAGCTCCCATGGATTCCAGCTATCCCAGCCCGCATAGAGCCCGGTTAATGTCGTGGCAATCGTTTTGTGAAAGACGGATTTTTTCCTTTTTCTTCCCATTTAAAACATTAGTTGGATGCAAGCTAGGATAAGGACGAAAAGCAGCTGAAGTTAAAAATAATTTTCAGCCGCCCATATGTGGAAAATTAAGCCATTTTGGTTGATCTTTTCGGCATGATCGATTTGGCAACCCGTCCGTAAGCGACACCGATGCCATATCACAGACAATTGTTTAAACTACGGGCTGAAAGTCAGCAAAGTTCTTCCAAAACTGGTATCACTGAAAAATTTGACCTTGACCCTGGGACCATGAACAGTGATGTAAGATATATAACAGCAATATAGCAGGATACATATCAGCATGACAATGACCATAGGAACGATGGTAAAAAACTGCTTTGTCAGCAGTTTGGTAAGCCAAAAACTGCTCGGCCAGCTGTTTCTAAAACCAAAAATTGATTAGCGAGCTCATACCTGATCAAAAAATTGCTTCGCCAGCTGACGGCTCGCGACCATTGACTATTTTTGGTTTACGTTCACATGCTTCGTTCCACTGTTTCTGGCTCGAACATTCAGGGCGTTTCGACGTGAAATTGAAAACAGAGGTCCAGCCTATGCATTCATCTCAGTCTTCAGATAAACCATGTATACCACGAGAAATCAGGTCTCATTTTGTACTCAGATATGGAAACCTGCAAGCTATTTTGAGCTTAAGCCACTTTTTCATCCTCACCCTAGCATGTTCCGAACTGATATTGGAGATTACACTGCAGATGTTTATTTCCTGTTCCACCGTTCAGTGCATTGCCAAGGATGTTCAAAGATCTAAGGGTTTCAGAAGTGTGATTGAAAGTATTGCTGCCCTGCGCTCGTTGAGACAAACGTAGACAAATTATGTTTTCAAAAACGACTTAGTTACTCTTGTCGTGCCTTCGTTGTTCTTACACGGCTGCACAAATATATGGCTTGTCTGGGACACCGGCGACCGTGAGACGGCGTGACCGCTCATGGCCTGTTTCTGCGACACTGGTGGCCGTTTGGTGGTTTGACAACTGTCGTCACGGCCACAAACCAGCATCCGTGACTCCATCACAGCCCATCAGTCGCCGCACGGCGCACCGCCACACGGCGGCAGCTACTGACGTTGTGACGGCGAGAAGCTGTAGGCCGTGTGACAGTGTGACAGCAGTTATCAGCGAACTGACGCAGAAACTGAGAACAGAAAAGAAACTGTCGTAGAAACAGGGCAATGCAGGGCCTGCAAAGTCGTCAGTATCACAGCTGGACGGACTCGTCCGTCCGTGATTCGGCCCGTGACCGTCCGTGATTCGGCCCGTGGCGGTCTTTGACCCGGTCTGTGACCTCCATGGCTTGGTCGGTGACCGTCGGTGATCGTCCGTAACTCGGCCCGTGACCTGTGAACGCCCGTGATTCGGTCCGTAACCGTTGATGACTCTGCCCGTGACTCGATCCGTGACCGTCCGTAACTTTGCCCATGACTGTCCGTGACATGGTCCGTGACTGTCTTTGACTCGGCCCGTGAAAACCCGCGACTCGGTTCACGACATTCCGCGACGCGTGACGTGGTGTGGCGTGACGGCAGCGACTCTGTCAAGACCGTCCCCCGCTCCGGCCGCTGCCGCCACCAGAAATGATGCCGCCAGACTGTCCGCGTGCGTGCGGCGACCGATCTCGACCCTCCCCTGGCCGGCCGCCGCCCTTCCCCGATTCATGCCGTCATGAGTGTTACCCTGAGTCCGCGCGGCGTTGGGGAGCGGCAGCGGCGGCCGGGGCGCGGACTGTGCGCCGCCTTTCACCTGAGAGCTGATTTACGGGGACGTCCCGCCCCGCCGGCCCCGCCGCAGTCGCGCCCTGCCCGCCTGCAACTACTGGAAAATGACACGGTCAGGTCGTGCTGTCATGCGGTCGGGCCCGTGAGTCAGTTTCACGGTACCGCGTTGCCGCAGTTCGTCAGCCGTCTTGCGTCGTGCTGCGTTATGACGCCGGCCTCGGTGCTGCACTGAAAAAACCGTTTTCGGAGTTCTGGGTAATTTGCGCTAATATGCTCGCGGATACACGGATATACGGCATTTTTCAATGCTTCGTTTTTCGAATGGACTTTGGCCGCATTCAGAGCATTTACTTCCTTTATAAACGTTGGGAAGGTCCGATGTGACTCAAACAAAAGCATTGTCAGTCTGAAAATGAGTATGTAAACAATGCTTTCCTAACGCGACTGAAACGGAAAACGCGCTGTAAAGCAAAGGTTTTCTTGGTTACGTGATATTTCAACATCATCCTGCGGTTTATGAATGCCTTCGTTGGACTTTATTCACTTACTGGTGTTAGTTAAGCCCGTTGTGAAAAAGTTCCACACTTCCAATTTCTGAGTTTTTATTTTTTTTTTGATCCGTTATCACGATAAAAATAAGCATACCGTTGGAAAGCCTGTGACGAGTAGAGCTCGAAACTGGTCTCATTTTTTAGTTTTAGATAATATGTAAGCCAATTTACGCCCTATATATGTTTTCTCATAGCCGAATGAATGAGACCAAGAAATGGCCTGAATCCTCAAGAGCTGTGACTAATAACGCATAGGTAAAG